>JAMZAV010000337.1:185000-826359 GCA_024449915.1 Sweltsa coloradensis | reverse complement strand
TTTTAAATTTTTTTCTTTAAAAAAACCCTTTTGATTTTAAGAATGTACAAAGTCGATTTATTGCTTGATAAATTTATTGATTATCGTTTATTTTAGTATCTTTTTTTTTCTGACAATGCCACCTCGATACCCATCTTTGTTACGATCGGGGGGTTTGTGCTGTAAAACGGCTTTTCCCTTTTTCAGGGCCAAACACGGCCCGATCAAGTCAGTAAAGGGTTTATTTTTTTCGGGTTATTTATAATTTTTTATACCCTTTTTAAGATATGTCATTACCTGGGAAATTTGGCTGTTTTTTTCTCGTGTGCAATGTTTTTTTTTGCGTACTCGTATAATTTTTTTTAAAACTTCAAAAACTGGGGACGCGTTTTGTTTAATAAAGATTTTTTGTGTAACGAAAAAACACTTGTTAAAGAATCCCCGAAAATTCGAAGAAATGACTTATCTTAAAATGAGAAACAATCGATAATAACCAGAAAAATTTTTTAATATTACCGGGCGTGTGTTTGGGCCCGTGAACGGGCAAACCCCTCAGCGCCCCCAAAAAATTTACCCGAACAAAAATTTCAGAAACACATTACGTAAACATTTTAAATTAAAAAAAATAAAAAAATGGCAGAGGGGGCTCTACTATCTTTAAAGATCCTTCTTTATCCCGTCGAGGCCTTTCTTTCATTTTTTATTAAACAACAAAAGAAAAAGCGGGTTCTAAAATTTTCGGGAAATGAAATGTTAATCACTGCAAGAAAATGAAAACTATGAAAATATTTTCTCATGAAATTTATTTAAAATATGCATAGAGCTAATAATTTCCTTGTGCAGATTGGCAAACCACCTGATAGCAAACCCCAAGCTGGACCCCACCGACACACCATTGGCCCGGTTTTGGGGGGCAGATATCCTCCTCGCTGCCAAGAGGTCCCAATGTTGCCAAATCCAGGTACGCATGACGTCCAAGTGTGAAAACGTTTAAAAATATTTTTTAATTAGGCCGAGTGTTTTGCGGGCCATTGACCCCCGGGTTTTAGTTAAACTTGTTCCGTTTGAAAACATTAGTCGGTCTTTTCTGATTCCTCAAAGACGAATAACCACATGTCTTTTGTGGGATGGGGATAGAGGAATTTTCCGCCCTTTCCCGTTAAAACAAAAAAATAATTAAAACCAAAATCGTTCAAACATCTGTAAGGTGTGGTGTCTTAACCTAAAAGCAAATTTAAATATATTTTGAGCTGGAATGTGAAGTCTTTTTTGGACACACGATTTGGGCACGTTAACGTTTGACATTTTTTTTTATACACATGCTTTTTTTCATAATTTACTTTATCCCCTATAATGCAAATATAAATTTTTCATTTTTTTTCATTTCTTCTTCCCCTTCTTAGAACAGGATCCATAAATTCATTACCAAATATCTGACTTTTCTAGTTTTCCGGGCTGTAAATTTGTCTGGAAAATGAGAGAACAGTCGATTTTTTATACATTGTTGGGGGGGAATTTCTAGAATATAAACATTTCTGTTTTCCAGATATTTTGGGGTTTTTCCCACTTTTTCAAAATTGTAACACCCTGATTTCTTAAACGCTTTTATAAAGAAAATTTATCTCAACTCCCTTTTATCAAAAAAAATAATGTTATTGTTTTGTATATTTTCTGTGCTTGGTGCCCAAATTTTTTTTTGCTGCATCTCTGATTGCCCGTCTCGGTTCCAGCCGGGACCCCGCCAACCCCCCTTCGAGGGCTTCCCAAAGGGAAACCCTCGGGACAAGAGCGACGCGCAGTTCACCGGGGTGTCCACACCGCGCGCGCCCCTTCATCCCCTTCATCGGTCTGGGGATATCGGGGGGTACGGACACGGGGGACTTCTACTTAAACGGGGTGGGAAAAACCGGGGGTGATCATCCCTCCCAAACAAAATCACGTCTTTTTCTTTGACCTCCTACGGTCCCGGGGAAAGGTGAGTGATGGGGGGTACGGACACGTGGACTTCTACTTGAACGGGGGTGGAAAACCGGGGTGTTCATCCCTCCCAAACCAAAACATCACGTCGTTTTTTTGACCTCGCTACGGTCCCCGTGGAGGTGATGATGGGGGGTAGGGACACGTGGGACCCCTCTTGAACGGGGGTTTGGAAAAACCGGGTGTATCTCCCCCCCAAACCTAACTCCGTCTTTCTTTGACCTCGCTACGGTCCCCGTGGAAGGAAAATGATGGGGGGTACGGAACTTGGACTTCTACTTAAAAGGGGGGGTGGGAAAAACCGGGTGTATCATCCCCCCCAAACCTAACATCACGTCGTTCTTTGCCCTTGCTACGGTGCCGGGGAAGGGTGAGTGTTCATTTCTTCGTCTAACTAGCATATCCCATATGGGTTGTACTTTTTGAAAAATTTTGTATCTTTGGTACATTTTGAAAAATTTGGTTTACATTTTAAAGGGTACACCGAATATTTTCAAAATGTTAAAATTCATATTAATAGTAATGTCACCCACTCATATGTCCGTATAGTTTCAAATACAATCACACATCACCATGAGATATAAACTAAACCCCAGTCAAATCGCATTACCTTCGATCTTTGAACCGACAAAAAAATAGGACCTACACAAGTAGGGTAGTCAAAGGGGAAGGTTACAAAAAATTTTTACAAAATATTGGTTTCAGATCCATAGTATTCATTGTTGGTGGGGGTGCCGGTCTTTCATACACTGATTTGGTTGACCTTGTTAAAATTCAAACCGCCCTGACTCTCAGAGTCGCCGAAAAAATTCTGTATAATGTGCAAAATGTGCATTTTTTGTGGGGCTCTTTGGGTCTTTTGCACTATCTGTTTCCCAATGCAAAGGTCTGGGGTTCTATTCCCGCCAAGTCAGAATTTTTTTTACTTCTATTTTTTGTCTAAAATTTTTGAAAAAGGGTGACTTTGGAGCCGTCCACAACGAAGCACAAAATAAATCAGGGGTTGTTTCTGAATCCCCCTTGTTGTTCTGGTTTTTAATCCGCGGGTTTTTCGCACTGTCCATACCACTATCTATATTTCCTTTTAAAAATTCGTCTTTGGTTGGGTTTTATCGCTCACTCGCGTTGCGTCGGGGCCCTACGGGGTTGGGCTTGACGCTTTTTTACTGTCCCCACTGAAATCATTTATATAACTGAGTGGTTTTAGACTCTAAATACAATTTTCTACTTATTTTATAATTATTGATAAGGAAAAGTCAACAGAAAACCGCATGTAAATGGGAGGTCAATTGTTACCACCTTTTATATCGTGAGTCACGTGACAACCCAGACGAACAAAAATGATTCATTTATGGAAGAATGATGCATGTCGTTCTTCTCGTCGTTGCACCGGTATTCATTTATTTTGTTATTGTGCACTTGGGTACACTGAAAAAATTTACTTGTAAAAATATCAAAATGTAGTGTTACGCTGCCCCCCAAACCTTTTTCATATATAAAACCATACTTTAAATTTGAAATAAATGCTACTATTTGTTTTATAAAGTTACTTTTGCTAATAAACAATCAAATGTATTTTTTTTATGTTTCCCACACTTTGAAATTTTAACATCCAAAAATGTCCTATTGCAACTACATAGGGGTAATAAAATTACACCCCCTTTTGTTACATTTATTTTAAATTTTATAATATTAATCTTCAATGTGTTTTTTATTAAATTTACTTGGGTAATTAAACAACCCGAGTTTTCTATTGCAACTGCAGGGGGTGATAAAATTACAAATTCACTTGTAAATTAGGCAATTAAGCCATAATATTAAATTCTAAATGCGTTGTTTTTTTTAATTAGTAATTGAACATCTATAATAATGTCGTTTTGTACTCATATGGGTCAAAAAATTAGCTCTACATTTTTTTTGGGGCGATTGGTTGGTAATATTACATCTCAAATGTAGGAGTTTTTTTAAAATTGTAATGAAAATTAAACAGCCATAAAAATGTCGTATTGAAAGTCAAAAGGTTTCGAAATTAGTCAATGGGTTTTTTATTTTATGCGATTAGTTCGTATATTCATCTAAAATGTAGTGTTTTATTATATTGTAATGGATTGAACAACTATAATAATGTCGTATTGCAATCTAAGGGTCGAAAAAAAGTCGACCGTTTTTTTTTATGCTTTTGGGATTTGTAAATTACATTCAAAGTAGTTTTTTTTTTAATATGCGATTTTTTTAACAAGGCTAGGGGCAAAATAGCGATAGTTTTTAAATTACGATGATGTGATTTGATTAATTAATAGTATGCGAGTGAATCTGTAGAAAGACATACCCATTAACAGTTAGAGGCAGATTAACATTACATTTTAAATTTCGTGGTAAAAAAACCCCCCCCAAACTGGCTCAAACCCTGGATCCCCTGGAAAAGAATTACAAAGCATGTATTAAACCCGTATCACCAACAGCCTTGAAAACGCATCGTTTTTTCGTCAGTCATGTTTAGAGGGGTGCACCTACGTTTTCTTTTCAACTCTTTAATCCCCCGGGGCCTAAAAAACATTTTAAACCACCAAATGTTTTTCATACACTGCTTGTAAATTATTTGATTACAAATGGCTAACACTTTTAAATATCGCCAGTTCCCAAACCTAAACCCCCGGTTTTGCCCCACTGTCTGTAAGAAATAACGATGCAAACCCTTTATAAAGGATAAACCTTTTTGGGGCCCCGGTAGTTTTATCAAAAAAGAGATTTTTTATAAAAAAAATTAAACTGTATCAAATAACGGATTGGGTCTAAAATCGAAAAAACCCCCTTTTTCAATAAATAGGAGCGGCCTATTTGTCAGATTCTTATTCGAGATTTAAACCCCGGGGAAAATAGTGCGACAAGGGCGTAAACAAAAATTATTAAACTCTTTCATACAACATTACACTGGCCGCTTCGCGAACGTTTTTTCTAGTCGCGTTAGGGATACTTTTTTAAATTTTTCTATAGAAATTTTTTCTTTAAATTCTCTAAAATCATAACTTATAATTTCATATTTTTCACGTTTCCCTAAAAATTAAAACTAAGACTCAAAACAAAACCCGGGGGGATTAAATAAAAAACAAAAAACCCCGAACAATAACCCGGGGGTCAAAAAAAAACCTTACCAAAAAAAAGTCCGGGACATAAGATCGTCCGATGTTATATCTTTTGGGAAAATTTTCCCAATGGGACCTAGCTCGAAAATACCAAGTTTGACATTTTTTGGGGGTTCAGGTGGACACAATTTTTTTTCTCTTAGTTCTAAATTCATAAAAGTTAGGGTATTTTCCCGAGCACTCTTACCGATATTTTTGGGAAATCCAAAAAAATGGCTTAAATTGTTAGATGAAAGATTAACTTTAATTTACTAGAAAACGCTTAATTCCCCCCGCGTTGTTGGTGACGTAATTGGGGCATTTACTGTCAGTGTTATGCGGATTTTCTGTTGTTCTGTTATCAAAACATATCTAAGTTGATTTTTTTTTTAAATTAAAAATTAAAAAAAGCATTTTAAAGATTTTTTAATTTTTTAAAAAAACGTAATTAAAAAAAAAGGAAAAAATCTAAATTTCAATTTTCACAAGAAATAATTATTCGATAGCGCTCAGATTTCACACGAATATATAAATTCATGAAATTAGGTCTTGAGAAAAAATTTCATCGGGTAAAGCATGTAGGGGCTATAGCCAAAAAAATTTTAAAAAAAGAAAAAGCGTAAAATTTCGATTTTTTTTAAAACATTTACATTTTGATAACGCTCAAATTTCGCACGAATATTATTCATGAAATAAAGGGTTTTGTGAAAAAATTTTTACAAACGGACAAACATGTGGTCTTTAAAACGAAAAATTTTTTTTAAAAATAAAAAAAAAAGTAAAATTGCGATTTTTATGAGAAATAATTTTCCGATTGCGCTCAAAAACGTGGCAGGTCAAGTTCAGAGATTTCTAACCTCCATAAAAATTTTTATCTAATCGGATATCGGTTTGCCGGAAACGTATGGACAAAAAGACAAAAAAACCAAAAAAAAAAAAAGAAAAAAAAAAAATTCCGGAATTTTTTTCTCCATGTAGTGAATGGGAATCTTCGCAACGCTCGCTATCCAAAAAGAAAAAAAAAAAACTTTTTTTTTTGGAGCTCCATTTTGGTCTTGTTATGCAAATTTTTTGGGGTTTAAGAAAACACAGTCCTAGGGAATACTAAATTTTTTCTTTTTTTTTTCAAAAACACCTTTGTCTATCTTTGGTTTTTAAAAGGGAAAAAAATTTTCTGAAAAAAAAGTTTGATTACGATTTTTTTTGTCACGGGCCCCAAATAAGTGTTTTGATCTTTGTTGGTTTTCCCACTCGGCGATTGCGTCAGGCCTACAGGGTTGGTTGGGCGCTTTTTATTTACTGTCCCCTACTGAAAAAACATTAATAACTGAGGGGGAAACTAGAAAATTTTTTTTTTAGACCTGAAAAAAATTGTCAAAGTTAATATTTTTCTACTAGTCCCATCGGGAAAAAACTCCCCTAAGAATTCTGGGGACGATCTTTTTTCCCCTGACCTTGGAGGATTTTAAAAAAAATTGGCATTTTTTTGATGTACTCTACAGCCTTTTTTGTAAATCCTCTATATTTTGTTTTGTTTTTTGGGCAAATGGGTTCGGTCAAAAAATTGATAACCAAAAATAAGTTGATTTTGGAATGCTTATTTACGTGTTTGTGTGTATATTTTGGGGCAGTTTTTAAAAACTGTTTTAAAGGCCCTTTTAGATTGGGACGATATCCGTATCTATATAAACAAAAAAGAAAACATTAACCGATTTAAGAAAAATTTCCTAAAACGCCATATTGCAAAATTTTTGATAAAAAAATTTAAAAATTTTGTGTAAAATCACGTTAAAGATATAATTTTTACGGTTATTTTTGTGGTCTATTTTTATTTATTTATTTTTTATTTATTTATTTATTTATTTATTTTTTATTTTTTTTTAACTCTATCCTATTCGTTATAAAACGATTTCAAAGGGGGACAACTAAAAATCAATTACATAATGCAGACACAAAATGAACTACATTTAAGTAAATTTTGAAAAAGTAATATACAAAAATGGCATTAAAATTTTCAAAAAATTGATAACAAATAAAAAATATTAAAAAGCAATTTTTGAATAATCGAATATAAAGAGGGGGAGGAAAAAAAAGAAAAGAAAAAAGAAAAGAAAAGAAAAAAAAAAAAGGAAAGGAAAAAAAATAAGAAAAAAAAAAAAAAAAAAAAGAAAAAAAACATTAAAAAACAAAACGAAAAAAAAAAACTGATTTATTAGACGATCCCACTCAAACGAATAGGAGGTTTGCCAAAAAGCAGGACAGCAAAACGGGAGTAATCAATCTTTCGCGGAAGAAACCACCGAACGCGAACTTCATTCTTGTGTTTAAATCTTTATAAAAATTTTGTACAAAAAATCTTGACTCTAAAATTAAATTTTTCAGTATTAAAAATTTTTTAAATTTTCAAATCAAAAAATGTACAGCAAAGATACAGGGCACCCAGCTCAAATTGCAAATTCCCCCCATGGCGGCAATCAGACAATCTAGGCAAAAATATCAAATTGAAAATACATTTGAATACACAAAAACAAAACAAAAGAAAAAACAAAGAGAAAACCCAAAAACATAAATAAAAACATATGAAAATAAATTACATTACTAAAAACAAGACAAGACCCCAAATAAAAGTAAAAAAACAAATTTTTTTTTTGTTCTTCGATTCATTTCATTCTTTTAATTTACTTTTTAAAATTTCTATTCCCAGCTCATAACTGGCTTCTAAAATTTATAGAAAATTTATTCCAAAAAAGGACTCCTCTTACAAGAATGCTTTCTTAATGATTCGGAAATTAATTTGGAACTTTTTAAAGAGTACATTAGAAAAGAAATTTTTTTTAATATTTATATGTAAAAAAATGGTTAACCCCTTTAACATCATCATACCACTTCTCTTTCATTCATTAATCCCTAAAAAATTTAATTTTAATTTGGTGATTCGATTGAATAGTAAAATTTTGATATAATTGCTTAAACAATAAAAATCTGTTGAATCTGTATTGGCTATGAGTGTATGTTTGGCTGCCCCTAAGCCTACACTCTCTATCCTGTCCCTGCCGGGACAGGTCAACCCCAATAAAAAAATTATAATAAGATCTCCTCATGGGAGAAACGCTAGACGGCCTGCAAAGTATAATTTCATGGAGGAAAAGTAAGTAGGCAATTTTTTAAGTTTGGTCCAGGTGCTAGTTTTTTTCCCCGAAAAGAGTATAAACAAAGACCAAACCACCTATATGAAATAAATTGTTCCGAGAATAACCAAAAACGTATATTTACCGGGCCCCAAAAAATGGGCCCTGGTGAATCGATTTTTATAAATCAAAAGTATGGTCGTTCTGAAGTTTGAAAATTTTCGGTCCTAAATTTAAATAAAATTGCAAATTTTTGATTTTTTTTATTACTATATATAATATTAGTTAATGCCAGAGCCCTTGCATGGACGTCAATCTTATTGAATTAATTTAAAGTCTAGAAAAAAATTTTATTTGAACGACCCCACAAGATAAACTTTTACACTTTTTCTGGTCTTGTGTATAACCCCCCCCATTTACCGCATTTAAAGTTTTAACGGGTTTTGTGTAAAAACCTCACTTATAATGTATGTATTTCATCGACCTCTAATTTATTGAAAAATCACGGGCCTCACTCCTTATTTAGTATTTACCATACCAAATGAATTTTTCGAAAAAAGATTATAATATTCGTGTTCTCTAGAATATTAGTCAAAGTTTTTCCATTACCGCAATTCGCTAACCTGCTGGTTTGGGGTGTCCACAATGCTGTGTGTATTCATGGACCTCTCACTTCTACGGGTTTTCCAGTAGTGTGTTTGTGTGTATTTTTATTTTTTATTTTTTTTTATTTATTTATTTATAAAGGGGGAAAAAGGGAGAGATACGTTGTGTACATAAAATCAGCCGAAACGCTGAAAAAGATTGCGGAAAAAATTTTAAATTTACTGGAACTGTAACAAAAACACTAAAAAATTGCATTTAAACATACGAAATAGTCAAATTTACAAATTCTGCCAAAGTTAGTAATTATTAAAGACAATGGTTTTTTTTTTTGACAAAAAATGTTTATTTTTTTTTTGCGGAAATGCAGTGCCCAAGGTTTTCGAATCTTGCATGCTCACGGGACCACAATTAATTGACTGGGAGATTGAATAAACCCTTTCAATTTTTCACGTTTTCGCACTGGGGTATGTTTCCCCTATATTGTCACAGATAAATCACTGATTTTTTATGCACTTTTAAAACATTTTTAAAAAGTTTTTAAAAAACAATCTAAAATTACTAACTTTCCCACAGGATTGAACCCAGGTCTCCCACATTTCAGTATAAGGGCGCCTAGCCAAATAGATAGGAAAACGCCAATTTTGTTAGACGGTGGCGAGCCTGGTTGAGTACCCGGGAACTTTTTCATTTATGTTTGATAATTATATTTTTTTTTATTAATTTTTATTTCCCCCCGTCAAAAGGCTTGTTTTTAATTAAAAAAATCAACTGCAAAATGATCTTCGACATCCATATCTATTCTATAACCACTATTTTTTTTAGACGGGCGAGCGAAGCGAGTGATCTTTTGACGAACTTTTGTAGACTTTATTTGTGTTTTTTGTATGTCGGGATGTCCTGTCATTCGAATGTCATCTCGTTGCAAACCTGATTTTGATCCCTTTTTATTAATAACTTTGACTCAGTCTTAGGACGTTACTTTTAAAAAAGTAGCACTGCAAATGTAGCGCGCTACTTTCCCCCTACATTTTCGGGGTTTTAGGGCCAGGGGGGTTGGGTGTGGGGAACTCAAAATACAAAATTTTTTTAACTTCTTGAGTCGAGCCAAGATGATTTTTTGGGCCCTGATGTATGTTGATTCTTTTATCAAAAGCACATTCTTTCGTTTTACTTCCTATTTTCACTGTAGAGTCTAGAGTCTAGACGTTAAAACATTCCCAAATTTAAATTCTTGTCACAACGGGTTTTCCCGGAAGAAAGTGACAAAAAACCCGCAGGATCAGGTGGCTACTGGACAAAAATGAGACGGGTTCGGGAAAGTATCAATTGGGGGGGGGGGGGATTAAGACCTCACTATTCATTTCAAAAGTGCAACCAGATAATCCCGCGTAATAATTAAAGAATTACGCTCCTAATATAATCCAATCCCTTATTCTTTTAAAAATTGTTGCCTGCGTTATGTAGATTTTTGTGAAAACCCTGAAAATATATACCGAAAAAGAATTTCATAATAACTGCAATGTTTTTCGCGCTAACGCTACAAAAAATTGCTACATAAATGTATAGTAATATAATAAAATTTAAACCCTAGTGTTTTGTAAAAAAATAAAAATTTAAAAATTTTTATGACATCCCTTTAGTCTAATCTTATTCTCAATCTTCGGGCTTGTTGCTCCTCAAAACCAAATTGTATGAAATCAATTCTGACATACAAAAAACTCCGCTCTTGAAAAGAACTGTGTTCTACTGGGGAGTAAAAGCACTATATGTTGTTTGAATGCTGCTCATAATAAACCAGACCGTGGTTAGGTTAATTCATGGGGAATGTATATTTAGCAAAAAGTATAAATAAATTACATTCAGTTAGGTTAATAGTAAAATTTCTACTGTTGTTTTTTTTTCAGTGGCTCATCTAAAAATACCAGACCAGGTTGAGTTAAAATTATATGGGGAAAGTATATTTAGCAAAAAGTATAAATAAAAATTTCATTCTAGAGTAGGTGTAATAATAATTTTACTACTGTTGTTTTTATTCATGGTCATAAAAATCCAGACCAGTGTTGAGGTTAAAATTTTTGGGGAAAGTATTTTTTGCAAACGTGTAAAAAAAATTCATTCCCCGATGTAGGGGGGGTAAAAATAAATTAAATAATTGTTTTTTTAAAATCAGTGGCTCTAATAATACCAGCCTGTTGAAGTTAAATTATATTGGGGGAAAGCATTTTTTTTCAACAGGATAAATAAAAATTACATTTTAGATGTAGGGTTTAAAAATAAAAATTTTCTATAGTTTTTTTTTAATACAGTGGCTCTAATAATACCAACCCTGTTTAAGTTTAATTATATGGGGGGTGTATTTTTACATCCGCATGGTTAAATTACAAATTTTTATTAGGTGTTATTTTGCGTTCAAAATTGTTTTTTTTTTATTGACTTTTAAAAATTCATAACACGTTACTGACTACTTTTTCTTAAAAACAAAAAAGTATAGTATTTTAGTAAAACATTCCCTTTTTTTTTTCGCAAAACAAAAAAGTTGTGTATTAAACAAATTTTTTTTAAGTGTAATCAGGGGCGCCGACTCCTGGGTGCTCAGGGGGGTGAAGCACCCCTCGGATTTTTTGGAGGGGGGCGCAGCTCCCCCCCAAAAAATTTTTAAATTAAAAAAATGTTTCGCCTTTCCTTACCCCCCGCCCCACCCCCTTGAATTCCTTTTTGATTCGCCTTCTAAAATTTAAATTTTTCAAATTTTCTCGCCTTCGGCGTAAGAGGCCTAACGTTGAAATTTTTTAAGCATATCCTGATTTTGCAAAACCCAACTAGCTCCCCCCCCTATAGATACGTAACAGTTTTTTTTTAATTTTAAATTGGAAATCTTGAAAATGAATATCATGAATCAAGGCTAGATCCGCGACAATAAAATACACTCGAATCATGATAATTACAAAGGATAATTTTATTACTGATATAGCTTTGAGGGGTTTTGATGTTACTGAAATATTTCAGCACCCCTAAAAATTTAGAAAACCCGGCGCCCCTAGTTGATTTTATAAGGAAAAAACAGTTTGTTTTGTGTTTAGTAATCGCGAACTTCATCTCGTGCCCCCACGGCCGCTCCTACGAGTTCTTCACAGCCTCCCTGAGGCACGACAACTGTACCTTCTGGGGCCACTTGACCAGCACTGCGGAGAACATTGCCAGGTATTATACATACAGAAATTCGTATTTAAAGTACCCACTCTGTCACACAACTTGGTGGACTTTATTTTAAAGGACTTATTTATTTTAAAGTTGAAGAGACGATCGCGATCTCGATTACCACTTATGACTGATATTTTAACATATATAGTAGGCTAGATCCCCAGTCATTGACAATTTGAAGCCATCTTGAATAGGGCACTTTGCATTTTGTAACCCAAATATTATTCAAGATGGCTGTCAGGTTGATAGGTGAATATATTACCCATAAACACCAAATTATTACTAAATTCCCTTATGCAATACTTCTTATTATTCATGTTTGTGCATTCCCATGCTGCACAAGCTAAAACTATATCAAACAACCCAGAAAAATACTTAAATCGCATCTAAAACATAATGTAAAGCATAAATTAAAACGACAAATCGCCATCTTCGCCATTTGCTACGCTCGCGCCTGTGCGGACGTACTAGAGACTAGGGCTCTAGCCTATAGCATATAGTGTTTTCCCGCCAACAAGTCAGGTTTCAGTCCCTAAAAAGCCATGTAGTAACGAACCTTGTTCTAACACCTCCTCATTGCTTCCAGCACGCTGACTGCCGGTCACTTGGCAAGGAAACTCTTCCCCAGTAACAACTGCACGGCCAGTACTTGTGCACCGCTCGGCATAGACGCCATCAACTACCCTGCTAGAGGTTCCTTCGACGTGGCCACCACCCCACACCGACCATACTGCGGTGAGCAACATACGCAGTCAGCCAGTCACACAGCACACGCACACACACACGCACACGCACACGCACACATGCACATAAACACATAGGCCTACAGACCTTAGAGATCAGATGCTAATATTAACTACGTTTGGGCCCAGTGTTTAAAAGTTCCAATAGGTTAAAATAGGGCCGCCATCATAGATATCCCATACAGTACGCTAAATTTGCAGTCCGCGGTCCACTTCCGGGACAATTGGAAGCCATCTTGAATGGGTGAGTTTGCATGTTAATAAGATGGGAGCGATTAATCGAAAAAATATTTTTAAAGATGGCCGCCAATTTGACAGGTGAGCATAATAGACTTTGACACCAAATGATTACTAAATTCTCTTTTGCAATAACTTTGCATTGTTTCTGTTTGTTCAATACCATGCTGCACAAGCTAAAACCATATCAAACAATCCAGTAAAATACTTTATTGCATTAAAAAAGCATAAATTAAAACGCCAAACCGCCATTTTGAATGGGTGGGATTGACGCTTCAATTTGGTACGCTCGCGCCTGTGCGGAGGTATTGGAGACTGCTGATCTAGCCTACTATTATAGGTGTTAAGATATCTATGGCCGCCATGTATTCCCACGGCCTGTTAGATGACGTCAGCGAGTGATAGCTCTGTGAATATAGCGCACCGAGCGACGCCAGAACGAACCAAATTTTCCGAGAGAGGTCGATAACGGTAGGTATCTTCCAGACCCCTTGATTTGAATATGAACGCGGGGGAAGAGCGTTGTTTATTCTTAATTAATTTGATGGAGGTACCGGGTTGATGCTTTGATTAGGGCTAGCCCCACCACTGCACCCCCCCCCCCCCCCGATCACCAAAAAACGTTCTGTATATTAAAAACGCTTGCCAATCGAAGGTATGATCCGTTTTTATTGTGATACTTGAAATACGCACAGACAAACAGACAGAAGGACAGTATAGACTATAGTGCAGTGATGACACTTTCTACAACACACAAGCAGCTTTTTCCGCGGGAGGGACTGAGACTTTTGTAAAATAGATGTTTTGTCTATTCTTTTATTTGCACATTGATTCCTTGTTGTGTATATTATTAGGCCGCTTCGCGAACGCTTTTTTTAGTCGCGTTGATGGATGAGCTTATTTAATATGTTTTTAGTTTGCGTGGGATCTCTTTACTTTTGCAAGTTATTTTTGAACGCATTGTAGGTCATTGTTGTCATGTTTCTATTGTTACTTGTTAATTGTTATTATATTCCTCAAAAAACTTATTTTAAAACCTTTATTTCTATGGATTCTGGATAACTTTTTCAACTTTTTCTTTCAAACGGTACTACATCATCATAACCATAATGTCCGTGTACAATATGAACGTTGTAGCCCCACCCGTTTGGTCAGAATCGCCCCAAATATCGCGAAAATATCGCATTAAAAATCATAAAAATCGTAAAAGTACGATATTCATGGGAAATATTTCTTCAATTTTACGCAAGTCTAAGTTCAGAGAAAACGAAGGTCCCCTCCAATTTTCATCAAGATCGCATAAGCCGTTTGCCCGGTAGAGCGCGAACAAACATACGAAAAAACCCAAAAAACTAACAAAAACAAACAAACAAACAAACAAAAAAGCACCCGAGCTAAATTTTTTGGGGGGTCAGTGAAATTAAAGTCTTCGCTTCGCTCATCCAATTAATTTTTAAATGATTGCAACAAAGTTCATTATTTAGTTTTGAATTGTGGTTTTATCTTCTATCCTCGGCTAATCTTATGATCGCTAACCCCTAATACGAAGCAATTAGTTATTAAGAGATCCAATAGAATCAGATTAGAGAAGGAGGAAATGGTCATTCACTTCAGAAATGCGTGCAAATTTCAGCAAACATTGTATAACTTTTGTTCAGATCATTATTTTAAATACTAAATGTTTTGGAAATAAAATGAAATGTCGAAAAATAAAATGAAAGTAAAGAATGCTTCTAATTTTCTCTGCCTACAGTTCACGAACCGGAGGTCGACGCCACCATGAAGCAGTATCGGCAACCTGATGGCGGACATTAGCGCAGTTTGGTAGCGGTGGACCGTGCCAACCCTGTCAACATATACTCCATCCACGAGCGAACAATGGCCAACCAGAACGCTATAAAAAGTTTAAATTTGATATTTAGAGAGTGTCGTCGACAATACTTACAAATACACAAGCACAAGCACACAACAAGCATTGCAAATAAATTAATAAATAACACATTGCATTATTGTATATTATTGTCATTGTTTGCTTTTTCCTGTACTTAGAAAGATTTATTTACCTTTAATCTGAAAGACTTTGGCTTTAAGTGTTAGTGTTTTACTTTTAGGGGGTGATTGAGATATGAATTAGCTAAGTATGCATTAAATTATGAATTACAAACTACGGTTTCATTTATATACTAGTTTTATGGGTTCAATGTGGTTTTTACGAGTTAACAGCGTATAAACTAGATAGAGTAGAGAAACACACACAGAGGCATATTATTTGAGTATTAAATAATGTAAAACTGGAGAAACTGTGATTTGTAGATCAACATTCGCAACAAAGCACCATGACCATTGTCATGAAGTAATTTGAGGTCGTAGGTGGTTTCAAAATAAAAGCGAGTGGGAGTGAGAGAGGAAACGTGAAACATAGTGAAGGCTGAACGTATAGTTACCATTACAACTTAAAAACTAAAACTACAAACTAAAACTAAAACTAGGTAGGCCTACGATTGACAGGAGCAGCAACGAACGAAGAGCATAGAATCATGGGACAAATTCAAGGGAATTCAACACACTTATTATAAGTGCAAGTGGGCATTATGTATGCTATGTAGTTTATTGTCATTGATATAAATGTACGTTTTTTATCAGTTCTTACAGTTATAGAATATACTAGGAAAACGCTTAAGTCCCGCCGCATTGTTGGATGAGCGTTATTGGTGCATTGAGCTGCCATGTGTTATGCGGATTTTCTGTTGTTCTGTGAAAAAATCATTACTAATTTGAAGATTTTTCAAAAATTAAATAAAATTAAATTAAAAATTAACCTAAATTTTAATTTTTTTTAATTAATCAAAATTTAAAAAAAAATCGTAATATTGAAATTTTCTTAAGAAATAATTATTCGATTGCACACAAATTTTACACGAATATATTAATTCATAAAATTAAGGTTCAGTAAAAAAATCATTAAAATCGGATAAAGCATGTAGGTGTTATAAACTGAAGAAATTTTTTAAAAATCGTAAAAAATCGTAAAATTGCGATTTTAATGAGAAATAATTTTTCGATTGCGCTCAAAAACGTGGCAGCTCTTGGTTCAGAGATTTCGAAGGCCTCCATAAAATTTCATCGCAATTGGAGTATCGGTTTAGCCGGAATCGTGCTAACAGACACACAATAATACAGAAAAAAAAGAAAAAAAAAACATTCCGGATTTTTTTCTCCAGTGTAGTGAAATGGAATCTTCGCTTCGCTCGCTACGCTCATCCAATAACACATTTACGTTCATCGATTATTAAAATTAGGTACAAGGTTGCTTTAAATGTTAGTGTGCACACAACAACATGGTGTGAAATTATTGTCTAGTGGTGAGAAGCCTCTACAATAAAACTAGGAAAACGCTTAAGTCCCGCCGCGTTGTTGGATGAGCGTAATTGGTGTATTGAGCTGCCATGTGTTATGCGGATTTTCTGTTGTTCTGTGAAAAAATCATTACTGTTGACGATTTTTTAAAAATTAATTTAAATTAAATAAAAAATAAACTTTAATTTTTAATTTTTTTAGTTAATCGAAATTTAAAAAAAATAAAAAAATCGTAAAATTGCGATTTTCATGAGAAATAATTTTTCGATTGCGCTCAAATTTCGCACGAATATCTTAATTCATGAAATTAAGGTTCTGTGAAAAAATCATTACAATCGGTTAAAGCATGTAGGTGTTATAAGTCGAAGAAAGTTTTTAAAAATCGAAAAAAATCGTAAAATTGCGTTTTTTATGAGAAATAGTTTTTCGATTGCGCTCAAAAACGTGGCAGTTCTAAGTTCAGAAATTTCGAAGGCCTCCATGAAATTTCATCGCAATCGGAGTATCGGTTTAGCCGGTATCGTGTTAACAAACAGACAAAAATACAGAAAGAAAGAAAGAAAGAAAGAAGAAAAAAAAAAAACATTCCGGATTTTTTTCTCCAGTGTAGTGAAATGGAATCTTCGCTTCGCTCGCTACGCTCATCCAATAATGGCGTTTCTGGTGGTGAGTAGCTCATGTCACTTGTCAGACATGATGAAGAACATGGTGTTTAATTTCTGAGGGCGAGTAACCTCTAGATATTCGTGGTGTGTTGTATGATGGTAACCTCAGTGTTGTCAGATGTTAGTTACCTCATTGTGTGTTGTCTAATGGTGAGCAACCACTACGTGGTGTGTCTGAAGATGAATTTCCTCAGTGTGTTGTGTGTGTTCCTCCAGTCTACGTAGTAGTGTGTTGTCAAGTGGTGAGTTGAGCTCTCTACGTGGTGTTGTCTGATTGTGTGTTGTCCAGCGGAGAGTAGCCTCAAGCTTTCCCAAAGGCTCTAGTTTAGTGGCGTGGTGTGTTATCTGAAGGTTAGTAACCTAACCTCAGTGTGTTGTCTGATGGTGAGCAGCCTCTAGTCTAATGGTGTGTTGTCTGATGGTTAGTAACATCAGTCTTTGGAAAGCCTCAGTATGTTGTGTGATGGTGAGCAGCCTCTAGCTCTACGTGGTGTGTTGTGTGATGATTGGTGAGTAACCTCAGTCAGTGTGTTGTCTGATGGTGAATAGCTACCTGACAGTGTGTTGTGTGATGGTGAGTAGCCTCTAGTCTAGCGGTGTGTTGTGTGATAGTGAGTAACCTCAGTCAGTGTGTTGTGTGATGGTTAGTAACACCAGTCTTTGGAAAGGCTCAGTGTGTTGTGTGGTGATGATGTGTTGTGTGACGGTGAGCAGCCTCTAGCTCTACGTGGTGTGTTGTCTTGAGGTGAGTAGCCTCTAGTCTAGCAATGTGTTGTCTGAAGGTTGGTAACCTCAGTCAGTGTGTTGTGCGATGGTTAGTAACCTCAGTCAGTGTGTTGTGTGATGGTGAGCAGCCTCTAGCTCGCCACCTGCGGGCCGCCACCTGTTGTCAACGCGCCGCATTACGTATCCCTCTCCGGGAGGTCTCGTCTGCTGGTCCCTTCCTTCCTGCCCCTCCCCTCCCCCACACGCGGTCACCGCTCCAGCAGCTACGCTCCCCCCAGCAGCGAATCCTCGCACACATGATGTTACCGGTTTCGAACAAAAAGACTGTGGGGGGGTTCGGCAAGTTGCTCGGCTCACCACACGCTCCGTGGGAAGCGGTGAAGACACAAAGGAGCGCGCGGTAGCTGCATCAACCAGACAGACAGACAGAAGTGAGGTGAGGTGAGACGAGGACGGACGTAAGGTCGCCACTTAGCAGGATGGCTCACAACAAGCGCTGAGTGCGACGCAACATCACATCACAACAGAACTGTCCAACATTTCACACAGGTAAGAACCGAAACAGCAATAATGTTGAGTTAGCCTATCCGTCTATTATCACCTTGTGCATGTGCTGTCCTTGGGAACGCCACTGGGGGACAAAACAAAGTGTTTACACCTTCCCACATCCCAGTGGCCTGAAGAGGAATATTATTGTCTTGTGAACCCCCCCCCCCCTGACTATGATCGACATCCCTCTTTCCCCCCACATAAGTATTCATTATAAGTCACACCTGATACACCTGATGTTTTCACTTGTTGTTAAGTCACTCAAAGGTCAAACAAAGGACTAACTAATTTGGTTTGCGGGGGGGGGGGGGGGGGGGGGGGGGGGTATTTTTACTGGTTGGAACTGCCACGCAACCTGGATCCTATCCACCTACAATAAAATTGTCCGACATTGTTTTAATCAGTGACGTTCCCACAAATCGCGTGATATTTTAGACAATTTTGATAATTTCAAGGAGAATCGCGATGACGAATGGAATAGTACATTATTGTGTCTGTGTGGGCCCTAAAGCGATTGAAATGGGCATCTGCGTTACATAAAGATTTGAATTACATAGTTGCGAAAGTAAAACAGACTGTTATTGTTCCTTGTTCGTGACAAATTGAAGAACGAGAGGTGATATTATAGTTGATCGTGTTGTGCTGTGTCGTGTCATTGCAACTCCAGGATGTATGTTAATATTACAATCAGTCATGGTCAAACTAGACCTCCCACATATAAATTGGAGATATTGTAACGTGTCATGACATATGTGGTTAGTTTCCAATTCCAGCCGGAAAGCCATACTGTTAATTTTAGTGTGTCAGTTAAAAAAAAATTTTAATTTTAAAGAAAATACATTGAAAATAGATTGATATCAATGAAAAATAAATCGAACAAAGACACACTATACAAATTGAAATCAACTAACTATATTTTCCAATCAAATCAAGTCAACCCAGCACAATTATCTTAGGTCACATACATCTTAGTTGGTATTTTACAAATAATAATTGGAAAAAATATATGATCATGTAAATACTTAACAAGATGGAAATTTTCTGGATAAATTGGTAGTAATTTTTCTATTCCTGAAAATTTTCCGGCGGAGATATTCCAACCCACATCCCTATAGTTTCATATAGTATTTTCTCTTTCATGTACCCCTTTAGTTTGGGAAATTCTACGTATCGAACGACGGCAGGTGACAAGACTAAATATATTTAATGGTGGTGCTATAGTAACTAGAAAGTAAACTCTAAATATCTAATGGTGCAACGCAAATAAGAGTCAGACTTATGCAAATTGCTACATTTTACTGGTTAGCTTCGAGTCCTATAGACAGATTAATCGCTTTGTGGAGATTTCTATAGAAGATTGATTGATGTAAAGAAAAAGTAATTATCTTACGCCTTCGTTTCCATAAAATCCAATACTCAGTAGTGTTTGTTTTGTGAACACACACGTGTGAAGATAAGTTTTCTCGTACACCCTCGACCCTCCTCTCAACTCAACTAATTTCTGTGGCCGCTCTCTCGTTTCCGGGGTTGTTCGTTGTGCCCCGACCTGACCCTAAACATCCCCGGCTCGACTTCGAGAAGCCGAGGACGAACCAGTGCTGTAGAGGATGTTTTAAACTAGGAAGCTTCGCAAACGCTTTTTCAGGCGCGTTGTTGGATGAGCGTAATTTTTAAAAACGAAAAAAGCGTAAAATTGCGATTTTCACGAGAAATTATTTTTCGATTACGCCCAAATTTCACACGAATATATTAATTCATAAAATTAAGGTTCTATGAAAAAATCATTCAATCGGATAAAGGATGTAGATGTTACTAGGAAAACGCTAAAGTCCCGCCGCGTTGATGGATGAGCGTTTTTGTAAGTTTTTACTTTGCGTGAGACCACTTTTCCTTTGCAATTGCTTTGTGAATGCATTGAAGGTGATTGTTGTCAAGTTTCTATTGTTACCTGTTAATTGTTATTATAAACCTCAAAAAAACCATATTAAAACCTTTATTCCGTGGATTCTAGCAAACTTTTTCAAATTTTTCTTTCAGAAAGCAATACATCACCATTACCTTAATGTCCCATGTAAAATATGAACGTTGTAGCCCCACCCGTCTGGTCAGAATCGGCCCTAATGTCACGAAAATATCGCACTAAAAATCGAAAAAAATCGTAAAAGTACGATATTCATGAGAAATATTTTGTCGATTGTAGGCTACCCAAAAACGTGGCAGGTCTAAGTTTAGAGATCTCGAAGGTCTCCAAAAAATTTCATCGCAATTGGAATATCGGTTTAGCCGAAATCGTGTTAACAAACACTCAAAATTACAAACAGAAAAAACAAGAAAAACGAAAAAAAATCGTAAAGAAGCGATTTTCATGAGAAATAATTTTTCGATTGCGCTAAAAAAAGTGGTAGTTCTAAGTTCAGAGATTTCAAAGGTCTCCTGAAAATTTCATTGCGATTGGAGTATCGGTTTAGCCGGAATCGTGTTAACAAACACACAAAAATACAAACAAAAACAAACGAAAAAAATCGTAAAATTGCGATTTTTTAGAGAAATAATTTTTTGATCGATTTTTCGTACGGTGTAGTTCTAAGTTCAGAGATTTCGAAGGTCTCCATAAAATTTCATCGCAATCAGAGTATCGGTTTAGCCGGAATCGTGTTCACAGACACACAAAAATACAAAAAAAAAGGAAAGAAAAGAAGAAAAAAAAAACATTCCGGATTTTTTTCTCCAGTGTAGTGAAATGGAATCTTCGCTTCGCTCGCTACGCTCATCCAATAAGTCAAAGAAATTTTAAAAATTAAAAAAATCGTAAAATTGCGATTTTCATGGGAAATAATTCTTCGATTAAGCTCAAATTTTCACACGAATATATTTATTCATAAAATAAAGGCTCTGTGAAAAAATCATTGCAATCGAAAACAGCATGTAGATGTAATAAGTCGAATAATTTTTGTAAAAATCGAAAAAAATCGTAAAATTGCGATTTTCACGAGAAATAATTTTTCGATTGCGCTCAAAAACGTGGCAGTTCTAAGTTCAGAGATTTCGAAGGCTCCACAAAATTTCATCGCAGTTGGAGTATCGGTTTAGCCGGAATCGTGTTAACAGACACAAAAATACAAAAAAAGAAAGAAAAAAAGCATTCCGGATTTTTTTCTCCAGTGTAGTGAAATGGAATCTTAGCTTCGCTCGCTACGCTCATCCAATTAAATCTACACTGAAAATTCTGGCTCATAAGTTATAACACTAACAATTCTGTGGAAACACATATGTTTATAGAAGATTAGCCTACCGTAATCTAAAATAAAATAAAAATTACAACTTTTGGAAATTAAAAAGGAGCTGGAATGGGACACATTTGGCAGTTAGCAAAATTAGCTATTCGCTTGGCCAAGATGCATCCGACTTCCGACGTATATGAAACTTCGCAAAGTTGTCAATAAAGCATACATGGACAGCCCTGCAATCATAGATTTTCAAAAAAATTCTTATCAGACAGAAAAAAAATCACGAATTATAGTCAATTTTGGAGTTTTTAACAAAATCAAAATTCGTGAAAACTAATTTATTTTTTAAAAATTATTTTGAAATAAAATGGAATAAAATTTGGAAATATGTTACTGCGGAGCCCTATATTTCCACATTCGTGACATATGTTCAAAATTTCAAACACCTGTGGTGTCAGTCGGCCGAGCGAACAGCAATTTGCCTCAGTTGCATGTACAATAATATTAATTCGTAAAACAGGTCCGAGTAGGCCTAACTATTACGTAATGTCGGTATGTTAATTGCAATTAGGAATGGGTGGGCTGTCTCGGAAAGGAGATGGTGAATGTCCACATGCTAACGGCGAATCCTTCAAAGGTTCCTCCCTCCCCTCAAACGCCCAAGAGATTAATACTCGTCATGCTAGGATGACCTTTCTGGAGATTTCTTAGTCCTTACAGCGAGTTAATTAACAAACTTAATTGCATGCGTGACGTCATTGCTAGAAATATTGCAAGGTTCGAACTCGAGACCTTTCAGTTTCAAAGCCCGTGATGATAACTTCAAAGTCAAACCTGAATTGAAGTTTTGTGCTTGCTTTTGTTTCCATTTGCACTGACGTCCTTTGAACTATTTTAAAATTTGTATATAGGCCTAGTGTTGATGCTTCTCAGAAGACGAAGGCTACAAAAATGTCATCATCAACCTCTTCTTCCGCTTTCTAATTAGTAATTTACCCACGCGTTCTGGACACTGCCTAAATCAGATTCCGCCCCCTCAGCATCTCAAATAAATATTTGCCACCATTGTATGGGAAATTTGGCGCAAACTATTCACCTAACAATTAAAATTCTGCAAGTGTCCACCTACGAAATAAATACATACATTGTGTTCTGTAATGGGAGTCCGCGGGTTTTTTCCGGGCATAACAACAATTCGCGAGGGGCGTGTTGTAGGCCTATACGAAGTCAACTTAGTTCAACTATCCCACATAAAACATGGTCAGAAGAAACTTGACACGTATCAGGTAACCAAACTTCTGTTTATGTTGGGATGGAATATTTTACTTTTGACAATGGGGGAATCTTGTAAAAATCTTTCAGTTAGGATTGCCGACGGCGCGGCGGTGGATACGAATGGTCGATTTTCCAAATTAAAAGCCTCGGGGTCTGTCCCCAGTGTTGAATTCAGGCACAGTGCCCCCCCCCCCCGTCCCACTCAATACCCACTATTATCAGAAATGTAGTTACAAGTTATTATTGCATATATTCATATTTTTGCTAAGAAGGATTCGGGATTATTTGGAGGTAAAAGTAAAAAAATACACATCTATTTTCATATTTTGAATCAGTCAAAAAGTTTAAAACACCAAAATACGTGAGAATGTTTGATTCTTGCACAACTCTTGGAAACTCGCTAAGTAAGGGACGACATAAACCTCTAAATTAATAATAATTCAAATTACTGCTATTTTAATGCATACCTGACAAACGAAAAATCACTGGTGATCTGAGCCTAATTCCAGAAAAAAATTAGGGTCCCCACAAAAATAAGGACACCAGAAAACTGAGCTAAAAACACCACATTTTCCAGAACATCTTACCACCATACATTGTAATAGTACTTGGTGTGCGCCCACTCCAATTAGTCGAGTGCCCTCCCCAGGGAAAATGTCTGAATTCAACACTGTCTGTCCCACAACTCGGTATGTCTCGGTCGCGCCAAACGTGAAGTCGGAAAACGTGCTCAACCGGACCCACGATCCAATAGTATGACACACAGAAATATCCTTATACCATGTGCTCAACGTCACAACCAAATGCATGCAGAGTTTTGGCCAACCACCTCAAATAAATGAATACATACATAATATTATGATAATACATTGAATTTATAAAATATAATTCCGACAAAACAAAAACCATCACTTGACAAAAAACTAACAACAAAACACAGTACATACATATTTTGAGCTGCCCGGAGGCCAACTACATTGAGGTCCCACAGTAATAAAAAAGTGATACAGATCGACCTTATTTTGATACGGTAGGTCTTCGTTATGTAAGGTATACGACCTTGCTACGAAGGAGATTCTCGAATCAGCGGACTTTACACAACAAGGAAGTAATGTTTGATCACTTATACCTTTGAGTATGGAACCTTTTATATACTCAATGCTTATACGATTTATCAGCAGTTCAAATTTATCAAATAGTATTTTTAAATATTCTCTGATGTGTTTTTGTTCTGTTAGTGTTTTTTTTGTAGTAATCACATTTTCGAAATTCCTGCCCTTGAAATGGATCAATATGCAATATTCATATCTGCGTTTTGGGAAATAACGAAAATCTAAGACCTCTCGTCGTTTCACCTTTTTTATAGCTAGAGGTTTGTTTAAGGCTATTCGACCGCGTTTTTCTATTTTCCCAAATATGCTACCAAGTCAAAATATAGTGAATGGCTCTATTAGAAAGTCAAAACTATTTTTTTCAAATTTTTCTGAACGGGCACACGTCAAATATCGCCACTTCAAAATAATTTCAAACTTCAATTCGCCCAAGCGCACCATTCAACGTAGGTATAGTTGTGTTTTTGTGACATTAATTTTCAGCTGGTTTTCTAGAGGCTGACTGAGGTTTTTTTTCTGTTTTTTTACAATTGTCTTTCCTGCGATTTTTTTCGTTTGGTGGTATTTTGTACCGAATTGTACCGCCAAATGGAAAAAATCGCAGCCTCTAGAAAACTAGTTGAAAATTAATGTCACAAAAACACAACTACCAAGTACCAACGTTGAATGGTGTGCTTGGGCGAATTGGTTTGAAATTATTTTGAAGTGGCGATATTAGCCGTGTGCCCGATCAGAAAAAATTGAAAAAGTAGTTTTGATTTTCTTAAAGAGCCAGGTTTCCAAGCCATTTACTTCATTTTAACTTGGTAGCACTAGCATATTTGGAAAAATAGAAAAAAGCGGTCGAATAGCCACTACCAACTTGAACTTTCAAGGGTGAGTCCACATGTGGCAGTGTCAACAGGTGACCCCCAAGGTCTAACCCCCCCCCACACACACAGTCACGTCTCTAATTAGAACCCATCCATTCCCCCCCACTCACCCCACGTGACTGTTCCTTGGAGGGCGGTCGGGTCTCCCACGGAGACGGCCGAGTATTTCCGGAACCGAGATCCACGAATCACACGGGAATCCATGAAAGCAGGAGTGTCGAGAAGGGTATCTCTGGAAGGCAGTGGCTCACCCACGCGGGGGGGGGGGGGGGGGGGGGGGCAACTCGGTTTGATTGGATATTGCTTAACATCTCACATTTATGCAACTTGGCTAATCTAGACCCCCATCTTTTATTTTAAGAGTTGCCTTTAGACAATTAAGTTATTTAAATTATGTTCTACGAAATGTATCACAGACCACAATCATTGTAAGGGCGCGTCAACTCAACTGTACTGTACTGTAGGGGATATTGGGACTGGGAGGCCAGACCTGTGCTCGACAGATCCCGGCACTGACAAGGGGTGGGAAAGAGGCGGTTTTCTCATGTCATTATCATTATCATCGTTCGTATCGTTGGAGAGGTCCTCAAGAGGAGGGGGGTCCCCGACGACGACTGCCTCCATGAGCTCGCCTCTAGGTTGTCGTTGTCCATGCAGTAATGAGTGACTAGTGACTAATGAGTGACCAGCTATACGACGCCGTCGCCCCCGCTCCACCGATCACGAGATGATGCTCCATCTGGTCGTGACAGTCATGTGTTGATCTTTCACTCGTCGTATTTGCGCACTACCCACAACAAACGATTACTGTAATCGAGCTAACCTATTGCGTTCACTTTGCCGCAGTTGTTTACTCTAGTCTAGCACGCGCTGTCTGAAGTCTCAGACGATGTCTTAAGAATTATAATTGATGGCTTTGCTCCCAATTAAGACGATTAAAGATGCGTTGTTCTTGTTTTAATATCTGATATCCATGGCATGTACGTTTGTTGGGAGTCGATCTACGAGTGAAAGGGATGACACTTTATACGAGGCGTCACAGAAAGGTGTATAAATGTATACCTTGTACAAAAATTCCCAAATCTTTCACATTTTCGGGGCATTATTTAGATCGTAACAAACCTAACCAAGCTATATATCAATAACCAAGTAAAATGTGTGCTGTGCCAACGCGAGACATTTTCATTTATCAGTACACTCTACAGAAATCTACAGAGAAATTAAAAATCCATCTCGACCAATTTCCGTTTATAAATACCAAATTTATCCGGCGTCTCGTCCGGCGTTCCGTCTTCAGGTGACTAATTTACTAATTGGGGTGTTTGGGTAGTTGTGAAGAGAATGCCCAAAGGCTGTTTATAGGACTCGATCCCTAGGATTCGTAGAAACAAGTGAAGAAATAACTCAGTCAAGATTGCCGGAGGCGGGTTTCGAGCTCGTTACCTCCCGATTCAGTTTCACACGTAAAGGCGCTAAGTCTGTCTGTACCCTAGGTGTAATTTCAGTTTCCACGATGTCGCATCTCGGGGCGACTATCTAGCTATAGGTAATTTAGATTAATTGGATAATTAGGAAGGAATCCTAGTGGGATTTCCTAGCATTCACCTATGTGTGAGGAAATACCCTGGATTTGGGAAAAAAACATTTAATCAGGTAATTGTCAATGACCGAAATCGAACCTACACGAGCAAATTTTGACCCACCTCTATCGGTACGATCTTGCCCGAATGACATCACGGCCCCCTAGACACGGATATCAATGGTCGCCACATCACGTAGTCGGTCGGTCACATCACATCACGCACTGCTTGGTAGGTAGGTGTCACAGGATGTGGTTGGTTGTATAGAGGGGCTCCCGACCGTCACACCGGCTCAACATGGCCTTTAATAATGAGATCCGGGTGTTTTATAGTTTGAGCGTTGAATCGAGACGAGTGAATGAGAGTAGAAGAGGTTCCTCCACCGAAATTCGAACCCTGGTGGGCTTCTCTTCGGCTTGGGCGCCGGGGTGAGACTATGGGACATGGGTTCGAATCCCGCTATAGCCATCACAAACGGTTTAAAAATTGTCCGTCGACCTAACCTCCAGACATAAGTTTCTCGGTTCTCTTATGGTTGGGACCACCGACCACCCAACTGTCTTCGGAGGGGAAAAGTAGGTTAGGGTGGGGGGGGGGGGGGGGGGGGTGCGAAGCGCGTATGTTTTACAATATTATTATTATTATTATTATTATTATTATTATTATTATTATTATTATTATTATTAAACATACGCTCTTTGCGCCCCCCCCCCAACTTACTTTTAAACAGTTGTGTGGTCCCAACCATAAGAGTACCAGTTTCTCAACCGTCAACCAGTTGGTCGTTAAGGGATGTGGGGGTGAGGGCATGGCTTATGCTGGACAGACCAGCCACAGGCTGGTTGCCGGTGGCTGATATCGAAACGACAATCTCTCGAAATATTCTCGCGTGTATTGCACGAGCTAGTACAATCGTATAGAACGAAAAAATCGTGTCCGCGGAAATACCCGGCTATAGGTGTCGGCGACGTCCGTCTCGAACCGAAGAGAAGACCGGAGCATCACGCCGTGGCCACGTGACGGGTGGCTCATGGCCACGCGATCGCAGACATCGCGGACCTCGTTGATTGATTCCACGGAGTCGGGAGGGAGTGACGTCACACCTGGACATCGTGTTGCTCTTGTCCGAGATTAGGATAGAAAACATGGGCGCCCGCGGGAATTTTGGCAGGGTGGGTCGAAAATTACAATTTGTACTTTCGTTGGTAAAGCACAGGGGGTTAGGGGGCAGAGCCCTCCAACAATAGCGCTGCAGATGAAAATTTGACAGGTTTTTAGAATGCGTGAGGTGGGTTTAAGAAAGTAGTGGGCTGAATACAACACCAAAATTATGTAATTTTTGTACAGTCGATACTCGAAACAAGAAAACCACCGAAATGAATCTTAAAGGTAACCTTCAAAATATTTTACCCCACATTTTTAAATTTTAGTTTCAACTGTTTGATATCCGCTATTTTAATTTTAATTTCATGTGCTTTGACCACCCCCTTGCCCCCTCCTGCGGGCGCCCTTAAAAGAAAACCTCCCACGGCGGTGACTCATATGGTAGGGGGGTGTGGGGGGGGGGAGCAGGTTGAGAACTTATGTTCGACGTCGACGTTATTTGGTTAAAGGGCGTGTCAACCGTTGGGTCATAATGCGCCCTCCAGAGTTGGGGAGGACATACTTGTGCTGGAGAGATACAGCTGCCAGCATCGGCCAAGGCCAAGGGGAGGGAAGGGCTCCCCCACTGTCGTCGTGGGAGGGAGAGGGGTCTCCGACGACTGCTTATGTAACATGTAAACATGCAACTGCTTATGGAACTTTGACTCAGGTTTTAGAATTGCCCTTCATCTATCACCATTTACAGGATTCAATTCAAGTTTAGCTAAAACTCTAGCTAACTGAAAGCTATTACCAATCTATAATAAATAGTGTTTGTGTCGACTGTCAAGTCAACGGTTCCGTGAACATAGCAATCAAAAGCCATTTTTCGATATTTACTATATTTTCTTCTGAAATTAGGAAGGCCGGAAAAGAAAAACATTCCACTTTTCGATCTCTACCAAATATCAAAAGGTGAGGGGGGGCGGGAATAAGAAATTCAAGAACTTCAGGAAGCGAGGATAATCGAGATGATACGAGAGTGACAAGACGTTTTCTCATTCCCAAAGCCAAGTACATCAGTTGAGTTTGTTGACATCGACATCGTTCAAGCCCATTGCTCGCTCATTACGCTCGACGTAATTGCAATCAATGTTTTCAGAAGATCTTTCCCGATCAAATAATAAACCCCCGCGCCGTCTGTTATCTCCTCATAGCGACTGGCGTGTTCGGATCAGACCGGTTTCCAGCATCGAGCTCCGAAGATCATCACCCCTGACCCCATCAGAGCCAAAAGGACACGGAAACTGGAAATAGCCAGTTTCTTCTCCGTAGACTTACTGATAATTAGTCCCAGCTTGTTTGTTAATAGCTAGATATAACTAACACTGCGTCTGACGAATGCATAATATTGAATCAGTAGAGAGAGAGTGGCCCAACTGACAGGCAATACACACACAGTCAATCAACATGGGGACTTGCATTCCGTATGGAAGGTTTTACAATACAGGTAAGACTTGGAAACATCGCACAATCTTAAAATAATATTTCACAAAACTGATTGATTGATTAGTTTAGTATCTTTCAGAACTGCGGGTTGTTGATTATGACGTTTTGTGGGGTAAAAAAAAGTAATTATTCAGTCACAAAACTGATATAAATGGTGGCACTGGTAGGACTGTAGATGTCAACAATGGCTAACCAGAGAACGGTAATTAAATTATGAAATAGCCAACGAAGTAGTTGGGCACGATTGTATTATATGCACCTTGTTGTATCACACATTTAAAACAAGCGCAAGTCAAGTTAAACGGGGATAGAGATTTGGTATCATTAGTTCCTATATGAGATTATTCGATATTCTGGTCTCGTCTCCCGCCCGCCAAGATTAGAGGGCAATGAGGGATTATACATTTTGACTTAGTGCCGGTGTCACACTACCGTTTCTGACGGTCCTGCCGAAAGCGGATGCGCTTTTGCGGGATGGCCTCTACCATGTCACACCACAATCCGGATTAATTGCGTTTTAGCAGACATACACTGGTCAGTTCTCCTCGAGTAGTGAACGTGGTTGAGTCGACTACTCATGGAAAAGGTAGTTGGAAACAATTGAAAAACTTGAAAAACGGTCCGTTTCAGACGGGACAGTGACACCTTGATTTAACTGCGTGTGTTGTCGCTCACATCCCGCTGTCCGTTCATCCCGTTCGTCGGCACTGTTGCGGTAAGTGCGTAGCAACGGACAGGTGGACACGATCGCATTTATAAACCATGTACCGTCACCATCCCGCAAAAGTCGCATCCGCTTTCGCCGGCACCGTCAGAAGGGATAGGTGACACCGGTCCTTAGTGCCAGAGCATTCCCCAACAAATCCTAAGCGAAGAGAGCCATCAACACTAAGTTTATAAGAGAGATGTCTCAGTGTTCTTTATCACAACCCTATAGGGCTGGATGCACGATTTTGCAAGTGTTTAGTCACAAAGTGTAATGTTGATATGAATTTACCTATACTCTTTTTAAACTAAAAACTGTTAGCCTTCCCAAGATCTTGGGCGGGTTTCGAACCCAATCTTCCCACATTGCGCCCCCATGAGCCATGGGCTAACCACACACTTTCTTAAAATTCCACCCGTTTGGTACAAGAACCAATAATTATTGTGGATTTGTATTACTCAATATCACCCCTGCAGGCGCCACTTCGTTCCTCCATGTATTACTTTTCACATTTGGTTTTCCCGACTTTCCCGGAATCCCTATTAAGTTAACTATGTGGTTTCCAAAGTAACTAAGCCCCCGGGCCGCCTCTCGGAATCTCCCCCTACACAACACATGTCGTCCTCATCACCGTCCGTCTGTTCGATCATGCATGACATATGGCAGAGCCACCGCACGACCACGTAGCATGGGTGCGACCACTTCCTCGACAACGTGTTGCACTTGCGTGGGCTAGACGTGCATCTATTAACCTTCTCGGGGGCCCCAAGGGGAGTGTCACTGAAGTTACCATTCTGACCTCTTTTCCGGTACCCGGTGTCACTATAATAATATTCGGGACGCGAAAATTTCCCGGGTATATGAACGTCAACGTGGTAGAATTAGGAGCGATTGCTAAGTTTTTTCGTTGTAAATTGTATTAGCGGTATTAATAAAAAGAATATGAAGAGTATGTGCTGGAATAAATAGATGTTTCATATTGCTGACAGCTGATTCGAGGTACATTTAGTTTCCCTGCAGACTGGCGAAAAATGGTAATGTTGAAGATATAAAGTCGTATTTTAAAGCAGTCACTGAGTCAAAGTATCTAAACCTGCAGTACAATGTACTAGTTTTCAACACTTGTCCCGGATTTTGGTTTATAAACATGTCTGTGCGACCTGCGAGAGAAGAGAGGCTGTGAGTGCACAAGGCTATTATTAGACCGCGTCACGCACGGGACGGCCCCCTTGTTTGTGGGGGGTACCTGCGCTGGTACTAATCAAGGTCTCCCATTGTTTGCAGGAGGTCTGTGGTGCCCCTATCTGCCCGACGACCCGAGCTGCGGTGGCGGTGCCATGGGGGAGATGGCCGACGATCTACCGCTCTCGCACCAGGTAAGAGACGCGGCGAGACGAGACAAAGGCCGGGGATAATAATAATTACCACTGTTGAGGGTCGAGTGGCGTCAAGAGTTATTGGGGGAGGGGAGAGGTAGATACACCAGGAACAAGGCGCGGACTCGAAGCTGTAATGTAACTAGAGTATGAAGAGAAGTTCATGGAACTAGGAAAATATCAGACCCCATTAAACTCTGAAAATAAGCTACATAACTAGAGACCAGAAAACCCCCTTCCCGCCAATGGTTGGTTACATTATACACATTTTGCCCCGCATCGGCTAAAGACCCAACTTGATTTTATAGTCAAAACAATGCATCCTCCCCACAATACAAATATTTTTTACCATAATATACAGAAGAGGGAATAAAAAAAAAAAAACTACAAACTTGCAAAATATTCCAGAAAATGCATGGCAAAGTCAGAAAGGAGTGTTTGTCCAACTCTAAATAGTTTATCCTCTTGTTTTACAGAGTGACAGCGAGGGGAGTAACTCCAGCCTGGATCTGGGAGTGAGTGTGGCGGGAATGGTGCTCACGAGTAACACAAGTGGCAATGTCGTCAAATGCAGGTAAATACATATGCCGAGGCCTACCTACAGCATGCAATTATTATAAAATCTAAAAACAAACTGTAGGAATATAGTAGTTGGCAAAATCGACAACAAATTTAAAATGAGAGATAGTGGAGATAACTTTAAAGCTATTATACTTGTTTACCATAATTTCACATGTACTTTTAATAACTTCGATGAAGGACTAGTTAGAGATTACATTACCCTGAGCAAATATAAACTTGACCTTTGTATCTTCTTGAAAGTACACCAGTACAAGTTAATATGCACTAACACGCACTGAACACAGTTGAGCTGGGGGTAGATAAGATGTTAGTGAAATTTAACTAGGAAAACGCTTAAGTCCCGCCGCGTTGTTGGATGAGCGTAATTGGTGCATTGAGCTGCCATGTGTTATGCGGATTTTCTGTTGTTCTGTGAAAAAATCATTACTAAGTTGAAGATTTTTTTAAAATTAAATTAAATTTAAAAAAATTAACTTTTTTTTTTTTTAATTAATCGTAATTTAAAAAAAAGAAAAATCGTAATATTGAAATTTCATAAGAAATAATTATTCGATTGCGCACAAATTTTACACGAATATATTAATTGTGAAAAAATAATTACAATAGGATAAAGCATGTAGGTGAAAAAGCCGAAGAAAATTTTGAAAAATCGAAAAAAAATCGTAAAATTGCGATTTTCATGAAAAATAATTTTCCGATTGGGCTCAAAAACGTGGCAGTTCTAAGTTCAGAGATTTCGAAGGCCTCCATAAAATTTCATAGCAATCGGAGTATCGGTTTAGCCGGAGTCGTGTTAACAAACAGACACAAATACGAAAAAAAGAAAAAAAAAGAAAAAAAACATTCCGGATTTTTTTCTCCAGTGTAGTGAAATGGAATCTTCGCTTCGCTCGCTACGCTCATCCAATCAGTAATATGGTACACAAGCACAAACACATCTTCTCAAACCTGATTGTTAGAAAATACACACCCTCATTGCAATCACGCTGTAAACTTTAAGCTCCCACTAAAAATCAGTTCTGTGGGTGTGACTGACTGAATGGGTACACTCTAAGCACAAATTAATTATTAATTACTTAAATTAACAAAATTAATCTCTGTTTAGTCCAGATGGGCCCATCAACATATTATTCGTAACATTGAACATAGATGTTAAGTAACACATAACTACCAGAGGAATTCAAATAATTATGTAATCAAAATAAAATAAACACCCTATGAAAAAAGTTATAAACACTGGAAGCATGCATGACTTCAATTCAAAATCAGTTATTACAAAATTAATTTACACGCTTCAACTTCAACTTTTGTTAAGACCAAATGCATTTCCTAGATGATGTAACAATCAAATAGATGGTCCAAAAAGATTTCCTAAAATAACCACATTTATAGCCTAACACATCAAATTAATTGGCTATAAAAATTAATTTCATAGCAACCAGCCATATTCCTCCTATATCTTCTGATACGTGCCTGCCAACACTCACATAAAACTGGTTAAATCCAGCCCGGTGGATTATCAGTGAAAGGTTACGACCCAAGAGATAGCTCGGCTCTACTCACTAGATGTGATGCGACTTTGAACTCTTCGGAAAAAATGTTATCGGGCCTCCCGCAGAGCATGTTAACCCTTGGGCCTTTACTTTATCTGATGAAATGCTTGTATTTCACTTGATATTAGATGACAACCAATCGATTGGGAAATATTATTTTTATTTATTGTTCATTAGCAAAGCAATACAAGTCTGATGTTATATAACTAGATTAATCAGTCAAAGATTAAATAATAACAGTATATGAAGCAGGGCAAATGAAGTACAGAAGTACAAACACGGTACAGTAGTAGGTACCGATAACGCGTGAAATCACAAATCACATTAGTATCTAATTTATTTCTACACACATTTAGCATCTTAAATCATCCTCAAAATGTTCCCACACCCACAGGGATGGTAACTTTGCAAAAGAGTAGTTTCCATAGTGGGATTATTTTGAAAGACTTGGTCATATCTTCATGCCCCTTACATGATCTCAAATCGGTCTTTAACAATACGTAGATCTTAGGGTGTTCGCACTGTCCATACCACTGATTGCTATATTTCCTATTAAAAAATATCGATCTTTGGTTGGTTATCGCTCACTCGTCGATTGAGTTGGGGCCTACAGGTTTGGCTTGGTCGCTTTGGTTTAATGTCCCCCTCTGAAAATCAGTTGTGTGACTGAGTGGGTACTCTAAATACGAATTTATTTTGTTTATTTCTTCTCTTCTAAACGCAACTGTGTTCTTGTGTTGCAGGTGGCACGGTTGTGGTCTGTGGTTTGATCATCTGGATCTTCTAGCGTCGCACGTTACGCGAGTGCACGCGACCTCGGGCCAGGGGGGACTGTTTTACTGCGGCTGGGAGGGTTGCAGTCGAGGAAACCGGGGATTCAACGCAAGGTAGGTTTTCATTCCGAATGCTATTAGATTAGGCCACGTTTAACATAAAACAATGTGTTTCTCCAGCCGATACCTCTTGACTCGATGCTATTGTGGTTGGTCACATACATTACATTCACTAACTATAATCATTGTCTCCTGCTATCAACAAATATTTTCATAGTACTATTATATATTGTATCTCCCTCTTTACCAAGAACATCTAGTTTGCTATTTTCCTTTTCTCGTCTTGTGTGTCTTGTATTGATTCTGTGCATGTTCTCTGATGGGAGATTTCAATGCTGGATAAATACTTGAATGTATATTTTCTTACATGGTGAAGCAAATGGGGCATTCACTTTGAAGGTTTGATTTTGTCACTCAATGAGAAAAGAGATAATGAAAATATACACGACTGCATTTGGTTGTCCTAATAGGTTTTGATCAAATGATGTACCTTAATATTCAAGGGGAAACATTGAATTATCAATAAAGTAAATATTTACAATACTAACGAATTCGCATCATACTGTGCTTGTTGAATTAAGAAGTTCTTGAAACTTTTAAATAGGTTCATACATTGATTACCCACCTGAATTCTTGGACCACCTTTATCTGCAGTAAAGAAAAGTTAGCCTTCTATTGGGTCGTAATAGCTGATGATGTTGATGTTTGTGTTAACTTAACATCTATGGTTGACGGAACAAAGCTCGTTCACTTCACACAATAAAATCAGTGTTATTCTCTTCTGTCCAGGTACAAGATGCTCGTACACGTACGCACGCACACCAACGAGAAACCCCACCACTGCTTTAAGTGTGACAAGAGTTTCAGCCGCGCCGAGAACCTCAAGATCCACGCTCGCTCTCACACGGGTGAGCGGCCATACGTCTGTCCGATCCCCGGCTGCGGCAAGGCCTACTCAAACTCCTCCGACCGGTTCAAGCACACGCGCACGCACTCTGTCGACAAGCCATACGTGTGCAAGATACCCGGCTGCCCCAAGCGCTACACCGACCCAAGCTCGCTGAGGAAACATGTCAAGACTTATCGCCACTTCCCCGCGGAGGAGCAAAGAGAGGAGCCCTCTCCGAGAGATTCCGTTGGGAATCATTCCGAGGACGAGAATGACAAACGGAATCGGCTTGACGGAGAATCTGCCCAGCCAAAGACCTTGAAACGAGACTGCAACGGAACGTTGAAAACGGGCGGCAACGACGCAGGTTATTTCCAACAGTTTTCAGATCGCATTGCTTGCGAAAGAGACAATCTAACGGACGCTTCTCAACGGTCGGATTTATTCGTCAACGGCCACGGCGCGCAATATGACCTTTTTCGTTCGTGGCTCAACGCGGATTTGGCCGCTCTGACGCGTTCATTACCGCTCGGACTGTCCTTGTGGAATCGCCCGTGTTTGCAAACGCAGAACGGAAACATAAGTGACTATGCGCTCCCTCAGTCCTTGTACGATGAGAAGTCTGTAAAACATAGTCTCACAGACTCGCCGAGTAGCCTCAATAACCTCGACGACCAAGACTCTCCACTAGATCTCACAATCCATAGAGTGAGTGCACGAACATAGACTTTTGTTAGAAAACGATTGATACTCTTTCTTTGTTTTGTTTGACGTTGACTGTTTTCTTTAAAACAGTCTATAGCTTTTTTAATGTTTGATATTTGTGTGTAAACATAGTAGTAGTTGGAAGTTCAACTGAAGGACCAACTGATTGCATTTACAAATTACGCTCGGCAATGAGACATACGGAGACTGCTACCTCATTCATAAGGGATTCCTAACAGCTAAATAAAGACAAACCAATGTAACTTAAGGAAATATAGGACAAACAGTTTACCTTGGAATGATGATATTGCAGCCTAGTCACAGAAATGTGAGTGTGTCAAATGAACAATAATAGTTTATTAATTTATTTTAATTGCATCTTGATTCTTGATAACTTGGAAGACAGACAGACACACCTTTTTCTGGTGTTAAAACGTGTTCTGTATTCTGAACAGTGAATATTATTCTCATTTTATGCTTTTAGACCTATTTTAAGAAATGTATTCTCCTAAAATATATAGATAACTAATTAATATTATAAATTATAAAATAATTAACAAATTAGATAAAAATGTAAAGAACATTTATTTATAACATTTATTGTATGGTTTCATTTTTGAAGAAAATATTTTATGAAAAAACATATGAATTATACTGACACATAACAACTTTGAATACCTGTAAACTTCATCATCGTTCCAAGGTACACCGCTGTATTGTTCTTAAAACGTACCGTCGTAGTCCAGAGGATTGGTTAACTACCGGTACATCGTACTAAAAAACTAAGTCCTTAAGTAAGAGGATAATTGTGATTACATTTACCACTGTAAATTTGTGCAATTTAGACTAGCTTGCCAGATTATTACATATTATTATAATATTTCAAAGAGTTAGAATGTTTATTTAATTTGTAAATTATTTTTAATGGCATTTATTCAAATAAATATAAATATAAATATACATAGTAAAATGATGTAATTTTTTTGCATGTCTTCCCTTAAATCTTCCACATACAGTTTTCAACGGCATACAAATACCAGTCAAGTGAATTCTCTATCAGTTTGGAATTACGTCTACCGTATATTAATGATAAATTCAGTGAAGCTACGTATTCCACTTGTGCATTAAACGGAAGATACAGTAATATTATGTCATGGGCTCATGGATGTCCTGTACTTAACAGTTAAGTACAGGACCAGATATGAAATCCAAATAATGATGATAACATTTTTACGAATCAATATAGTGAATTTAGGTATGCACGAAAAATATTTTATCGATCATCCACGTTAAGGTACAATTTCAGTTCAGGGTTTCTTGTGCTGCAGTTTGATGAACAGTACATAGTTGAGTTGAGACATGCTTACTCATGTGGTTGAAATGATGGCCGGTTCATCCGGTATATTGTCAAATATGTACACTTTGAAGATACTCCTGGAAATATATGTTTTTCACACTTTTCAATTAGTATATCAAATGAAGGAATGAAGAATGAGTAGTGTTACACTTACAACTCGTAGTCATTGTGCATGGTAACAAAGGGTGGTTAGTGGTGTAACTATGTATATAGCCTACGTATACTATGTAGTGGCCATACATGGTACATTAAGCCCACTAGAACAGAGCAAACGGTAGAAATAAGCAACTTCTCAGTCTTACTGAACTGCTGCTAACGTAACCACCCAAGTCTTTGGATTTTTTTAGGTATGGGTTTATCGCCTGGCAAATCAATTGGTTTCTAAGTATTATTTCATGCATTAGAGGAATAACAAAAAACTCAATCCTATATCTGCAAAAGGTTATTGCTTTCTTTTAAAAGTTTCACACATTATGTACCTATGTATATGCTATGCCCATAATTTGGTTTCAGCAAGGTCCACAGGTACGTAGCTTTAGCAATGACGTGCGTTCCAGTGAAAAAGATGTATCGTAAATTGAAATTCGTAATCCAATAGGCCTATGGTTGCTCTTTGTTGAAAATTATCTACGATAGAGTTAACACCAAACTGAACAGTTTATTGATTTAATAATTGGATTGAGACTAGAAAATAATCAGGGAAAAGATGTGATTTTAGGGTAAATGTCTTTTCAGAAATCTTGGGTAATACAACTGCACAAATTAACTGAAGTGAAAAGAAAACGTGTTAATATCATTGAGATATTGTTGGCTGATGTTGATCATCATTTCACATCCCCCTCCTCTGTTACCATGCACATAAACTGAAAAGGAAGGACCCAAGGGGTGAGATAGTGGTATTATTAAGGAGAGTTATGTACTTGAATATGGAGATACCAGAATAAGACTGACAGAATAAGGATGAACATTTAAAAAATTCAGATCTTCACAACTCTAGTTTGTTTTTGTTAAAATTAAATCATCAATTATTTAAATTAAAAAATAACAATAAAATAAAAACAATATAAAAAACAGCAAAAGCACACTATCCTTATTTGGAATTATTGACACCAAAAATTGGCCTATGTGTTTTATGGAAAGTTTCACAAGGAATTACAAAAATACAATTTTCTTTAACAGAACACTATGTGCCTACTGTTTGAATCCATCACAACAATCTTATAATAATGGAAATTGGAAACTGATATCAACGATTTTTATATAAAGAAAGAATACAATAATTATTCACCAAAATAAAAAACTCCATGACTAAAATTTGGAAATTCACATACCAGAAGCTCACAATGAAATGAATGAATCTTTATGGTAATTTGGTCAAAATAAGTTATCGCCTCTCATTACGACCGTGTATTGTAGTTATGTTTTTGGGCACTATATCTCCAAAATCATTCTCTCCTTAATAACACTAAGGAAAACATAAGACTCACCGAGGAATTTGGAGGGATGGATGGTTGAGAGGTTAGTGTCCCTGGAGTAGCCTCATCATCCCCTCTTTGATGATCTTGAGGTTGGCCATGTCGGTGTTGATGGTGTCTACGAGATGAGCCATCCCGTTCTGCTCCATCACGAGGAACTGTTTGATGTCGTCTTGCACATCCGGCTCCATAGAGTAGCGTTCTACATCTTGTTGAGATACCTCGTGGCGGTGCATGCGAAGCTGCGACAGCATCTCGTTCAGCCGGCCCTGGGGAAGAGAGGACACACATACTATACTACTGAGCACATGCGCACACACCACGCCACGCTGGTACTAAAATATAACGCTAGAAACCGGGTTTTATGGGTCTTGTATGGACTGTAGATAGGCTAGATGTGATACGGTAACATAAACTGGTTACAGTTTTGCAATAAGGTATTCTTTTCTACACATAGGTGAGGCTAAAAATACTATTTTTCAACAAAATTAGCAATAATTGTATATTTTTGCTTGAAATTAGTAAGAACAATAAATGTTATTACAGTAAAGCCCCATTAAATCGGACTAATTGAGTCTGGGCATAGTCAGGATTAACAAAAAAAAGGAACAGCTCACTCGGCGAAAAGAACCGGTCTGCGTGGAGATATCGCTACATTTTGTGGATGTGACATTCAACTGTGCACTTCATAAGAACAAAGAACTTAAAAGCTTTACTTCTGGAATTTATATCTCCCTTTCTGTATGATTCACATGGCCGTGCATTCGGCGAAATGTGAACAAATGAATCGCAGTCAAGTCTAATTCCTCTTTTTAATGTTACAACATTTAAGGGATCATCAATCATCATCTAGGGTTGTGTAAAATACTAAAACATTTTTAATTAAACCTGAAACGAACTAGAACCAAACTTAAATGATATAAAACGGCAGTTAGACCTATAGTTGGTGAAATAGTGATAAGTCAGAAACGGCACCGCCACCAAAAAAGTATGTAACCCATTTTTTTTACTATCAGTACATCAATTAATTATGGTTACCTGCACACCTACAAATTATCAAAAAAAAAAAAATTACCAAATTCACTTCTTTTTCTGACTTGAACTTTGTGATAGTTTGAGTTTAAGCTCTAGTTACAAACGTTCCCACATTCTTATCATCATCTCTGAGATAGTCAACTAACTCGCAACCGAAATCAACTCGTCCTACCTTGAACTGAGTGGGCGCACTGAGTTGGGTCTGCAAGGACTCCAGTTGGCTCTTCAGAACTTCTTCTTCTGGCTGAAGAGCCATTCCCACTTTCCGGCACACCTCCTGTTTCACCAGAACCTGAAGCAATGACATGAAGATTCCATGACGTAGGTACTTCCACCATGCATTACAAATATCAAATATATTATTGAGTTTAGTTTAGATTGGAGAAGGGTTGACAGGTTGGGAAAGCATAGAGAACATAAAGCCCAGCCTGAAGGGCTGGGGGTGACAACCTGTCAACCCTTCTCCAATTTAAACTAAACTAGCTGGTTGGCCTTTTCCACTTTATTGTAAATATGTTATTGAAAGTTACAATACTACTGTTGAAATTACTACATAATCCAAAATTATTTGGTTGTCTTGTCTCAAGTCCTAATCAACCTTTTAATTTGAGGCTGTTGTTTTATGCACAGTATTGTTACCCAGCCTGTGAGCTCTTTTACAACTTAACTAGGGAATTGCCAAAGTCGTTGATAGACGAGTGAGTGAGCCATGTGTTGAATACCTGGGAACATCTCCTTTCCTCCCCTATACTATACCTAAGGCTGGATCTAGCCCAGTATGTATGGGGAATGATACCCGGTATTCAAACATGGCTCACTCACTCGTCTATCAACGACTTTGGCGTTTCCCTAGTCTAGTTGGCTAAGGCGCCCTTATACCCGGAATGTGGGAGACCTTGGTTCAATCCCCTGGTCGGATAAGATTTTGTACTTTATGGATTGTATTTAAAAAAATATTAAACATGTTTTGAAATGCATATAACGCAGTTAATCTTTTCTGTGCAGCCATCGAGTATACTTGATGCCGCCATCTTGTTTCCCCAGTGCGGCCGTCGAGTATACTCGATCTGGGGTTGTTTCGAAACGCGCGCGCTTGTTGCTGCTGATAGATATAATCGATTGTAAAAAGTCGATTTTTCAACTGTGCTGCACTCTATGTGCAAGCTGTTTAACCATCTTCTAATTTGGTAGTTTGACCACAGATGGCTCTGTTAGTTACTTCAGTAGTGCAAATTGACAAAAACAACAAGTGAAGATAATAATGGCGTCTGGAAAAGGTTAGGATGATGAAAGGACACAGTTATTAGGCAAAATAGGTTGTAATTAGGAGGTTTATGATCACTATTCGGACTTGGTTAGCAATCATAGACTTTGAAGTAAAGGTTGGAATAATAGAGAAGTAGAGGACGTTGTCAGTAGGCCTAGGTGACGAAAACCAGCTCACACTTACGTAGGCCTTTGATAGGGCAATTGTCACATGTAAATAATAGTCTTGACAGTATAAAAGCAAGACAATCTAAACAAGGTGTATAGTGTATATCTATCAAATTTCAAGGATGATTAAACATTTTGATAAGTTAATATATCTATCAAATACAAGTGAGAGAAATAGACTTTTTGCTCAAAATAACCCAGCACTGGGGTGTTGAGTGCTCCGCTCAAAACCCAGCATTGAAAAGGTTGAATCTACACCAACTATGACAATACTATGGAAAACATAGCCAGTACGAAATACGAGTAAAGATTGCAAGGTTTACTCAATCTCCCAGCGGAATTTGGGGATACCTTGAGCCTGCAAATTTTGATACGCTTTGGTCACTGCATAACTGCATTACAATTTTTTTTTCACTGCCTCCATAGCAACCGAGTAACATAAACATTGATTTTTTTAAAGCAAAACCATTGTCGTTAAAAGAATTTCTACACATGTTAGGCCCTATTTTTCAGTTTATTTATTTCTTGTAGGTTTAAATCGAAATGGATTGTGCTCATTTTGCTAGCAGTTCTTAGTTACCTGGTCACGGATGTCTGTTTAAAATTAATGATATCTACTTCATTTCAAGATGATTAAACATTTTGATTAGTTAAATATTACTATCAAATACAAGTGAGAGAAATAGACTTTTTGCTCAAAATAACCCAGCACTGGGGTGTTGAGTGCTCCGCTCAAAACCCAGCATTGAAAAGGTTGAATCTACACCAACTATGACAATACTATGGAAAACATAGCCAGTACGAAATACGAGTAAAGATTGCAAGGTTTACTCAATCTCCCAGCGGAATTTGGGAGTAACTTGAACATGCAAGTTTCAATACCCTTTGGTCACTGCATAACTGCATTACAATTTTTTTTTTCACTGCCTCCATTGCAACCAAGTAACATCTAAGATGCAGTGATTTTTTCAAAAGCAAAACCAATGTCGTTAAAAGAATTCCTACACATGTTAAGCCTATTTTTCAGTTTATTATTTCCTGTAGGTTTAAATCGAAATGGATTGCGCTCATTTTGTTAGCAGTTCTTAGTTACCTGGTCACGGATGTCTGTTTAAAATTTCAGCTCAATCTATTTGGCCGTTCGGCCGTATGAGCCCCGACAAACAAACATTTTACATTTTACATACATTTAACAGACACAGTCACTACGAAGAGCCGATCAAGTGGCGTTATAAATCCTCATTCGCTTCGCTCACTCGTGTAATCAACCTTGCCATTTGGTCTTCTATCAAGTTCTTAAAGATCAATTAAAGATTTAACCAGTCACACTATACAATAGGGGTGTGCGGGTACCCGAAATTTTTGGTCCAAGCGCGACAATTTGGAACCAACTTCGGTCCAGTTCCGGGTATTTGAATCGCGTGCGCAATGCACGACTTCTCACCAGAAGAAGGCTTTCAACTTAAATAATAAAATAATAATAAATAAATTGTATTTAGAGTCTACCCATTCAGTTATATAACTGATTTTCAGTGGTTTTTTTCAGTGAACAGTCAGCCGGTCCAGGTGGATCGAGCGCCAACTTGAGTCGGCGCATGTCCCCTCTCACCTCTCAGTCGACCTTCCCCACCCTCCCCTCCCGTGCACAGTCAGCTGTGAAGTGGATCGTACGCGCATCGATGTGCGCACGCCCCGGCCCGCCTCTCAGCCAGTTACGACCTTGGCTATGACGAGTTACATCGCCCCGCAGCTATCTCTCTCGCACTCAGGGAGCGTCTGTAATCGAGTTTTTGAGCGAGTCTGCTTGGCTAAGTCGACTCGTTAGCCGGAAGTCACGTGATGAAGTTGGCGTCGAAATGTCACAAGTAGGCATCGGAAGTCTACTTGGTTAGCACCTGAGCGTAGTCGCCGAAAGTGTATGCTTGCGAGCCTACTTCACCTACTACAAGATGGCCGAATGCGAAGAAGTGAAATGCAAGCAGGATTGTAATTAATTGGATGAGCGAAGCGAAGACTTCAATTTCACTGACCCCCAAAAAATTTAGCTCGGGTGTTTTTATTTTTTTATTTATTTATTTATTTTTTTATTTTTTGTTTTTTTGTCCGTTTGTTAACTCTCTACCAGGCAAACGGCATATCCGATCTTGATGAAAATTTGACAGGACCTTCGAAATCTCTGAACTTAGAGGTGTATTGTTTTTGGGTACAATCGAAGAAATATTTCTCATGAATATCGTACTTTTACGATTTTTTTCGATTTTTAGTGCGATATTTTCGTGACATTTGGGTTAATTCTGACCAAACGGGTGGGGCTACAACGTTCATATTATACATGGACATTAAGGTTATGGTGATGTAGTACCTTTTAAAAGAAAAAGTTGAAAAAGTTAGCCAGAATCCATAGAAATAAAGCTTTTAATATAAGTTTTTTGATTTTTTGTGCGATATTTTCGTGCCATTTGGGCCAATTCTGACCAAACTGGTGGGGGCTACAACGTTCATATTACACATGGACATTAAGGTTATGGTGATGTAGTACCTTTTAAAAGAAAAAGTTTAAATAGTTTGCCAAAATCTATAGAAATAAAGCTTTTAATATAAGTTTTTTACGGAAAATAATACCAATTGACAGGTAACAAAAGAAACTTGACAACAATCAGCTACAATGCGTAGGCAGCAAAACAAAGAACTTGCAAAAGTAAAGATATCCCATGCAAACTAAACATTTTTAAAAAGCTCATCCATCAACGCGGCGGGACTTTAGCGTTTTCCTAGTTATTTATTTTATCCCTCTCCCAGTCTGATTGGATGAGCGAAGCGAAGACTTCAATTTCACTGACCCCCAAAAAATTTAGCTCGGGTGTTTTTTTTTTTGTTTTTTTTTTTTGTTTTTTTTTTTTTTGTTTGTTTTTTTGTCTGTTTGTTAACTCTCTACCAGGCAAACGGCATATCCGATCTTGATGAAAATTTGACAGGACCTTCGAAATCTCTGAACTTAGAGGTGTATTGTTTTTGGGTACAATCGAAGAAATATTTCTCATGAATATCGTACTTTTACGATTTTTTTCGATTTTTAGTGCGATATTTTCGTGACATTTGGGTTAATTCTGACCAAACGGGTGGGGCTACAACGTTCATATTATACATGGACATTAAGGTTATGGTGATGTAGTACCTTTTAAAAGAAAAAGTTTAAATAGTTAGCCAGAATCCATAGAAATAAAGCTTTTAATATAAGTTTTTTGATTTTTTGTGCGATATTTTCGTGCCATTTGGGCCAATTCTGACCAAACTGGTGGGGCTACAACGTTCATATTAAACATGGACATTCAGGTTATGGTGATGTAGTAGGCCCCTACCTTTTAAAAGGAAAAAGTTTAAATAGTTAGCCAAAATCTATAGAAATAAAGCTTTTAATATAAGTTTTTTACGGAAAATAATACCAATTGACAGGTAACAAAAGAAACTTGACAACAATCAGCTACAATGCGTATTACGTAGGCAGCAAAACAAAGAACTTGCAAAAGTAAAGATATCCCATGCAAACTAAACATTTTTAAAAGCTCATCCATCAACGCGGCGGGACTTTAGCGTTTTCCTAGTATTTAATGAATTATTTTCTTACCACATAGAAAATTAGCAGTGTCAGGAATTCAAACAACTAAATGCATGTTTTAAGCCAAGGCCCTAGGGCATAGCTAGGTAAAGGTGGGGCCTAGGCCTAGCGTAGGGTAGCCTAGACCTAGGCCTAGCCAGCCAAAATGTAGCATTTTTAATGTTTTTGTGATATAGTTTGATGTTTTTAAATTTATTTTTAACTTCTTGACCTTGACCAACGAGGTTATGCTAGGTCTAGACCCTATGACAAGCCAAAAACGAGGAGATACAACGCACATGGACTAACGACACAAAAAAGTTTGTTTGTTTACAAATTTATAAAAAAGGACTCAAGCTACCGCCTTCTCGTGGGTGGGTTTTGAGAGCGACTTAAAAACGTATGTCCGTTAAGTAGGCAGTGGGAAGCCATGATAAGCAGGCTTGGAGAAGTTGTTGACAGAATCATTAAGTAGGCGAGGTGTAAGCAGGCAAGCACAGAGCAGGCAAGTTTTCAGCATGGTAGCAGTCGAAAAAACGATTACAGACGTACCCTCATTACGCTTGTGGGCTAACACACGATACTGGCAACGGCGCTGGACTTTTATAGATATTTTAGTCCTGTTACGTAAATATTTTGTGTTATCATTAATAATCAAGTAATACACGTAAAGACTTCTATTATTTTTCAATTTTGTAGATATTTGTATGTTTTTTAGGGTTGTGCGAACCCACTATTTTTACTTCGAACTCGAACTCGAACTTTCATAATTTTAAGATTCGAACTTCGAACTTCACAAAAATTTCGAACCAGACCGAACTTGAACTCGAACTCGAACTTAGGCTAGGCCTAAATAAATTACTGGAAACAATTATTGACAATCCATAATCCAAGATTTGTATTAGCCTACAAATTGTTGACATTGAATTTGCTAGGCCTATGTATGTAGCCCCTATCTGTCAATGGAGACTTCAAACTAGGCCTAGGCCTAGTTTGCTTGGGATGGATTGTCATAGCTAGGCCTAGGCTACCTAGGTCTAGGCCTACTGTCAATGGAAACTTAAAACTAGGCCTAGGCCTAGGCCCTAGCTAGGGCCAAACCCAAAGGAAGTTATAGATGGCTGAGTAGGCCTAGAACTGGACCCAGGTCTAGGCCTAGTATTTGTTTATTCTTTGTTTATTGATCTTTATTAAAGGTTGCAAAATGCTCAGGATGGATTGTCGTACCTAGGCCTAGGCCTAGGCCTACTTGTTGTCCCACATGTGTAGGCTCAGACATTTTCTACAATATTTACATTTCCCGTTCTTCCCGTCCTTAGCAAAATAATTCCAAATTGCACTTTTAGGATTACCATCAACTATATATCCCTGAATCATCGGCATCTTCTTCAGAACTCAACATGACGCGAGAGAAAGAAAAGAAATTCGTTTTACAGAAGCGCATGACTTTATTCCACAATGATGTGAGGTGAGCATGTTGTGATTTGCGAATGCGAGAACGTAAAAATGTCAGAAAAGTGGCCTAAATAGGAGTGAGCGCTGATTGGTTGTTAATGTAGAGTAGAACATAACTGCCAACTAGCGAAAACAAAAATCGAGTATACTCTGTTGCAGAAACCACGGAGGTATGAATAATGTAAGGAGACAGCATGTCGCTGTCAAAACCATAGCCACTTTGAACGACAATGGTGGTGCGCGAAAGCCTCGAACCCAAAGCAAGGTCGTCGGTATTATTAGAGCTCATTGACAAAGCTATGAACATTCCAAAACAAACAAAAACGCAGCACATCAACACAAATTAAATTTCAACTCTTTATTATTCATTCTCATATTGATACAAGAGTTTTATCAATGTTTCAAGTATAATATCAGCTGTTTCAGTGCCGTCGATGGTAGTCGCCATATTGGTCAGCACCAGGGTTGCCACCAAGAAAAAATAAAAATCCTGTTTGAGCAGATCAAAAATCCTTAGAAATCCTTAAATGAAACACCCAAATCCTTAAAAATCCTTAAAATGCCTAAATGTACCAATTTCAATACGATATCGATATATCATAATGTAATTGTTGTAAAAAAATTGAATATATAATTTTTTATAGAGTAGGTAGGCCTATTTTTAATAAATAAATTTTTAAAAAATGTATTAAGAGTCTACCCACTCAGTTATATAACTGATTTTCAGTGGGACACAGTAAATCAAAGCGACCAAGCCAACCTGTAGGCCCCGAATCAATCGGGAAAAAAATGATTCGAGGCCAAATAGGGTTGATAGAATGATAAGGTATCACCATAAATGCCTATTTTTACGATCTCACAACCGCGTGTTATGACCCGGCACCTCCACCATATGCACCAGCCAGGTTAATTTAATTTAGACTACCTACCCGGCACCTCCACCAAAATTCCGAAATTTTACATTTTTGGTGTAAATTTTGATATTTAAACATCGAAAAGATTCCCACTTATCAATATCGCATTGAAATATAGATTTTTTGACCAGCCCTAGTTAAAAACGGCGTAAAACTTTTTTTTTTTTTTTTTTTTTAAATCCGTAAATTGGACTAAAAATCCGTGTATCCGTTTTGCACCCTCAAAATCCGTTAAAACGGATAAAATCCGTAAAAACGGCAACCCTGGTCAGCACCAACGAGAAGGAGTAAATACTGCGAAAAACTCTATGTTTTAGTAGCCGCCATATTGGTCAGCACCAACGAGAAGCAGCAAATACTGCGAAAAACTCGATCAGAGACGTTCAAAACGGCCACGTTCATTTGTACAGCCACAGATAGCGCATGCTGTCTCCTTACATTATTCATACCTCCTTGGCAGAGACTCGTATTTTATTATGACTTTAGTAGTTTTGTAGTTGGCAGCATTGCTCTTAGCATCATCACGCGCGCGCATGCGCATAGCGGCGAAAAGGGAAATTGAAATTTTGTGCGGGAAGTTCGAAGTAAAGAACGAACCTGAATATTACGAACTCGAACCCGTTTTACAATTTGAACTTGAACTCGAACTTTTTTTAAGTTCGAGTTTGAGTTCGAATTTCGAACGTTTGCACATCCCTAATGTTTTTACATAGGCCTGTTCAGTTGTCAAGTGGTTAATCTCAGTAATCCATAAATTAACGTTTTTATTCATATTTTGATGGAACTGGAACCGAACCGGAACCGAAAAATCGGGTACTTTACTACCCGGAACCAAAACCAAAACCTGGAACCGCACATCCCTACTATACAATGTGGTACAGGAGACCGTATGACAGAAAGAGGGTCCTGTGAGCGATCACGTTCACTTACCTTACCACACATTTGCTTAGAACAGCCACGCTTTTGTCCGTATCAATATAGACGATTTCGTAAAGTCTCTGCGCATGCCCGAACTCTGCAAGGAATTCTGGGTAGTGTGTTGCCAACTAAATCTTAAATTTTCAACAAAAGCCAGCAATCATTGTTTACATTGAAGAAAACACAGCCCCCTGTTCAGAGGTTTTTATAAAGTTCAGAGCAACACGATTCCCAGCATGCAATGCGCGTAACAGAGTGCGCTGATGGTTTACGAAATCGGCTATTGTAACAGTTATTTAAGAAATGTTTTTAGTAAAACAAATAACAGATGTATCAGTGTTGTGTGTTATCAGTGTTGTGTTTTGGCCATTGAATTTTTATTGTTCTCTTAATGAACTTTACTAATGAATTTTGATGTTGTCTATTCTCAATACAACAACAAACTGTTTGGAGCAAACTAAATTCAATGGCCAAACTATATATTTTTTTTTTATGGTTTTGAGTTTTGAAATTTTACTTTTCAACCACAAAAATAGTTTGCTTGGCGCTCGTCAACAGGCGAAATGATCTTACTTCTTTTCAATGCAAAACTAGGTAGAAAGAATGAAAAGCTTTGCTCAACTTCTATATCTCACAGCATTCACAGTTGAAGACTTTTGAAGGAGAGCTTGGCTGCCGTTCTTTTACAAATTTTTGTTTTTATGGTTTAATTTACATAAACATGCATAGAGAGCAACAAAAGTGTAGTTTATATGTGACATACTTGCAACACTCGGTGTTCAAGCTCAACAAACTTCCGTCGGTATTCCGTCAGCTTGGCGACAGTGCTCGAATGTCGGCGCTTGAGCTCCGCAATGTCTTCTGCGACTCTGTCGAGGAAAGCTTGGTGCAGCTTGGTTTCCTGTTCTTGGCACTTAAGCCGCCAGCGAACTTCTCCAAAACCGACCATCGGGACCGGAATGTACCTTCTGGGGTCAGGGTTGTCCAATTGTGCTTGTTTCCACAACCTGGGAGGAAAAGAAACAAAATTTTATTTATATTACTTGAAGAGCCAAATGAAATCAGTTTTAGTTTGTTCTTGTTCTTATAGGCATTATTATTAATTAATATTATATATATAGGCATACTTATACTATTCCTAGTTCCTACGGATAGGTTGATAGATATTTATGACCATATTTATTGTCTATTTTGCTTGGTATATAGATGAGGCCTAAATGGCTAGGATACTTAAACTGGGAACATGAATAAACATGTTTCAGTGGGGGAAAGGTACAGAAGGACGACAGCTTACCTTGAAAAACGTTAGGTAGGTCGCACAGACACAAATAGATGAGTAGACAAAGTTGCTAATACGTTTCGATCAACTAGTGGTCTTTATCACTCAGCGTGAGTAGAGATACTAAAAGTAGTTCTAAAGCTAGCATGGTATGTACAATGAAGGCGCTGTCGGTGGGTGGTGGCAGGTGGAACTAGGTCTAGGGGAGGCAGAGCTGGGCGCGCCTGCTACCTGTTGTTCAGGTTAGGAGGCTCGCGAGATCTGGTGATGTGTTGGTGAGATAGCTCCCAGTTTCTTAGCTCCAACTGCCTGCAGTCATCGGGAAGCGCCTTGATGATTCTCGTTGTGAAACAGTCTTTGAAAGGGAGGCTGTGTTCAACAGCATGCTGTGCCACAGGTTTGTCTGGATCCATCTGTTTGACACTTTGACGGTGGCCTGTCATACGGGTTCTCAGTTCATTAGTGGTAAGGCCTACATACTCTGCCGGACACTGCGTGCACTTGAGCTGGTAGACTACGTTGGAGGTGAGACAGCTGTTGTGGTGATGGATGGGGTAGGTGACCCCTGTGGCTTCAGCAGTGAATGTCTTGGTAGGTGGATGCATAGGGCAGGTTTTGCACCTAGGGCGGTTGCAGGGGTAAGATCCTATTGGAGGAGCTCTCTGCGGACGAGTTGGAGGCCTAGTGGGGTCCCGTTTGATAAGCGAATCTCCTATGTTAGGTGGTCGTCTGAAGAAGACACGTGGTATCTTGTTGGCCAGATGATGAGTCTTAGGGGCAGCTTCAAGGATGGGCAGTCCACTCTTGATTATGCCGTTAAGTCTCTGCAGCCCCGGGTGCCAGCGCGTCACTAGGGGGATGGCGCTATTGTTCGTGTTGGCCACCTGGGTCTTCTGGGTTTGCGGCCTGGAGATCCGCTGTCGAACCACGTCACGTTCGTACCCCCGAGCTACAAACGCGTTGGTGATTCTGTCACAATAGTATGAGAGTCCTTCCGGGTCAGAGCATATGCGTCTGCCACGCACTGCTAACGAAAAAGGTAGGGTATGTTTAGTGTAGGTTGGGTGACAGCTGCTGTTGTGCAAGTACTGTTGGCTGTTGGTCGGTTTGAAGTGGACCTTGGTGCTAATGTTGCCTTCATAGAGGAAGATGTCCACGTCCAAGAAGGTGACGTGAAACGTATTTATACATCATAATTTATAAGTTTTACTGTTCCCTGTATTTCATGATCATTGTCTGTACATCTGTAAATGTAGATACCTACTACCTATGACAATAAACCATTTATTTATTTATTTATTTTATTGGATGTATTTCATACAAACTCGGTCAAAACCGGAGCTAACATGTTGTACGGACTTACGTCAAGTACTTCCATGTGTATCTATATTACATACCTACATTATTACTTTGTCTTAACTCTAACTAAAATAAGTCATTTATAATATAGTTTGTAGATGATGTTTTCTTTCTGCTGTGTACGGTCGTGGCCGATTTCTCGTCGCCATCCTAGCATTTGCTCTTCGGACTATGGGAAACCACGAAAACCATGTCAGGATGGAAGCTGTCTCGGAATCTCGAAGTATCATTCTTAGTTTAGAAATTTACGAACTATTCTACACGTGTTGAGTATTACTGCCTTTTGAGTCTCGATGTAAACATTGGGTGGAAGATCTAGTTGTTTAATGCTTTCATGTAGCTTCTTCGGTATGATGCCATTAGCCGATATCACGTATGGGATTGTATTTACCTTTTTCTGTTTCCACATCTTCTTGATCTCAATTGCAAGTTCACTATACTTGTCAATTTTTTTCTTCCATGTAGTCTCGACGTTATGGCATTGGGAAAATTTCTTGTTTCTTCTTGTCAATTATAATTATATCCGGTCTGTTGTGATGTATAGTTTGGTCTGTTATAACTGTGCGGTCGTAATATAATTTGAAATCTTTGCTATCTAGTACTTTCTCCGGTTTGTATTTGTAGTAAGGTGTGTGTGTATCAATGAGGTTGTACTTGATTGCTAGTTTTTGGTGAATAATGTTAGCTACTTGGTTATGTCTGTAGAGGTAATCCGTTTGACATAGTGACTGGCACCCGGATATGATGTGTTCGATTGTTTCACCCATTTCACTACATTTTCTACATTGATCGTTTACTGTCGCATCTTGTATAATGTATTTTTTATAATTTTTCGTTGCAATCACTCTGTCTTGAATAGCCAGCATAAAACCTTCTGTTTCTCCAAATAGTTCCCCGTTGTTTAACCACTTATTTGATGCTTTAATATCTACGTGACCTTTATGTAGTTCATCATAATGTCTCTTGTGTAGGGTCTTTTCTGAGAGACGTAACTCTTTTGAAGCGTCAGTTATGAGTTTCCCTTGTAGATTGACACTTTTGTTTGCTAGATTGAGTGGAGTTAATGATTTGTCAGCTAGCACCACAGCCCTATGCAGTGTTGATTGGTTGCTCTTTATAAAAAAATATTTTCTTAAAATGTCTAGTTGTTTATAATATAAGTTGTTTCGATCAACTAGGCCTCGTCCTCCTTGTTCTCTTGGAAGTGTCAATCTCTCTATTGCTGATTTAGGATGATGCATTCTGTGTTTAGTAAGTGTAGTACGAGTTAATATTTCCAGCGCGTGGATGTCTGTCTGCGTCCATTTAATGATTCCAAATGAATATGTCAGTACTGGTATAGCATATGTATTTATTGCTGTGATCTTGCTTTTACCGTTTAGTTGTGTCTTGAGGATAGATTTTAGTCGCTTCTTGTATGTATCTATCAATTTTTCTTTCATTACTTTATGTTCAATTCTGGCAGCATGTGAGAATCCTAAATATTTGTATACTTCGTTATCATACATTACTCCAATCCTATTTCCATCATCTAGCTGGAACTCTTCTGCCTGCGTAACCTTACCCTTTACGATATGTAGCGTCTTACACTTGTCTACTCCAAACTCCATGCAGATATCTTGACTAAATTCAAATGTAGTATTGATTAAACAGTTTAGTTGAACAAAATTTGATGCATATAACTTTAGATCATCCATGAAGAATAGGTGAGAAATTGTGTGACATACCATATTCAGTCTTGGGGTTGCTACTTTTTAAAAGTAGCATGCTATCGCTAACGCTACATGCCCCGAAAAAGTAGCTTCGCTACTTTTTCGCTACTTTTTTTCAGATGTAGCGACGCTACATTCGCGCTACTCACGAAATATAGCGCGCTACTTTTCCGCTACATGTTCCCGTTTAATCAGGGGTCGTCGAGATCCCAAATTATCCCGTTTTTAAAGCCTTTTGACGTCGTGCCGCGATGATTTTTAACTCCATTTATATCAACTCGATCGTGATCTATCATCAAAAGCACATAGTTTCGGTTTCCATTGTGATAGAAGGCGTTCTTTTATAACGTAGGCTAGGCTAGGCCCTAGTCTAGGTCTAATGATCAACATTCATATTGCATTTCTTATTTTCAACAACGTGTTTTTCGCGGAATCACTGCAGAAGAATGCGACAAACAAGGTTCGGAATAGGCCTACTGGTGCCGTACAATAGAGATATAGCCTGGAATGTCCCAAGGAAGGAGGGATATATGACACTATCATCACTTCATTTTAACTTAATCAATAACACGACTTCTAATTATCGTGGATACATCTTTGTTTACGACCCTGAAATAGCACTCAAGATGCACCACGCAATCTAATCACTGCAATATTTTGGTAGTCAGCTCAACCGATGTGACAGATCGGCGATCGCTCGCATCTTTCGGACGACGCATTGAGAGAGAGAGAGAGAGCGAGAGCGAGATTACGGGCCGGTCTACACGGCGAGCACATGACGTGGCGCGGCGGCGTTACAAGTTAGTTTGCAGTGCCGACTTTTGACTTACGTGGTACTGGGACTGCTGGCCCCGGAACTTAAAAAGTAGCGCAAATATCACGCTAACGCTACAAAAATTGTAGCATGCTACCGCTACAATATGCCCCCTTAATAAAGTAGCGCGCTACTGGCTCCGCTACACGTAAAAGTAGCATGCTACATGTAGCGCGCTACTTGTAGCGCGCTTCTCCCCAAGACTGACCATATTATATATATATATATATCAAACACCCTTTTCCAACATTCGTCGGGTCGGGGGGTGACGAGTCACCAGTTTCTCGGGCTATCTTCTAGTGCTTGCTAGCCAGGCTCAGCACCCCTCATCTTCTTCCTCGTTTTCTTCCATAACTGGCATTTCTAATAATTCTCTCCACTTCTTCCTGTCCTCCCAGAGTCTTTCTTCATTAACCCTATCCCATGTTTTCCCTCTTTCTTCGACGCTTCGCGTTATTTGGTCCCGCCATCTATCTCTTGGCCGGCCAACTCTTCGTACTCCCCACATGTATGTTCAAATTCTCGTCTTGGGATTCTGTCTTGCTTCATTCTTCTTACATGTCCATACCACCTGAGTCTTTCTCTTCCTATTTTATCTCGTAGACTTTCCACTCCTAATTTGTTTCTTGTTGTTATGCTTCGTACCTTGTCTAGTTTTGTTATGCCCACCGCACTTCTTAGGAATTTCATCTCTGCTGCTTGCAGTGGAATTTCATCTCTGCTGCTTGCAGTCTGCTCTCTTCCTTTCCTCCTATTGTCCATGTCACTGATGCATATTGCATATTATTACCATATTATTGTCCTTAATTTTAAATCCGTATGTTGATTCGTTAAGCATATGCGACAGTGGGTTTAATGACAGACAAAACCATAATGCGCTAAATGAGTCACCTTGGAAAATGCCACGTTTAATTTGGATTGGATCTGTAGTTATCTGCTGGTTTTTCATATTTAGTTTTAGTGTTGTTCTCCATGTCTTCATTACTGTCTTCAAAAAGTTTACAATTACTGGGTTGATTTTATATATTTGTAAAATCTGAATAAGCCATGTGTGTGGTGTTGAGTCATAAGCTTTCTTGTAGTCAATGTAGTTTATGTGAATATTCCTTTTCTTATTGTGTGCCTGGTTCATTACAGTAGAGTCGATAATGAGTTGTTCTTTACATCCCTGCGAGTTCTTACAGCATCCTTTTTGTTCCTCGGCCATGATATTGTATTCTTCGCAATGCTTATATACTTTATTTGTTATGCATGAAGTCAATATTTTATATATAGTTGGTAGACATGTAATTGGCCGATATTTACTTGGGTTCTTCGTGTCATTATCTTTCGGTTTGAGAAAGGTTACTCCTTCAGTAAAGAAGTCCGGTATTTCTTTAACTCCATTTATAAACTCGTTGAGAGACATTTTCTAATTTGATTGTGAGTAGTATTGAATTTCTTATACCAAAAATTTTGAACATTATCATTACCTGGTGCTTTCCAGCTATGTGTAGCACTGATTGTCGACTTTAATTCATCAACAGTTATACCTTCGAATCTCATCTCAATAACATTGCTCATCCTAGCTCTTTCGTCTTGAATCCATTGTGCATCCTGGTTGTGTGCTACCGGGTTACCCCATATTCCTGCCCAAAACTCTTCTATCTCCGTCTTAGTTGGTGTTCCATTTCCTGTTATTTCTTCGGTTCTAGATAGTTTTAGGTAAAAATGTTTTTCCTTGTCTTTGAACATTCGGTTTTGTTCTTTTCTAATGCTACATTCTCTATATCTTTTTAATTTCTTAGCAAGAGCACTTACTTTTTGTTTCAGTGTATCCAAATATTCGTGAATGAATTTGTTCAGTGTTTCATGTTTTGTGTGAACCTTGATTCTTTCAAATATATTTTGGCAGTAGAGTACCACATTTTTAGATCGATTACCCATTCGCAATTGTTCCAATCTACCGATATCTTTCCTAAACTCATTTATTATTATTATTATGTTATTATTATTATTATTATTATTATTATTATTATTATTATTATTATTATTATTATTATTATTATTATTATTATTATTACATTTTATTTCGGTTCAAGGAGGATCTCGCTATACCAAACATTATAATTAAATACCATCTTCCTGGCTGTGTATCTGAAGTATGTACTTGTAGTGAAATTGAGAGGTGCGAATTTATTAAGTACCTTGGTGTTTTTATAGACTCTGCTCTTAGCTGGTATGCTCATATCAGTTATTTGCAACCCAAACTTAGGCATGTAATTTGCTTATTTTATAACCTTCAAAATATTATGCCGTTGGATGTGTTGCGCCAGCTATATTTCGCCTTGTTTCAGAGCATTCTTCAGTATGGTATTGTTCACTGGGGAGGAACATCTCCCAGTAAGTTGCACCAATTAGTTTCACTGCAAAATTTTGCGTTACGAACAATCTGTCGTATGAGAAAAATGGATTCTACTGGCCCAATGTATTCTATATTAAACATTTTACCATTGAACAAATTGTATGTTTTAAATCTGGTAACGTATGTGTTTAGTAGTCCGGCCCTATATACACCAGTTGCCAGCTCTTTTAATACAAGAAGATCGAAGATATATCTACTGACTGTTCCAGATTATTTTTTAACAAACACCCGTAACCAGCTAGCACATAAAGGGCCAGCCACTTTCAATGAAATTTCACAATTACTGCCAGATTTTGTCCCAAGTATGAGCCAGCTTAGTTTTAAACGCAGCGTAAAAGGTGTTTTAATGTCTTAAGTGTAAATTGTTTGTAATATCCCCAAGATTGGGTTAATGAGTCTGATTTTTATATAATAAATGTTCATTTACTTATTGTGTACCTTTGTATTTTTGAAAAGATTTTTATATTTTTTAATTTTTAAATCTGTAAGTTGTAAAGATTGGATTGTACCAAAATATTTATGTTTTTTAATATTCAATTATATAATATGGCGGCACTGATAGTGAGATTGTGTATTTATTTGTGAGCTAGCCACCGCGCGAGCATTTAGCTCATGGTGGTTTATGCCAATTTGTGTAAAAATATTGTGTGCTAAGAATAAATAAAAAAAAAAAAAAAAAAAAAAATTATTATTATTATTATTATTATTATTATTATTATTATTATTATTATTATTATTATTATTATTATTATTATTATTATCTCTACTATTTTACTATTTTTTACTATTACTTTCCCCCTCGAAAGCCAACGTGCCTCGGTGTGTAGAAGAAGAAATTTATGATCACTACCCATCTCATCGCATAGCTTTTCAAAAGAGCGCGATTGCAACAGCCTTGACTTGATGAAGTTCAAGATTTTCACAGAAATTTTTTAAACGCTTTTTAGCTTATATCCAACATACTTTTCGATACTAACACTTCTCTGTGAATGTTGCAATGAATCCACAATGCATTCAGACTAACTTCACTAACTCTCTCTCTCCCCTTCATGTCAGAGAGAGACGTATTTATTTTGGCAGTATTGTTACCATTTCCACTTTTTTCATGGTCTACTAGTTGTAAATAAAGACAAAATTTTCGGATTTTAAAAACTTTTGGCAACCCACCTACAGCAAGCTCGCGACCCACTGGTGGGTCGAGCCACAGTTTGGGAAACGTTGATCTAGATTCATTAATTTTTTTCTAAGGCTGGGCATCGACATCTCGATCTCGGAAGTTTATTTCGACATCGATTTTTGTGTGTATAAATCGATATTTTTCATTAACTAATTATGTACATAAAAATAAAATTATCGATTTAGCAAATTTTGCAATTGCCGCTTAAAACGTTGAAAGTTAATTTCAACGCAATAATTTCAAATTTCAATAAATTACAATTGTTACGTCGCAATTTGAGTAGGCGCGTTGACGCGTCGTGGATTAAGGTAACAACTTTAAATTAGCTACAGTTGTCATCAGCAGGTGAAAAGTTTTGTCGCCCCCAGCCCTTCAGGCTGGGCTTTATGTTCTCTATGCTTTCCCAACCTGTCAACCCTTCTCCAATCTAAACTATATATGCATTTTGGTATGTTCAGCGCGATATTTTTTTGACACAATATTATCGCCATTTCTCATTGCGGCGCGATTATCGATTATTTCAATTTCGATGTCGATGTCGAAAACATTGATTATTTGACTTTGATGTTGATGGTACTATTTAACATCGATGCCCAGCCTTAGTTTTTTCCCATGTTTATTGAGTCATGTTTTTTTGCACAATACACTAGGATAGATAGGTAATGTAGGTCTCCATCTATATTCTATGCTTATGGATACTAGCAATTTGAATTGATGAACAAGTAGGCCTACTGTCAAGTTGTTCATGCTGGCCTGCCATTAGGTTAGTAGCCTACTAGTACTGTATACTCGTAATAAACAAAATGTTACAGACTCGTACGAAGAAAAAATAAGACGCAAGCATAAACAAAAGCAATTCATGGCAATAAGTTTGACTTATTGTTTGAAAACAAAGAGGAACAACAAAACGGTAGACAATTACATACTAATTTAAAATGGTGCAATGTAAATTGACCTTGGATCGATCCCTGCCGGTGGATTCTCAAGGTATTCGCTCAACTGCTCTTTCTCAGTTGCCACCTGCGGGTAGATGTTTTCTGCACACATCGAGGTGAGCTGTTGCTTCTGCATTGGCTGAAGAAGGTACGCAGAGAGTTCGGTGGCGGGGATGCGTCGGATCGATCCGGTAGCACCTGAAAGCATGTTGTCACACGTTGTCACACGCAGCAGCAGGGTAGGGCAGATGACAAGAAACATCCATTATTTGATATTTGAAATGAAATTCAATAATCCATACATTTCAATGTTACGAAAGATTCCCCACAAAACCGAAGTAGCTTAAAACAAGATAAATAAAATGTAATTTAGGATTGTTAATTTTTGGATAACAAAATTTAAAAGAAAATTGACTGTTAATTTTTAAATAATATGCAAGTTCTACCTAGATACCTAAAAGGCAATGTAGGCCCTATAAAATGCATGCATGATTGCCGGAAAAATGAAAGTAATTTAAATTAAATAATAGCATCACAAGAACATACTACTAGGTTAAGTTTGTCCTCCTTTGTAAATCTTTTTTTTAACTGAATAGGGTAGACGTTAAATAAACAAATAAATAAGCTTACCAAGCAAACAGTAAAATAAAACCTAGATTGTTTTTAAGGTTAAGGAGACAAGTTTTTCCCAAAAAGGTGGTGTTGTTTGTCTTTTTAAGTCATTTCAGTTTCACTTGTGTGTTAATTTGAAACTTAAATCTTTCTCGTAATCCTACAACCGAGTTGCGTCCCCTGGTTTGATAAACATTAAACAATGCTCTAGATTGGTTCTTGAACTTTTTGAAGCGCCCCCCCCCCCCCCTTTGAAAGAACAGGATATATCAGCCCCCACCCCACCCCTACCACATGTCAAAAATAAATTTTCTGATTTAGCATATGTAATTTTATTGTTTAACCAAATTTTGCGGTACAAAATTTTCTGAATACATGCATGTGTGTAAATTAACGAATTTCTTATCTTGTGAATGTGAGCTATGTGCCGGATATCTAAAAAAAAAACAATAGGTAAATCTTTGGCACAATTGGTGACATGTCAACTTGAAAAAAAATTCAGCGGCAAGACGGGTACGGTACATTTAAGACTTACCTAATAATTGTCAATGCAGAAAAGGTGGTTTTGCAAAGGTAAGTGTAGGGCCTACAACCCTGAACTAAAAACATTTGTGTACTGGATACTATTATAGGCCTACTTTGCAGACTAAAAAATTAATTCTGAAAATAATTTCCATTTTTTAACTTAACTAAGAATGCAGTGAAACTATGGCAGTAATTTTTGTATATTTAAAGCTTTAACATTTTTCACAAGAACCACTGGTCTATACCTAATATAATCTAGCTTTCAAGTTTAATTCACCTTTTTCCTGAACGTAGAAAACGACTTGTGATTTCGACTCTGACATGGGTTTAATTCCTTCGATGGTCACTGAGAGGTTGGGCTTATTTCCGAGGACGGTGCTGAGACTGGAAACCAGCTGATGTTGTTGGTTCCTGACGTCACTCTCCGCCTTGTTGAAAGTGACGGCGACCAAGCCCTCCTTGTTCTCTGTTGTAGGCATAACACTGTAGCCGATGGCCTTGAATCGACAGAATGGGTTCTGTAGCGTGAACTCCACTGGAGGAGCATTGGGCGAGTAGTAACCCTTTCCCGTTCCCCACAGCGCCTGGAGGAGGTTCCACCGAGCCAGGGTGGCATCACGTTCGTCGCCGTAGATCGTACAGTTGAAGATGGCGTTGTAAAGGGCGTCGTTCGAGACGGGGACGACCTGCTGCTGTTGTTGCTGTTGTTGTTGGAGGTTCAAACCTTGGCCAAATGAAGAACCACCAAGAGCAGTGCCAAAGCCACCAAAGCCTGATGATGATCAAAGAAAACACTTTGTAATTAAAAATATAAATACCTGCTCTAAGTTAGATGTACAATAGTACTCGTTAAATTAAATCAAAGACTTTTCCTACAATGGGAGAAAATCTCAGTAATAGTTTTATAGTCTATCCTAGGCCTAGATAGAAGAACATTTTAGTGTAGGCCTAGTGCTTAGGCTGCCAGTCTATTGTAGGCAGACCTACGCCTAGATATGTTTTACACAATAAAGTAGTTGTTAATTCAAAGCACTTATAATTGGGGTCTATGTGGACATTTATATTATCTTAACTTCTTAAGTATAAACACCATCTATTGACTAATAAATAAATACTAAACTAGGAAAACGCTTAAGTCCCGCCGCGTTGATGGATGAGCGTAATTTTAAAAAAAACGAAAAAAGCGTAAAATTGCAATTTTTTTAACAAATAATTTTTTGATTACGCACCAAATTTCACACGAATATATTAATTCATAAAATTAATGTTCTGTGAAAAAATCATTACAATCGGATAAAGCATGTAGGTGTTAAAAGTTGAAGAAATTTAACAGATCGAAAAAAATCGTAAAATTGCGATTTTCATGAGAAATAATTTTTCGATTACGCTCAATTTCACAAGAATATTATATTAATTCATAAAATAAAGGTTCTGTGGAAAAATCATTACAATCGGATAAAGCATGTAGGTGTTATTGTCGGAGAAATTTTTTAAAAATAAAAAAAATCGTAAAATTGCAATTTTTACGAGAAATAATTTTTTGATTGCGCTCAAAAACGTGGCAGATCTAAGTTCAGAGATTTCGAAGGCCTCCATAAAATTTCATCGTAATTGGAGTATCGGTTTAGCCGGAATCGTGTTAACAGACACTCAAAAATACAAAAAAAAGAAAGAAAGAAAAAAAAACATTCCGGATTTTTTTCTCTAGTGTCGTGAAATGAAATCTTCGCTTCCCTCGCTACGCTCATCCAATAAATAAATAAATAAATAAATAAATAAATAAATAGGATACACAAATTATAAACACTGAAAAACTTTCCAAGACCTGTTGGGATTATTTTAAAGGTTTCCTAGCTACAAACACACTTTCAAACCAGTAGGCCTACTTGTCGTTCACAAAAACTACGAGATAAAAAAGAACTAGTAAATATTAAGCGAGAGAAAACTTTCAGGAGACAAGATATGCTCTCCTTTGAGTGTGTAGATAAAGTTAACGGGTCATTAAATAGATAAATAAATAAATAAATAAATAAATAAATAAATAAAAATACAGTAAGAACTCTCTTATCCGAGTTGGATGAGACCGGGGGCACCTCGGATTTGCGAAAAACTCGGATGGCGCGGTTCATTTGTTTATTTGCTCTCGTAGCATAGCCTGATGTGGTAAAATGATATATGACACATGTAATGGATAAAGGAACATAAAATACACACGATACACTTCATACAGGGTATACTAAATGATTTAATAGCTTGTAAATCAAGCTCACAAACACACGTACACAATTAGGCCTACATGTCGTAATAAAAACGTATGTCTAGGCCTAAACTCGACGCAGTAGGCCTAGGCCTACAATGCAAACATAGGCCTAGGCCTAGCTCTCTCTCTCATGTGGGAAAACCTCTCACTACTATGCCCGCGCTGAAGCTCTCGACGCAAGATAAGTCTGGGAAAGAAATAAGATAAGCCCAGGAATAACAATTCAATGCGTCGTGATTACGAATTTGAATTTCGTGAATCGGTTGAAACATGATTGCATCTAGTTCCACAACGACCATCTTTGAACAGCTGTGTGTGAGATGGTTGGATCGTATGCGCACGCGCAGGCACGCGACGCACACTGACCACTGAACTCTATATGCTCAGTGACACTGATACACACTGCTCGAAAGTCGAGATATATCGCCGATCTATCTTCTTTGCACTCACTCGTAAGGCATGCCTACAAAATGTATGCGAGTACATTTAAAAAAGTGCGGCGCGGCGTCTGTAATTATTTTTATGTTTTATTTACGTATTTAAAACTTTAATTTTTTTTTTTTTTTTTGGGGCGGCTCGGTTAACACGGTACATCGGATAAGCGGAGATCGGATAAGAGAGTTCTTACTGTACATAAACAAAGATAAGTACTACGAGAAATTGAATGCTTGGAGATAAAACTTATGCCAAGGTTGACAAAATAGGAAGTCTCAGTAAAATGGATTCATATTCTGCACTTAAGTGAGAGCTTCTGATGACAGATAGACAGGGCAATGCCAAGCTGGTTCGCCTCGATTCTCCGCCAGGATCGCATGATCGGGGATTGACCACAGGACTCTTTACATTTTGATTCCAGTGGAACTTACACATGGCGGTGACTAAACGTTGATCGTCCTGCACTCTCGTGGGAAAATCTGTCACCCTCCACAACAATAATACACTGCCCTCAAAATGTTGTAAAAATTCCTATTTTATTAACGTAAAGACATCTGTGATCAAACCCCAATCGTTCTGTGCTCTGGTGGGAAATTAGTTTGACCATTGCCCTATCGAAAGGGCACTGTAATAAATAATAGAAACTGGGAGAAGCAAAGAATACGTTATTAGAATGCAATAATGTAATAACATAATATAGGCTTACTAGGGATTTGTAGTCAACATTAATGGGAATGGGATACCGTCATAATCTGACCAGGCCTATTTATTACGGAAGGCTAAAAAACTAGTTTAAAATTGTAATAATAGGTATGTCAAGTGTTGTGTATTGTAAGATAGATTTTAATTGCCAATGTGCTTATCAGATATATCTAATTATTGGAGTCATTGCAAGAATATAGTTAGTATCTCTAGGCCTATTGCTATAATCAGTACCAAACAGTCTAGAAGTGATGTAAGAGAAATGAGCACAGATAAAATAAGCCACGCGTATTCGCACCTGTATTTGTGGCTGCCGGCTTAGCGCCAAATGTAGATCCAAAACCGCTGAAGCCAGTGTTGGCACCACTGGTATGGCCAAAGCCGGTGTTGGCAGCACTAGTCTGGCCGAACCCCGAGAAGAGTGAACCCGGCGCTGCGCTTGTAGCCGGCTGGCCAAACGAGGAGCCGAACCCGAAGCTGGTACTCGGTGTCGATGTGGTAGGGGCACCGAAGCCAGTGAAGCCCGTTCCAGTGCCAAAACCAGTACCTATATTGAAGCAAACAAAAATGTGTAATCATAAAGTAGCCTACACTTCAAGTTTGATAAATTGTCAATTCTTTGTAAATGACTTGAATGCACCTGAAAGGACGTAGACTAAGGATAGGGAGATTATGCATAATATTTTGACATTTAACATTTAACTGCAAAAGTAAGTGCAAAATTTGTAATAACTTGTTCTAATTCTAATCTTTAGGTGACTCCTAGTAATTTGGAAGATTGATTTATTAAAAAGATGAAAATAATCAAATATAGGTACCTTGGTTGATTTTTCATCTATAACGTATATTAAATGTTGTTTACTTGTTTGTAAACAATAGCAAAAATATTAGATGGAAATTAATTTAGAAATTAATTAATTTATTAATAAATAATAATAAATTAATTAATAAATTATTAATTTAGAAATAGTAATTGCAAAATCCATCTCAGTCGGGTATCGAAAAATCTACGGTCAGTGTTTCCCGATTAATGAAATTAAAACTATTATGGCTTAGGTCAGTGGTTCTCAACCAGTGGTCCATGGAGCTTTTACAGTTGGTCCGCGGTGGTAGAGTACAGATTACATTTTTATGTATGTTATACATTATAAATTTATATTATTAATTTCATACATTTTTAACATCCTGTTATTTTCATTTTCTCTTTGCGCGTAGCTTGCAAATTACAAACAGAAGGTAACATTGAACATTGTCAACTTAGCATAGATAAGTAATAAGTTCTGCTTTGTAATAGGTTTGATACACACATTATGGCACAGATGAAAAATGAAAACCCTCCTTGTGCCAAACGCCCAAACCACACCACGTATACCTCGTACCAGTATTTAATATATCGTGGTTTTATTTATTAAATAGTATTATTTTGTTTCAAATAAAGAAAACATTAATAATCAATTCATTACAGTTTTATCAAAGAAAATGATGCGTTTGTATTCCCATGTGTTGTGAGAAGAGAATCGTCACTAAAGGGAGGTGAAGGGGCACATAGTGATCAGTAATAAAGAAATTATATGATCTGCTGATGAAAAACTTTTTTTTTCTTTCTTGTGCAAAGTTGGCCTCTTTAGACATTCTGCCATGTGTGCCAACCCTATCAGGAAAATTCGTTTTTCTTGACACCTACCTACCCGTTAGAAGTAGCCAAAATAATGGAACTACTAAGCTCTAAGCACTCTTCTGGCCTGGATGGGGTCCCAGGCTTGCTACTTGCAAAATGCGGGAATCTAATTGCCCACCCTCTTGCCTTTATCATCAACACATCATTCTCTACAGGCGTATTTCCAACCAAACTCAAAGTTGCCAAGGTTATCCCCCTATATAAAAAGAAAGAGGCAAAGAGTGACCCCAATAATTACAGACCCATCTCCCTCATTTCGTCGTTCTCCAAAATATTCGAAAAACTCATGTTTAATTAACGCAACATAATGTTATCTCACCCACCCAGCATGGCTTCCAGAAAGGGAAATCAACTATCACTGCTATTTTCCAATTTCTCTCGGCACTGTATGCCTCCCTAGACCAAGGAGACCAGGCCATCGGTCTGTTTTATGATCTCAGCAAAGCGTTCGATACAATAGACCACAGCATTTTACTTAACAAATTAGAAGCACTCGGAATTAGAGGAATCGCCAACGAGTGGGTGGCCTCATTTTTATCCGACCACACACAAGTAGTAGAAATTCAAAGCATTAATAAGACCACTTTGTCCTCACACATATCACAACCTCAAACTATCTTGAGTGGAGTGCCCCAGGGGACAATCCTAGGCCCACCATTCTTTCTTTTATACATCAATGATTTACCAAATTACATTACTAAAGGCACCATAGCCCAATTTGTAGACGACTCCAGCCACCTTCTCACTGCCCCTAGATAGGGCAGGGCCTTCTACAGTTAAGACTCAAATGAGCAGGCAGCCATAATGGCCCACTACTGCGACCTCAATCTCTGAGCCCTCCAACCAACCAAGACCGTATACTTGAACTTTCATTCCCCTTCTAATGCACCAGACTCCAGTCCTCTAATTCGCGTAAAGGAAAAGATAATTCCTCGAGCCAGCACTGTTGAGTTTTTAGGCCTCGGGCTCTCTGAGTCACTTGACTGGTCGATTCACATCGACAAAGTTTGTGCCAAAATAAAAAGTGGTTGCTTCATGATAAGAAGGCTAAAAGACATAGTCAACCCCCACACGCTAAAACTTGTTTATCATGCCCACATTCACTCCCATATTTTATATGGCCTTTTGTTTTGGGGTGCCTCCCCACATGCGGAACGGGTCTTTATCCTACAAAAGCGAGCAGTACGAATCATGTGCGGTGCCTCCAGACGGAAGTCATGCAGTAACATTTTCCCCATTCATCAAATTCTAACATTATCTTGCTCACTAATTCTGCAAGCTGCAATCTTTGTGCGCTTGAACCCTAGTCTTTTCCCAATAAACAACACTATACACTCTCATGCCACCCGTTCTGCTTCCAATATCCACGTTCCCCAACATAATACACAGCTTTACTCTAAGAGCCCCATCTACCTTTGTCTTACCATATACAACAAACTTCCTGCCCACCTCAAAGAATCCCCCTCACTTGACTCATTCAAAGCTCAACTCAAAAAGTACCTTTTAGGCAATAGCTTTTACTCTCGACATGAATTCTTATCAGTGAAACCTGGATCCAAATAACTTTCAGTTTATTCATATCTCTTGTAATCAACCTAACTCATATTGTTTGTGCTACATTTATTCTACTACGCCTAAATCATTTTGTATAATTTAAGTGTAAACCCATTGGTAATGTTTGTTTTATTTATATTCTATCCTTGGCTCCATTTTGTAGGAGCTATGTATCTGTTTTATTTTATTACTAAACTGACAAAACCTATATATGTACTATGTATGTATCAATTGGTAAATAAACTACTCTACTCTACTCTACTCTGTCTTGCTATCCAATATAAGACTGCCTCCTTTTCTATCCTGCTCAGTTCATCGGGCAGGGAGTCAATGTCACTCTTGAGGGCGGTGCATCTAAAGAGATGCGCTCTGTCTTGGTCTTCTAAATTACAAAGTTTACAGGTGGCCGGTTCGTTGGTAATATTAAAACGGTGCAGGTGGTGTTGCAAGACGTCGTGACCGGTTGCAAGCCGGAAATGGGCGGTGGCCGTCTTTCTCGACCAGTCTTTGTCTGGCCCTTTCTTGATTTCGGTCCACCAGTTCTTTAGTCGTGAAGTCTCTTCTGTGGTGTTCATAAAGATCTTTTTGTGGTTGATTTGATCTTAGTTTTGACATTTTTGAAGGAGAGAGGCGCTGCTGGTGGTTGCGGTGCTTTTGTGGCACTTTTTGCTAAGAAGTCTGCCTTTTCATTCCCCATGATCTTGCAGTGGCTAGGGATCCATTGCGCCTCTAATAGTTTGTTTTGCTGACGGAGGCTGGCAAGGGAGTTTTTGAAAAGCAGCGATTTCGGATGGAGGTTTGCTGCTTGGGTGATAAATTGGATGGCCGAGACACTGTCGCTTGGGATGACAAATTTTGTCTTGTTGAGGGGGAAGGCGGGGGTCTCGGCGATTTTTTCGGCCGCCCTGGCGATGGCTGCGACCTCAGCGTCGAAGTATGTTTCACCGGCTCCCATTGGAGTGGCTTCTTCGAAGAAGATGCAGTGGATGCCGTAGCCTGTTCTGTTTGTAACCGAGTCGTAGGAGCCGTCCGTGAAGATATGCACCCACTCTTGAAGAGGATAGTGCTTCTTCAGGTGCTCCTCGGCAAGCTTTTTCAGTTCTTTGTGGTCATGGTCATCTTTCTTCTCGATGCCGTCAATTTTTGTTCCCGGGGCGAGCTGATTGGACTTGGCCGGCAGAAGCTCTGGGAGTGGTACGTCAAGCGGTGCACGTGGTGCTTCTAGGAGGATAGGACAGTTTTTACTCTTCAGTTGGTGAACTGTTTCAGCAAAGTTAGTGTGTGTGCGTGCCTTGACTTTTGAGGTTGGGTAGTTGAGCCATTTGTCTGGGTTTAGGCGCGCCAGTTTTTCGTGCAGTTGGACAGCGCGCTGCTCTCTTCTTAACTGTAGAGGCTCAATTTGGCTGAACCACTCCATGGCGATAATTGGGGTGGTTTTCACTGCTCCCGCGATCAGGCGAAGGGCTCGATTTTGGACTCTGTCGACATGGCTGGCGTGCGTTGCGGCGGCGGCGGGGAAGACTTCGGTGCCGTACTCAATGGCTGGTCTGATGTACGTTTTGTACGTCAGCGCCAGAGTGTCTAGTTTTGCGCCCCAGAACACACCGGCTACCCTTTGAAGGAGTCGTAGTCGTTTTTGACCCTTCTCTGCTGCCTTTTCAAAGTGGATCTTTCCGGTCATTTTTATATCAAAGGTCATGCCGAGGTACTTCATCTCATCTGTCTGTTTAATCTGTTTGCCATCAAGAGTGATGTTGAATGATTGTGACTTATCGTGAAGTAGGTGCAGATGGTTTTGCTGCAGTTTATCTTGAAGCCGTGCACTTTGATTCAGCCTGCAGCTATCGTCATGGCGTGGCCCATTTTTTTGTTCCAGTCTTACTGGGCATTTTCCTGTGAAGATGATGACAAAGTCGTCGGCAAAAACTTTGACGACTAGGCCAGGTATGCGATTCAAGAGTTTGATGAATCCATTGATTGCAATTTTGAAAACTAAACAAAGTGCTAAAAGAAAATCAAATTCTGAATATAATACATATGTCAAATAACTTTTCATTTCTCATGGGAACAGCAGGCACCAAATCCTCAAAGTATGATGTTTGCAGGTGCAAGCTTTTTTGCAATGATTCTTACTACAAAACCTGCAAAAATCATGATGCATTAGTTTGTAAAAGATGCATAAAAGATGCACAAAATAAATAGTTTCAGTAAAAAACAAACCCAAAGCTGTCTGCTCACAATAACTAATAATTAATTTCTCACCTACTACTAAGTCAGGCTGCAGATAAAGTTTCACACTTTCTTGTAAGTGTATGTATATCAAAAAAATAGTTTACAATGGGGGCAAGCCGAGAGTTTGAGGTAAAACTGCTACAAAAACAATTAGTTTTATAACTGCGACAATATTTATGATAGTCTCTCGATGCCCTACCCTTCTTTAACAAGAAAATTATTGTTCTCTCCTTTATATAGACCCCCCCCCCCCATAACTATAGGGCCTAATTTTGAATGTGGTGGTCCATCCGATTTATGAGATTGTGAAGGTGGTCCGTGTGAAACAAAAGGTTGAGAAACACTGGCTTAGGTTATGAATATGATGGGTATAATTTATACAAAAAATTCAAACCTGGTAGCCAAATTAATTTACCCTAGGCCTATTTTCTTTCAGCATAATGTAAGTCCAAGCCGTACCTGGGGTGATTGTGGTGGTAGTTGCGGTACCAGGGTTTGTCCCAAATCCGCCCCCAAACCCACCGAATCCCGTCGATGCAGGGGTGGCGGTTGAGGTCAAACCACCAAACCCAAAGCTGGAGGCGGTGGTGGCGGTTGCACCCCCCAAGTTGAAGGTGGGGGCGCCAGTCGCTGCCGGAGCCCCGAAAGAGAAGTTCGTTGTGCCAAACGGAGCTGTAAAAGAAATACTATTGTAAATATTTTGTAAAGACTTAGTTCTTTGATCATATTTTACTTGCTATTTATTCCAGATATAGGCCTACCTGCGGCCTACCTACATTTTTTTTTGAGCTGGTCCTATAACAAAAAAATGTTTTCTTATAAGTTTCCAATGTACCCCAATCCCAATGTTACAGGCCTAAGTTTATACTCAGTATCATGTTCATGTTACAAATAACTAGGAAACGCTCAGTTGGACGCGTTGATAAGCGAGCATGTGCTATAGCTAGACCCACATTGCACATTTTTTTTTAATTTTAAAATTTGCGAGGTTCGCTGTCCACAGGGCCATGTTTCCAATATTATTTATTATTGCCAAGGTATTTGGGTAAACCCGTGTGTAAATCTTTACTTTAAAATCCACCGCCATCTAGAGGACCTTGACTCCTTGGGAAAACTATTTAAACTCTTTGGTGACAAATAATAGACTGCTTCCTCGAAAGTATTTTGATTACTTCTAGGTGGCAGTGCATTAGAAACTTTGCGCGTCTTTTCGTTGCCATGGCAACGTTACTTTTGTTATAATGTAATTTCCATCTACACTACTTATCGGATCAAAATAAAATTAACATATTCGTGACCGGACGGACATTCTAAATGATTTGGCTATCTCAGATTTTGTCGCCGTTTAGTTTGAAAAAAAAACTTTCGATTAACTTTAATGTAACTTTTTAACTTTTTGAACGATTTTGCCACAAAACTAATGGCATTCAATCGAGAACGAAGCTTGCGGATGGTCAAAATTTCAACTCGATCCGAGCCTCCGTTCGAACGTTATGGCGAGACATACAAACAAACAAAAAAAAAAAAAAAAAAACTGACTAATTTTTCCGGCAGAGTCAAATGGAAACGCTCGCTTCGCTCGCTTAAATACTGCGACTAAAATGACGTCTTTAATTTTCTCTTCCTACTACCTACTGCACTGCTGCACCTAATAAATTAGTTATTTAGTAAATTAATGAAGGTAAGTTGGCCATAGGCCTACACAATAAAGTAATACAAAATGAAAAGGCCTTTTTTAAGTAAAAACATATAGGGTGTAAAGGTGTTGTCATTTTAAATTTGAAGTGTTAGAAAGTGATGGTTAGGTCTAACTAAGAAAAGAGACTGGGTCATGGACACATACTATTTTGTAAAATACCTATATTATATTATATTAATACTTATGTAACAACTAGTCTATGTTTAGCAAAAATGGACTACAAGGTGAAAACTGTTATAAACTTTAACTGTACTTTGTATTGTTATTTGTTGTCCAAATAAATAAATTCTAGTCCATCACAACATGGCAGCAGTTGGCCTATAGCACGGGATACTAGGTAACGTTGTCACAACGTTACAAGCAAGATATTAGTGTGAAACATAATGCAATGTCACACTCATTGTATTTATGAGGCAACGCTTACGTCTAAATGATTACCGAAATGATGAGCTGTCATAAAAAATGTCCCAATTATCATAAGCCATATGGGGTAGGCCTACACATGTTATCACAGGAAACCTAACCACACAGGAAGCTTCGCCGCAACGGTTGACGTTATTGTATACTGTCCTCACGTAACTCCTCAAACAAAGACTAGATTTTTATCAGACGGGCGGAGAGGTCAAGCTATTACAGACGATTGGTGGGTTTGTGAACAGTTCAAACTTACCAGAAACAACGCGATACACACAGTGATTGTGATCATCACGAAGATTTCACCCATTCAACATAGTAAGGTAAAATTCACCCAATTTATTGTTAACGATTAGGTAAATAATTAGGGGCCTATGCCTAATAACAAATTCATGATGTCCTATTTATTTGAAAAGAAAAGAAAAACACACAGGCGAGGGATGCAATGATTTCACACTATTTTGCATTAGCACATGGTTTATTTAAGACCTAAGTTTTCATTCTATATCAACCATTGTGTGGGTTGTTCATCAGTGGGTTGTGACTTATGTCCCTGCTACTACTGCTCCTGATGAAAAAAGTCCAGGGTTCAATTCTCAGTTCAGAGTTTGGTTTTGGTTTATTTGGATTAAGCACGTGTCAACCGTTAGGTCATAATGCACTACTCTAGCTTAGGGGATATGGAGAGGGGCCTATACTGATCAGAACCAGCCACAGGTAAGGGGATGAAGGGGGGTTTCTCACATCGTGGTTGTCATTGTCTTTGTCATTGTTCATTGTGTCATTGTCATCGTCGTTGGGGGGTCGTCAAGGGAAGGGGGCAAGGTCCCCGACGACGATTGCCAGAGCTCGCCTCTAGTTTCGGGGAGAAATATTATAATCCCCTCTTACTAGCTGATGTTTGCGAGGTGGACTTTTTCTCTTGAATCGCCTTTTACGATTTGCAGAGCCATGCTCTGGGCCAAATTCTACCCCGGGCCCAGACGGGGGTATCTCTCAATAGTTTGAAACATTCTGATATGAACTTTAATCCATAAATACGATATTAGGGCAAGTGCAAACGATGATTGGTACAATCCTAGAAACAAAACACGCAACTTGAATAAATCAGTTTCAGTCACTTTCAAACCATCCTTGTCAATGCTGGCATCATCTGCGGGTGAATCATGGCTAACCAAAGACCTCCATTTTAAATAAAAATAAATAAATAAATTTGTATTTAGACTTATAGTCTACCTACTCAGTCACAGAACTGATTTTCAGTGGGGGACATTAAACCAAAGCGACCAAATAGGAAATATAGCTATCAGTGGTATAGGCACTGCGAACACCCGCGAATCAATGCCAGAATCAACAAGACAGATTCAGAACATCATTAGAATTTATTATGTGCCACGTTGCTAGAACAGCTCCAAAATCACCGTTTACAAATTCCTAACCTAAGAACTGATGGACTTAAGTCCAAATCAGTTTTAAAAACTTCTGCCTATAGCGGGAATCGAACCTTGGATCTTCTGCATTGGAAGCAGAGATGCTAACCACAGGACCAACGAGCCCCAATATTTTAAAATACCAATCATTAGTTGGCTATTATTTTGATCGTCGATGGCAACCGGGCTGGTAATTTAGTCTCGCACTAAAAAACAGTTGTGACTTCTGGGTTTATACAAATTTGCTTATTTATAGTGTTTTTGTTTTGACAGAGGATGGGCGTGACTCCGCTGATTCTGCTGCTTCTTCCGATGCTTTGCGTGGCCCACAGCGTCTACCACCGCTCCCCGCCGTCGAATTGCCCCGAGCACATATGCGAGTGCAAGATGAGAGTGGGATCAATGACAAAACGTCAGCAGCAGGAGGCAAATTGTAAGGAAATGCCCTCGGAAAGATTGACCAAGACAATCACAACTTTACGAGTAAGTACTCAAATCAATGCTAATAATCAGAAAGGAGATTTAAAGAAGGAGGTCGAATGACATATTCAGAATTATTTACATAGAACAAATTACAAGAGGTTGGTATTGTGGTCTAATGGGTACAAAAAACAACCTTTATTATTTGGTTATTTGGCCCACATTTTGGAACAGCATTTACTAGGTACTGCATAACACTAAAAACTCATGAACACCATTCACAGGTCAGTGGACAGATCACAGCAATCACAAAGAAAATGATCGCTAATCTTGGCGGTGAATTACTCTATTTGGATTTGAGCAATTGTGAAATACAACACATCGAACCGGGATCATTCGACGAAGCCCCGAAACTAGTTGAACTAAAGTTATCAAACAACCAAATTGAAGACATTGGTCCAGGAATATTCAAAAAGAATCAGGCACTGAAAGAACTTTACCTAGACGGCAACAAGTTGAAACACGTGGACGAGTCAGCATTTTCAAAACTTGACCACTTACGGAAACTGCACCTGGAACGCAACTTTTTGACGCAGTTTCCATCCAAGATACCGGTTGGTTTAACTGTGTTAAACATTTCACAGAACAACCTTGGACCTGATTTGGGCTGTGAAATACATGAGGTAAAGTGGATGTTTAAAAAATATGTTTAAAGTTTAAGGTTCAAGTTGTAAGGTGGTTACAAAAAGATGATCACTTAAATTAGATAAATATATGTTTCACATTTGGATAGGGAAGACTAAGAGGTTTGATTTTTGTCCAGAACTTTTCTGCGGTGCTGGTGAAGTGTAGGCCTACTGACGATAGTTGGATGAGCGAAGCGGACTTCAATTTCACTGACCCCCCCAAAAAAATTAGCTCAGTTGTTTTTTTGTTTGTTTGTTTGTTTTTCTGTCTGTTTGTTTGCACTCTACCGGGCAAACGGCATATGCGATCTTGATGAAAATTGTAGGAGACTGATAAAATCTCTGAACTTAGACCTGACTCGTTTTTTTGGTATAACCAAAGAAATATTTCTCATGAATATTGTACTTTTCCTTTTTTCTATTTTTTTAGTTTTTAAAATTTTTAATGCAATATTTTCGTGATATTTGGGTCGATTCTGACCAAACGGGTGGGGCTACAACGTTCATATTTCACATGGGCATTAAGGTAATGGTGATGTATTGCCTTTTGAAAGAAAAAGTTGAAAAAGTTAGCCAGAATCCATAGAAATAAAGGTTTTAATATGAGTTTTTTTTTAGGTGTATAATCAAGATAAAAACTTGACAATAATCACCTACAATGCGTTCAAAAAGCAAATCTTCGGGTCTCCAGATATTTTACATTCTATTAATTGGTATAACCATAGCAATTAATAGGTACTACTTTATAACAAATATCCTAATTTAACAAAAATGATTTTGCAATGGGACTTGAAAAAGTAAAGAGATCCCACGCATACTAAAAACTTACAAAAAACTAAAAAGCTCATCCATCAACGCGATTAGAAAAAGTGTTTGTGAAGCGGCCCAGTGTAGGGAATTACGGGTACACTGCAGGAAGACAAAAACACGCTTTGGTGTAGTATCATTGTAGCAGTAATAAAAATAATCTTAACTCAGTTCCAATTACTATGTCGGGATGAGTGGTTGTGTTCCAACATTATCTAGAACATGAAACTGTAGAGCTTGCCAGACTCATAGTTTGTTGTTTCTTCATAGCATCAGCAATAATTGAAAAAAACATTCTTTTTACGTGTTTATGAAAGAAGTTCTGTTTGTGTAGTACCTACACAACATATTTATTTCTTAAGTACAGCCTGCAAATGTCTACATTACGTTAAAACAGTTTTATTTAAGTTGCTGCCATCTTTTCAATGCACTACACCATGCCACCACTTCTGCAAAGGGTGTTACACCGCGATATTAGTGTAGGTTTACACTGGACAAAATAACGTAAAGGTGTTTCCTTAACTCGGACAAAATATAATAACATGACGATGTTCTACACCAGTGGTTCTCAACCGGTGGTCCGCGGTGGTAGAGGATTGGATATTGCTTAACGTCTCATAATTATGCAACTTGGCTAATCGAAACGAAGGGAGGGACGTAAGGGGTGACGCGGGGGGACAAGGGATGGACAGGCCTGTGCTGGTCAGAACCAGCCACAAGCGAATGGGGAGGGCAGGAGTTCCCCCACGTCGTGGTCGTCTCCATCTGTGTCATCATCCGTCTATGTTGTCATTGTCGTCGCCGTCGGGGAGGTAGTCAAAGGGAAAGGGAACGACCCAGAGCTCGCCATTAGTTTCAGGGAGAAGAACTCCCCTAATCACAGGCCAAACAACGAGAAGGTTGCGAGTTGGAATTTGATGGCCCCGCGGGATAGATTACATTTTTATGCATGTTATTCATTATAAAATTATACTATTAATTTCATACATTTTTAACATCCTGTTATTTTCATTTTCTCTTTGCGCGTAACTTGCAAATTACAAACAGAACGTAACATTGAACATTGTCAACTTAGCATAGCTCATAAGTTCTGCTTTGTAATAGGTTTGATAGTATGGCACAGATGAAAAATGAAAACCCTCCTTGTGCCAAACCACACCACGTACACCTCGTACCAGTATTTACTATATTGTGGTTTTATTTATCAAATAGTATTATTTTGTTTCAAATAAAGAAAACATTAATAATCAATTCATTACAGTTTTAGCAAAGAAAATAATGCGTTTGAATTCTCATATGTTGTGAGAAGAGAATCGTCACTAATGGGAGGTGAAAGGGCACATAGTAATCAGTAATATAGAAATTTTATAATCTGCTGATGAAAAACTAAACAAAGTGCTAAAAAAAAAATCCTGAATATGTGTCAAACAACTTTTCATTTCCCGTAGGAACAGCAGGCACCAAATCCTCAAAGTATGATATTTGCAGGTGCAAACTTTTTTGCAATGATTCTTACTACGAAACCTGCAAAAATCATGAGACATTAAGTTTGTAAAAAATGCACAAAATAAATAGTTTCAATAAAAAACAAACCCCCACCTGTCTGCTCACAATAATTAATAATTAATTTCTCACTTACTACTAAGTCAGGCTGCAGATCAAGTTTCATATTTTTTTGTATGAGTACGTATATCAAAAAAAGTAGCTTACAATGGGGGCAAGCCGAGAGAGTTTGAGGTAAAACTGCTACAAAAACAATTAGTTTTATAACTACGACACTTTATGATAGTCTCTCGATGCCCTACCCTTCTTTAACAAGAAAATTATTGTTCTCTCCATTGTCCCCCCCCCTACCCCCCCCCATAACTATAGAGCCTAATTTTGAATGGGGTGGTCCATCCGATTTATGAGATTGTGAAGGTCCACCTTCACACAGCAAAAGGTTGAGAAACACTGCTCTACACCGCACACCTACTATGGTACACCCACCACTGATTCCCAAGAAATTTATTTACAAGCAATATTAATGCATAATATGTACTAACTTCAATGGCATTCAACCATTAGAAAGAAAGAATCTACACCTAAGTCGATTGTATAGAAGCATCATGGTCCCACGACTCCTATTAAATCCCTCCATATTACCATTGCTTAGTTGACAGGAGTCTACATCCACCAACTGTAACTGACAATCGTTATCTCACCTCATAATAATGTAACAATGTGCCCCACTGGCCAGCAAGGTTAGTACTATATCCTCAACCGAGGTTACTAAATTCCTTGATATTGACACACCAAATGTACGAAACTAAACAGATGTGTATTATTGCAGGTGTTTATTTTACAATGATGCAATTGGGAAATAAGTTTACTCATTCATAGTTACAACTAACAAATCAAATGAGTTCTGAAACAAGCTTGTGATACGTCTAGCTTAATGGTGAATCATGCCTTCAGAAGCTAACATACAATAGAGATCGCAGGTTGGGCAATATCGCTTGATAATGTCTATGCAACGTCTCGGATCACATTACTTAAGTGCCACACTAAATCACCAACTTATTGATCATTTTTACTTTTCTTAATATTCATGTTGCCCCACTGCCTATTTGTTTATTTTTTCCCGTAGTTACAAATTTCTCTTTTTATTGACTTACTATCTTATATCTATTTTTCTTTCCCTTCTGTTTTTTTCAAATCAATTTGTAATATTTTATTCATTCATTAAATGCATAAATAATATAATTGTAGGTTGTACCAACTTGTTGATTAAACGCATTGTTTGTATGTCATAGCCATATCAAACTTACTACAATTGAGTATGCGTTGCACATGATTGATTGTATAGTTGTTCTTGCAAATCGGTTTTTATAACTTAAAGAGTCAAACTGAAAAAAATATAATAACAGTAACTAGCCATACTTACTAAATACACATTTATTTTATTCATGAATACAAATTTTAAATTTGAATCTCTCAGTTTATTTATTTTTAATTTAGCATAGGTACTAGGCTTAGTTTATAGGAATACAATAATGTAGTTAAATATTAGTTATTTTATGTTAATTTTGAGAGCTTACTATAGGGTCTATGTGGACATGTATATTAGCTAATAGCTTATATTATGTATACCATCAACTGACTACGAATAAATAAATAAAATAAATAATTTTCCTCTGCAGACAAACTTGAAGGAGCTTAACCTGTGCGGGAATCACCTTGAACATCTCACGAACACAACTTTGCAAGCATTGAATAATCTCCAGAGTTTGTGCATTGGAAATAAAGCTGTACATTTTCCAAAGAATACATCAACATACTTACCACATGTGTCAGACCTATCGCTAGTGGCCTCCACAGACAGCCATGCAGAACTAGATCTGATCACGCAAGCAGAACTTGCCGCAATGGACACTCTGACATCGTTAACAATAGGTATGTACATAATATTGTCAATTTCAAAATAGTACTTAATTTATGAGTTGGTGTGAAAGGAGACAGCAGGAGTTGTGAGCCTAAGAAGTTCTATTGGTGGCGGGTTGTGTATGTGCCTACATGGCTTAAATAGAAGTGGCCGGCAAAAAGAAAAAGGATAAATACTTGCAAGTATGCCGATGACACCCAAGTGTAATATATTATCTGTGCCGATTATAAGTAAGCTTGTTATTTAGAACCAGGAGTAGCTACAAATGAAGCAAGCACTAGGCCCTACAATATCTTGGTAGAAGTAGGCAGTAATTATGATAGCTTTTCTAATGCTCACAGTGAATTGGGGCTAAGTCACATTTTAAAGGGCGGTAGCCTAAACCAAACAAATTGCATGACAAATATTTTTTCTTTGTTCTAGTTAATTACAAGCTTGAGTCGTTGTCATTCCTGCATAGTCTTACAAAGTTGAGACATCTTACTCTCCAGGACGTGAGGACACCAGGACGCGACTTCCAGAGTATTATGCTGTCGAAGACATCGCTGACTTTCTTAAACCTTGCAGGCAGTCAAGATTTGGCACACACACTGTTGGACAGAATGCAGGTGTTGGGTGCCCTGAGCGCATTGCAAACAATCAGTCTGCGCAACACGAGCCTAACACACCTTACCTCATTCGACGTCCCCCAAACCAACGGCATCCAGCTTGATATTAGCGAAAATCCCCTCCATTGCGACTGTGGGTTAGCATGGCTTAAACACGAGAAAAATATGGGAGTACAATATTTTCTTCTCAACGCAGACAACACCATATGTGCAGCCCCTAGTTCATGTGTAGGGAAAAAGGTTTTTGAAGTAGTCGAAAACTTGCAATGTTCGCCAGAAGACCGCCGTGAAATACGAGATTCTACATCGGGCTACCACCACAGCCGCCCCGGGAAACCCGTTTCCTTCCCGAGCGAGCCACACCATTCAGAGGGAGACGTGCACCATCAACACATGCCGATCAATCACGGTGTAAGATTTCCCAATCACCAAGACATGAACGGCGACCAGGAGGTCCCTCCACAAACACACCAAGGTGGTGATCCGCAATTCCCAACACACCCCGGACAGGCAGGCGACCCGGATTTTCCAACACAAACAGACCAAGATGGCGACTCTGGTTTTCCCACATACCCCGAACAGGGAGGTGTACACGAATTCCCTGACTCGGGCGGGGAACCAGGGTTTTCCACTGACCCTGATCTTATTATTCCGGATGAAACCGAACACAGTACAACAGTTGGGCCTATGGTAACTGACCAGACTGGCGGATCAGATGTTGAGGAGAACCAGCCTGAGACTCCAACCCAAGAATCTAGAGATGATGATCCGTCCCCAACATCGGATTCCAGTCATGGCTTGCCCGAGCATATGCCAGTACAAGATCATGAGACGAGTGGAAACGATTACGGAATAGTCTATATTATTCTTGGAACTATTCTGGGACTGCTGGTACTTGTTGGAGTGATTCTGGCAATATTCTACTGGCATTTCAAAACAACCGGAGGCAATAAAATAACCCCTTCATCCGGTATGCCAAGTACATCTGATCAGACACCTGTTGAGCCAACATTCCAGCAACTGCAGCACACTGAAGGATCTTCTCTTATAAAAAATGTAAAAAAATAATTGAACCATCTTCATGTAAAGTGATGAACAGGTGAAGGATAATAAGAGAAGTTGTTTTAACATAAAAAGAATATTGGTAGGCCTACCGGTAGCAACATTAACATTAGTCTACATACATAGGTAGGCCTATGGTTTTTAAAGGGGTATTTAACCGCTAATCCAAAATCACATATTTGATGTATGCTTATTAGAAATGAATTTAGCGAGTAAAAGAAAAAAACTCAGAACTTGGTGATTTTCGAGCTAGGTCCCATCGGCAAAAATCTCCCATAAGAAATAACATTGCGACGGTCTTTACCCCCCTTGACCTTGGAGAATTTTCCTCAGAAAAATTATATTTTGCAACCACATAATCCTCAATCCTTCCTGTAAATAGTGTGCTCTTTGGTTTTCTGATAAGTGCTCTCATTCAGTTCCAATCTGGGGATTACCACAGGTATGTAACTCTGTGCTGCATTTTGTTTTGATCGTTGCTGTGCCGCCTCGCAGCAACTGACTGTGGCGGGAAATGTCGCGTAGGAAGGGGAAGACTTGGACACGAGTTCTCATGTTGCATAGCAAGCCAATGACTATAATGAGTCAGTGATATGCGGTAGCCTATGCCAGTTATTGTCTGTTGACTTATTAGTTACTGTGATTATTGCACCAAGTATATTTTTCGATGGTAAAGGTGAGTAATTGACTAATTGTCGATAAAGAAAAATCCAAAGAAGAGTTCATAAAAAGTGCCGATGGCGGCAACAGGAGTCAATAGAAAAACTGGTGGAAATGTGAGGAATGAGTCTTTACTGTGTGGAAGACTGGAAGTAGCTACTTTGCTGTGAAAAGTGTGACAGTTTAAACCGACCAACTAATATTTGAAAATTGAATTTTGTCTACCTCACGTTATGCCGTAGCCTATCTTACCTAGGCCTATTATTACAAAAAAGTGAAACAATATGTATGCGATCGAACCAGTTCTAAACATAATTAATACATGAAGCGTACCGTCAGTTTGTGAACTGTTTGGGCAAAAACAACCGAGTTTGTATTTTTTTGTATTTGCATTTATTTTCGTAAAGCTGACCTCTTGCACAACGTGTTTGGGGTATTTTACATGTCAGTAACTTTAAATTAAATTAAAAATTTACATTTACATTCATATTACACACATAATAATTGATTCAGTCCACAAATACACACCATTTTCATATCACTATGCACTTAACTTAAAATCATTCAATCATAGAATAGATACACAAAACTCTGCATGGTAACTGCAATTAACTATCCTACATGGTAAAACCTGTTGTCTGGTAAATGTAAATTATAATTCTAAAATAAATATCCTATCACATACTATTGCTTGACTATCATTTTACCATTTTCTAGTGAACCTGATTTATCCTACTGTGCCCCGCTAGTACCTTTAACTGTTTCCCCCGTTTGAAAATCAGAATTTGAGTAGAAAGCATTTTTCTTCAGGTAGGCCTACTTTTGAGTTATTTGCAGGAATTTGACTATGTTTTATTTTTCTGCTCGAATATTCTCGGGTAAGCAATTAAAAAATGAGGTTAGGGCTCTCCTGTGAGACCCTTTTTGGCTTCTTGTCGTGTTGCATCTTTCTACATGTAATATTTTTCTTTATTCCTAGTGTCATGTCCATGCATATTTTTATTTACTGAAGCTTCTATCTGATGTTTAGCAATGAGTTTTAACAATTCATATACCGTACCTGTACATGAATACAAGGTACTGCGAGTATTTCTAATTTTTTGAAGTAATTTACACAGGATTCTCTGATGCCTAATCCCCTAATCCCGCAATTACACGGACAGCCTTCTTTTGGATTTTAAATATATCTCCTAAATACGTCCTACTACCCCAAACTGGTATGCCATACCTCACAATAGATTCAAAATATGCATGATAAGCTACTTTAGCCGTTTCTGCTCCAACAGATAATAAATTATTCTCAATGCAAAACATGCAGACCCTAATCTTGAGGTAGGTAAGTTTATTTAAATGAGCTTCCCAATTTAAGTTTTCATCAATGGTTAAACCAAGAAAGGGAATATCTTAGGGCTGTGCAAATCCACGAAATTGGATTCGGATTCGAGTCAACTTTAAAGGCAGCAAGAGCTTTGTTTGTTTGTCCTGTACCAGGTTCACATATTTACTCCTGGAATCGTCTGATGTACGTCATAAAACCGGAAATAGGAGTAATAAGTACACGTTACGCCCAGTTGGACAAACAAACATATTTGCACCCAGTTTTGACATTTGACGAGGCTACGAAGGCCTAGAGCCTACATACAACACGATGATAGGCTAATAGGCTTTGGGCCTAACTATATTTTTCAATATTTTGGCCTAGATAATAGGTTTCTAGTACATTGTTGTGCATAACATTGCTAAACGTCTTTCAAGCAGACCTAACCTAGTTTTAGGTTAGGTATGTCGGCCCTGGGCTAAGGTTTTTGCTTAACGGTTGATTAATTGGCATTGTCCCTTTTAAGAAAGGCCGTGAAGATTCATAATCATTGGGAAAGATATTGCTCGGCCCGGCTTTTTCCATTTTAACTTCTAGCTTCTTTCTTAGCTTCTCACTACACAACCCAGCCACTACAAACTTTAAAAATGGTGCAATATTTTGTCGTTTTTATACCCACTCCTGCTAAATAAATAAGCAGGTGTAAAATTCTTACTCCAGTCGCAGTAGTGGTAACTTACAACAGGACAAAAAAACGTTTCTGGGTTGTGACAGGTACATTTACACCAGGACAGAAAAACGGGTTTTCGTGACAAACTTGTACCTGGTGTAATTGAAACAGGACAAACAAACAAAGCTAATGTCTTTAAACGCGAATTAGGTCACGAAATTTCAAACAAAGCTTTTTTTCGTAAGTTTTGGTGGAGGTGCCGGGTAGGTAGTCAAAATTAAATATATCCTGGCTGGTACATATGGTGGGAGGTGCCGGGTCATAAAGCGCAATTGCGAGATCGTAATAATCATTTGTTGCGAGTTTGCTCAAAATACTTCAAATCAAAACATTGACATTACACAAAAAATTAATAATTTCGTAATTTTGGTGGAGGTGCCGGGTAGTCGAACTCGAAATTAATCTGGTGGTATAAACTGTCTGAAACTTAGAAAACTGAAATTGAGCTTTAACTTAAAACTGATAATCACTCTCATGTGCTTGTTTTTCTTTTAAATTAGGCCTAATCATAAATTGTCCTGGAATTTGTGATAGGCCCCTACTGATAATTTTAAGCATTTTTTTTTTAAAGTTGTGCATTATTAAATTGTTTTTTTTGGTAAATAACGAAAGATCGCGAATTTTTATTTTTAAGACGCAAATTTTCAAACTTAAAAAAAAAACATTTTTGCACATCTCTTAACGATGGGCTACCTACGCAAAATTCCATTGGAAAAGATTCGGATTCGCTTCGGATTCGCGAATCTTCAGAAAGATTAAATTCGGATTCGGATTCGAAATGAAAAACATGGATTCGCACACCCCTAGAATATCTATAACTCGTTCAACTTCAACATTAAGGAAATACAAAGAGTTTATTGACCTTGTTTAATAATAATATTTCCATAATTTTATTCTTCAACTACCCTACTGTACTGCTGTACTACAGAATGACTCCACACGCCACGTTGTCATACCTTACCCGACAGTAGGGGCCTAGTTGTAGAAAAGAATGCTTGCCATAGCAATAAAATTCTCATCTCGTTAATGTTGCATGTAAAGCTTACGTGATGTGAAATATGGTGACATTACCATCAGGAGGTAGGCCTATATTTTAAAGGCAGTGAAATTTAAATTGAAATGACCGTATTTCATGAAATATTTCACAAAAATAAATTTCATGAAATTTTACAACACTAGTCAGCCTACTTATGCCTTAGAACTAGTTGTGAATGATGCTTTACTTACTTAGGCCTATTTATTTATTTGTGTGTACCAGTAATGCATTTGTGGTTAATACATTCTTATGTTATATTGATTAGCTTCCGCTGTAGGCTTATAAATCAGTTTGTATAACTAAATAGGATTGATGTTGTTGAATAAATTAACGTGGTTAACCAAAACCTGTAGTTATAGTCCGGTGAAGAGAAGTTAGTCCGTGTGTTTTTGTGAGGGGAACTCTTTTTTTATGATTGAAATGCATTACCAGGATGTTAAGGATGAAATTAAGCCTGGGAGCCATTTTTCTAATTTGGCGTTTGGCCGACATCTTGGAAAATGGCCGCCACATAGTGTTTGTTAACGCCGCTTTATCTTTTAGATACGTAGCGCGTGTAAGACATTTATTGGGTTCCCCCGCCTGGCAAATTCATTGGTTCCTAGAAAATTCCAGCAAAGGCAGTGAATCGGAGGTCTTGGTAACCATGGAAACCAGAGTCGATAAAGCAGTTTCCCCGCTTTAGCGTCAGTAATCAACCCATGGGTCAAACAAAGTAGGCCCTAGCTACAATGTTGAATATACAAATTTGCAGATAAGTAAGGTAGGCCTACGCCTATTATTCTTTGAGAATGCATGTTATAACATAGACCTACATTTTTATTAACTAATATCGAGCCCTATTTCCAACTAAGTCGGGTAGGGGGTGGGAGGTTCCCACCACATTCTTGGCTCCCCGGGCTTATCGAAGCCGGCTAGCCATGCCTGACGCTTCTCCCACATCATCTTTTTCTTCCTCTGCATCATCTACATCACTTTCTTCCTCTTCACTGTCTTCATTTTATTTTTATATTAGACATTATTACTAGCCTATTAGGTGTAAGGTCATGCCAAGAGAAACTATAAGAATAGGCCTCTATTAAAATGCTTGACATACTTTTGGAAGCCAGTCCTAATTTTTTTTTAACACAAACATACTATCGCGCTTCTCTAGGCCTACTAGGAAAACGCTCAGTTGGACGCGTTGTTGAGCGAGCACCGGTACGTGCAACATGACCCGAGTACGACATTCCCATAAGGCCCACCACACAGTGTAGGCCTAACTGGATATTGACATTGTACACTATACTATTCCAACATCTTTGCAATGTACTAATTGACGTCATGCCTTCTAAAGTGTATCTTTGTATCTTCACTGCCTCCTTCATTTTTTAACATCATTTTTCGAATTATGATTACCAATAAGTCTTTAAGGTCTTGACCGATTTAGCTGAAAATTTGGAAAATAGAAGAGAATGTTGTACTTATTGACCCTGCAAAATTTCATAACGATCGGTACATTTTTATTTTTTTATTTTATTTTTTTATTTTTTATTTTTTATAACCAATGATCGGATTTTGTTCAAAAACTATACAGCAACCCGCCTAGGTGGTATGTACATGTGTGCAAAATTTCAGGTCAATCAGAGAAACGGTGCGACCTGTATCGAAGCAGTTAAAAAAAAAAAAAACAAACAAACAAAAACAGACATTCGAGCCATAAGAGTCAAGTGGAGACGCTCGCTACGCTCGCTCAATTAACGTAGTTAATATGATCCAGGTTCTCTAGTGTTTGTCAGGTGTTTGTTTGAGTATAAACAAATAGGCCTAGGCCCTACTGTAACGCTCTTCCCATCCAAAGACAACACGGCGACAAGGGAAGCAAGGAGAGTACTAAACAAGGGGAAGACTTGGAGTGATAACATTGTTGATGGTAGGATGGAAAGAACATATGAAAGCGTTACAAGAATGATCAATGATCTAGGGTGGGAAAAACTAGAGGACAGAAGGAGAAATAACAGGGCTGGGAAAAATGTAGGTCCTATAGGGTCTCCAGGAATAATGAAGGATAGACGGAACTAAATATATGCTTAAAGAATATAATGCAAGGGAAGACAATACATGGAAGTACGAAAGGGGAACCTGGAAAACTGATGTAGGGAAGTTCTCCTTCTTAGCAACCTTGGACAGTGGTGGAATGGAATGGGCTGACTGAAGGGATAGTAGGGGAATAACGGTTAAATCAAATACTCTGAAACAACTGCTGAACGGTGAACCTTCTAATGAGACTGAAGAAGATGAGCAGTAAATGGAAAAGGAATATGGGAAGAGGAAAGATGGTTTTAAGGGGCGACAATCTAAACAAGAATACGAAGGAAGAAGAAGAAAGGAACCTACCACCAACAAATGGTCAACAGTAGGAGATACGGCAGCAACAACAACAACAATGGTTGATGGGCCCCAACCAAAAGAGTTCCGCCTACCCTATACGGTAGGGCTTATAACCTTGTGAAATTCCTTAGCCTTAGCAAAAGTGGGCACTCTTGCCGTTGAGCGGGTCCAACTTTCAAAAACGTTGTTTTTCGTGTACTAACCCGCCCCCCCCCCCCCCCCTAACCTAGGTTTTCCTAGCAAAAATTTATGCTGGGAAAACCTAGGTTAGGGGGGGTGGGGGTGTGGGCGCGAAGCGCCGTGGCGAGGTTAGTACTAGAGTAGGCCTACACGAAAAATAACGTTTTTAAAAAGTTGGACCCGCTCAAAGGCAAGAGTGCCCAAAAGTGTAGGCCTAGGCTAGGTTAGGTCAGGGCCTACAATAATCTTTGGTACAAATGTAAGCTAGGGCCAGGGCCTAGTAGGGCTAGCTATTCAGGTAGGCCTAGGCCTAGGATATGGCCCTAGGCTAGGTCCTGGGCTGATGACACCAATGAAATTGTAACGGATATTAAGTGGGATGAAGTAGAAGCCCAGGTGGGGAATGCAATAAACGAAAATAATGAATGGTTTACAGTAAATAATCTTGCATTAAACTCGGGGAAAACTAAAATAATTAACTTCCAGGTATGGTGTAGCAAAACAACAGCAACGTCAATATCTTATAATGGTGCACCTGCACAGCTTGATAGTATTGCAAATTTCTTAGGTCTGTTCCTTGACAACAACTTAAATTGACGACTCGAAATGGGCGGAGCTTAAAACGATCGATAGGTCACGTGACAAGTATTGGGTATAAATCCTCATTTCGCAAGTTGGCGCCTGCTGAACGGCGCATCACTTATCACGCTCTAACTTTTATTCTATTCATTATTTGGACAATACTTAAATGAATAATATTTAGCAAACATATTATCATTCCTTGTAATAGCGATTATTTCGATTTTTTTGACAAAGTCGTTAGCTTGTTATAACATTGTACGCATCACACAAGTGAAAATTATCAATGACTTAAGTTTTCTCATTAATTAATTTGACAAAAAACTACTGATCGGATTTCGACAAGAATTCTTTCTAGATAGAAAGTGCACTGAACGAAAATTTACAGCATAGAGTAATATGCAGCGTGCACTTTTTCACGGCTCATCCCCACGTCAAGAGTGCGTATTTTAGATAAAAACACATACCCTGCATATTACTCTATGCTGCAAAGTTTCGTTCAGTGCACTTTCTATCTAGAAAGTTATTTTATTTCTTGTCTAAACAGTCTGATGCATATTTTTAAAGAGGTCTTGTCGAAATCCGATCAGTATTTTTTTGTCAAAAAAATTATTGAGAAAACTTTAGTCATTGATAATTTTCACATGTATGATGCGTACATTGTTATAACAAGCTAACGACTGTGTCAAAAAAATCGAAATAATCGCTATTACAAAGAATGATATATTTGCTAAATATTATTCATTTAAATATTGCCCAAATAATGAATAGAATAAAAGTTAGAGCGTGATAAGTGTTGCGCCGTGAAGCAGGCGTCAACTTGCGAAATGAGGATTTATACCAACTAATTCCACATGTTGCCTCGTGACGTCAGGAGGCGGATACAATTCAAGTCGTCAATTGGAAAACCCATATAAAAAACTTGCTTCCCAAATAAGCGAGTGCATGTTTTGCATTGAGACGTCTTAGCAATCTAGTAAGCAGTGATGCCAACAAGGCAGTATACTTTGCCTATTTCCACTCCATAATGACCTATGGGATTGCTATATGGGGAAATAGTACCGATGCAAAAAAAATCTTTGTTCTCCAAAAAAAATCTGTGAGGGTAGTTGCAAAAGCAGGTTTCAGGGATAGTTGTAAACCTTTTTTTAGATCTCTAAAAATTCTTCCCATGCCCTGTGTCTACATATGTGAAGTTATCACTTTTGTACATAGTAACCTCAACCTTTTCACCAAAACTTGAATGTACACGACATAAATACTCGAAACAGAGGTCAGCTGAGAGTAACCCAGTGTAACCTATCGAGAAGGCAAAAAGGTATGGCAGAGAGTGGAATAAAGATGTACAATAATCTTCATCAAAGCTTTAAGGATATAAGTGACATAAAAGAATTTAAGAAAACTTTAAAAAAATCGCTGCTGTCTCATTGCTACTACTCTGTAAATGAATTTTATGATCAACCACTTATAATGCAGGTGGGATAAGCCTAATGTTTTTCTTTTGTTTTTAACAAGTGTATCTTGTCGGTTGTTAAATGAGGTGTTCTTTTTTTTTACTGATATTGGATTTTATGACCTGCCTATCTTTTCAATTTTGTTGGCAAGTATGTGCAACCCTTGAAAATCCCACTCGCACGCTCGCATTTTGCGAGTGACAATTTGGCTCTTGCGAGTAACTTTTATGGACGTGCTTCAAAATATTGTTTTTGCGAGAATTTGAATCGAGCGCCGATTCATGCCGCCGACTTGTGGCAGTGTGCTGAGTTTGCCCCCCACCCCCTCCTGCCTAACCACTTGTGCGATCTTCCAGAGATATACCGCGTAAATAATTACCACAACATCACTTATGTTTTCAATCTGCTAGAAGTCAAAACTTAAAAGCTATCACCCATGGTGATAAATCTTTCCTTATCTTGTTTACTCTCGTTCGGGCTCCAGTCCCCCCCTTCCCGCGCCCCGAGCCAACGCATCGTGAGTCGTGACCTTGACTTGACTGTGACAAGTTATAAAGCAGATGCAACCGAACAGTGAGTGTTATCTTAACGGCCCGCTGCTGTTCCTCTTTCGTGATTATGAAATACTACTTCATCGGCACGTCATTGTTTATAGAACAGCATTACGTCTGAGATATTACGATAATTGATGAGCGCGTTTCTTCACAGTTCATTAGACACCCCACACGATTTTTTTTGTTTTACTACCCGGGTAGCCCGCGGGTAATGTGGACGGGTACCCGGGTCGTAAAAAAGTCGGGTTTCGTCATCCCTAGTAAACAGCCAGACACATTATTGTAAGACGCGATCGCGAACATAAGTCATTGGGCATTTTGTTGATGCGGCGCATATGATTTGTACCATCAGTGTTCTTATCTTATCTTATCTGCAAGTGGTTTACGAGTTTTCACGGTATAAATACTGAAGTTTTTCAGTACTGAATTAAGCCCGCTATGTTATCCTAAAACGCACCAAACGCTCTGTAATAAAACCTGACCTCAAAATTTTTCGCCTGCGGCGCTATTGTTGGGGGGCTCCGCCCCCAAAACCCCCTTGCATTCCCGCCGAAAGTACCTTCCCGCTAGGAGCGAGTACTAAAAGACGGGTGCGAGTTGATTTGTTACACAATTTTCAAGGGTTGAGTATGTGTCAGTTTTAAAATAAGCCTGTGTATTTTTATTGTTATAGTTATATGTACTATCTACCCATCCTTACATATGCTTCAGTGACCTGGACACTAGGAGCCGTAGATGCAAGTAGGATTCAAGCAGCTGAAATGAAGTTTGTAAGAAGCATAGCCGGAATATCGAAGTTAGACAAAATTAGAAGCCAAGAAATCAGGACAAAAGTTGGAGTTGAGAAGCTATTATTCAAAATTGGACGAGAAAGGTTGAGATGGTATGGACATGTCAAAAGAATGGGAGAAGAAAGAATTCCAAGGACAGAATTGAAAGTGGGGACAAAGTTAAAAGACGAGTCGGTAGACCAAGAGAGAAGTGGAAAGATCAAATAAGAAATGATATACAGGAAAGAGTTGAGAAGTGGGAAGAAGTCGAAGCAAGGAAACTTTGGGAAGACAGAAGTGGATGGCGTGAACTGGTGGGAAGAAGTGCGAGTGAACCTGAAGAGGACATGACAGGCCTGGCAAGCCGGTGTTAACAACTCATAAAATGCCCTAGAAAATTGGTGGCTATAGCCACCCCCTGACCTAACTTAAGTTGGAAACAGGAGTCAGATATATATATATACATATAGGATTTTATACAATTATTACTCCTATTTAAGTGTTAATTATTGTTAAATCTACTCTTTTGGTAGTGACTGTGAGAAACATGTTGATTTGTAAATTTTTATATTACTTTTACTTTGGGACTTTGAGCATCACTGTTCATTTGTTTTTATTTGACTACACTGCCTGTGTAGGGCTATATAGGTTATTAGCTCTAATACCTAAACTCAATAACATGACAACTCGATAATTCTGTGCATCCTACAATGTATACAAGAATGTAAAAGAGGCTTGACAATAAATGAAATAGGCCTTTCTAGGCTAGGGCCTAGGCCTAGCTACACAGTCAAAAATTACCGGTAGCTAAAGCTAAGGGCCTAGGCCCAGGCGCGGACTGGCAGGGGGTGCTGGGGTGCGATCGCACCCCGGGCTTTTGACATTCCGGGCCCCTGTGGAACATTTGTACACACTACACTTTCAGCTTCAGAAAAAATATATAGGCCTACCTACCTATGATTGTGTATTTTGTTTACGGCAAAGAAGAGTTGCCTAACAAAATACATTAAATAGTATTAACGATGACTCATGGGGTGCCTTAGGCAGCTCTTCAAAAGAGAATGGTTGTTCAGTGTTCTCACTTTTCAGTTTTCAGTAGGAACTAGTGACTATCATGTATAGCTAATTGACTTTCTCGCCGCCGCGCTACGAAGAAGAAGAAATTTCGATGTGATTGCAAGTATTTTGGTTTTGGTTTACCAGTTCCAACTAGCAAGGGGATGGCGTTGGGTGGGGGGGGGGGGGGGGGGGGGGCAGCCGGCGCCAGCCGGGGGGATGTAGAAGTAGTACCGTGAATCGTCTCATTACAGGTTACAGCTTACGCTTACACATTATTATTGGAAAGTTATGCATGATTCAATCAAAATGTCCAGTATACACTCATCCCCCAAGTTCGCATTTTGCGAGTGTCAATTTGGTACTTGCGAGTTACATTATTGGTTGTAAGGCTTCCTCAAATATAATTTTCGCGAGATTTAGTATTTGGAATTTTTTAGTGTTACCGGTAGGTAGGGCCTACTTAGTTGGCGCCTGTTAATCACGTCCTAAACTAGCGTTTTAGGCCATAAAATATAACGAACCACCCAAAAAAAAATCGCTTTTGGCGAAATTGCCTCCGGCAGCTGGGGCTTTGCCCCAGACCCCTGCTTCACTACGCGACCTCATACAGGTTCCTACTACATGCCAACATCCCGGGCCTTTTCGACCCAGTCCGCGCCTGCCTAGGCCTAGCCTACACCTGCTCCACGTTCTATCGTGACTAAACCAGTTTTGGCGTAGGGGCTAGGCCCTAGGCCCTTCCCCTATGTGTAGGCCTATTTATTATCCCTTTCCAAATTCAATGGCCTAGGGTAACGTTGTCACACCATTTTGAGGCCTAGCCTAGGCTAAACCCAAAGCTAAGGCTAATAAGCCTAGGCCTAGGCCTTTGGGTAGCTATCCAGTTATTCAATGCCTAGTAGCCTAGGCTAGGCCTAGTAGCCTAGCACCTAGGCCTAGCTAGACCAAAGGGATTAGCTAGGCCCTAGGCCTACACAAAGCCCTAGAAGGTGTATAAAATAGCCAGGCCTACTTTTGTTAGCAGGTGCTGAATTTCCGCCAAATCCAAATCCTGGTTGCGCGGCTGTATTGGCTGCAGGAAAACCTGATGTATTTCCAAAATTTAACGACATTTTAGACGTGATATTTTCGCCGCGTCTTTTCTTGACAACAATCCATGCATGTAGGCCTACAACAATCGACAATCGAATAATTTCTCATCCCTGCGGCTCGCGGTTGAGGGAAAATCTTTTCAGCCAGTGAATTTGTTGTTGTTGTTATTATTATTTACTATGATGAATCTGATAACCGATAACCTACTTATGTAAAATATATAGGTTTATAATAAATCAAATAATAAAATTAATAATTAGTTTTGAATAATTTACGTCTTCTGCGAGGGCTGCGAGTTGCGATAACATAAAAATGTTTTCGAATTGCTCCGAGCAAATAGCAACTAAATATGGAAGGCTTTAACAACAGCTGTTGCTGCTGTTGCCCTAACCCTCTTTTGCCAGACAATCTCGTGTGACAGTTCACAATACAACCAAGAAAGTAACCTATCTAGGGCTTAAATTGTGTTGTAAAATTATGCTTAATAATGTTGACTGGTATTAACAGAGTTATAAGCTCAAGTATTCTTCGACAAAGTAAGGAGATCGGTGCAGACCTATGACCTAGGGACTAAGTCTAGGCCTATGCAAATAGGCCTAGGCCTATGCCTAGGTACTGTTACAGTAGGGCTATTTGTTATGTAGGCCTACTAGGGTCTAAGGGCAAGGAATTTTTATCTAGGCCTAGAGCCTAGGCTAGATCCCTCACTTTCCAGTGACTTAAAAGTAGGCCTAGAGGGAACGGAGTAGGCTCTTCCTAGGCTAGGCTAGGCTATAAGCAGAACTTCTGGAACTTCTTTGGTTGGGGGGGGGGGGAGGGTCCAACTTTTCACACTTGTTTTTTTTTAATGAAAACATACGCACCCGAAATCCTTTCCGTTACAAAACTACTTACGTTAGGTTAGTCGACCTTTCCGCCTAGTTACCTGCCGCGCTAGTTCTAGGATATTTTTGATAAGAGCGCACCCGAAATCCTTTCCGTTACAGTGTATAAAAGTTGGACCCCCCTAGCCGAAGAAGTACCTAACTTCTTGGGTTCATGGGCCCCAAAAACAACAACTTGTTTGTGACGTGACAAAACCACAAAACCTACAAATCCTTTAACATTTCTATTTTAAATAGGTAGATGACGGGACTTTCAACCAAAAAGGAGTTTTGCCAAAAATAGCAACATTGAAGGTTGTTGGTGGGGCCCATGAACCAAAAAAGTTCCAAGCCTTTATGCTATTTGTTAATTTAGTCCACTTTTAAATTTTCAGGTTTTTCTGCCATTCAGATAACAAAATGTTCATGTGCATCAACAACAAAAACCGACTGTAAACAAATCTCCAAAACTACAGCCTATACAAGAGACATTTGGTCAGCCAACAGCAAAATCTCACCCCCATCTTATAAGAGTCGGAGAGGTAAAGTACAACCTGTTTTGGTCACTATAAGATCTCCTTGTAGGCTGCAGTGGCCATCTGCCCAGTGGCAACCACTCTTTCCATGACCATGACCGATGGAAGAAAAGGCCTAGCTGGCCTTAATCCCGCCTGGAAATAAAGACGTTTTATCTAGATCTATCTTCCCCAACCATAATCTCCATCAGCCGCACAGATGCAATTCTTCCTAAACTTCTTCCAATGACTTCCTAGCGTATATCTACGGTCAACACATGCAAAGAACTAATTCAAAGTTCACTGACAGCAAAAAGTTCTTCACTTCACATTCACATAACCCTACTAATGTCAGCCCACAGTTGATTTAAAAAAATTAAAAATTAAATAGGTTGGTTTCATGTATTAGGCTAGGCCTATAATGAGCAACAAATTTTAAATCTGCAGGTGGCACCAGGAATAAAATTAAAAGAATTTCGGGAAAGAAGATTCAGGTTAATGGAAAGTATCTACAATCACTCGATAAAAAATGGTAAATCTCCAAAACATCATCTGGTTGTGATTCCGTCTGCTTCCAAAGTGTATATGACTGAGAAGATCCCGTACGTGTTCCGCCAGAACACCGACTTCCTCTACCTGAGTGGGTGTCTGGAGCCTGACAGTGCTCTCGTTCTCTCTGGCAACAGTGGGGACAGCCATGTGTCGACAATGTTTGTTCAGAAACGAGACGCACACTCGGAGCTATGGGATGGACCGAGAACGGGCGTCGAAGGAGCTCCCGATCTCTTTGGAGTCGATCAAGCGCTTCCCTTAGGAGAAATGGATGCATTTCTGACGTCTTCCGCAAAAACTCATCAATCGTTTACCTTATGGTATGATTTCATGAATCCCATTCACCACGATGTTCACAACGTAATGAGCGAGTTCTTACGCAAAATATGGAATAAGGTGATAAAACATATTATGATACTGGTAGAGTAACAGTGGTTTTAAAATTCTAGTGGTTTCAAACCTTAAATAATGATTTTTTCCTGCCCCTCCTCAAATTGCTTTCACTCCTTTCTGTTCTTTTGCTGCTTTACTTTTAATAAATAGGTAATAAATAAATATAACATATATATAATATAACAGTCTAGATGCTCCACAATTTGTTTTGCTCTTCAATGTCTCCTCTCCATTCTGATTCTCTTTATATTTAACCAACAATTTAATAAAATTATTATGGCTTGTTCATAGGTTACACATTTGACAAGCTAATTTATTCTTTTAAATGAGTGTGTAAATGATAAACATTTGGTTAATTCAGAATTCCTAGTAATTAAATTTACTAGGCAAGCCTGAAATAATCTTCACGTATAGGTAACTTTTAAATGTCTGTCTTTAAGTCCTGAAGAAGAAGACAGCATAGTCTTTGAAACGTTGACAGAAAATACCATCAATCGTAATCTTCATGTATTTATTTCATATGAACTTTGAACTTCAAAGAGTTTCAAGTGTACTTAAGTAGTACTAATCACTGCTCTTTGGACTTTCCCAGTCAGAGTCATCATGTTTTAGGGATGTAATTGCATCCCTAATCTGTTAGATGAATATCGCCTTTTGTAATGTAGGGCCTACATGAATTGCAATAAAGAATATTATTATTATAAACTTTCCCACGTGGCGGCTATCAAAATAAGCGTGACAAGTAGAATAAGAGTCAATAGCAAGAATATAGGTCTAAAGTCAGGCTTATACCTAATTAATAGGATCTCTGTATCCATTTTAGGCTAGAATGTAAACCGGGAAAGTACCCTATATTTCTTCTAATCAAATTATTATAATAATTTTTTATTATATTGTTTTGTTTAGACATGGGAGTCACCAAAGCCTTTCATCCATCAAATGCGTCTGATAAAGTCCCCAGCAGAAATTGAGTTAATGAAGAGATCTTGTAAGATAGCATCGGAGTCGATCGCGACGACCATCAAATCAACTCGCCCCGGAATGACGGAACATCAGCTGTTTGCCCGTGTCGACTACGAGTGTCGAATGCGAGGAGCGGAATTCTTAGCGTACCCACCGGTCGTTGCGAGCGGAGACCGGGCAAACATCATCCACTACATAAACAACAATCAGACACTGCAAAAAGGCGATACTGTACTCATGGATGCTGGTAAGGTCATGTTCCAAAACGGAACTATGGTACCGGTACTGGTAGGCCTACTAATATAAAAAAAGTTGCCTTACAATAAAATAGGAACACAAATGTTACCAGATTACCATATTTAAAAGAAAAATATTGGGACAAGTAACAATAATAATTAATAATTTTAAAATGTACATTGGCCTATTTAATTTAATAATAATCATTATGCTCGTTAGCATATGTAAGCCTACTGCTCTGCTAGTCTAGTATATGCTACACCCGACGTCTCTATTCTCCCTACTTTTGAGCTGATGGACAAAATTTGACAAATTGAAACTTGCATTGCTTTATTTATTTATTTATTTATTTATTTATTTACTATTTATTTATTTATTTTTATATATTTAAGTTACAAACAACCCACAGGAAATACAAGAAATGTGGTGGAAATATTTCAAAGATCTGTAAAATGTACAAGTTAGTGAAAATTTAAATGCAGAGAAAGAGGAAGAGGCAAGTGGAGAAGATGAAGAAGACGAGGTAACGGAACAAGAGGTGGCACGGGCGTTAAGAGCCATGAAGAATGGTAGAGCTCCGGGAGTGGATGACATTTCTGTGGAAATGATCTTCAAAGCATCAGGTGCGGAAGGAAGAAGATGGTTATTTCGAGTAATAAGTGCTGCGTGGAAACAAAAGAAGGTACCGGAAAATTGGAAAAGAGGTATAATTGTACCATTGTTTAAGAAAGGTGACCGTAAGAAATGTGAAAATTATAGAGGGGTGACATTAATGTGTCAGTGTGCAAAAATTTATGAGAAAGTTATAGAACTAAGACTGAAGGAGGTATATGACACAGATCTAAGAGAAGAACAATATGGGTTTAGAAGTGGACGGTCTACTATTGATCCCATATTTGCTATAAGACAGACAATGGAGGGGAGACGGCAAAATGGAAAGAAATGCACATTGTGTTTTTGGATCTGGAGAAGGTCTGCCTAGAGAGAAAGTATGGGAGTGTCTAGAGATAAAAGGAGTGGGAAGAGGTTTAATAGACAGGATACAAAGTCCATATTAAAGGAGTGAAAGTTGCGTACAAACAGATATGGGTAGGTCAGAATGGTTCCAAGTAAATGAGGGCTTGCGACAAGGTAGTGTGTTATCTCCAACACTCTTTACTGTTGTAATGGATGAAATTATAAGAAGAGTGGAACCAAATACAGATGGAAGGGACACAAGAACCCAAGTGTTTGCGGACGATGTGTTGATTTGGGGTGAGAGTGCCAGAGAAGTGCAGGAGAAGGTGGACAGATGGAATGAAGTTACTACAGAGTTTGGTCTAAAAATCAATCAGAAAAAGAGTGAATGTTTGCGTATGCAAAAGAAGACAAAGGGCAGACCTAGAGACCGAGAAAATATTGTACTACATGGAGAAGTCTTAGAAGAAAAAGAAGAATTTAAATATTTGGGAAGTATATTGACAAAAGATGCAAAAGTGTGTAGGGAAGTGTCATCTAGAGTGCAAAAAGCAGAAGGGTTTTACCAATTGTTGAGAAAGTTCCTATGGAATGAGTTGTTCCCACAAAAATGTAAAATTTGGCTGTATAAGGCATATTTTGTACCTGTTCTAATATATGGGGCAGTAACATGGGGAGTGGGAACAAAAGAAGAGAGTCAGCTGGAAGCAGCAGAAATGAAGTTTTTAAGAAGTATCAAGGGAGCTACAAAGATGGACAAGATAAGAAGTATTGAAATAAGGAAAGAACTGGGACTGGAGAGATTGAAGTTTAAGCTAGGAAGAGAACGTCTAAGATGGTTTGGACCAGGGGCGGCTCGTGTATAGGTGCACAGGTGCACGCGCACCCCCAAATATCTGCGCGAACTAAATTCCAAATTTAAGGTTCGAAGCAAATCTCGTAATAGGCCTATTCCCAATAAATCGTTGGATTGTTTGCATGGATATTTTGGCCGGCCCAAAGCAAGGCATATTCGGCAGGAGTCATTCTTCAGCAGGTAAGTGCTGCCACCGGAGGGAGACTCGCTCTCCGAATGTGAGTTCATTTTTATTATCGTTTTCTACGGTCGGCATGGCAGAACGAGCCCCGGGCCATCTTTTGAAATCACGTCTGAAATAGCTTGGAAGATCGCTCAAGCGACTGGGTCAAAACCAGTTATTTCCATTCAATGCCTTGGTATTTTGCTCGCAGGCGCAGCATTCATTCACCCCCACAATCCGCTCAGTAGCTAGTGAAAGTTGTTGCGACAGGGTTGGTGAAGTGAGCAAACAGTGTTAAAATTATTATCGTGCCGTGAAGTGAAATTATAATATGACTTCGGTAATAAGCGATCTAAAAATAAACAGTTTTTTAAAACGACCATTGGACGAAAAATTAGAAATGGACTTCATTTTAAAATAAATATACGATGTGATGTTTGAGGCGCGTGTCGGAGGAGATGAAGGGACATTATTCGGGTATGTAATATTTTAATCAACCATATAATAATTAATTTTTTGGATGGTTTTCCAAAAGTAACAATTACACAGGGGAGTTTTTCCCGACCAATAAATTCAAAAAATATACTCTTAAGTCGTTTTCCGGGTACTTCAGACCATTAGTATCTGAAAAAAATTTTGCCTCCGGCGGCTGGGGCTGCGCCCCAGACCCCTTTGTTTCCCGCAGAATAAGACTTCGAAATTATGTGCACCATGGGGGTGATAACTCACGAGCCGCCCCTGGTTTGGACATATGAAAAGGATGGGCAGAGAGAGGATTCCAAGACGAGAATTTGAAGCGGCAGAGGAGGGGAAAAGAAGAGTAGGAAGGCCAAGAGAGAAATGGGAAAGATTAATTCAAGAAGACGTTGGAAAACGGTATGAAGTGTGGGAGCATGCATGTGGCAAGAGTAAAGCTGTGGGAGGACAGAAGAGAGTGGAGTAAATTGGTGGAGAGGAAGGAGTTAGATGATGTGGAAGAAACACTGAGTCTGGCAAGCTTAGTGTCTACAGTTTCATGCCCTAGATAATGGTGGAAAACCACCACTCAACCCGACATAGTTGGAACTGAGTTATGATGATTATTATTTATTTATTTATTTATTTATTCATAGTCAGCAGATGGTTTACGTATATAAGTTTAGATATAGTAGGCCTACATGTCCACATAGACCCTAATATAAGTGCTTAAAATTAGGGATGCACATTGATACTTTTTCATTATCGATTATCAAAATGCTAATGTCAATATCGAATCGATAATTCAATATTACCAATAAAATGTTTAAGCCCATTCCGACATAGATGGAATCTCAAATGTAGTAAATGAAATTCAAAACAATACAATCTCATGCCAACTCGCAGCCTCGTCCTGTCTGTGTTGGCTTTGTTTTTGACTCCCGCTATCGGCTAAGTTCGCTCCCAAACATAAACCTCGAGTAAGACACCTTTTGACCTATCTCTGTCTGGCCAAGCGGTAAATACAAATTACATGTTTTGGGTTGTTTTCAACCAATTATTGATATTTTGATAATCGATAATGACTTGATTATCGATTATCGAGATTTTATCCAATATTGATTATTGATAAAAAATATTGATTATCATTTTATGCATCCCTACTTAAAATTAACTTAACATTAAAATACATTATTGTGGGAAAATTTCTAGGTCTAAGGTCTGCATTCAATTGATTGGCAACTTGCATTATATTAAAATGTAATTCTATCCAAGGCTAGGATAGACAATTCATTTCATGAGTCTTCCCACATCATAGTTCGTTCCAGATAAGAATGCCACGGCCGTGGGATCGCAGCACTATCGCCTTCGCACTGTGGCCACCGGTTAGAAAATAGCACATGACAGCTCTGTAGAACCATCGATATTTTGACATTATAACTACTTCCGAATGTGGAAACAACTTATTTTAAGAAAAGACTAGATGACCTGAAAATTGAAATATTAAAAGTGTCATGCGAGAATAACGGCCATTATGGAAATATATGATCACCCAAACACTAGTATCAAGGTTGGCATCAATTGTGCGGGAAGATTGACATAATCAATACTATCAACTAGAGAACAAAAATTACCCTTTGAAGTGCATTTATAGCACATTTTTTTTTTTTTTAATATTTTGTCTTTCTTCATCTTTTGATAACAGCTTTTAACATAAAACCATATAATAAGGTGACAAAAAGACTAGGAGTAGAGATACGTGAAAATAGTGTTTTGACAACAAAAAATCAAGTGGGAAAGATGTTGCAAGAAAGTTTAATGAATACTTCATTAATAGTATACAAAATATAAATAAGTCAATAATTAGTAGTCCATACCACACAACACAATAATAGAATCAATAAAAAACAGTTCTAAGTATGAACTATTAGAATTTGAGCAAGTAACGATGGATGAGGTATCAAAAATAATAAAAACCCTGAAACCTGTTAGCCCAGGTGAAGACGGAGTTAATGATAAAGTAATGAAGGTATCAAATATAGTACTGAATGAATATTTAACAAATATAATCAATCTATCCTTAACACTGGGAGAAATACCAGATATACTCAAAAGTTCTACAATAATTCCTGTGCAAAAGGTGCCCAGGGCAATTGACGGGGAAAATTTTAGACCAATAAATACACTTCATATAGTAGAAAAGATATTAGAATCAGTTGTTAAGGAACAATTGGTGAATTTCTTTGAAACTAATAATACTTTTATAAAAGAACAATCAGGTTTCCGTAAAAATCATAACTGTGAATCAGCAATTACCCTAGTCCTAGAAAACCTAAAAGAAAATATGAAGAGTTCTGTAACAGTCGCTATATTTTTGGACCTAAAAAAGGCCTTTGAAACAATTGACAGAGATATATTACTAAAAAAATTGGAAAAGTACGGTATCAAAGGTAATGTTGCAAAATGGATCAAATCATACCTAACCTTTCGAACACAGAAAGTCAATTACAATGGTTTTTACTCAGATACTTGGGAAAACAACATTGGGGTGCCACAGGGATCCAAACTGGGTCCATTGTTATTTATTATCTACATAAATGACATTGCTAATAACCTACAATTTGTAATAATACACTTATATGCGGATGATGCCTTATTGATCATTTCAGGTGTTAACATACAGGAAGTGTTAGATAAGCTTAAAATTGATCTAAAAACGTTAGAAAGTTGGCTAGACGCTAACAAAATACCTAATATTGACAAAACTAAGGCTATGGTAATATGTACACCAAAAATACGAAAGAATTTGGGACAAATTAATATTAAAATTGGAGGTAAAAGAATCGAGGTAGTGACAGAAATTAAACATCTCGGTATAATAATAGATCAGGAATTAACCCTCAAACAGCATGGACAATATATTATCAAGAAGATGGCAAAAAAGTAGGTTTATTTTTAAGAATAAAGCAAACATATTGTTGTACCAAGCAATTGTTGCCCCTCATATAGACTACTGTAGTTCCCTACTGTTCTTATTAGGAAAAAATGAAATAACAGTTTTGCAAAAACAACAAAATAAAGCAATGCGAGCTATATTTGGGGTAAACAGAAGTACATCCATAAATAAAATGTGCTCAGCTCTAGGATGGATGCTAATTAAAGATCGAATCCTCCTGAATACATTGTCTTTCATACATAAAATTTATAAGGGTGTGATGCGTGATGCCAAAATACCTGGGAGACAAATTAACGCAGATTAAAAATATACACACATCCGACAAGGAGAGGAATGGATGTAAATATTGTAAGAGTAAGTAAAAGAAGTGAAGAGAACTCCATATTCGTAAGAGGGCTCAAAATTTTTAATCGAATTCCCATAGAAATACGTGATGAGGACAATCCTAAAAGATTTAGAACAAAGTGCAATAAACAAATCAAAATGGGTAAACTTCTGGCTAAGTCACATGAAAAATGTTCATTCTGGGATAAAATGATTCAATGAATAATGAAAATCAATAGTATTAATGTAAATTTATACCCCTGGGTATTTTATTTTATTTTATAGGGTATTGCACTAGGTACGAATTGAATATTAACATGACAAATTAAAAGTTCATTCTAGAATAAAATATAGTTGGCCTACACTGATACTATACTAATGTGAATTTATAATGAATGTATTTTATGGGAGCCCACTCGGGATAATAGTACAATGTCTATGATTAAGGTACAATGACGTAATGTGAAGTCATAAAGATGCCTATGAAGATTGTATAGGGAATTGCATTATATACATGAAATTGAATATATTATAGTTTATAGGCCATATTGTGAAACTGAAATGTATTGTGAAATGTATTGTGAAATGAATTGTAAAAATAGCAATTTGCTAAATAAAAGAAATACTACTACTACTAGTAAATATATACTGTAGATGCTACAAAGTGCTATTTTTTCCACTTAAAAGTTAAAACTAAGGTTTTCAAGTCCTATTTTATTTTCCACAGTATATCTATAATTTGTTTTTGTACACATCTTTATTCAGTTGATATTAATTCAACGATGACCAAATTTCAAATTAAAAATCTGAAAAAAGTTCATACACAAGGTTTTGAAATTAGCCAAAAAATAAATGCTTCAAAATGCTATAAATTAACACTGAAAATGACTTATACACGCATGTCTAGAGATGAGTTATATCTGTGTTAATTGTGAAAGTTGGCATACGTGCTCACAGTTCGTATATTATGTGGCATTCTTATCTGGTACAAAGTATATGAACATTTAACAATTTGCCCCCAGCCCTTCAGGCTGGGATTTATGTTCTCTTTACTTTCCCAACCTGTCAACCCTTCTCCAATCTCACATTTAACAATTAAATTAAGTGATAATCATGGACTTCTGAGAAAAACCTATCTTTTATAGATGTTTATTAATTTTGCAAATACTTTTGGCATGATGAAGTTTCAAAGAAGTGTATGCTTTTTCATCATGATAAGATATATCATCATCATCATCATCATAAAATCCACCGCCATCTAGAGGACCTTGACATCATTTCCTTGGGAAAACTATTTAACCACAGATAATAGAGTATACTCTGTTATCTGTGATTTAACTCTTTGGTAACAAATAAATAATAATACACTGCTTCTTTGATAGTATTTTGATTACTTCTAGGGTATATCATGATGATGAGAGGATATGTATTATAGATCTTCAGTGTATTAAATGAAATTGGTCTGTGTTCTAACTTCTAATTTGTTAATTCTTTCAGAGTGTACCTAACACACTCGACTAGCTTGTTGATAGTTGTGTGGTGGTCTGATTGGACAGGTTGCGAGTACCACGGTTACAGCAGCGACATCACTCGTACCTGGCCGGTGTCTGGAGTATTCTCTCCGCAACAAAGAGATCTCTACGAAGCCGTACTATCCGTACAATCAGAGCTGATAAAACTCTGTGCCACTTTACCTACATTGGACAGTCTGTTCAACTCAATGTGCAGCATGCTAGGAAAACAACTCAAGGAGTTGGGATTTGTAGGGAAAATGGCCTCTTCAAATGAGACAGCAAAAGTAAGTTTTTAAGTAGGAAATACATGGAATTTTGTCAACAAGATTTTTTTACTCATAGGACCTATCTATACATGTCATCCATTAAGATTAAGATATTATTTGGTACAATGTTGTTACGTCTGATAATTACAATAGGGAATGCTCCTCAACTCTATTATGCGACTTAATTGTCATTAACATAAAGTATAATAAGAAATACTCACAAATATAAATTTATTTTAAAAACTAACGATTTTTGGCGTAATTATGAAGGTTTTAAATTGGCTAGTGGCGAAGCGGGACTAAAATGCTCCGGACATTGCGTGACGTCATAGGAAAGTAATAGTTGAATAGATCTCCGCGCGTGCGCTGCACCACATGCTCGCCGGCTGGAATTGAATGTAGTCAAATCCATGTCAAGCAATTTAATATACTCTAATCGTTTGCCTGAGGCATGAAGCCTACACTAATAATGATAATGTATAATACAAAAATGTATACATTATAACATGCATTGCCAACAAATAATACCTTACTTATCTGCAAATTTGTTTATTCAACATTGTACTTTGTTTGATCTATTACCGACTCTAATCCGGGGAACCTTCTTTATCGACTCTGGTTTCCATGGTAACCAAGACCTTGGGCCCACTGCCTTTGCTAGAAATTTGCTAGGAATTGTCTAGGAACCAATGAATTTGACAGGCGGTGGAACCCCTACCGGCAGGCTGACGAAACGATACATTTCTGTGATGTCACAGTCAGATAGGCCTGTTTACGTGTGGAATTTAAACATGAATATTCATACCCTCGTAAAACCAAGTAAAAAACATTTTTCGACGGACTTTATTTGGGAATCGTCTTTTTTTAGTAACTACGTTACGAATATATTAAAAGTAAATTTTAGGAGTGTTCCCTATTGGCATGAATTGCGCTAAAAATACATCATTCTGTTCAGCAAGTGGCTGGCTACTGGTCAGTGACACTATGCTGCGAGCAGATCGGCCAACTTGTATAAAAAGGGGCCTGCGAGGAGCGGTAGACTGCCGCCTATGTTATAATGGGCTCTGCGGCAATAGACTGCACAAAATAAAGGCGCATGGATTTAATAATTTGTGCGTTAAAAAGCAGGATCAACTACTCGTCGATTGCGTCGGGGCCTACAGGGTTGGCTTGGTCGCTTTGATTTACTGTCCCCCACTGAAAATCAGTTATATAACTGAGTGGGTAGACTCTAAATACAATTTATTTATTTTATTTTTTATTTAAATGCGATTAGTTCAAGGGGTTAAACGTTTAGAAAACTAACCGTTTCTTCCCATCCCTATATAATACTGGACCTGAATTAAAAAATTATGTTCCATTCAATCAAATCTTAATATGTATGAGGAAGAAATACTTCAGGCAAAAGTTCAGGCTATTTATGTGTTTTCCAATGATGACTACCCTACTGTCTGTGATTTTTTTAAATTCTTGATAGGTAGTGATTTGCAAAGCCATGTAGGCCCTACCCTTGTTTAGACAAACATATACACTAAGAAATTATCATGATATTTTACTTGTTTAATCCGTTTTTTTAATTTTTAGACGAGTGAGCGCAGCGAAACGAAGTCTACTATAACGCTACCCGATCAGGTCTTGTTTATTACAATACTAGCTTTACTACCTCGTGCTTGGAAAATCAATGAAGGAATTTGCTTTGTTGAGCGAGTGTGTAAATGAAAAAGGGTGTACACGTATTTCAAATTTCAATTTAAGTGAACTTGTAGGCTTGTAGCCATACTTATAAGTGTGCACGTAGGCCTACATGTTGTAAACTTCATAATAATATTGCATCGTTCATACCTCAGTAAGTTGTCATTATTGTCTCGACTCCTCAGGATGCTTGTGTTGGTGGTAACAGGGGTTGAATTGTCAGGGTTGACATCACTATTGTGCAGGATTAACTTCGAACTATTTTTTACATTACAATTGCTAATAAATACTAATAGGTTATGTAGGCCTAGAAAGAATGCCAATCGGCTGGAGTATATGGTGTGAGATAGGATCTCACACCAATATGCTAATAAATAATAGTTCAATAGTCAACCAAGTTCTGTGTTTAATAGTGATTTCAACCCTAATAGTTCAACCGCCTGTAACAGCCAACACGAGCAACCTGAGGAGTCGAGACGATAATGACACTTACTGAGGTATGAACGATGCAATATTATTATGAAGTTTACAACATGTCCCATGCTTAGTTCTTAACATCTGTTTTCCACAAGTTGTTGAATATTTTTTGTTGTGTTGTACATAAACTTCTGTCACAGTGTACACTATGGTATGTTTAATTTCTAGGTAGCGTACACTTTCTGTCCTCATCACGTTAGCCACTACTTGGGCATGGACGTGCACGATACTGCTTCCGTTTCACGCTCGATAAAGCTCGAGCCCGGGATGATCATTACTGTTGAACCTGGTAAGGCTCTTCTCTCTTGGTCATCTTCATCTGGCACTTACCTGATGAGATCCTCCCAACCCCATCACTTGAATTGAGTGCCATATTTTATGTTAGGCCTAGCTTCTTTTACCCAACAAGTTTTCATAATTTTTCACCCTAACCCAGGGGTCGGGAACCTGCGGGACCTGAGTGCGTCTAGCCTGGCTCTATCTTAAGTCCAAAGTCAACTAAGTCAACATGAGTGACTCAAATAAACGCGAAATATCCAACTAAAATTGTTCGTATTTACAGAAAAAACAAGTAACATTAAGTTACATTTTTCCAGATTCGTATAACAGTTTTCCTGTTAAATATCCAAAAATAATACTGTGCTGAACTGCAGAAGAAGCCTCGAACGATGCAGGTTCTACCTGTTTGTGCGTACTCATGTTTTTAAGCTCTATTGTATTAAGTAACAATCATTCATCAGGTATAAAGTTAAAACTTTCCACATACAGACCACATTTTCAAAATATCGTATCAAAAAGTCAAAAAAAATTAAAACATTATTATGTCCAGCATTTTGTAGTACCTTATCAAATAAACGACGTTATATACAAACATTATGTAGTGATGACTCCATGAAGGGGGATATTTGGAGGGCCTAGTATCGCCCTGCAAGGACCTGAATCATATAAAATCCACGCATTAGAGACTTGAATATTCTAAATTTAACCACAGATAATAGAGTATACTCTGTTATCTGTGATTTAACTCTTTGGTAACAAATAAATAATAATACACTGCTTCTTTGATAGTATTTTGATTACTTCTAGGGTATATCATGATGATGAGAGGATATGTATTATAGATCTTCAGTGTATTAAATGAAATTGGTCTGTGTTCTAACTTCTAATTTGTTAATTCTTTCAGAGTGTACCTAACACACCGACTAGCTTGTTGATAGTTGTGTGGTGGTCTGATTGGGCAGGTTGCGAGTACCACGGTTACAGCAGCGACATCACTCGTACCTGGCCGGTGTCTGGAGTATTCTCTCCGCAACAAAGAGATCTCTACGAAGCCGTACTATCCGTACAATCAGAGCTGATAAAACTCTGTGCCACTTTACCTACATTGGACAGTCTGTTCAACTCAATGTGCAGCATGCTAGGAAAACAACTCAAGGAGTTGGGATTTGTAGGGAAAATGGCCTCTTCAAATGAGACAGCAAAAGTAAGTTTTTAAGTAGGAAATACATGGGAATTTTGTCAACAAGTTTTTTTTACTCATAGGACCTATCTATACATGTCATCCATTAAGAATTAAGATATTATTGGTACAATGTTGTTACGTCTGATAATTACAATAGGGAATGCTCCTCAACTCTATTATGCGACTTAATTGTCATTAACATAAAGTATAATAAGAAATACTCACAAATATACATTTATTTTAAAAACTAAACTAACGATTTTTGGCGTATTTATGAAGGTTTTAAATTGGCTAGTGGCGAAGCAGGACTAAAACGCTCCGGACATTGCGTGACGTCATACCAAAGTAATAGTTGAATAGATGTCCGCGCGTGCGCTGCATCACACGCTCGCCGGCTGGAATTGAATGTAGTCAAATCCATGTCAAGCAATTTAATATACTCTAATCGTTTGCCTGAGGCATGAGCCTACACATAATAATGATAATGTATAATACAAAAATGTATACATTATAACATGCATTGCCAACAAATAATACCTTACTTATCTGCAAATTTGTTTATTCAACATTGTACTTTGTTTGATCTATTACCGACTCTAATCCGGGGAACCTTCTTTATCGACTCTGGTTTCCATGGTAACCAAGACCTTGGGCCCACTGCCTTTGCTAGAAATTTGCTAGGAATTGTCTAGGAACCAATGAATTTGACAGGCGGTGGAACCCCTACCGGCAGGCTGACGAAACGATACATTTCTGTGATGTCACAGTCAGATAGGCCTGTTTACGTGTGGAATTTAAACATGAATATTCATACCCTCATAAAACCAAGTAAAAAACATTTTTCAACGGACTTTTTTGGGAATCGTCTTTTTTTAGTAACTATGTTACGAATATATTAAAAGTAAATTTTAGGAGTGTTCCCTATTGGCATGAATTGCGCTAAAAATACATCATTCTGTGCAGCAAGTGGCTGGCTACTGGTCAGTGACACTATGCTGCGAGCAGATCGGCCAACTTGTATAAAAAGGGGCCCGCGAGGAGCGGTAGACTGCCGCCTATGTTATAATGGGCTCTGCGGCAATAGACTGCACAAAATAAGGCGCATGGAATTAATAATTTGTGCGTTAAAAAGCAGGATCAACTAACTCGTCGATTGCGTCGGGGCCTACAGGGTTGGCTTGGTCGCTTTGATTTACTGTCCCCCACTGAAAATCAGTTACACAACTGAGTGGGTAGACTCTAAATACAATTTATTTATTTTATTTTTTATTTAAATGCGATTAGTTCAAGGGGTTAAACGTTTAGAAAACTAACCGTTTCTTCCCATCCCTATATAATACTGGACCTGAATTAAAAAATTATGTTCCATTCAATCAAATCTTAATATGTATGAGGAAGAAATACTTCAGGCAAAAGTTCAGGCTATTTATGTGTTTTCCAATGATGACTACCCTACTGTCTGTGATTTTTTTAAATTCTTGAGAGGTAGTGATTTGCAAAGCCATGTAGGCCCTACCCTTGTTTAGACAAACATATACACTAAGAAATTATCATGATATTTTACTTGTTAATCCGTTTTTTAATTTTTAGACGAGTGAGCGCAGCGAAACGAAGTCTACTATAACGCTACCCGATCAGGTCTTGTTTATTACAATACTAGCTTTACTACCTCGTGCTTGGAAAATCAATGAAGGAATTTGCTTTGTTGAGCGAGTGTGTAAATGAAAAAGGGTGTACACGTATTTCAAATTTCAATTTAAGTGAACTTGTAGGCTTGTAGCCATACTTATAAGTGTGCACGTAGGCCTACATGTTGTAAACTTCATAATAATATTGCATCGTTCATACCTCAGTAAGTTGTCATTATTGTCTCGACTCCTCAGGATGCTTGTGTTGGTGGTAACAGGGGGTTGAATTGTCAGGGGTTGACATCACTATTGTGCAGGATTAACTTCGAACTATTTTTTACATTACAATTGCTAATAAATACTAATAGGTTATGTAGGCCTAGAAAGAATGCCAATCGGCTGGAGTATATTGGTGTGAGATAGGATCTCACACCAATATGCTAATAAATAATAGTTCAATAGTCAACCAAGTTCTGTGTTTAATAGTGATTTCAACCCCTAATAGTTCAACCGCCTGTAACAGCCAACACGAGCAACCTGAGGAGTCGAGACGATAATGACAACTTACTGAGGTATGAACGATGCAATATTATTATGAAGTTTACAACATGTCCCATGCTTAGTTCTTAACATCTGTTTTCCACAAGTTGTTGAATATTTTTTGTTGTGTTGTACATAAACTTCTGTCACAGTGTACACCATGGTATGTTTAATTTCTAGGTAGCGTACACTTTCTGTCCTCATCACGTTAGCCACTACTTGGGCATGGACGTGCACGATACTGCTTCCGTTTCACGCTCGATAAAGCTCGAGCCCGGGATGATCATTACTGTTGAACCTGGTAAGGCTCTTCTCTCTTGGTCATCTTCATCTGGCACTTACCTGATGAGATCCTCCCAACCCCATCACTTGAATTGAGTGCCATATTTTATGTTAGGCCTAGCTTCTTTTACCCAACAAGTTTTCCATAATTTTTCACCCTAACCCAGGGGTCGGGAACCTGCGGGACCTGAGTGCGTCTAGCCTGGCTCTATCTAAAGTCCAAAGTCAACTAAGTCAACATGAGTGACTCAAATAAACGCGAAATATCCAACTAAAATTGTTCGTATTTACAGAAAAAAGTAACATTAAGTTACATTTTTTCCAGATTTGTATAACAGTTTTCCTGTTAAATATCCAAAAATAATACTGTGCTGAACTGCAGAAGAAGCCTCGAACGATGCAGGTTCTACCTGTTTGTGCGTACTCATGTTTTTAAGCTCTATTGTATTAAGTAACAATCATTCATCAGGTATAAAGTTAAAACTTTCCACATACAGACCACATTTTCAAAATATCGTATCAAAAAGTCAACAAAAAAATTAAAACATTATTATGTCCAGCATTTTGTAGTACCTTATCAAAATAAAACGTACGTTATATACAAACATGTAGGGACCCTGAAATTTTGTGAATGACTTTATTCACTAAATGCCAAATGGTGCTAAATCTAGGAGGATTTAGTATATTACCTCTGGAGGGGCCCATAGTGCATCGCCGCTGATGCACGTTTTGACGGCCAGGATTTCCCCTCGCGCGCCTGCCTTCCCGCAGAGAGCAGGCAACGAGACTGAGCCGGCGTATCCAGTAGCTCGCGATACGTATGAATTGACAAGTGCAAACAATGGTTTACAGTTGTGTTACAATAACAAACACGCTGAATTTCCTTGCATCGTCCTTTACTCTGCATCGTGACACAAAATAATACTGCGGATAAATCATGGAGAGCTTCGAATAAAAAGAAATACATCAAAACTGTAAAAGTGAAATCGTTATGAAGTGTTTAATCGTTGAAATAACAATTTGGCTTAATTTCTTACTTCACTGCACGTAGGAAAGGATTTATGTTTTCTATCTTATAGCTTATATTTTGTACGCTATGTTGTCAGGAAAATGTGTTGTAAACATGGTTGCATTGTTTCGAGTACAGATTGCTAAAATAATAATTGTGTTCTGTGTTATGATTCGTTCGTTCGTGAGAGGTTTAGGTGTATAAAACTCTAAGTGTCACATTTTAATTGTGCATGTATATTTATGTTTAAATAAATGCAACAATTGTTTCATCGTGCCATTTGATTTTATCTTGCGACTTTCGTCACATAGTTTTACAATTTGGTCCACAGAGGCCACGAAACGTTGGTGTTTTAAGGTAATTTAGTAATAATTTGCCTACACTTACTAGGTCTACCCGGAAACGTACTAATCATATATATTGTAGCAAGTTTTTTATATAATAATTAACTGTTGTGCAATGTAGGACTACACATTAATTTATTCTATTTCACAAACTTTATTCAAAATATTTTCGTAAAGATTGCGGCTGAGGGTATAAAACACTGTAAAATACACATCAGTTTTACCAGCTGTGATCCTCTTCAGGTGACAAAACAAGGTTATTTTGGGTATTAAAGTAATTGTTGAGGTATTCTCCGAGGGCTGTATAGAGGACTCAATCCCAACACTTATAAAAAAATCTCGTCAAAAGTGGTCAGGATTGCCAGTGGATGGATTCGAATCCGTGACCTACTGAGTCAGAATCTCGCGCGTTACACTCGTAATATAATATGTACATAGATTATTACATTTTATGTCAATCCGAAGCCAGTGAAATTCGATCTTAGATCTGTAATTTATAACAGAGTGTAAATATAGAGTAATAAATAAATACGCGTTAACGCCAGGGATAATCAGACCAATTTCTCACGCTGAGTGAGAGTGAGTGTAATGGGTTTAATCTAATCTAAACATTCCCAGACCAATTATTGAGGTTTTGTCTTGGACACGTGTGAGACTAAGAATCTTGAGCTTCATCTAACAATATCTTCAGAGGAACCAATTGCCAACCACCAAATAACTAAATGTTTCGAAAAATATACATCAGTCAAAAACTACATTCAACACCATAGAAGTTGGAAATTGTTGGATGAGCGTAGCGAGCGAAGCGAAGATTCCATTTCACTACACTGGAGAAAAAAATCCGTAATGTTTTTCTTTTTTTCTGTTTGTATTGTGTGTTTGTTAACACGATTCCGGCTAAACCGATACTCCAATTGTGATGAAATTTTATGGAGGCCTTCGAAATCTCTGAACTTAGAACTGCCACGTTTTTGAGCGCAATCGAAATTTTTTTTCTCATAAAAATCGCAATTTTACGATTTTTTCGATTTTTAAAAAATTTCTTCGACTTATAACACCTACATGCTTCATCCGATTTTAATGATTTTTTCACAAAACCTTAATTTCATGAATTAAGATATTCTTGTGAAATTTGAGCGCAATCAAAAAACTATTTCTCATGAAAATCGAAATTTTACAGTTTTTTTCTTTTTTAAAACAATTCTTTGACTTATAACAACTACATGCTTTATCCTATTGTAATGATTTTTTCACAGAACCTTAATTTTATGAATTAATATATTCGTGTAAAATTTGAGCGCAATCGAATAATTATTTCTTATGAAAATCGCAATTTTACGATTTTTTAATTTTTTTAAAATTACGATTAATAAAAAAATTAAGTAAATTTTTAATTTTATTTAATTTAATTTAAAAAAAATCTTCGACTTAGTAATAATTTTTTCACAGAACAACAGAAAATCCGCATAACACAATGGCAGCTCAATGCACCAATATTACGCTCATCCAACAACGCGGCGGGACTTAAGCGTTTTCCTAGTTATTTATATGGCTATTACTTCCCATTTCATTTTAAATTTATAGCGCGAAAAAAAGCAGGCCTAAACGTAAAACTTTGTATATCTGTAGAATATAAATTATTTACTTTGGATAGTTTAAAACTACGGTAATGATGTTAATGCATAGCTAATGATTTCGTACACCCGCGCCAACATTTAGAGCCGGTGAGCTTTCGGTATCATGGCAATTGGAATGTAATTTTTTACAGTTCAATACGACGAACATAGTTATTTGTACTGCCTAGAGATTTTGTCGAAGTTCAATTAGAAACTGTTCCAGCCTCGATTGTAATAGTTTCTCCCCATAGCGCGCGTGTTAATTCTGCCTCTCTTGCCTGGAGTCTGGCAGCGAGCGAGCGGCGCGTGAGGGGGGGTAGAGAGTGGGGGATGCTTCAAGCCTTGCGTGCTACGACTGCCGGCCGGGCCCCTCCAGAGGTAATACACTGAATCCTCCTAGTGCTAAATATGACTTTTATTAAGTAGCAAAATAACTTAATAAGGCAATAATCCTGTTTTTATTCTAAATTAGAGCAAAATCAGGAACTTTTCTCAATTTTTCTGTAAGTTTTAGCTCCAAAATATGCAAATCATTTGACAATAATTGGGCATTGAAATCAACATTGATGTTTTAACGTATAGTTGGCACCAAAGATGGTAGTATATAACCTGTCGGTTAAGATGCGCAACTGCCATAGGTCGGGCTAGGGAAGTCTTTGCCACTACTAGCGCTATCTGTCGGGTGGTCAGTCAACTAACTGGAAGTGGAGGGGGAAATGGGAGGGACATTCAAATTGATTGTGAACTTTGATTTTTCTTGTAATGCACTTACTTATCTCACTCCATTGCTGCAAATAACTTGATTTATTCAAAATCTACATAATAAGAAAATATGAACATACATAACAAATACTATTAGATAATAATGACAATACAATAGAGTTATACACAAATAAAGAACTTAAAATTGCATGTTAATTAAACATCTTTCTAACTTTGCACTATTCTTTAGTAGGGAAATTTAATTACAAAAGTAATTAAATTCTTCTCTTAAAGAAGAATGAAAAAATAGTGAAATTAACATACAAAACAAGTTGTTTCCAAGTGAAATCAATAATCAATTTGTGAATGAAGTACCAGTATGTTCATATTAAAATTATGCAGGAAATCAGGAATAAAGCAAGTTTTTTGCCCAATAGAGTAAGACAAGTAGGCCTACATAATATTATAGGTAAATCACAATAATTATTCAGTTAAGTTGGAACAAGAGGTCATGTTTAGGGTACACAACACCAAAAATGAAAAAAAACAATTTGATAACCGTTTTTTTATTCAATTGTGTTATCAAACGATGTTTTAGTAACAAAGTGGAACTGTAGGCATATCCTATAAGAGCCTAATAATAAAAAATAACAGCGTCTTATCAATATAAACACATCTAAGGCTAGGCTTCAATAGAAAATCAGTACCGGTATATTGTCCATTAAATATGTAATATCAATATCTCACAAACTTTCCTTGGGGAAGTAACGTAAGCCTACGTTTCAATAATTTAATATAAATTGTCCTCCTTTGTAGGCCTAAGAGTTTTGGTAGCCTAACTGAATAATTGATAAATGTAAAACACATAGGCCCTAATTTACAAATTAAATATGTAGGCCGGGGTGCATTTTTCTGGAGCAGGGAGGTGCTGGGTCAGAGGTGAGTTCTGCAAATGATCAGCTTCCTTGTGGTTTACGTTTGTTTAGACCTTGGCGGAGTCCGAGTCGTCTGAGATGAACCCCTGAAACCAGAAAAGGAGAAAATATGTAGTGACACGTAGGCGGTAGGCCTAGCAATCACAACAATACGCAGACAGCTTTACAATGTTTGTTTACTCATTCTAGGTAGGCCTAATTATGTTTCTAGGCCCTATGTGTTTATTGAATGTAAAAGCTGCACAATACTGCCTACAACACTATTGGGAATTAAAGTATGGATTCATCAAAAAGTAATTGGTACCTAAATTCACTTGCCCTTGCTTAGCCTACTGTCTTGGACACAACCTCAAATTTTAAAACAAACCAATTTGTTGGCGTAACTGAACAAAGCAAGACTACACCAATCAGATAATTGCTCCCTGATAATTCAGCCCACAGCTCATTGCATAGTCTCATTGGCTCATTGCATAGAAAAACAAAATGAATTAGGAAATCAAATTTAGAATGAATTGAAACTTTCACAGAAATATAAGGCCTACACACACAGAGAGAGAAACGAAAGCAATACAATAACTGGCAACAAAATGTAGGCATGCTTACCAAACAAAGTTGAATCATTGGCTAGGGCTATAGGCCTACTGGGCATAAATAATTTGCTGAATGATAGGCCTAGCCTAGCCCTAGTAGTTCAGAGGCTAGATCGATCATTCCTGATGTTTACAAGTGGGTGATTCCTGACATTCCTATATAGACGTTAGAAACAGCCGAGCATCTACTATGCTAGGCCCTAGTCAAATGTAGCTAGACTAGAATTAAACTACAGTATTGTAGCACCTAGGCCTACCTTAGTAGGCGGCACTCTTTCGGTTGGTAGGGGCCTACCGTATGGCCAGTTTTTGATCACTTGTTTTTTTCAAAGGTTTTGTGGGTACTTTATATTTAAAATAGCGACGTTAAAGGTTTGTAGGTACTTTAGATTTAAAATAGCGACGTCAAAGGTTTTGTAGGTACTTTGGCCATCCCATACCAACCGAAAGAGTAGGCTACCGGCTAGGCGTAGGGGCCTACTACAATAAAAGCTGATACAAACAGCAGAATCTTTTAAGGCCAAGTCTCAACAGGTTGTTTTTAAATACTCCTCCAAAATGCCCAAAGCCAAGATGTAGGCCCTAGCCTAGCTAGTGCTAGGGCCTAGCCCCTACCTTTGTGTAGGCCTATCCAATTCCTGGATGGTGCATCTTGGGTTCTTGGCTTTGTAGGTAGGCCTACGCCAGGCACTACGTAACTTAGAACCTTATAATTTGTATTATATGTAGGTATACGCAAGATTTAGGCCTAGCCCTAGTAAGCCTAGGGGCTAGTCAAGTGAAACCCATCGAAAATACAAACTCAAAAACATGACAGCTGACAGTGAGCCAAGGGCAGAAGCAGAACCCAAGCTTTGTTGGCAATTTCATACAAAAATAAACCACCATAGGATTTGAGAAATACGATCTATGTTATACATAAGCCTTAGTTTTAAATGTACTTACTTGATGCGTATATGTAGGGCTAGTAGAGCATATTATTTCATCTTGTAGAGTTGTTCAGACAGGAAACGTCACCGAAGGCAAAACAAACCGATTATTTTCAAATTCGCGAGATCCGAAGCGAGATTTCACGAGATGTGACGAGATTGCCACCAGCGCTCTCCCACGCATGGTCATACGAACTACGTCGAACTACGTCAGGCCTCGGTGGCTCACTAAACTTCTCCCTTGCATTCCCTATGGCAGTTTCAGGGGGCTGGTTGGCACCATGGCAGTTGAAAATATTACTATCAAACATGCCTAGTTAATTCCAATTAAGTTAGCTTTATATGGCCTAAATATTAGTTTATATGTGTAATACAAGTTTATTTTGCTTAAGGGTAGTGATTGCAGTGCTATTTTTATGACAAAATGATGCCTTTACCTTGAGTTTATATATGTACTGAAAATCTGAAATAGATTTTTTGTAACAAAATGAGAACTTTTTATTTGCTATTTCTCAGGGTCCCTAGTTAGTAGTTATATGACGTAATTAATAATGTTTTTTTCAATTATCCTACTATGGCTCCAACTAGCAATCTCAGTCACTTTCAAATGTTCTATAAAATTGGCTCCTTAAGCGCCTGTCAGACGATCGAGTTACTCGCCCGGCGAGCTAGCGCTCGCCTCGAAAAATGTCCAGCTTGTTCAACTTCCTAGCGAGTCAAGTTAGCGAGAGCCAATCAGAACCCACTACCATAACATGTGACCAGTGAACACCAATAGATGGCGTTATTGTTACCTTCATTGTCTGTCGTGTGACAAGGATGGTATTAAACTCGCCCGAGCCAACTCGTGCGATTTTCTCGATCGTCTGACAGCTGCTTAAGACAAAAAAAGTTACCAGCCCCTGCCTAGCTGCTTGTGGAGAAAAATTTAAACATCAGGTTCAGGTGTTTAAAAAAGACATATATTACACAAATATTTTCTTTGTTTTAGGGATTTATGTGAGCTCTAAGAATAAACATGCTCCTACAGAGTTCCATGGTCTTGGAGTTCGCATCGAAGACGATGTATTAATAACGAATAGCGGACCTGTTGTCCTGACAGAATCTTGCCCTAGAAGTATCGAAGATATAACTAGATTGTTTCAAAATAAACCATACAAAGACATGTGAATTACTCTTAAACTTTTTACAACTATTTTGAACATTTCATTACCAGAGCTTGAACCAGGCGGTTTAATGTACAATCAGTCTGCATCCGCGTAGCTTAATTTCAAAGTCATAATGATTGTGCTTGATCAGTTGCTCATGTAGAGACAATGATTCATAGCTTTTTTTTTTTTTTTTAATATTTAGCATTATATATTTTTTTAAAGAGCATTAATTTAAAGAAAATAGCATTTATAGCATAGCTTTTTTTATGTCAATAGCAAAATACAATATTGGCAAGTAATGGGAGTCGGCAAGAAGAAAAGTTACATCATTAGTTGTCCTCCTTTGTAAATGTTGTCCTGCTCTGTAAATCAGTTTTTTTAACTGAATAGAATATAGAGACGTTGAATAAATAAATAAAAATAAATCGTAGCAAAACAACATAGGTAATTTATCATTTTTCTCAAATTTTTCAATTGTTCGTCACTATATTGAATTTTATCATAAAATTAAAAATTACTACTATATTGTGAACAATTGTATTTTTTGCTAAAACACCATGTATTGATTTAATTCTTGAAATCAAAATTACTTTTAAACCCATTCAAATCCTATGAAACGTTGACTTTTTTTAAAACGAGTTTATATGATTTTCTGTCAAATATTGTCAATTTGCTCTATAAATCATTGTCACTACTTGTAAGAAAGACCTAGAGGTACTGTATTTCCTTTAAAAGGTTAGGTACAGTCAGGGTCATATATAAATCAAGAGGTCTGAAAGATACCTCTTTCACCGACATCTCGTGGTCAACTCTTGGTGTCATTATTTCACCGCCTGCTCGAATGGGATGGACCCAAATAGACTGCCTGTTTTGTGAGCCAACATTTCGGTCCTAATCACAGTCGATGAAAGAAGATTTTTGCGCCGTAACTAGCACGCTCTGTTGAGTATATGAAGAAACATGACAGGTTTTGTTTACCGACACATGTCACACACACACAAACAGTTACAACCAGAGATCTTAGATAAAGGTTTTAGGTTGGAGCTTCTTTGCAACTTCAAATTGTTTGACGCAAAAAGGCGCCGTAGCTGGCGCTTTCTTGCGGAATTCTTACAAAGCTCTGTCTTTTTCTTGGTCAATTATTTAACATGGGAAAATGACTCACAAAACAGGCAGTCTATTTGGGTCCATCCCATTCGAGCAGGCGGTGCATTATTTATATCGCCCTGTGAACTGCATTGTCGACATAAATAAGAAACATGGCTGATAATGTCAAAGGAAAATTCTCTATTCACCAGAGAAACTATCAAGCCTAGAAGAAATATAACATGGAACGTAAAGAGAGCATTATATATCGATACCTTGGCCTAGGCATAGCATTAAGACTATTCCTTAGTTCTTATATTTGCCTTAGTTTCTAGTTAATTTTGAATAATTCTATCTTGGCTGTCAAGTCTTATTTGCAAACCATTTAAGTTTGTTTTATGCTTTTGTTTTGAGAAAATTGTATTTTCCTTCTGACTGCCTTCTAGATATTGACTATTTTGTTGACCAAGAGTCTTTCAAAGCCTCCTAAATAATATTAATAATATCAAATAGTCTAGGGAACTTCCATCGATCGATAATGTAGTTCACAGGGCAATATAAATAATGGCACCAAGAGTTGACCACGAGATGTCGGTGAAAGAGGTATCTTTCAGACCTCTTGATTTATATATGACCCTGACTGTACATACTGATATCAAAATCTATATCCTTCATATTATGTCTCTGGTTTTAATACTGCATAAGAGAAGCCAGTTGTTCTGCAAAGGGTGGTATCTTAAAGATTATTATTGTTGGAGAAGCTTTCAACTTCAGGTTCTAAGAAAGGTTTCTACTCAATGGCCCGGGGTTTAAAAATAATTGTCCAGTAAATGTAGACGACACATTAAGTCGAGGTTTGTGTTCATTCGGAAGACCAGGGTTCGATACCCCGCTGAGATGGATTTTGTATTTCTGGCTTGATACCCATATAAACTATTGAGTGTTGACCACTCATCATCAGGTTGAAAACGTCTTCGAAAAATCATCTTGAAAGTTGGAAAGTAGCGAACTGGAACGTTCCTTCTATACTCCACTAGGAAAACGCTAGAGTCCTGCCGCGTTGATGGATGAGCTTTTTTATAATTTTTAGTCTGCGTGGGATATCTTTACTTTTGCAAGTGCTTTGTTGCTTTGTTTTGCTGCCCGCGCATGTAGGTGATTGTTGTCAAGTTTCTATTGTTTCTTGTCAATTTGTTTTATTTACCGTTAAAAACTTATATTAAAAGCTTTATTTCTATGGATTCTGGCTAACTTTTTCACTTTTTCTTTCAAAAGGTACTTCATCACCATAACCTTAATGTCCATGTATAATATGAACGTTGAAGCCCCACCCGTTTGGTCAGAATTGGCCCAAATGGCACGAAAATATCGCATAAAAATCAAAAAAACTTATATTAAAAGCTTTATTTCTATAGATTCTGGCTAACTTTTTCAACATTTTCTTTTAAAAGGTACTACATCACCATAACCTTAATGTCCATGTAAAATATGAACATTGTAGCCCCACCCGTTTGGTCAGAATCGGCCCAAATGTCACGAAAATATCGCACTAAAAATCGAAAAAAATCGTAAAAGTACGATATTCATGAGAAATATTTCTTTGATTGTACCAAAAAACAATACACCTCTAAGTTCAGAGATTTCGAAGGTCCCCTCCAATTTTCATCAAGATCGGATATGCCGTTTGCCAGGTAGAGGAGTTAACAAACAGACAGAAAAACAAACAAAAAAACAAAAAAAAAAAAAACCCGAGCTTAATTTTTTGGGGGTCAGTGAAATTGAAGTCTTCGCTTTGCTCATCCAACTATTTCCTAGAATTTACAGGTGGAGAGCAGAGATGCAATTTTTGTAGACACTGTACAAAGGGTCTTGTCAGTCCTGCTTTATTGAAAGAGATCTAGAAAAATTTAGCCAATTTCTTACCCTTTTTACCATACATTGGTTACTTTACTACTTACTTACCTAATTCTCTTTATTATTATATTGTTTATTTTCTTGCTTGTTATTATTACTAGGAAAACGCCAAAGTCCCGCCGCGTTGATGGATGAGCTTTTAAAAATGTTTAGTTTGCATGGGATATTTTTACTTTTGCAAGTTCTTTGTTTTGCTGCCTACGCAATACGCATTGTAGCTGATTGTTGTCAAGTTTCTTTTGTTACCTGTCAATTGGTATTATTTTCCGTAAAAAACTTATATTAAAAGCTTTATTTCTATAGATTTTGGCTAACTATTTAAACTTTTTCTTTTAAAAGGTACTACATCACCATAACCTTAATGTCCATGTACTAGGAAAACGCTAAAGTCCCGCCGCGTTGATGGATGAGCGTTTTTTTTGTAAGTTTTTTTTTGCGTTTTGTGCGTTTGTTTGCACTTTTCCTTTGCAAGTGCTTTTTGAATGCATTGTGAGGTGATTGTTGTCAAGTTTCTATTGTTATTTGTTAATTGGTATTATAAACTTCAAAAAACTCATATTATAACCTTTATTTCGTTAGATTCTGACTAATTTTTTCAACTTTTTCTTTCAAAAGGTACTACATCACCATAACCTTAATGTCCATGTGAAATCTGAACGTTGTAACCCCACCCGTTTGGTCAGAATCGGCCCAAATGTGACGAAAATATCGCACTAAAAATTGAAAAACTAATATTAAAACCTTTATTTCTATGGATTCTAGCTAACTTTTTCAACTTTTTCTTTCAAAAGGTACTACATCACCATAATCTTAATGTCCATGTGAAATATGAACGTTCTAGCCCCACCCGTTTGGTCAGAATCGGCCCAAATGTCACGAAAATATCGCACTAAAAATCGAAAAAAATCGTAAAAGTATGATATTCATGAGAAATATTTCTTCGATTGTACCCAAAAACAATACACCTCTAAGTTCAAAGAAAACGAAGGTCCGGTCAAATTTTCATCAAGATCGCATATGCCGTTTGCCCGGAATCGAGCGAACAAACAGACGGAAAAACAAAAAAAAAAAAAAAAAAAAAAAACACCCGAGCTAAATTTTTTGGGGGGTCAGTGAAATTGAAGTCTTCGCTTCCGCTCGCTACGCTCATCCAATAATATGAACGTTGTAGCCCCACCAGTTTGGTCAGAATTGGCCCAAATGGCACGAAAATATCGCACAAAAAATCAAAAAACTTATATTAAAAGCTTTATTTCTATGGATTCTGGCTAACTTTTTCAACTTTTTATTTCGAAAGGCACTACATCACCATAACCTTAATGTCCATGTATAATATAAACGTTGTAGCCCCACCCGTTTGGTCAAAATTAACCCAAATGTCACGAAAATATCGCACTAAAATCGAAAAAAATCGTAAAAGTACGATATTCATGAGAAATATTTCTTCGATTGTACCCAAAAACAATACACCTCTAAGTTCAGAGATTTCGAAGGTCCTGTCAAATTTTCATCAAGATCGGATATGCCGTTTGCCTGGTAGAGAGTTAACAAACAGACAAAAAAAACAAACAAACAAAAAACAAAAAAAAACACCCGAGCTAAATTTTTTGGGGGTCAGTGAAATTGAAGTCTTCGCTTCGCTCATCCAATTATTATTATTATTATTATTATATTATTATTATTATTATTATTATTATTATTATTATTATTATTAATAATTATTATTATTGATTCATATAGCAATTGTCGAAAGTTTGCCCCGACTGGGCAATTATTATTATTTTTTTTTTCAATTTTAGGTCCAGTCATTCTTTTAAGTTTTAACACATTGTGTTAACACGTCATATCATAATGAATTAAATTGGTTTATGTATTGTATTATCATGTAGTCTTGGGTGAAAGAAACTTTAAATAATTTTTTTTAGAAATTCATTAAATGGACCCATCAAATACAGTATTGAGGTTTCAAAAGATTGTTGACTTCTTTACATTACTGAAAATATCAAACACAGCTATGTATTGGGTAATGGCAAGTTTTCCTCGATCAAAACAAGCAATTGAATTACGATAGTATTGTATATACACCTGGTGCTAATGTTCAATCATAAGGGGAATAGAGTAGAACAAGATGGAAAACAGTCATATAAAATATAAATTCATACAAGCTTTTTTTTTCTCTCTCTCTCTCTCTTGAGTGAACAAGACCTTGTGTCGAAATGTATCGTATTTTTCTGTTTTGTATAATATGTTTGTGTTGCTATAATTTTCAATAAATTATTTGTATAACAGCCACCATCACTTTTTGAAGGGAAGCTGTTGGATCCTATCTAACACCAGTGTAAATTCATACAAGCAGTTAAACTTTATTTCAACAAACAGTTTCACGCCACGTATCCCGTTTGTTTGGTGTCCTATATATAAAGTGCCATTTGTGTTGAGGTTTTAGCCGTTTTACTGAATTTTGGTTTCACAACACTCAAATTTGTATTCTGGAGAAGGCAATTCACAAAATTTTACCAATATAAGAAACTAAATACACTTAGTCAAGATAGCCATACATAGTACAGGGCAAACAGAACGAGACTGAAAGCTATAGGCCTTATTTTAATATGGAAGTATCTCTTTTGGTCTACTACATCATTAAAACAAAAACTGGTGGAAATATTCTTTATTAAATATGAACTATAACTTATAATGTTGGGCCCAGTACCCACTAATTGGTTTAGCCATAAGGGGATAGGAAATTTGTATTTAATTGTTTTTGTTTTAGATTTTAAAAAAATTTGTTATAACAAAAACAAAATTCTTACAACGGACCAATCAGACGCCAATAATGCTTACGAGGACTTATCAAAAGGAGTAACGTTATTATGACAGGCCACTAAAACATTACTTACCAATCAGGATACCTGATTTCGTATAGGGTAACCAAAACAATTTCTAAGACTAAAACACGGTTGAGGGCACTGGGCCTAACCAAGTAAAAGCGCAATGTGATAAAATTCTGATTTTAAAATCTTTGGCAAATATGCTGCCATTTGCAGTGCATTAAACTTCAACTACTGTAACTTACAACTATTACTTTTTACTATTTAGTCTATTATTAATTTATTACACATCCTAAATAGTGTGATGAAAGGAATGCCAAAAGGCTGGATCATGTGAGAAACATGTAGAGATAGGGTAGGAGACCAACAGCTTACCTGAAGTGAGTAGGCGCGCCGTGATAGAAGACATAAACACAAATAAACAAATAACACTACATTTCAAACGTTTCGGTCTACGTGACCTTCCTCAGTGAGTAGAGAAGAGTTACTGAGGTGAAAAACTAAAGCTAGGTAGCCGTTGGCTAGGGTGGGGGTGGGGTGAAGTGAAAGATGAGTGGGGGGTGTGGAATGGGTGACAGGGAGGGGTAGAGAGGAGGAGAGGGAGGACTACCTAAGGTTTAAGTTAGGTTGTGGCGCGATTTGCAAATCCATTGTAGGCCAGTTCCCATCTTCTCAGTTCTCCATCGTGTACAGTGGGAGGGAGTGACCTGATGATGTTTCACAGTTTGTGTCATCAGGTCACTCCCTCCACTGTACACGATGGAGAACTGAGAAGATGGAACTGGCCTACCAATGGATTTGCAAATTGCGCCACAAACCTAACTTAAACCTTAGGTAGTCCTCCCTCTCCTCCTCTCTACCCCTCCCTGTCAACCCATTCCACACCCCCACTCATCTTTCACTTCACCCCACTTTCACCTCAGTAACTCTTCTCTACTCACTGAGGAAGGTCACGTAGACCGAAACGTTTGAAATGTAGTGTTATTTGTTTATATTGTGTTTATGTCTTCTATCACGGCGCGCCTACTCCACTTCAGTAAGCTGTTGGTCTCCTACCCTATCTCTACATGTTTCTCACACATCCTAAATATTTAATTTTGAAGAAACATTGATTGTTACAGTTAGTTTGTATTGGAGAAGGTGCTTCTACCTCTAAATTTAATTTAATTTTTTGTTTGCAATGTTTATTTTTTACAATTTTACATTTACTTTTTTTATCGTTTATTCGCGCGTGCGCACAAACACAAATGCAGTTCTTCGCAAAGATACAGTTTGGTTGTTTGTATTTATTTATGTAATGAATTATGAAATCTGTTTGATAATAATAATAATTAATAATTAATTACTATTTACTAATAATAAATTATCTTCAATATTTTGTTTTTGAGTACTTTTTCTAAGGTTGGTACAATTCATACAAGGCCAAACACAATCTTTGTAGTGTTAAAACTTAAAAGTAAAAAAAATAAAATATATATAGTTACTACTATTACTATATCTAGGCAAGATATACACACATAGGAGGACGTCCAAAAATACAGAATCTTGTTTTTCAAAGAGGAAATGTAATACTGTACATAGAATTATACTTAAAAAAATAATGGGCAATCCAAACCATTGTACTGGTATTTTGTTTTTTGAGCTCCATTATAAACAAACAAATTATGTATTTAAAATTGTAATATGGCAATGGCCTGGTTCACAGATTGAAAAAAATATGTCTGTTAGGTAGCCGAGTAATGTGTATATTTTGTGGAAAGTGCCAATTTATGAAACTTTGTGTTGTGCTTTATTTTCTGTTTTCTACAAAGGTACTTAGGTTACAGGTCATTATTAGATCTACTATTATTTCCGGTCCAGTATGCTCTCTTCTACCTACCCCACCCTTCCTGTATTTTTTTTTAAATAATAATACCCGGGCAATACTATATGCACAATTGGACGACCCCCTTATATTCATAATTATAAAGTCAAATAAAATACAATTCGACATAGGGGTAGAGGCTTTGCATTAAATTTTTGATTGTACATGACTACATTACAATTACAATACCATCTTGTAAGTTGTAACCAGTTAAACTAAGTATCTATGTGTACATTTTGCATTCTGTATTCATTAAGTTTTAATTTGAAGTGGGTTCTCTACAGTTAATTATTGTTTATAAATTGTTATGTGTGTGTAATAAAATGAAATATAAATTGTTTTTACAGTTTTCTTACTTTGTTCACCCCCACAAAATGGTTCCGATAAGTAAACTGTGAGTTGGTAAAATGTGGTACCGTAAATACCACATTGGCACATTTTACGTAGGCCTGTAGTGTCCTCGTTATTTACCTCTATGGTTGACATATTTCAGGCTTTGGTATCAAATTCAATGTAATGTTCAGTAATTCATAACTGAAACCAACAAAAACACTGTTAGTTACTTTCTGTTTGGATGAGCGTAGCGAGCAAAGCGAAGATTCCATTTCACTACACTGGAGAAAAAAATCCGGAATGTTTTTTTTTTTGTCTGTCAACACGATTCCGGCTAAACCAATACTCCGATTGCGATGAAATTTTATGGAAGCCTTCGAAATCTCTGAACTTAAAACTGCCACGTTTTTGAGGAAAATCGGAAAATTATTTCTCATGAAAATCGCAATTTTACGATTTTTTTAATTTTTTTTTGTAATTTCTTCGATTTATAACACCTACATGCTTTGTCCGATTGTAATGATTTTTTCACAGAACCTTAATTTTATGAATTAATATATTCGTGTGAAATTTGAGCGTAATCAAAAAATTATTTCTCATGAAAATCTCTATTTTATGCTTTTTTCGTTTTTTAAAAATTACGCTCATCCAACAACGCGCCTTAAAAAGCGTTTGCGAAGCTTTCTAGTGTAGAAGATGAAAGAGGTAGGCCTAACACATTTTTACACATTTTTGTGTACGTAACTTGTGGGCTGAGTGTACATTTAAAAAAAGAACTGGCACACTCTCTGCTTTAAGCTTTATGTATCTCTAACAAAGATTAGTCATTTAAAATGCTATTCTGGATGATATTAATGTTTGTACCTCCTCTACTGTAGCCTACAGTAGAGGTTTCTTCATATTGTTCTAGTTCTAAAATCCCTCAACTTGCAACTGTTGTACTCTGTACACATTTCTTAATTTTAGTATCTTCATCTTTTACAAAGTTTGCGAATTAGATTGGAAATATTTTCATTAGTTATACTTTAATTGAAAAAGTATTGTGATTAATTTTAGAACGAGTAATGAGTAGAGTAGGTAACTTAATTACGGTCCCAACACACATTACAAATTTCATTAGGCCTACGGATTGCTTTTTGTGATGGTAACTTAAATTTTCAGAACAATTTTCATTTAATAAATTGTACCTGTGCATTCAGCAATTCACTATTGTCACATTGTGAATTATATTTTTGTAGTTTCGTTTAAGTACCGTATATGACGTTATATAAGTCGACGCCGTTTCTTCTTGTTGTTAAATGTAATGACAAGGATAAACAATAATTAAATATGATAGTGTCAGTGATGTGTTTATTTTAGGAAAACGTTGGTACGGTACCTAGTTACAAAAAATTACAAAATGCATACAGGTGCGATTTAAATATGATTTATTCGGATAGTACTAAAAACCGTTGCATGTCTAAGTTTAGAGATCTCAACAATAAGTCACCATTTGTCAGTTATGGTCAGCTGAGAAAAAAACTAGGGACAAATTCTAGGCAAGAACACCAAAAATGAAAATATCATGCAAATACGATTTTCAATTTATCAAAAACTGCAGTGAGTTAAAATTATAGGATTTATAAGGTTCCCTGAAAGTTTTGCTATTTGTCAATTTGAGAGCTTTTAAAAAAAGTGAGTAGGCCTACAAGTACGAATTTCAATGGAATTATTATTTTGAGCCGAAAAAGTGACATGTGGTTGCAGTTTTAATTTAGAGAAATTGAATTGAATGGCACACTGAAAATGAAGATAAATCACAGTAGCCTTGGTCCATGTTTTATCAAGTAGAGTGAACAAAACAAAAAATGTATGTCTATTAACAACAGTAAAAACCAGACCACCTAGTGGTAAAATTGAAGGCTTTGCTTCGATCTCTATGTGCTCATTGAAAAAGGGGTGGCGCTTCCAATATGATGAAAATGTAGTTGTAGAGTACACCACTGTCTACACACTTCAGGCTAATTGAACTTGATTTTTTTTAGACACATGACAAAAAAAGTTTTGACATAGGGCCTACAATTTTTTTTGCATTTTTTTTTTTTACATCTCGTAACATTTTATGAGCATCATAAAAGTTAATTGACCGGGACATTTCGCCGCGTCGACTATAAATGCCCACACAATTTAACATTAAATTTAAACAATTAAATTTATTATTCGGCGCAGTGACGCAAAAATTCCGGGCCGCGAAAGCCATGTAAAAACATTAATTTATAAGATAAAAATATTTACATGTGCCATTTAACGAGTAATGCAATAAATTAAAGAATAGAATAAAGTATAGAAGAATATTTTAAATTATAATAGTATATTACAAGATTTCAATGTAAAATATAATTCGTAATGTTCGAAATGAAAGCGCGCGCTAAGTTCGATTAGCGCTCCAGAACCGCTCAGAACATTCTCGGATCAAGAAATATTCGCGAGCGTGAAGTTGCACAAACTGACTGAACGCACCCAAACAAAACAAATCGTAGGCCTAGGCCTCGTCGGAAGAAAATGTGAGTTACAAAATCATCAAGTTACTGCTTAATTTCCCTTCTAACAATGATCAGCGATTGAAAATGATGAAACTGAAGAAAACCGGATTGTAACTGGGTAAGAAGACACCTTTGTCAACCATTTAAACTATAGAATGTAATCATCAAAGTAGCCGAAGGACCTAGCTAGGCCCTAGATAAATTTTAGGCCCTCATTTTGTAATCTCTGGTCGAGTTAGTTACGAAGTTTGCGGGTAGGTAGCGCCGGGTGCGTGAAACGTAACAAGTAGATTCCCTGGCTACATAGGCCACCAGCCACGCCGTCGACAACAGCATCCTAGGCGTCACCCTGTCTGGCATGGCAACTTCTGAAGGATGTACCATATTGCCAAACTTCTTGATTGCAATCCAGATGTGGTGGAAGTTGTCAAAGTTAAAAGTAATGTGTTATCAACGTGTACAAATGCTGCACAATATCCTGAAAACGAACTGTCATCTCTAATACATTGATATATTTATCATTTGTATTGTGTGAAAACATTGTTTGATGATTAGTTCATGTTGTGGAGATATGGCATCACCGCGTCTAAACTTGTTACTTCCCCTACCTTTTTCTCACACTCGCCCATAAATAAATGCCCCCACCTCTTCCGCTCGCTGCTTGTGGTATTTTTCGGTAAGCAGTGCTACAGTATTGCTTTGTCACACAATTATTAATAATTTACTGACATACATTATCTCGAGTTCGTGTAGTGTATTTATTTATTGTAGATGGGACTTTAGTTTATGTCTGTGATTGGTTTTAAGTGGCGTGATCGTGCGTTTAGTATTTTTATTTTCGGTGTAAACTTTGCCCCTCGAGCACAGTGTTTGGCAGACAAGATGGCGCCATGACGTATTACCCGACCAGGATTGCGGGGTACGGGAGGGGAGAGGGCGCCTTGTGAAGCTTTTATCTGTAGCCAAGAATGAGTAGCGAGAGAGGGGAAAGAACAGGGCTCGTCGTTCGTTAGTCAGTGTTGAAATCACGGCAGCCGGTTTTGCTGTATGACTGCGTCGCAATTATTTCCTCTACAATGGCCCAAGGGCTAGGATTGGAATGGACCGAGAAGCCGCGGGTAAAAGACACAGACGAGAAAAAGACATCGGTACGAGCAACACGTAAGAACGTCGAGGGGCGAGCGATGGGCTCAAGGAGGATCTTCGCTCCTCATTTCAAATTAAAAGTGTTGGATTCATATCGTCAAGATTCCGACTGTCGCGGAAATCAACGTGCTACAGCGAGAAAGTACGGCATTCATCGTCGTCAGATACAGAAATGGCTTCAGGTCGAGGCTTCGTTACGTACCACGGTCGAGCTGGGTCCCGCGTCGGAGCCGGTGGCCTTGAACCTCCGTGGAGCTGCCAGACTGCTCGACGACATAGCTTCAGCCGCGACGGCGGCGGCCGGGGAAAGCCAGGCACCTAGCCAACACGGCTCCAACTCCAACCTCTCGGGCTGCGATCGGAACCAAGCGTCCATTCATTTAGTTCCCACTGCCCACGTTGACGATGCAATCAGGCCCGCTACAGACAATCAGGAAGTGAAGAAGGAGGTCACTGTTAGTTTATTCCCTAGTGTTAAAATCGAACAATTAGAGACAAAGTCAAACTTGCACTCTACAATCAAGAGTGATTACAATTTTTCTGAAAAAGTTTTCTCAAAACGTGTTTCAATTGAATTATTTCCAAGTGTCAAAGTTGAAGACATCAATGAAAATCAGGGTCTGGAATTGAACATTGATGATATGAAGGAGGAGCCTATGTCGGATGATGATGAAATGATGGTGCCATTAGAGCCTGAACAAGCTCTGGATTTCACTTGTGCAGCATTAAGCAAGCGTCGTTCATTTTCTCTTCAATTTAAATTGGAGGTCCTGGATGCTTTCCATTCGGATAGACAATGTCATGGTAATCAGCGAGCAACCGCAAGAAAATATGGGATCAACAGACGTCAGGTTCAAAAGTGGTTACACCAAGAGGTCGAGCTTCGAGGGGAGACAATATCTCGTGGTGGTTTGTACCGGCAGCGACTCGGCCGATGGATGGATATGGTGGACACGAGATTACCAGAGGAAAATCGGCCCAATACCCCGGTGGAGGTTCATCGCACTTTTGCTCATGATGACCCTTCCAGTGGACATTGCTGGGACTTATCAAACCGGAAAAGAAAAGCTGAACCTATGGCAAACATGGCTCCGTACAAAAAGCGATCATTGGAATTACTCAAGCTTCAGAATGATGACTGTGAAGACGTGACGTCCAGTGGAGAGAATGACCTACCTGAAGTACAAGAAACTGCATTATGTTTAGTTAAAGTGAAACGTGTGCCAAAAGAACAAAGTGAGGTAGAAGATAAATTAATCTCAAGTCATGGCGAAGTCAGTAGTTCGGCTGATTTGAATCGAGTTGTCGGACAAGCTCTCTATCATTCCAACCGCGATCACATTATTCCACCTTATATACCGCTTCCGTTACCTCCTCACAATTTTTACTGTTTCCCCCATCAGGGATTACACCATATGCTCAGCCATTATAGAGGATTTGTTATCCATAGATAGTTACTAGCACCGGTACCTAAAACATTAAATATATCTTCTCTTTGTACCGTCTTCAGAGTGAAAATTGAATTTAAATGTGGCTGAAGTGGGAAGGTAATTTTCCTACTTCAATACAAAGATTATGCTCAAAATGTCAAACAAAACTTTGTGAATCGAATTTACTAACTTGATAATTTGCCTTCAATAAGCCATGGGCATATCATTTAGGTCTACTCATTTATTTATTCTAGTGTAAGCCTACAGAGTCTATTTATGTAATTGTACAGTACCTGTGAACCATAAATGTGTCTTAAGATTTTTAATACCTACGGGATGATATACATATAAATAATTTTAATATGCTATTGCTACCATGTTCATAAAAATGAGGCTATTAGAAATGTAGCCAACATCAATAGTTATAGGCCTATTTACCGATAACTAGCCAATTGTGTCGATATTGTTCAGAACAAACTTTTAGTATCTTAATGTCCAAGCCCTACAATGTAGTGTGTTAACTTTAATTTTTAAACATGTTTAGCCTAGTCTAATAATTAGGCTACCCTAGGCAGTATTAGCATAAGTTTACATTGCAATACCATAAGTGAAGTTGAGGGTAAATTTTTACTATACCTAGCTTGTTGGTGAAACATTAATTTAGGCCTACATTATTTTGCCACTAGCCTGAAGGGTAGAATCATTTTTTGTGTGTGTGGGGGGGGGGGGGGGGGGGGGTGAGCAATAGACGAGACCAAATACCCCACTTGAACACTCACTAGCTGCATACTTAAAAAACCCATAGTGCTATGCTGTCGGGCTAGTGATAAATTTATTGTTTCACTTTACATGCTATTTTTAAAGTAAAATTGTCAACTTGGGTAGGCCTACCTAGGCTACCTAATTAGTAGTGCGTGCTAGATGTACAACGTTCGCCTAAATTTAAATAATGCCTTGTGTACCTTGTGCCTTTTAACTCTGGATATGAGTGCCTTATCAAAGACTTGTTTCCCATGCAGCCTTTCCTAGTTTTTACTAGACACAAGATAATATTAATATTACCATCTAGCATGCATGCGTGACCAACTAGGTCTCTGTACGTACTAGTTTAATTTTAATTTATTTTTAGGGATTTGCTCACATTTATCTAAATTATTGTACTAGCCTCACCGGTGATTTCTTGTTTTATTATTGATTTTATTTGCAACAATTTGTATTTGAGTGCTCTAGTAGCTTGATATTTTTGTGACTGATGAAGAACTGGTAAATCTTACTTTTTGCTTCTAGTTTTAAACTGAAACTGCAGCTAAAATCTTAAAACTACAATCCAAGTAACGGGTGCTGGAACATGTGTTCAAGTTGTAAATTGAATTTGGCCAACTATCACAAATCTTCCTGTAAAAATGGTGTGATTATGTAACAATGAATTTGTATATTTTTATAAAATGTTTACTTCTTGAGCAATATATATATTTAACATTAAAATTATATCTGTCTTTAATTTTTAGCCACGTTTCTGGTAATTATCGAGGAGACTGTATCGTCAGGTAAACACGAAAAAATTCAAAACATCAGTAGTTTTCGTGTAATGGTAGAAATAAACTTGAGTGAACCGAATGCACAAATCAACAACAAAGAGTAAAAATCCACTTTCAAAGTCAACAACCCACCACCAAATCTACATGCCATTTGAGGACCTACCTAACTTAACATGTAGGCCATATTGCGTACCGTACATCTAGACTAGATGTGTCCATAAAGTTTAGGTCTACTTGGAAAGTGTTTAGGCCTATATCCAATTTATTTGTGCATTCGGTTCATTATGAAGTACATTTCTACCATTAAATAAACAAAAACTACCTATGTTGTGATTTTTCCGTGTTTACCTGACGATACCATCTCCTCGATATCTACCACGTTTCCTACCAAATCACATTCATGTCATGTCAGTATGTCCTGTAGAGTTCTGGTTTGCACCATTATGTAGGCCTATATTATCATACCATGTGCATACTGCATATCCTTTGCAAACAACCTCCCTAAGCTTCAAATTTTGGGGGTGAAAAGTGGAGGTTTATAAGTGATCTAGTATGTATGTGAAAGCTCACTGGATTTGTCAATCAAACAATTTTTAATGGATATTTTCAGAAATTGTAAAAAAAAATTGTCCCGAGCGGCAGGCCTTCGGCCTTCCTACCATTGGCAACACCATTAATGTTGCAGACCTCCATATATTTCTTAACTTTAAGCAACTAACGATATTTGTTGTTTAGTTTTTAATTACGGATTTTAGCTTTAAAATCGTTGTTTTTTAATCTTCTAATCGTACACCTACTTAACAAACAGGCTTCGTAGGGACCGACGGATTATAGTACCATCTTTGGTAGGGACGCTCAACGATGAAATAAAAAATATTGATTACAAAATGGTAACTGCGTTAGGTAGGTATCAGAAAACAGCAGTAGCCTAGGTCCTACCACTTTAATTGTTGGATGGGTGTGTTTTAGATTGAATGTTTTAAGTTAACACCCCATTTTTCAATCATTAATGGTGTGCCCTGTGAAATAACATGTTTCATCTTCAAGCCTCTGTGATATATGATGTTGATGTGTTTTGACAAGATTTTTTTCAGAAAACATGAAATCCAATCTTATTTTGTGTAGGCCTATTAGGCTACTATTAGTATAAAAAAATGTTATGTAGGCCCTCATATTGAATACCATGTTTGTGTGAAAATTTTGTGTGGCTCGTTGGTCTTGTGGTTCAGCGTATCTGCTTCCAATGCAGAAGGTCCAGGGTTCGATTCCCGCCAAAGTCGGAAGTTTTTTGGACTTAAGTCCATCAGTTCTTGTCTTATGAGTTTGTAAATGGTGACTTTGGAGCCGTCCTAGCAACGAAGCACATAATAAATTCAGAGTTGTTCTGAATCGGCCTTGTTGATTCTGGCGTTGATCTGCGGGTGTTCGATCTGTCCATACCACTGATTGCTATATTTCCTATTTTAAAAAAAAATCGATCTTTGGTTGGTTATCGCTCACTCGTCGATTGCGTCGGGGCCTACAGGGTTGGCTTGGTCGCTTTGATATTTTAAAGTCCCCCACTGAAAATCAGTTATATAACTGTGTGGGTAGACTCTAAATACAATTTATTTTTTATTTTATTTATTATCATGTGCATTCCTAGTCCCAACTAAGCCTAATAAGGTAGAAACTAGAAAGTGAAAAGTTAACAAATTAAAAAATAACAATTCCAAGACACAAGTACCTAGTTTGAATGCTTTTTTGGTGGGATAATATGGCCTATTTGTTTGGGTTTGAATTATAAAAGATGATATGCTAGTAAATGTAAATGTGTCAGAAAATATTCTTTATAATACTGCACAAAAGTAGCTTGATGCCTCTTATATTACTAGCCTTCGACGCAAGTAAGAACGTGGGTTAAAATTGGGATTTAAAAGTTAAAACTGAACTGTCGTATCTCGCATCCGTTTGAACATGAGATTTTACCCGCGTAACCCACCAACCCGCATTGAACGCTACCAATTTATATAAATGGGCTCTTGGCCTCTTGCTGTAAAAAATAACTTGGCACAATCCCCAACATAAATTATTTGATGGCTGTAAATTGTGAAATTGTTCATGTGCAAGTGTGGGTTCAATTATTTTCAGGTACCAGGTCCGACTCTGCATCACCTGGCATAGTGGCGTTTAAGGTACTTCATTTTCAATGTTCAAATTACACACTCCCAGGTGCAAAAGCCACCTAATTTTGTCTGGCTTCTTAAGAGCTTGATCCTTCCAAAATTGTAATCGGTTACCTACCATTTATAACTAATTTCAGGCCCGTTTAAAGTATTTTGTTGGTATTTTAACAAAATCACTTGTGTAGGGTTTAACAAAATATTTGAATTAGTAAAAAATCTTTGATTAAAATGGCAAAACGTGAAAGAAATTGGGAGGCTTTACCCATTATGGACAATGAAGGATACTTTGTGAAGAATCTCCCACTAGCTTTGAAAACTAAGGAAAGAGGTCCTGACGATGAAGAGGAAGAGCTTACAACCGGTTCCGTCAAGCAACACTGGACTGAAGGGCTTGAACCATGGCAGCGACTATATTCTCATCACACCTTGGCCAGCATTCGCCAGTCGAAACTCTTCCGCCGCCCGTATGTCCAGAACGACGATCTGGATTTTGTCCTTTCGTCAACTTACGAACACGGTCCCGAGTTGTTTCCTGAAAAGGTGGATACGCTGCTGCAGCCGGAGACCCAGGGTATAGAAACTTGGAGGATCTTGCGGAACCAGCGTACTATCGCACCGCCGGTAATCATCCCACGAGGACATCCCGTCATCTATGGGGGTATACGCAAAAAGAAGAGCATCTACCACGTGAAACTGGGAATCGGTTCCTTCCATTCGGCGCAAACTAACGCTGGGTATTCCCGCAAAGAGGACGGATCCTTCTATGCTGTCTAGTTTTCCTTCGCCATTTAAATCAACCCTCGCTGTTAAGCATCAGTTAGTGAACTAAAACTTGCAGTTTGAGACAAGAGCAAAAGAACTTCTTGAAAAAGCGACGGTGAAGAAATTCATGACCAGCGAGACCTGTGAAGTCATTCTCAAGCACTAAAAAATTTCACACACATGTTTTCAAATCTTGTATTTCATAAAAAAAACAGTTTACAATGTGGATTCACTACAACAAGTTTGCAATTTAACATCAATGTTTTGATGCATGTATACATTTATCTAAATTGCTAACAATAAAATTGGATTCATTTGATGAAAACTTTGATATACAATGACTGGAGAAAAATAATTATGTACTTGTAGAAAAAGGGTTCCCGAGATTGATCCTCCTACGCCGGGATCAATACGGATAACTAAGTGGTTGCACCTCCTGTTTAGTACAAAAGCATGCTTTTAAATTGTTTTGACCAGGGCATCAAACAGTAATTATTTTTATTTTGGTTCGGTTTTCGGTTCAAGTTATAATTATTTCTTTTCAGTTCGGTTTGACCCCCCTAAAAAGTTGACACCGGTTGTTGTATAGTACATTTTATAAGTAAAAAATATCAGAATACGTTATTTTTAGAATTGTTGAAAATATGTAGGGTTTTTAGGCCTAAAGCATATTAGCTGATACATGCATGTGCTGCATGGGCTCCACCTCGTACATCTATTGGCAATAATATAATTATTGGATTAGTGTCAATTCTGCGTCAACGTCTGTTTTGCACGGTTCTTGATCTACTCTTCCCCAGGAAACTAAAATGCCATTTGTGGAAGGGTTTCATGTGCCGCACACAAGAAGGCATAATATGAAATGCACAATGCTGCCCCCCTTCGCATTGTCAAATGCCTACACTGCCTATTCCGCCTGATCCTGACACAAGAAGGTGGGCTGAACTTGTTAAAGGGAAAATTGGTCACTTTCTTTTGCAATTTTGGCGATTTGGCAATAATTATGGGACTGTGATCTCAAATAAACCGAAAATAACAACAATTTTGGTTTACGTTTTGGTTTTTGGTTCAGTTTCTTGTAAAAAATTTGGTTTGGATTTCAGCTCATGAAAAATATCTTTTGTTTGTTTTTGGTTCAAACTGGTTGATGCCCTGATTCTTACAACAAAAATTATTGGTGAACCAATTTTATGAGAAATATATATATGTAGTACATAATATTATAATCCTTGTAGGACTAAAGTCAACAGATTGCTATCGTAGTAGGTTACAACAAAATTACAAGACCAATAGAAAACCATTGTAAGTAGGCTACATTAGGTTTGTTTGGTTTACCTAGTGTAGTGTAGGTGTAGGCCTTCAAATCAAATTACACTACACTTTACCCGTGATAACCAAACGTTTTTTAAGCTACACTTTACACTAGATTCCCCCACATCGAACTGTTAAACTACTAAAACATAATAAAACAACAAACAGTACATGTTGAAAACACTAAATGAGTCAAATTAATCGTATAGGTCTACTATCAGACCATATCAGACGATGAAAAGATGTTTGGAACATAAAACTTAATTAGTGCGTATCCTTTTCGAGGTTAGAGTACCCTATGCTTTTGCCCTCATCACAAAGTAATTATAGTCCCACATAAAAAATACTCCAAATTGGTTTCTAATGCGTAATATAGTATACTATCAATTGATTTTGGGAGTTTTATTGATTGTTATTGCAAGAATTGTATCTTTCATCACATTTTTATCTGTTTCTCTTCAAATTTTGCACCTCAATTTCTACACCTACACTCTACACGACCTCCAAGAGCTCGTGTAGAAATGCTACACTTTACACTACACGAAGTCCAACCAAACGGCTACACTTTAAACTACACTTAATACGAAAATGCTTTTTAGACTTTGTGAGCCTACACTAGTGTAAAGTGTTAAAGTGTAGGTTCGTTTAGGAAACCAAACAAACCTATTGGCATTGATAAGGGTTGTCTGAATTAGTAGGCCTATTAATTCCATAAGTGATTCTCATTATTTTCATAAGAATGCTACTGCATTTTGTTGTGTTAGAGAAAATAACCTGGATGTTCAGTGTTTTGAATCTCTGATTATTACTTAATAATTTTGTCTACCATGCCATCAGGCACTACTGTATATTGTATACCTACCTATGTACCTAGTTATAAGTTAGTTTTTAGTTTGTAGCCTATATGGGATAACTTTCAATACTCTAATGTCTTAATGACATTATTATGAGTGCAATAAGAAAGTCTTATAAATAATGTAACATGCTCAAATGTTAATATAAGAATGCAAATAAAATAAATAAAATAAAAATGTTTCATCATAAAATCATAGTTTATGCACAGTCTATTTTAAATTATTTTAGCAAAAGCAAAATCATTACAATATAATATTTAAATAATTTATTCCACTTTTAGAATTATTTGCTGAAATGGATAAGGCCAACATTACCACAAAACCAATCAAAAGTTTTCAAAATGAACCTAAGATCAATTTTGACATTCATATTTATCAAATTTTATTGACTATTTAGTATTTACCTAGAACTAATTTTGTGATGCTTTAGTCTTAACCTTTTTTTGTGCTAGCTTGATAGGCTTTGATAGCTTTTGATAGACCTCACGTCGCCAAGCAACGTTGCAGTGGTGTAAACGATCGACAAGCTAAGCTCGCCCCTTCGCTTCGGGGGATCGCCGAAGTGTAAATGGGCCATTATCTTAGTATAATGGCAATGGGAGAGACTTTGATTAAAGTGGTTCCTAACCTGCAACGTTGTTAATGCCGACGACATATCGAGGAGCGAACCGTAGTCAAACAAACAAATCACTGGGCCTATATTTACACATTTACAGCTACCTTACATTTACCTTTTGGCCCGAGTGTTTAAAAGCCAAAAAGGGCAAATGGAGTGTTCAACAATCAAAGGGAAAGGGCAAAGGGGAGCAAGTTGAAATTATCTAAAAGGCAGTGGTGGTAACACTAACTTGTCACTAACAATCTCCGAAAACTGCATTTGAACATAAACAGCAAAATTTAATATTTGAATAAACTTATGACCAACTATGCATAAGCAAAAGCACCTGAACATTGGCATAAGTGAACCTAATATATTTTTTGGTTGGCATTGGAAATGCTGCTAATTAAAAATTATCGTTGCCTACCAACAAGAGAATAGGGTTGCCAACTCTGATCACGGGAAAAACCGGCTTCCATGTAATTTCGTGGAAAAGGGACCAAGCACGGGGGGTTTGGGGGGCGAGCCCCCCAACTATAGCGCCGCAGGCGAAAATTTTGAAATTCAGCTTTTTAGATTGCATTTGGTGCGTTTTAGAATAAAGTGGTGGGCTGGATGATATACCAAAACAATGTAGTTTTTGTGCAGTCAAAACTGGAAAACCACCAAAAATAAAAAAGTCACTGAGGTAATAGGCCTAGATTATAATATTACATCCGCTGATATGCCGAGTATTCATAATTCGAGTACCTAGGCAATGGGCATATTTTTATTCATAAGTAATTTAGGCCTAAGGATAATAAATTCCAAATAAACCACGAATAATTTTTTTTTCTTAATTTCAATTTGTCATATCACGATTCTCAAAGCAGTAAATTAATATTACGTAAACAGCATTAACAGATTTAAAGGAATTATGATCAATTAACAAGTTTACTTCTTAATCGTGAATGAGTATTTAGCAGTTGATCTTGCTGCTTGAAGGAGTCTTGTTGGACTTTATTTTTTCGCGGAGAGTCAATTTCATCGTCGGATTCGTGCACAAACTTCCCGTGTGAACGGCATTGACAGTGGACTGCAGTGCAGTGTGGCAGTCTTTGGCCAGCCTACTGCCTTGTTCGCTGTCTGGAGAGGGGGTTGGCGGGGTTAGGTCAAGGGGAAGTGGAGAAGAGCAATGTTTACTTATTAAGTGGCATTTGGGAAAGATGATTAGGATGGTTTTTAAATATTTATTTTAGTTTTTTGTGTATATTTAGTAATAGTTTTAGTATAATGGGTTATTTACGTAAAAAAAAAGGGCAACACTATTGCCGGTCGAAGGGACTGCCGGCAACCGGCCAAGTGGGGCAAAAACCGGCGTGCCGGTCAAAAACCGGCCGGTTGGCAACCCTACAAGAGAATCAAAAACGTTTTGAAAATCATTTAGGTTTGTGTCACATTCATTAGGCTCTAAAGTATTATATTTATTTTGCTGGAAATTACTTGTCCATACTTACTTTTGTCTCGACAATATAGAATAATAATGTTAATAATGGAATTTAGTGATAAGAGATAACTTAATTACTTTATTATTTGGGTTTGTGTTAATTGTCTGAAACGCAGAACACGACAAGACCTCTTCAGTCAAATAAAAACAAAATTATTTTTATTATATTTTATCATGTTGATGGATTGCAATACAACTATATTATTTCTAGATTTGGTTAGTCGGGAAACACTCCTGTAGGTGAAATTGTTAATATATAATACAATTCAGAGATTCGGGATGTATTTTTTAACTTCTGAATTGTATTGAATATTAACAACTTTTTATTTTGAAAATTCAAAACTTTAGTTTTATACATAAAATTGTGCAAAACTTTACTTTACACAATATCCAGACTATTTCTGGTTATTTGCAAATTTTACGCAAAATCCAACTTATTGGATGAGCGTAGCGAGCAAAGCGAAGATTCCATTTCACTACACTGAGAAAAAAATCGGGATTGTTTTTTTTTCTTTTTTTTCATTTTTCTTTTTTTCTGTATTTTTGTGTGTTTGTCAGCACGATTCCGGCTAAACCGATACTCCATTTGCGATGAAATTTTATGGAGGCCTTTATATTCTCTGAACTTAGAACTGCCACGTTTTTTAGCGCAATCAAAAAATTATTTCTCATTAAAATCGCAAATTTACGATTTTTTCGATTTTTTGAAAATTTATTTTACTTATAACACCTAGGCCTACATGCTTTATCCGATTTTAATGATTTTTTCACAGAACCTTAATTTTATGAATTAAGATATCCGTGTGAAATTTGAGCGCAATCGAAAAATTATTTTTCATGAAAATAGAAATTTTGTGTTTTTTTTCTTTTTTAAAACAATTTTTTTACTTATAACACCTACATGCTTTATCCTATTGTAATAATTTTTTCACAGAACCTTAATTTTATGAATTTATATATTCGTGTGAAATTTGAGAGCAATCGAATAATTATTTCTTATAAAAATCGCAATTTTTCGATTTTTTATTTTTTTTAAATTAGTACGATTAATTAAAAAAAATTGAAATTTAAGTTAATTTTTAATTTTATTTAATTTAAAAAAAATGTTGAACTTAGTAATAATTTTTTCACAAAACAACAGAAAATCCGCATAACACATGGCAGCTCAATGCACCAATTACGCTCATCCAACAACGCGGCGGGACTTAAGCGTTTTCCTAGTAATTAAATATTTTTTGAACATTTCAAATTATTTGCTATATGTCACAATTCTGTTGAATAGGTGTGTGTTCTCTAGATTCATGACGACATCTTGATGCAAGAGAGCCCCAGTGGAGTGCCCGGAACTATAGATGAAATAAGACGGCGGTACCAGGATACGTCTCTCGTAATTTTCAAGGTGACGACAATCGTTTGTTATGTTATCGGGGACTACAGTGGGACCTACGTCTGTATAGAGCATTGCTTTGTATTTTTCAGTGCAACAATAATGTAGGTTGAAAATATTGAAGCCCAGGAAGTCTATAATATTATGCTGCTGCTAACTAATATTAAATAAATTAACTGTAAGCAATTTGTTTTTTCCATAATAGTTCCCAGAGATTGGTTTACAATATGCAGTGAAGTTCTTTGGTATAATTTGGTACAATTGTAAACAATAAAAATAAAGTAGGCCTATGTCAATTCAGTAGCAAAGTTTACACTGTATTTTCATGAATTCATCTACATTGTGAGGTAAAATCAAAATACCAAATTTACAAATTTTTTATTTGCAGGAGCAGCGGGAAAAAAGGCAGACGAACTACCTTGTGATCGGTAGCAGTCGTCGCGCATACGAGCATACTAATTACGGAAACAGATCTGTCATTGTTCACAACAGGAGACCGACGACCACAGCTAAATCAGCCGAGTCGAAGGTGTGCGCGTTGATGTAGCAAGAACCAAAGAAACAAGTAAAGGACTAACATGGAAGTTGCCAACAAATTCTTGAATGTCGGTAACCGACCTGCGTCTCTAAAACCGAATGCATGGTACTCGTTGACTCCTATAGGTGACGTTCCTACTCTGCGTGTTGGTCACACTGCAACGTATGTCGCGGGAGAGCAAGTGGTCATCTTCATAGGAGGTGCCGTTCCAGACGGTCTATGTGATGATACGTGGATCTTGTATCTATCCGACTTGACCTGCAGTAAAGTGATTGCTAAGGGAGATTTTGAACAGCGTTATGAACATTACGCCTTCAACGTGACTTCCCAAGTCTGCCCGATCGGTGAGAATGTCGGCACCAGGTTATGGGTGTTTGCTGGGGCAGACATGGAAGGGAATAAAAACGACATCTGGGAGTTTGACGTGGAGGATCTGAAGTGGTCTAGGGTGATAACTAAAGGAGATGCTCCAAGCAAGAGAACGTTGCATTCAAATGTTGGTCCTGTTAGCAGATTGATGGTGTTTGGAGGCGGAGCTCGTGGGGCGGAAGCCGTGGATGATTCCAATGTCTACCAACTAGACATTAAAGACAGGGAATGGTCCATTCTAGAGACAAGTGGTGAGCCACCTGCACCGCGGCATGGACACATTATTTTGACCAATGCGGATGGTAAAGTAAGTTAAATTACATTTTTATTGATCGGGTTGTTTTGTAGTGGTGGTATTCAACTATTTTTCTGTTGACGTTTCAAAGGCCAGTCTTCTTCAGGACTTGAAATATGATGTGAAGTTTAAGAATTGACTCTGGTTTCTTGTTCTTGTTCTTTTTTCCTATTGTTACTATTACACAACAACCCGATCAATAAAAATGTCATCCACAGTTAGCAAGACACTTAAAAGTTTTAAGTTAAATTAGTTTACTAAATATTAGGGATAAGACAGTGTACACGTTTTAATGGGGGTACATGTGTACTGTTTCTCTAAAAACAATAAATGCATGAAGTATTATGTTGTGTGCGATCGACCACCGGCTGCACAAAAGTTTGCGGCCGAGATCTATCTTACCCCTTGATTTTACTGTGATTGCTGTTGCACACTATAGCCAATCTTCCCAGGCTGCACACCACTAAACACTAAAACTTCTAAAACTTTTGTTTCCAGACGTACATTCATGGTGGTCTAAGTGGCAAAACTTTCTTCAACGACCTCTTTGTGCTTGATAATAACAAAACATGGACAAAACCGAGCGTGTCCGATATTAAGCCCAAAGGCCGGGCCAGTCACGGAGGTTTATTCCATAACAATCGTCTCTACATTCTCGGTGGGTTGACTGCCGAAGGTGTAGTCAACGACTTTTGGAGGATTGACACCAAGAATTACATTTGGGAGCAAATCGCCGTACAGAGCCATACATTTCCCGCCCGGCTGGACTTTGCTATGACACTCGTAGAACTGCCTGGAAAGTTTTTAAGACGTAGCTCTGCGGCCGACAACGGTTTAGAAGAAATAAATTCAGTAGAGGAATTTCTGAATGTCAACTCGAACTCTCGTCAGGCCGTCAATGAGGAGGATAGAAATAGAGAGTTACTTCCGTTTATAATGATTCACGGCGGCATGGATGACAAAGGGATGATTTATGCTGACTTTTTTGTTTTTAAGTTACCTGTGGATTAAAAAAAGTTTGAGAGCCAGGGCTAAGTTACTTTATTAAAATTAAATTAATATATTGATGACTGTAAAACTTGATTCACTTGTAGGCAAGATTTGAGAGAGGGTGCATAATGTATTTTCAGTGTTCTTAAAGGGCACTATAGTAGCATGTTACTTTTTTTGTGGCCCGGCTGTGGCATCAAGCTTTTAAATACTTGGTAGAGTAGCAACTAACAAACTACAAGGCCTAAACAGCTACCGGTACTAGTATTTGATGATATCTAAGAATCAAGTTTAATTGATATTGCTGTAGCATACTAATTTTTAAAAGTTGCTTTAACAACACTCAGCATTTTCACATGAACATGTCAAGTTCTGTAGGATCTACACTTGAAATTATTTAAAAGCTCAATATGTTGCAGGTTATTTCTGTTTAAAAATGTACTGCTTTTTGTAATAAAATAGGTAAAGTTTGATTGTGCAATTTTAATTTACAAGGTGTACTGTAGTGTCTCCTTTACAGCCATCTTTATCTAGTAGGTATCAAGGGAATCATGTACACATATCACTATTTGATTTGTATATTACTGCATATCTAGGTGCCCGTTAGGGCGCCGCAGCCAAGCCGCGGTGCGCTACACACTCAAGCACCTTATACACCAAGCAGAGTTGGGGTGATTTCGAGGTGTTACCCAGCCGTCATGTAACGTGATGTGAACTTGAAAACTATCACAATCGAGGGGATTTAGGTACCTGACAACACATGCCAAATTTTATTGGGGTACGATTATTCCTTCTTGGTGAAAAAAATGGCTTGAAACATGCTCAAAATCACTTTAAGGATGTTAGCTACTGCCTACTACTCCTACTACTGCCTACTACTGCTCACATCTAATACGTCGGCCCGCGATTCTGACCAGACGGGTGGGACTACAATGTTCATATTTTACATGGACATTAAGGTTATAGAATGATAGTCTCTTTTGAAAAAAAAAGTTGAAAAAGTTTGTTGGAAGGCTTCCAAATAAAGGTTTTAAAATAAGCCTTAAACACTTGGCATACAATCAACAAGTAACCATAGTTACTTGACACTTGTTGACGGTATAAGCAGAGTTAGGCGGGAAAGTGCGATACGTAAACAAATAGCGGACATTTAAAATTTTTCTTCTTTGTGTGGAACGAGAAAAGGTGTCATTATACTCTCATAAAACAAATCAGAAACCGTCCCTGGCCTAGGCCCAGATGTGGAAAATTATTTATAATGCAAAAGTGTAGGTCTAAAGTTCCATTTGGCTATAGGACTAGTAAAATTCATACTTACATTACATGTTTGACAAGCCTAGCCAACCCTATGCCAGCACAACATTGTTTTGATATGAACTTGCTCAACTGTTTGTTTACATAATTGCAACAATCAAATCATTTCATACAACTTGTCTTTCGATTGGCCAGCGTTTATGAAGGCACTGCCATCTAGAATAAATATAGAACTTTTTCGAGCTCTTTGCTATACGCAAATCTTTTTAAAGTGTTTGGATTTCGTGATACTCTTTCAACCATAGACATCCTATATAATTGGCTAGACCAGCAGTCGGTGGTCCACTTCCGGTACAATTAGAAGCCATCTTAAAATGACAGTTTACATGTTAATCAAATGGGAGCGATTTGTGGCCAAATAGTTCTCAAGATTGCCGCCAGGTTGACAGGTAAGCATACTAGCCTTTAACACCAAATGATTAGTAAATTCCCTTATGCAATCACTTCGTATTGTTTCTTTTGTTTAATACCATGCTGCACAAGCTAAAACCATATCAAACAATCCAGTAAAATACTTTATTGCATTAAAAAAGCATAAATTAAAACACCAAATCGCCATCTTGAAATGGGCCGGTTGAGTCTTCAATTTGCTACGCTCGCGCCTGTGCGGAGGTATAGGAGACTGCTAATCTAGCCTACTATAGGGGTTTAATTAATATCAATGCTTTCAACTCACAACCCATGACGTTTTCCACGATACCGTTCAAGAAAACCAATTCCTTCGAAAACGAAAACGACTTCGTTTTCAAATTGCGTTTTCAACTCATCTCCCACGAACTCAAGAATTGGGGTCCAGTCCTTATACCGTCGTTATACCATGGTTATACCACCTATACCCAGGATGTACATGAATCCGGGTCTAGATATTTTACATCCTATATTGTTACTGCTAATACCATAGAATTTAAATCAACTTTGATAAAAATATTATATTTTAGCAAATAATTTTGTAATGGAACTTGAAAAAGTAATGAGATCACACACATAACAAAACTTGTAGAAATACAGCCAAACCTTACACACTCAAAAGGAATGAGATCTTAAAAAGGGCCAAGCTCATCTACCTTCCACATAAACGTACAGTGTCCCATAACAGCATCCTCGAAAAGCTTGGCAAAATAGAATTTGCATGTTATTACGTTTAAATTAATTAGAAAAAAAGAACTTGGATAAACTATTACGTTAAATTAATAATCGCAAATTCTATTTTGCCAAGCTTTTCGAGGATGCTGTTATGGGACACTGTACGTTTATGTGGAAGGGTAGATGAGCTTGGCCCTTTTTTAGATCTCATTCCTTTTGAGTGTGTAAGGTTTGGCTGTATTTCTACAAGTTTTTGTTATGTGTGTTATCAGTACATACTACATAGTAATTATGATGTCATTGATAGTGACCGGACCGAGGCAGGTATCTCTCACAAATAATTTTATTTTAAATCAAATCAAATATTATAATTATATATTTTCTTTTTTTTCCTTTCTTGTTTAACACATCGATGCGATATAGGTTACTAGAAAAAGGCATAGCCCCATTCACTCGTTTGTTTAACTATTTAAATTTATAATTAGATTTTAAAATTTTATTTTTGTTCTTATCCCACATTACACTGGCATGGCCGTATGGCAACCGGTACGTGGTCTTTGTCAAAATTACTATACAAAACCAAATAATATAATTACGGTAAGAATATTTGTAATTGGCAGGCTCTAAATACAAATTAATTAATTAATTTGTATGGGGATCGAGGTTAAGAATTCAAGAAAGAAGAGTAGTTTTAAAGAGACTTGGAAGCTTGTTGTAAATTTCCGTGCACTGGAAAACAAATCAGTACCTATATAAAAAAATATGTTGGTATTTCATCAATCATCTCGTCTGATTTATTGGGAATGAAATGGGTTATAATTTTTTGAGAAAAGTTGTCAGGATTTGTGACAGCAAAAAGTTATGTCCATTTAAAAATGGTTGAAGAGAGGTAGTTCTGCTGAGAGTAACACAGTTTGTGTTTTTATTTTTTCACAAGACTTTCACAAACTTATTTATTACAATGTTTTTTTGTTATTCTGATAAACTAGATGTAAGTACTAATGGCACTATCTGCTTCCAATGCAGAAGGTCCAGGGTTCGATTCCCGCTAAAGTCAGAAGTTTTTTAACTTCTGATTTGGACTTAAGTCCATCAGTTCTTATCTTAGGAGTTTGTAAACGGTGACTTTGGAGCCGTCCTAGCAACGAAGCACATAATAAATTTCAGAGTTGTTCTGAATCGGCCTTGTTGATTCTGGCGTTGATTCGCGGGTGTTCGCACTGTCCATACCACTGATTACTATATTTCCTATTAAAAATATCGATCTTTGGTTGGTTATCGGTCGCTCACTCGTCGATTGCGTCGGGGCCTGCAAGGTTGGCTTGGTCGCTTTGATTTAAAGTCCCCCACTGAAAATCAGTTATATAACTGAGTGAGTAGACTCTAAATAAAATTTATAAAATTTAAAATTTATTTATTTATTTATTTAATATCACCTACAATGCATGAATAACTTGCTAGCTTTTAAAAATAAACTAGGAAGCTTCGCAAACGCTTTTTCAGGCGCGTTGTTAGATGAGTGTAATTGGTGCATTGAGCTGCCATATGTTATGCAGATTTTCTGTTGTTTTGTGAAAAAATCGTTACTAAGTCGAAGATTATCGTAATTTAAATAAAAAAATCGTAAAAGTGCGATTTTTATAAAATAAAAAAAATCAATTGCGCTCAAATTTCACACGAATATATTAATTCATAAAAATAAGGTTCTGTGAAAAAATCATTACAATCGGATAAAGTATGTAGGTGTTATAACTCAAGCCAAATAAATGTTTTTTAAATAAAAAAATCATAAAATTGCGATTTTCATGAGAAATAATTTTTTGATTGTGCTCAAATTGTACAAAAAATATTAATTCATAAAATTAAGGTTCTGTGAAAAAATCATTACAATTAGATAAAGCATGTAGGTGTTATAAGTCTAAGAAAGTTTTAAAAAATCGTAAAATTGCGATTGTCATGAGAAATTATTTTTCGATTGCGCTCAAAAACGTAGCAGTTCAGAGATTTCGAAGGTCTCCAGAAAATTTCATTGCAATTGCCACAATTGGAGTATCGATACACACAAAAATACAGGGGAAAAAAACAATCCGGATTTTTTTCTTCAGTGCAGTGAAATGGAATCTTCGTTACGCTCATCCAATTAAATACAATTTCTGGTGGAGGCACTTTATTTTGTGTCCAATTGTAATCATCATTATCTGTTGTTATTGTATACCATTAAAAAATTTGTGAATACATTCTTTGAATTATACAGTGAACCCCTTATTATCACCACAAATCATCCCTTCTACACAGTGATTAAAGATTGAACTAACTTTGTTTTTTAATATATTTTTTTTTTATTTGTTCCGTAACACATTCATTGTTTAAATGTATCACGAAGATGGCAGAAAAGAGCAGAGCTCCAAACACACTTGGTGACTGCCAACCTTATAACAATAAATATAATAAAAGATAACAACATTATTACAATCATTAGTAAACCTATAAAATATAGAAAAAGAGTAAATAAATGTACGTACACTTCAATGAATTATTATAAAAATGAATCAGTGAAAAGAAACTGTAGAATTAACTTTGTAAAGCAAAAACATGTGTGCTTAGGGCAGATTTAAAAGTCTAATGAGCAAAGGAAAAGCATTCCATTCATTACAAGTCCTGTAGTAGAAGCCATTTTGGTAAGCTGTTGTTCTTGCAAATAGAGGCTTGAGAATTAAGCCTCTACCAAGTTCTGCTCCTCGACTACAGACTTGCATGACTTGGTCATGATATTTCTAATTTTTTAAATTTAATTTTGTAGGACACAAAGTCAAACCTAAAATGCTTGAATTCTACCATCATAGGCAAGTTATCTGCTGTCCTCAGAGTAAACTGTTTATAATATTTTCACACTTTATATTTATGTTGTATTATTTTATAATTATTAATAATTTTACTTTCTTATTTGTTCAATATGTGTTCAATGCAATTTAAGACTATACATACAATAAAACAAATGCAACAGTTAATAATGGAAATTTTCTGTATGTTGCCTTGCATGTAGCCTATTTTATGTATTTTCTTCAGGAGAAAAAAATAATAGATTGGGTAAAATGTTCCGAGTAATCAGGAATTGTGAAGGATGGGGGGAACTTAATACGATGGAAGCAAACTACTTGGCAAGGAGAGGTCATGATTGGAAATTGGAAAGGGAAAACTGGATGAGGACTGATATGAAGAAGTACAGAATATTCACATACAGAAAAATGTTGTCTCAGAATTTTTTTTTTTTTATACATACGCCTATAGTTCAGTTTACAAAATTAAAGTAACATGATTAAAAGATTTTTACACAAAAAAAGAGCTCATATCCAAGAGAAGCCCACATAAGCACAATGTTCGTGTGTGAGCAATTACAACTTGCAAGACATTAAATGCATCAATAATCACAAGATGTCGGCAAGTTAGTTAGATTAATAGTATATACAATATGAAAATATGCAAGGAAGCAACTTATATGGTAATATTCTTAATATTGATTTGGTTTTTGTGACATGGATCCAGGTACCTACCTAAAGTTAGAGACTTAAAACTAAACCAAAGAACTATAGACATAAGTTACAAGTAGGGTACCTAATAGAACTGATAGGGCATCATGATTGTTGTTTAATCTCTTTTCAAAGAGCCATTCGTGTTATTTTTACTAGGAAAACGCTTAAGTCCCGCCGCGTTGTTGGATGAGCGTAATTGGTAATTGATGCATTGAGCTGCCATGTGTTACGCGGAATTTCTGTTGTTCTGTGAAAAAATTATTACTTAGTCGAAGATTTTTTTTTAATTAAATTAAATTAAATAAAAAATTAACTTAATTTTTTTTAAATCGTAATTTTAAAAAAAAATCGTAAAATTGCAATTTTCAAATGGTAGCTGCTTTGACGGAGAATTGACTGCTATTCTTAAAGCCCTGTACAAAGTTAAAGACTGCCGCAGTGATAAAATTGTAATTTTAACAGACTCAAAAGCAGCAATACAAGCCATAGTCAACAAGGAAGTGGCAGATTCTGCGGTAAGGCAGTGCAAATTACAAATCCTAAGACTGCACAATGCAAACAAGATAATTAAGCTACAATGGATACCATCACACTGCAATGTATATGGCAATGATAAAGCGGACTTCTTAGCTAAGAAAGGGAGCAAAATGCTACAACAGAGCAAACCGATAACTTACAGCTCAGTTAAAGCCCATGTAAATGCTGCAGTTTCTAAGAAAATTAGACAAGAATGGGTCAAAAAGGGACAAGACAAACCATGGCAGGTGTACACCACGCAGCCAAGTAAACCCAAAAGAATATATGATAGACGAACAGAAACAGCACAGTTCAGGTTGAAGACTCAACATGACCTTCTAGGGAAGCATCTGCACCGAATAGGCGTGTTTGAAACCAGTACCTGCAGATTATGCGGAAATGGTGAACATGACAGACGACATCTATATACCTGTGCCAGTCTGGCAAATGAGCGTGACGCAATGCCCAACGGCATGAAGAAGGAGGAAAGGGAGGCTCGTCTCTATTGGTTGACTAGATCAAGCATGATGGCATCATAGGCCAAATGTGGGCATATGAGAAGAAGAAGAAGAAGAAGAAGAAGATAAGAAATAATTATTCGATTGCGCTCAAATTTAACACGAGTATATTAATTCATGAAATTAAGGTTCAGTGAAAAAATCATTACAATAGGATAAAGCATGTAGGTGTTACAAGTCAAAGAATTGTTTTAAAAAAGAAAAAACCCGTAAAATTTCGATTTTCATAAGAAATAATTTTTCGATTACGCTCAAATTTCACACGAATATCTTAATTCATAAAATTAAGGTTCTGTGAAAAAATTATTACAATCGGATAAAGCGTGTAGGTGTTATAAGTCGAAGAAATATTTAAAAAATCGAAAAAAATCGTAAAATTGCGTTTTTTATAAGAAAAAATTTCCCGATTGCGCTCAAAAACGTGGCAGTTCAAAGTTCAGAGATTTTGAAGGCCTCCATAAAATTTCATCGCAATCGGAGTATCGGTTTAGCCGGAATCGTGCTGACAAACACACAAAAATACAGAAAAAAAGAAGGAAGAAGGAAGGAAAGAAAAAAAAAACATTCCGGATTTTTTTCTCCAGTGTAGTGAAATGGAATCTTCGCTTCGCTCGCTACGCTCATCCAAAAAGTATAACAAGAAGAAGCAAAACATTTTTCAGGTAGGTACCTAGTGTATTATCATTGAGTAAGGTATTATGGATTAACGGTCCATAGATAAGAAACTATGTCTTTGACCCCTAGATGTAAGTTTTTCCAAATAATCGCAGTCGGGTTGAATCGTTCATGGCCAGAACAACGGTCGAATGGAATAATCTGTCAAATGAGATGGTTGAATCAAAGGATCTAAAGGGATTAAAAAAATAAATTGAAGATCATGAGTGACCATAGATACTAGTATAACCCCCCCCCCCATCATGACTAGGTGGGGCAACAAGAAGACACAAGAAAAGCATGGTAAACATGGAGAGTGAGGAAAGGTAAAACTGGCAATCAAAAAGAATCTAGAATGATTATAAAGAATGGGATGACTGGAAGAGAAAATCCTGCCACCAGCCTATAGTGGTTACCTAGAGGAAGAAAATACCTAGTTTATTTTGTACCAAGTGATTAACGTAGTTAGTAAGATCCAGGTTCTCTGTTCAAAGGATCTAGGGCCTAAAGGGATTCAAAAATAAATTGAAGATCATGTCTATATGGGGCAACAAGAAGACACAAGAAAAGCATTGTAAACATGGAGAGTGAGGAAAGGTAAAACTGGCAATCAAAAAGAATCTAGAATGATTATAAAGAATGGGATGACTGGAAGAGAAAATCCTGCCACCAGCCTATAGTGGTTACCTAGAGGAAGAAAATACCTAATTTATGTTGTACCACTGTGATCTTAAAAATTGCAGATGATTGCATAATTCTACAGAGATTTTATGTGAGGAAGATCGGCGAGGACAATACAGAGAGACTTTGATATATTGGGGATATGGGTAGATGAAAATAAAATGGGTTTTAACACTAAAAAGCGCAAGGTTGTTACGTTTGAAAAGAAAAGAGAAAAAGTGAACTGGATATATAGGTATATCATTCAAGGGGAGCATCTACAAAGAGAAGATAGGTAGTTACAATTTACAAATACCTTGGTGTACATTTGGAAAAGGGATTGAACTAGGATTGCCATGTAAATGAGGCAGTTAAAAAGGGGCATAGGGTATACCTACTTAGTTTTGTAAGAAGGGTGACAGTGGGAGTTGCAAAAGTGGTGAGAAACCATATGTATAAAACATTGGTGAGACCTGTGATGGGAGTATGGGATGCAGGATCTATTTGGGATCCATACTACAGAGTTGGAGAGAAAGATGAAATAGAGAAGGTGCAGAAGAAGGCTGCCAGATGGGTTATGGGGAAAGGATTGAGATGGAGAGAATTCAAAGATGAAAGAGGGCTGGTGATAAGGGAATATGAAAGTTCTGGAGGATTGGTGAAAATGCTGAAATGGAAGACCTTGGAATGTAGGAAAGGAGGAGAGAAGACAGATTGGCAAAATTTTATAGAGTTAGCAGGGGATTTGAAGGATGGGATAAAATTGGTAAAGATGTATGTATGTATGTATGTATGTATGTATGTTTTATTTGTTGGCTCATTTAGCCATGCATTCATTACAATCCATTTACATTAGTATTGAGCATTTTCAAAATTGTTCATATTAAGTTATAATTCCACACAGTATTTCTTCTACAACTAAAAACTATTATTACCTATAGAATAGAATAGAATAGAATAGACAGTCTTTATTTTTGTTGTACAATGGGTTACATGGATAATGGATAATAATCATGAAACACATGGACAAAAAGCAAAAAATGGCGAGGTTCGATGACAGATCGTTCTTCCACCTAACCAGTGACTGACTTAGAATTTACTTAAATTATTTAATAACTTAACTTAAAATTAACTTAAAGAATACCTTAAAAACTAACAACACATATTTCAAGGTTACACATATTACTTGATACAAGCCTAAACTTCACTTATGTTTGCAACAGTGCAGTAAAATAAAGAAAAGAGCATTTATAATAAATATGTATGTCATGAAGTAGAAGTGTACCCAAGTGAGTGGTTTTGATTTAACCTTATTTCGGATTATTATACTTTCCTTCTGTATTTTCATCAGGTGATTTTTGTAGTTAGTTTTAAAAGGACCTACTGATTTAGTGCTCTTTAAGGCCAAAGGTAATTTGTTCCAAAGTCTAGGCCCGTTTATTGAAAAAGATGAGGAAGATTTGGAATTATGATGATTGAAGACGAGGTTTTTTGTTTGGCGGGTGTTATGGTTGTGTAAGTTTTTGGTGAGGGAGAGTTTATGGTACAGATATTTCGGAGTTTGAGTATTTACAATTTTATGCATTAGAGTTGCCATGTGAAAATTTCTCCGATTTTTCATGTTTAACCATCCAAGTGCAGGGAGATGAGGTGATATTTGTTCTCTATAAGGTACATTAAGGATGAAACGTACACATGCGTTTTGGACCTTCTGGATGTCATATTCGAGTGATTTGTTTATGCCTGTGTATACATAATCACAATAGTCAAATACAGAGAGGACCAGAGATTCTGCTAATAGTTTTTTGATAGGGATGGATAGCAACTTTCTGAAACGATATAGATAACGTAATATTGAATAGGCCTTCGTACAACATTTCATGATGTGGTACTTCCAGGTCATGTCAGATTGGAACCAGATGCCCAAGTTACAGACGGTATCGACCATTTTAATACTGTCTCCATTTATCTCAATTTGAAATGGAATGTTGCGATGAGTTATTTCTTCATTGCCTATGGGTAATACAACTGATTTTTTGGGATTAATACTAAGACTATTTCTCTGTGACCATAGTGCAAGGGATTCTAGGTCACTGTTCAGGGACACTATGCAGTTGTCTAAGTTCGTTATATCCGGGCAGCAAATTAGGCTTTGGATGTCATCTGCATATTGTTTTACTTTACAATGCTTAACAGCATGAGGGATGTCATATACATATATGTTAAATGCAAGGGGACCAAGAATTGACCCTTGTGGGATTCCATTTGTTATAGCCATGGGATTAGAGGAGAGGAAATTGCCGTTTTGCTGTTGTATGCGAACTATTTGTGTTCTGTGATCTAAATAACTTTTGAAATACTTAATGGCGAGGCTTGAAAACCCAAGTATTCTTAGTTTGGCAAATAAAAGCTCATGGTTAATGGAGTCAAATGCTTTAGAGTAGTCTAGAAGAGTTAAGAACGATATGCCTTTGCTAGTTGCATTGCCCAATATGTCATCAGTCACATCCAGAAGGGCCGTACCAGTGCTGTGACCAGCTCTAAACCCAGACTGTTCACTGGGGAGAAGGTTGTTTGACTCTATATATTCAATAGTTTGCTTATAAACAACTCTCTCCATTACTTTAGAAAGAGTGGGGAGAATGCTTATAGGTCTAAGATCAGAAAATTCTTGCGGTCGATTCACCTTTGCAAGAGGTAAGACAATAGCAGTTTTCCATATATTTGGAAAAGTTGAAGAGGTGATAGAATAATTAATGATATCAGTTATTGTTTGTACACAGTGCGGGAGTAATAATTTAATCATTTTTAGATTTATTTTGTCGTTACCTGTGGCATTTGAATGGAGAGATTTTATTATTAGTGAGACTGTTGATGTTTCTACAGTTTGCAATTGAAATTTTACTTTGCAGTCAATTTCATTTAGTGATTTTATTTCAGCATCAATGTCAGCCTGATGGGTGGAGCTCTTCCCTATGTTTACAAAAAATGCATTTATAGCTTCAGGATCGTTAAAGTGCATAGGAAGTTGATTGTGTTTTTTTGATGTTGTGACATCATTTTCTTTGAGGAAATTCCAGGCCTCTTTGTTACGAAGTCCGTGTAGTTTATTGAAATGGGCATGCTTTGCTTTCCGAATTTTGGCGTTTACTTCATTTCGGAGTGATTTGAAATGGGACCAATCAATATCATTATTTGAAGACACTGCCTTACGGCGAGCTTTGTCTTTCGTTGAAATTTCGCTAACGATTTTTTGTGTGAGCCAAGGTGCTGGGGGTTTAGTTAAACGTTTCCTTGTAATTGGTGCAAAATTATCGTATATGCCAAGGATCAACAAGTTAAGTTGCTCAATTTTCGCATCAATACTATTTTGAAGCTCTACACTACTTCTCCAAGGCAGGAGTATTGCTTCTTCATTGAAACTTTCAATGTTTATTTTTTCGAGTGACCTGGTGTAAACATATTTTAGGTGTTTTTTGGGCACAGGCAACTTGTAAGTGAAAAAAACCACATTGTGGTCCCTGTTCCAAGAGGAGGAAGTTGTTCTGAAATTGTGACAAGGTGTGGATGGTTGACAATAATTAAGTCTATAAGTGTAGAAGAGGTTTGAGTGATGCGGGTCGGTTTATGAACTATTTGAGTGAGTTTGATGGTACCAAGTATTTCCAAGAGGAGTTTAGAATTGGTGTTTTCCACAGTTTCTACATTTACATTCCAATCCCCCATGCATATCACATGCTCATATGTGTTTGTTAAATGTGACAAAACTTCACCATATTCTTCTATGGTATGTTTGTTTGATTTTGGAGGGCGATATAATATTGTTAGTGCGAGGCGGGTATTGTTTGTAGTTACTTCTATAATTAGGTGTTCAAGTGGAGCACTGACTGCAAATTGCTCTATCAGTTTAAATTTAAGGAGGATACTTACATATATTGCAACTCCTCCTCCATTTCTACTGTCTGACCTATCTGACCTAATAAGTGAATAGTTTTGAATTTCTAAGCAAGGATTATTTCCAGGTTTGAGCCATGTTTCTGTTATCCCTATAATGTCAAAGGAGTGACTTTTAACCATGAGTTTGAATTCATCAATATTCTTTAGGATGGACCTTATGTTAACGAGACAAATTTTTAAATCTCCTACTTTGACCCTTTGTCCCTTTGACCCTTGCTCCTGTTTCCTCCCTTGCTCATATTTCAGGTTTTTGACTTGGTTAGGGGACGAGCCCAAAAAGGGATACACTTATGGTGCAGCTTAGTGTCTCTTGTTGGTTGCTTACGTGTAGGTCTGGGCGTCTTCTGCCGAGGGGCGTCTGCCCGATCCCTAAGGCTGTTGATGGTTCGATGTTCTGATTCGGACTGTTTAGGGCCAGCGGCAGGGCATGTGATCGCCAGCGGGTTCACGTTACTCGTACTCGTAGCCGATTCGGGTACCAGAGAAGTGGTCGTCGGCACAGCGGTCGGAGTTCTTTTAGCCGTTTCTGGTAGGATATGATTAATGATATTTTATCTTATCTTATCTTATTCATGTTCTCTGCTGTTTATCCAGTTTGTACATTTGGATTTGAACATACATACCCAGACTTTTTGTGTGTGTGAGTCAAGGGTTATATTTGGGTAAGAATGATCATTGCTGGAAATGTGAAAGGGTTGGGTTTAAAACTGATGTGGGAAAGAATTCCTTTTTGGGTAGAACAATAGTAGACTGGAACGGGTTGCAAGGGGAAGTAGTCGGGGAGAAAGATTTCTTTAGATGAAAATTAAGTTTAAGGGAGGGTCAATAGGGAGAGAAATTCTGCCACCGAGTGAAAACTCAATTGCAGAAATAATAAACTACTTATAACAAATAAACTAAATGCTTTGAAAAGAACCCATACTAACTTTGAAACAATTAAATTCCCTAAAACTTTAGGCTACATCTGTAGATTTCAATTTGTATTAATAATCTAACTTTACGAGAAATGACAAGCTACCGTTTTTACGACAATATTACCATATTACTATTATTGCCATTTATTGGTGTGATGGTGAAGTAAAGCTTACTTAAAATATGCTTAAAATTGAAAAGAAAGTTAAAAATACCTCTAGGTTTGTTAAAATTGTTAGGTTGGTACTCTTTGTGCCACACCACTCCACTGGAATAAGCGGAATAAGTGTCAGCTGTCAGTTTGTGACATTTTATTACACTTTAAAGTGGCCTAGGCCTAGTTAGGCCTACACTTATCATAAATACATAGAACAATTTAAGTTTCATTAATAGTGCAAAAGCTATTGACTTCGTCAGACATGATCCACAGCCTCTTCATAATCAACACGTCTGGGTAAGATTAAAATGACAAATTAATAAAGTGAGGTTAGAATAGCCTAGAATAGAATAATTATTTTTAGGGTTAGGCCTATATTGATGGCAATAATTTTATGATAGTTATAGTTATGATCGTCGCCAAAGTTAATAGGTAAATATTTACGTTTCTTTCAGAGATGTGTTTATGGAGAAACACTGGAAAAGTGTTATATCTAGATCAGTATGTGACTATTTCTTCGACCAACAACGAAAGGTGGGCGTACCTGAGGACATGCCACCTGTTATAGCAACACCTCACCACTACTTAATCAGCATCCACCGTTGTTCAATGTTTTTTGTGGCTGTTTGTATGACGGACGTGCCACCACTGTTTGTTATAGAGTTCTTGCATAGAGTTGTTGACACATTTGAAGACTATTTTAGTGAATGTACTGAATCAATCATCAAGGAGCATTATGTCGTGGTTTACGAACTTCTTGACGAGATGTTGGATAATGGATTTCCTCTTGCAACAGAGTCTAATATTCTCAAGGAACTTATCAAGCCTCCCACTATTCTCAGGACTATTGCAAACACAGTGACTGGAAAGTCAAAGTAAGTATGCAAATCCTAACCAAGGGGTGGGTCTAGGAGCCTAGTCTGCTTTTAGACCCTGCATTTGGAGAACATTGTTGTTGTTGAGATGAGCAATTTTTAATACTTCCGTATATTAGCGCACTTGCCCACCGCCATGATCGATCCTCGTTCGGAAGTACCAACCTTACACAAACACGAGCAGCTTCCTTTGTAGGGGGTTAGGGCCTATATTGCACAAAATGTGTTGCTATCTTGTAGCATAAATTGCAATAAAGATTATTATTATTATTATTACTTTAGTTTTTCAAACGTTGGCATTAATACAAGCTTAAATTGAGCGCAAAATCAGTGCGCTAGCATAGGTACCGTAGGTCTGTAACTCATGTTTTACCTAGAAATTGAATGAAACAACAGCATGAGTTAAATAAATAAATACAAATATTATAGTTTTATGCTTTATGAATGCAGCAAGGTTAAATCAAAATCCCTTTCATTTGTGTCCAAAGTCTACTCCTAATGTTTAAATCGTTGGAACCAAGAGCGACTTGCAGTTTGGTAAGTTTCGGTTTGTAGGCTAGGTACCTACTGAGTGCTATGGTCTAAGCACAAAACTTCCATTGGTTGATCCATTGAAGGGATTGCAACCAAACGTACACATTTGTACGGGAGATTAAATCCCTGATAATTTTTGGGCCAAGATATCTGAACTTTGAGAATCAACTTTAAATTTCATTCTGTAAAAATAGAATAAGTTCTGATTTTTAATTTAGTTTGGTCTATTTAGTTTGCTCAAGTGATAGGGGGCCCCCTCTGTCACTGGTCTTGTCTAGCTGGGACAATTTTGTGATTTTAAATCGTCTCTTAACTTTCAGTGTAAGTGCGACGTTGCCGAGCGGTCAGCTGTCAAATGTACCATGGAGGCGAACAGGTGTCAAGTACACAAACAACGAGGCTTACTTCGATGTGGTCGAAGAAGTCGACGCCATCATTGACAAAGCTGGAGCGACAGTGTTTGCAGAGATCCAAGGTTACATAGATTGCTGCATCAAGCTTAGTGGCATGCCAGATCTGACACTCTCCTTCATGAATCCACGGCTATTCGATGACGTCAGCTTCCACCCTTGTGTCCGATTCAAGCGATGGGAGGTTAATATCTTACTTTTTATGTTATTTAGATTGTACTAGTTTCCTACGTACCGTATGCCAAAATTTCGTATCAACTGTCTTGAGGTACTTTTTCTTGTCCCGTAACATTTTGCTCAGCTCCTCCTCTCCTATAGAAACCTTTTGGAATGTGTTTTTCTGCTGATTCTTCCTCTCATCATTGAGTAGTAGGTAGGTCTATAGTGTGGGCTTATTTCTACTGCTGCTGAGAGCACATCTAGTGTTGGGTACGAAATTTTAAAAGTAGGTAGGCGAGGTCTAACGAGTTTGCGATAACCTGACATTTTTCTTTAAACTTTTCAATGAACTAAGGTCTTAACTTCAAAAAATTAGTCTCGGACTCTTAGTTTTAGAAAGTTGGTATAAAAGTTCCCGAATCACATAGTACACACTACACAGACGTCGTTATCCGGTACCTAATAAATAAAACTTCCTCTTCTGGATACACTATGATTTGTGCTTTTTAAATCTTCATACATCGTAGCACTGCCTCCTAGATGTTCGTCGTGGCTCCTCGTTCCCTGCCTGTCCATGCGCACAGTGTTAATTGTTGTCCAAAGCGCTAGTTACCGTCCCCAAGAGCTTTCTTTTGTTTTCGTTGTTTACATACGATCTGCATACGATTAAAATGTCATAATGCCAGAGTTGAGCTGTGTTTTTCTTCATAATAGGCAATGGTGCGTGCAAGAAGTTGTAAGATACCGGGATGCCATTATCTAAAACAAGTAGGCGTTTCTTTGCATGAACTACAGGGAAATAAGGAAATTGTGCCACCCAGGCCCGGTGGCAATAAGGGGGGCCCCAGACTCCCCCTTATCACGCGCCACTGCTTGATGAAAGTAATATTGCTTAGATCGTGGCCTAGTCAAGACTAGGGCCCGAGTAGGCTACCTAAGCCTATTGATTTTTAATATGATTAGGAATAGGAGGCATAGGCCCTATGGATAAAATTAACATGCCAATTAGCCCTTGCCTTATATTATCAAAACAAAGTTATCAATATCTACTTTTTGTTTAATTACCAGCATAATATAACTAGACAAATTTGTATATTACTATTCTGCAAACCATGATAAGTGATGTACGTATACAAAATACGATCTTAAACATTCAATTTAGTTAGATTCAACAGTAAAATACATGGGAGACGACATTTAATGTGATGACAACATCAAAAACAAAAGAAAGCTCTTGGGGACGGTAACTAGCGCTTTGGACAACAATTAACACTGTGCGCATGGACAGGCAGGGAACGAGGAGCCACGACGAACATCTAGGAGGCAGTGCATCGTAGGTAGGTAGTATGTAGGGAATTGCACTAATATTGCTGCAAAAAAAATTGTAGACTAAAAAGTTAATAGCCTACTGGCACCTTACATACTACTTAGGCCTAATATTATTATAATTTTTAAAAATTAAAAAATATGGCTTCCCTGGTATCTATTGCAAATACAGACAATGTTAAAACGGTGGCGGCAATGGAAAAGGTAAGTCTAACCTCATCCTTTTGTCATAAAAACACTCTTTTTTAACTAACATAACAAAATTAATGGTCAAGTCTTGTACTACCGGCACAGGCTATGCTCTATTCCACTTTTTGTTATTTGCTTGCATTTCCAATCCATAAATCCATGTAGAATGTGGTAAACATTAGCAGAGTTCTTGATAGTTGGCTTTACTGTAAAGACCTGGTATCTACTACTATAATTATAATTTATAATGCTTACCAGTACCTTTTTAAAAATTTACGTCCTACCGGTCCAAAGTAGATTGGTTTTATCAAAATCAAGTCACAAGTGGTAAAATATGATAATGATGTGACGGTTGATGGACAAAATAATGACCCTCTACGACGATTACTGCAGTTAATTTGTGCTACTTGGTACGGATTTGTACATTAAAATTCAATTCATTCACCACAACATACCATTACACTTCTGGTAAGCCCAACTTGTATATATCAGTTGTTTAATTCTCTTGAGCCTTCTGAGCATTATTCTTGGCAGTGTATGGACATAGTAATGCCTGAAATTCTTTGAATGACTAAACACAACTAACCTTTTGGTCAAAAAATGCAAACGATAACTAACATTTAATTTCTTTTTCTCAGTCGGAGAGAATCTTGTCGTTTATTCCGCCCGATGGCAACTTCAGACTAATGGCGTACCACATCGGATCTCAAAACATCGTTGCCATTCCCATCTATGTTAGACACACGATTTCGTTCAAAGAGGTGGGTGGCGGTCGGTTAGACATCACCGTCGGTCCAAAGCAGACCATCGGTAGGACCGTGGAGGCGGTAACCATAGAGATACCGATGCCGAAAACAGTACTCAACTGTAGCCTAACTCCTAATCAGGGGAAATATTCGTTCGACCCAGTAAGCAAGATTTTGATGTGGGATGTTGGACGGATCGATACTGCAAAACTTCCTAATCTCCGTGGATCGGTGAGTTTCAATGACAGATCTAGTTTCCACATCTATTAGTACTACTAATTAAGTAGGCCTAAGTTCCTAATGTGTCTTAATGTAGAGCTCACTCTCTTACAAGAAAGTAAGAGTTAATTTTCATACACTGGTAGGACATACTAATTTAATTAGTAATTACCCATTTTACTATCCTACTCTTCATGGGAAATTTTTGCTAATTCAAAAATATACTTTAGCATAGTAGAGTTGATGGCAGAAAAACTTATTCACATCATAGAATAAACTTATTTAAAGAGGATTTTTATTTTCAATTAGGCCTAGGGGTTGGCTTTCAATCGAGCAAATAGAGTAGTAAAGTAATGTATGTTTTAATTCTTTCTAGATAAATCTACAAACTGGAGCACCTGCAGTGGAGTCAAACCCAGCAATAAATGTTAGTATATTATTCAATATAATTATGGTGGCCTATTCTAATACATTGGTTAGGCTATGCTACAGGGTATATACAGGTATTAAGAAACTTTCTGAACTGCCCATTAAAATGAGTACTATGTAAGAAAAGAGTACGTACACCCTCGGCTAGTGTGAGTGTGCAGACCATAGTTTGTTGTAAGATATTTCATTGCTCATTAATGATTGATTGATGGAATATAGAACACACACACTACAAAAACTTGTAAAAATACAGCCAAACCTTACACACTCAAATGAAATGAGTTCTAAAAAAGGGCCAAGCTCATTCTACCCTTCCACATTTGCACATTCTTAATTATTAAACATACAGTGTCCCATAACAGCATCCTTGAAAAGCTTGGCAAAAAAGAATTTGCATGATATTAAGTTTAAATTAATTAGAAAAAAAGAACTTGGATGAACTACTGGTATCTATTACGTTTAAATTAATATTGCAAATTCTATTTTGCCAAGCTTTTCAAGGATGCTGTTACGGGACACTGTAGGTCTATGAATTAAGAATGCACAAATGTGGAAGGGTAGAATGAGAATTACTTTTTCAAGTTCCATTGTAAAATTATTTGTTAAAATATAATAATTTTATCAAAGTTGATTTAATTTCTATGGAATTAGGCCTACCAATTGACAATAGGATGTAAAATATCTAGTGGCCCAAAGACTTGCTTTTTGTAAACAATGTAGTCGATCATTGTCAAGTAACTATAGTTACTTGTTGATTATATTCTTGTATATAAGGCTTATATTGAAACCTTTATTTGGAAGCCTTCCAGCAAACTTTTTCAACTTTTTCTTTCAAAAGACCCTATATCACTATTACCTTAATGTCCATGTAAAATATGAACGTTGTAGCCCCACCCATTTGGTCAGAATCGCGGGCCGGTTGAAACTGACGAATTAGACGGTAGCAGTAGCAGTAGCAGTAGCTAACATCCTTGAAGTGATTTTGAGCATGTTTCAAGCCATTTTTTCACCAAGAATGAATGCTCGTATCCCAACCAAATTTGGCATGTGTTGTCAGGTACCTAAATCCACTCGATTTTGATAGTTTTCAAGTTCACATCACGTTTCATGACGGCTGGGTGACACCTCGAAATCACCCCAACTCTGCTTGCTGTATAAGGTGCCCGAGTGTGTAGCGCACCGCGGCTTGGCTGCGGCGCTCTAACGGGCACCTAGATTAAATTTTGTCACCGATAAATTAGATATTGTAAAGTCGTGAGTGCATTCACCATAGCTACACTACCATCTCCAAACAAATAAATCAATTTACTTAGCCAAGTTGTGAAAGCAACTGATTATTTTGTTCAACATTTTTCTACTGCTTTTCATCACAGTAAAAATAAAATTTAAGCTCAGTTCACCCAAAAAATGTACAAGCTGTAGATCTACAGCTATAGTTCAGTTTAAAAAATTTGTCCGCAAAGTTTTAAGTTTGCTTCCAAAAATTAACTTGCTCTTCGACAGTTTTGGATGGAATTTTTGTAAAATCAGTTAGGTATCAATAACTGAGTGGGTACTCCTAGTAAATTTATTTATTTTTTATCAGATACGTACTACTATTCTATCTGTAAATATGTCAACACCTTATTTTAGCACCAATGTTAAGAGGAAATAGGACATGCATTTTAAGCAAATTCCTGTTTGCTCGGCTGACTGACACCACACATGTATGAAATTTTGGATAATTGTCACGGAAGTGGCAATATAGGGCTCTAAAGTAACTCTTTTCCAAAAACTCTTTTTAAATTATTTACACAAATTTAATTGATTTTCAGGATTTTGGATTTTGTTTAAAACTTAAAAGTCCAAAATTACCATATTCATGAATTGATTCTGGCTGATTAAAATGGGCTGTACATGTAGCCTATGCTTTATTGACAACTATGTAAAGTTTAATATAATGTCGGATTCTTTTTGGCCGTGCAAATAGCTATGTCCCAACTGTTCAATGTGTCCTATTCCATTTTTAGTTCTAAAATTACCTCTGATTCTGAAATATAACCAATCACTCCAATCAGATCTTAGCTCTGTAAACATTTGAGGTGTAGTCTATTCTTGGTCATGCAACGAGTTTTTAAGTTCACCAGTAATTTGTAGCCCACTTAACAATAAAACACAATCTTTTCAAAAGTTGGAAAGTTCCAAATAATAAATTTTATAAAAATATTTGTTTTAACAACAAATAGTCCAATGATTTGTATTTTTAACAATAATACCAGTACCGGTACTGTATGTAACTGATTATGTTGATTAGTATTAGTATTAGTAGTTTTAGGGTGCTTTAACAGCTAAGATTATTTGCGCCTCCAAGATAAAACAATTTCTATAAGTGTGAGTTACCACCATGTATACTTCTTTCCAAGGGGAGGAACGTAAGGGAAGACGTGAGGGGACAAGGGGTGGACAGGCCTGTGCTGGTTAGAACCAGCCACAAGCGTGTGGGGAGGGTAGAGGTTCCCCCATGTCGTGATCGTCTTCGTCTGTGTCATCATCTGTCCGTGTTGTCATTGTCGTCGCCGTCGGGGAGGTAGTGAAAGGGAAAGGGAAAGTTCCCTGACGACGACCCAGAGATAGAATGCAAATTGGCTGGATAATCGAGTATTATGATTATGAATTATGATAGGATCCTACAGTTTACCTTCATAAGTAATGGAGGCTGCCAAATCGATAGTACAAAGGCAACATCAAACATAACATTAAACAAAATGTCTCGATCACTCGGAGAAAGAAAAGAAGATGTCCACCGACTGCACTACCAGTCAAATTGTCATATTTTAGTTGCCATTTACTACTTCTTTCCATTTAACCCCTTTGTGGTCACATTTAGTGTCCTTTGCCATCTACATCGACAATCGGGCATGTGGTTACTCTGCTGCATTCACTGTTCAGTTGTAAGTCTAATATGTACTGAGTTCGTTAGCATGTCTTGTGACGAAAATAACCAAAATGTTCTACCCACCCGGGTACAAAAAGTTCTCGGTATAAATATCTCTAGTGACTGACTACGGAATCATTGAGCAAGTAAATCAGTTGGCCTTTTCAAGTCATAGATGGCGATATTACGCCGTGTGCAGTGGCACATGCGATTAGGGGGCAGGTCCGAAGCGTATGGCTGTACGAGGACGTGAGTTTGAATCCCGCATGCATAAGGAATGTTTTTTTTTTAAATCGTCATTCATCATCATCTATCACCACTCATCTCAAATAGCCTTAGTGCATTACTATGAGACTTTAATTTTAAACAACAAAATCATCTTTAGAGAAACAGTGGACTCGATGAAAATAGCGTTTTGAGTACAGACAGATGCTACTAAAAGCTCTCGTTTTAAGTTTTTCCAGTCATATGGTACCTATTTTTAATTCAACATTGTATTTATAATTTTGTTTGTAAAAATTTTAGTAAAGATGATATTAATTCAAACTTGATGACATAATTTTAAAATTATAATCTGAGGTACAATACAGAAATTTTTGAAGGTGGGCAAAAAATAGATGCTATAAAATACTTAATAATGGCACTTGAAAATGCATTGTACACATATCTGTAGTGATATTTTCCGTTTCTTCCAGGTGCACTTCACAATCAGCCAGATGGCCGTCTCTGGCCTGAAAGTGAACCGTCTCGACATGTACGGAGAAAAGTACAAACCGTTCAAAGGTGTAAAGTACATTACCAAGGCAGGGCGCTTCCAAATTCGCATGTGAAAGTAAAATGAAAGAGTTATGTTTAAAAAAGAAGACATATATTTCTGTATTATAAATGTAGTGTGTATTGTACGTTTTTTCTTCTTTGTTTATGTTTAAAACAATCTAAGGTTAATATTATTTTTATTATAATTATTACATTATGCATAACCAAAATAAACAGTTTATCTTAACTTTTATCTTTGTCTGGAATGATTTCACTTATCCAGTCTAAATATGGGGGGTTCCCATTTTCAATCGGAAGCGAAATAACCTCGCATACTTCGTACGGATGATTGCTCCTGAAATAGACATATGGTATTAGATCCCATGCCAGGACTAAGAGTAATACTGATGTAATGTGTTTTTGAGCTTGTGAGTTGAGAATGTAGTACAGTAAATGCTTACTTGACATATTGACTTAGTTCATCCACTCTTGATGTTTTGGTTTTTATCATCTAGAAATTAAATTAAATTATTATTTTTATACCATCTATAATTCTATATGATGATTGATGACTTATGTAAGTTACTCATGAATTACATATGCCTAGGCTATAGATACTGTGGAGAGTACCTAGAATAAAAAACAACAGCAAGTTAGAGACACTGGTACCATCTGTATCCCGGCTTCTCAAACATATGGTAATGTGCCCTGAATGTTAATACCCCTACCTCCTAGATATTACAAGTAGGTCCCCTACGCTGTCTCCCTATGCAACATGTTAGTACTTAGTAGCGTCAACTGTTGTCTTGGAATACGTCATAAATGGCCATGGGAGTGCTCCCACCTATAGGTAGGGGCCCCAAAATTTTGTGAATGACTTTTTTCACTAAAATTATGGTAAATAGTAAATATGACTGTTTTATTATTTTATTAAGCAGAGAAATTTAAGGCAATCATGTTTTTATGCTAAATTAGAGCAAAATTGGGAACTTTTCTCAATTATTCTGTAAGTTTTAGCTCCAAAATATGTAAATAATTTGACAATTGGCATTGAAATCAACATTTCTGTTTTTTTTTTAACCTATAGTTGGCACCGTGTCAGTTGAAAATATTATTATCGAACACGCCTAGCTAATTCCAATTAAGTTAACTTTATATGGCCTAAATATTTATTTATGTGTAATACCGGTACGTGTTAATTTCGCTGAGGATAGCTGATGGCAGTGCTATTTTTGTGATGAAATAGTGCCTTTACCTTGAGTTTATATAGGCCTATAGTATAGCCTACTGAAATTGAAGATTTTTTTATAGCAAAATGAGAACTTTTTATTTGCTAGGGTCAAGTGGGGTATTAATGAGACAACAAAGTAAACTTTGCTTGATTTGTACACTTTTGAAATTAATTAGTTACTCTCAGGGTACTTTTTAACATTAAATCATCATGTTCTTTCAATTTTTGCATGCAAATAGTGGAAAATTACCATACATTTCCCAGAAAATGGAAAATTGTGTGTCTCATGTTAGCCCCGCAATTGGGGCTATAGTGAGACACCAATGGGGCTAAAATAAGACATGCATTTAAATAGCATATGGGATGGGAAAATGGTTTGGATGGGGCTAGAATAAGACAGATTGGTCAATTTTGAGACAAGTACAACTTGGTTTCATGGATTTATATTAATTTGCTCTTTACAATACAATTAAAACAAAGCGATGTTGTATGACGCAACAAAAGACATGGTTAAGAACAAATATATTTAATAAATAATAAACTTATATAATACTTAAGTATGCAAAAAAAAATACCCTGTTAAATGCAGAAAAAAATGATAGTAAATACACAACAATCTAGACATTTTCATGGAAACTACATGGCTTTGTATAGAGTCCTATGCAATTCGATTAGTCTATCGTTAAATTTTACTTTGCACTTTTTGCCCAATGTACGGCCTAAGTAGCCTAACCATTAACTGTCACTTATGTGTTAACATGAAAATAGTATTATATTTATAATAACCTTTGTGCTAAGAAATATTTATACATGAGCATACAATAGGCTCCCTATGCTTAATAATATATGGTAAAGAAACGTGAAGCTTACAGCTTACGGTAAGCTGCAACTTCTGGTACTGAATATACACCTCTTGTATTTAACAACATAGGTGCTTTGATGACTTGTTTAATGTCACTAATGTGATATGAAAGTATGTCGTTTTTGTCTGGCCACTTCCAGTTGTGTCCACTCATCGCCAGTTGTTCTAATGTCATATGTTGACCCCTTGATCATGTTTACTATTCCAGGAAAAATCTCTCTTTCATAGGTCACAATGACATGATCAGCAACACTGATTTTAGCATTCATGGGTTCATTAGGTAGGCCTACATGGGTAACTTCACATTTATCTTCATTAGTGTCATCCTCACTGCTGTCACTTGGCAAACAAACCGCATCTTCAGCAGAAGACTCGTCATCAGTTTTCTTCTTACTCTTTCGCTTGCGAACACACTTCTTTGTCAGATTAATTATTTTCCGAGCCCTAATCGAAGTAACCTTAGGCCTCACAACCCTTGCTACTTTTTGGGGGTGGTACAAAGTAGGCATATAATAAGATAATAAACATATACTTACATGAGATGATCAACAGGTAGCTCCCTTTCCCTCCAAATGCTGTCTCATTTTAGCCCCATGCACTGTCTCATTTTAGCCCCAAAGCCTGTCTTATTTTAGCCCCAGCAGTTCACTGCCCTCTATACAAATTCTAGTCAAACAAAAACAAATTCTGTCTTTTACATTTAGTTAGTGGTACCTTGTGACATGACATACATATTTATTATAAATGCTCTTTTCTTTATTTTACTGCACTGTTGCAAACATAAGTGAAGTTTAGGCTTGTATCAAGTAATATGTGTAACCTTGAAATATGTGTTGCTAGTTTTTAAGGTATTCTTTAAGTTAATTTTAAGTTAAGTTATTAAATAATTTAAGTTAATTCTAAGTCAGTCACTGGTTAGGTGGAAGAACGATCTGTCATCGAACCTCGCCATTTTTTGCTTTTTGTCCATGTGTTTCATGATTATTATCCATTATCCATGTAACCCATTGTACAACAAAAATAAAGACTGTCTATTCTATTCTATTCTATTCTATTCTATTCTTAGAAAATAGAATTCAGGTTTACCAACATAATGGTTGCTATGGTTACCAACTCAAAAGTTTCTTGATGTCATTCTAAAGTTTTTTTAGGGGAAAATGCACTGTCTTACAAGGAATTTATTTTGTATACATCAAATTTAAAGTTTAAAGAAAACAAAGTTGTGATAACAAAGTTGAAGTAATGTACTACATTATACAATTGTTGTTCAGTAAAATTACATTTATTTAAACCCCATTTAAGCCCTGTCTTATTTTAACCCCACTTTTTTGCTGTCTCATATTTATCCCACTTGACCCTATTTCTTTTACTCAGGGTCCCTACATAGGTCTATAGAGTACACCTCTGTACAGAGGCGGTCTAGCACACTAGAGAAATACAGAAACCCGTAATGATGTCAGTAACACTAGATTATGTGAAACAAAATGTTACTAGGCCCCTACATAAACTAAAATTTTGAGTAGTGTGGGGCCTATCGGGCCTCAACACTGATTTACATGTACATTATTTTACTTGGCGAGCTTGTGAGTGGAATTTATGCCTAAAATAAAATGTTGCTGTGCTTACCATCAATACTTCAGCATCTTCGTTGATTTCACCTTTCCACTCATAGCTGGAAATGGAAGAACAAAGATTAGCCATTCTAAATATTAAAATTGGGGAGCAAAGCTCACTTATAGCCACATTGCTATTCTGTCTACATCTCAGTTCTTGCATTAAAAATCAAACATAAAACCGAACGGTTTTGTTGTTGACGATGCCCTTCAACAAGGACGATCTTCGTTCCCAATTTTGGATAGTATTTCCATCCATTCTTGTTGTAGCCTATATAGGGTATATATAAATTACAAGGTAGGTATTGTTATGTACCCCGTGACAATACTGTTATGACGTTCTCCATTGTTTTCAACATGAGGGCAAGCACTAATTTCCAAGTTTTCAATATAGGCCTATTACAGTAATTGGATGAGTATAGTGAAGACTTCAATTTAGCAACCCTGATTAAAATAGCTTGGGAGTTTTCCCCCGTTTGTTTGTGTTCTACCGGACAAGCGGCTACTCCGATCTAGTGATGAAATTTGTAGTAGACCTTAGAAATCTCTTAACTCGGGCCTGCCACGTTTTTGGGTACAATTGAAGAAATATGTTTTATGAATATTGAGTAGGCCCTATCATCTTTAAGACTTCAATTCTTAGTATGATTTTCCATGATTTTTGGCTCTTCACCAGGCAAGCGGCTACTCCAATCTTGATGAAACTTTACGGCAATGTTCAAAATCACTGAACTTAGATATGCTACGATTTTGGGTAGGCCCTACAGCCAAAGAGATATTTCTCATATAAATCCAGCTCCAACAAATCGAGAGATCGATATGACCGTGCGGCCTTGCACTTGCACCTCTCCGCGGCTGGCACGACGAGGCACGTGTTAGTTCTCAGTCTCTCACTGACTCACATTGTTGAAGGCAGATATCGTTCACGCTGGCTCTTGTCCACAAAACACTACCAAAACATATGAACAATGATGACACAACAAACTGTATTAAAAGAATTGAAATAGTCAACCAATTGAAAGTTTGTATAAGACTACTATCAAAAAAAGGTAAGGTAAGGAAGGTGGTTTTACATTAAATGTTTCCCTTACAAGCAAAACAAATATAAAACCACCGTGCTATGCGCAAATTGTAAGGCCCTACAAACTTCTCTTTGGCGTGCGAGATCACCTACTGACCACCTACCTACCTACCGATAATAATACGATAATGATAACAGAATTATCAATAAATCTGATAATCAAAATATTGCCGAATATAATTCGATACACTCTTAGTATTTGCCCATTCCCATAATTTAGATATATTCCTTTTGTGTACAGTAGGTACCTACTTACATCGATATGATTTTGGGAATAATGTTAACGCAGGCTGCCAATTTGTTCTTGATGATGCCGCTGAAAGGTAAAAATTTACAAATGTAAAATACAAATAGGCTAGTGCGAGACCTGTAAGCAACTCTCTACTCTATCAGCTCCTGCATTTACTGTACAATTAAACTTGATTTGGTACAGCGTAGGCTACAGTAGACTTATATCATATCCATCTGACATTTTGAATTATTAATTTAGTTTTAGCCTATAATCTTGGATCAGAGAAGAGTTGACAGATTGGGGAAAAATAGAGAACATTTAAAACGTGGCCTGAAGGGCTGTGGGCTACAACACTTCACCTGTGGTAGGACCACACAAGAAGTAAATTCTGCATGCATGTTGTCATCATCATCATTCATCAAGGTTACTTCACACACCATTCGCACATTTTTTTTTCTCTTTCTATTTTTCTTCCTTTTTTCCCCTTTTCTTTTCATTCCCCACCCTTTTTTATATTTGATTCATTAATTAAATACATTTTATATTTTTTTCATTTGTTAACAAAATTGTTGTGTTTAAATGCATTGTTGTTGTGTAGTTTATTGTAGTTTATGCATCTATGTAATTAGATTTATTTAGTTGTCCTCCTTTGTAAATCAGTTTTTATAACTGAATAGGATAGACGTTAAATAAATAATAAACAACTGTCTGTGTGGTGTGACACAAAGTGTGATAGTTTTATATTTGTTTCCATTTTCTTGCGTAGGGAAAGAAATTTCCCTAGCTACAATAGCTATTCTATTAGTTACCTACTTTAAATTTTCAAACATGGAGCTTGTCAGTTACCACCGCCTGCTCGAATATGGGATGAAGCCAAATAGACTGCCTGTTTTGTTGAGCCACCCTTTCGGTCCTAATCCCCGTCGATGACAGACGATTTTTGCGCCGTAACTAGCCCGCTCTGTTGAGTATTGAAGAAACATGACAGGTTTTGTTTACCGCACACAGTCCACACACAACAAACAGACAACTCAAGATCTTAGATAAAGTTTTAGTTGAAGCTTCTTTGCAACTTCAAATTGTTTGGCGCAAAGAGCCAAAAAAAAAAAAAAGAAGAGCTGGCGCTTTCTGCGAATTCTACAAAGCTCTGTCTTTTGTTGGTCAATTATTTAAAAATGGAAAATGCTCACAAAACAGGCATCTATTTGGGTCCATCCCATTCGAGCAGGCGTGTCAGTTACAAAGGAGGACAACATCATCCATGTATGGGTAGTAAATTATGTGGCAGATACACAAACCTGTCCCTTTTGACTAATCTAATTCTCTGATTCTGTGGAAACTGTGCCTTCAAGCACAATTATTAAAACATTAAGCTTGTCAGTATCAGTAGGCCTTCCAATAAGATATAACTTCAAGATATACAGCAATTTTGACATTGCTGCAGTAGGTATTTTTAAAAATTATAACTGCAATGGGGAACCTTACAGTGCAACAGCAACCCTGTCTTGTTAATGTTACCGATGGGCAGACTGAGATCGCACTCCGAATTTAGTGAGTTGGTGGGTCAAGCTCTGTGCACCCTACATCTGGGCCTATTGCACTGTGAAGATTAAAAGACCAGCCAGCTGGGTCGCTCAGTTACAATTAAAAATCATGCCCAGTGTAGGTCTAGTCACATTACACATTGAAGATTGTTTTTTAATTCCAAGTGTAGGCCTATGGTACGGTACAGAAGCCCTACTTACTTACTGAGCCAATTGTTTTGCCACATCTTCACTTGGTGCAGTAACATAGGCCACTGAATGTGTCCCAGGAATGTAGGCAGGTTTGGTGGACATTGTTGGTGTTGTAGGACTACGACTTAGAAGCTGCACACACAGAAGTACCTGTTGCTGAAATCAAATTTGACAAAATTTCACATAAAAATAAGACTAGGATAACAGTGCCAACTGCCAAGGCCGATACGTATACATAGCGCACTCATATCGTATTTAAAATCGTAGGTCGTAGCCTACCTGTAAACGAAACATTGGCCTAGGCCTAGTGAAAGAGGTTAACACAGACAGAGCTAGGTTTTTAGGCTATTCTAACCTAAAAATTGTGCGTTTGATCGTTGATGAGCCTAATTAGTTCAAACAATTCTTGGTACTTTCTGGAAGAAGTGAAATCTAATACACAACGTTAATTAAAGCGGCGTAGGACTGGGTCTCTCTCTCTAGTACACAGTGATCTAGTAGCTTACCAAAGTGACAGATCAGGTTAGCCTAGTAAATATTGATAAACAAATTGTGCAGCGAAATTTTGTTTTTATAACTTGGCTACCCTGAAAGATCCCGCCAGTATTTTAGTTTCCATCACCTTTACCACCCTGCATTATTTTCAAAGCTGTTCTATCTTGTTTATGGTTTCAGTGGATTGATTTGTTGTTTTCTTTTGTGTATGAAATGAAACCTTGTGAAGAAGTATTTTATCCGTCGTAATTTGTATTTCATGGACTATCCCACAGTGGTATATGATATCCTCTCAGATTAGGTAATTAATAACAAGTTCTTTCCTTTGTGAGTGCTCTGCAAGATCCGGCACATCTGTTCGTGTGGCTATTTTGAAATAGCAGTTTCACGTGTTGAGTTCACGTTGAGTAAGCATTTTAATTTTAATAATATCTTCGTTTGAATCTCAACGTCGCGTTTTCATCGTCATCACTCATCACATTATTCATCGATACAAAAAGTAAGTGTTTATCACGAAAACAAAAATTTTCTGGTTATTTGTAAATAAAAATGACCAAGCAGTATGCACGCTTTTGTGCTAATGCAAAGGTGTCGTGTTTTTTTTTTTATATATATATATATATCAGTAATGTATCAGTACTAGCCTAGGGCCTAGTAGGCAAAGATAATAGTACTCAATGGTACTAGTGGAGTAGGCCTACACTTGTTCTCATATTCTGTGGTCATTGGTCAGCATCGATGCCCATTCGGTACTCTTTCGGTTGGTGTTGGCCAACTATTTAACACTGTTTTTGGACTTTTTTCCCATTGAAAACAACGAAAAACACTGTATATGATTTGTATTTTATAATCGCAGTTGTATATAATTAAAAAATGCACTCGCAAGTTTCATTTCATGCTGTTTTATAAACAAAAGTAAGTTACAAGTAGCGATGAGTGACGCGCGCGAGTAACTCGATCGTCTGACAGGCGCTTTATGTATAGGCCGGCCCTAACCTGTGTCAGTCAATATCAATAAATCGTTCTTAATTACTATTTCTATATTTATTTCATATTTGCAGTGGTTTTTCGTTGTTATTAATTGAAAAATAAAAAAAAACAGTTAAAAAGTTGGCCAACACCAACCGAATGAGTGCCGACCATTCATTGTTCGTTTGGGATTTGGTTCCTTCCCTTGGCCCTTGGGTGTCAAAAATATAGGCTCTCTACAGTTAAAAGTTTAAAAAAAATAATGAATATTCCTTTGGCAGGCGTGTAGGAAGATTTTGGAAGTTGGGGGGCAAATCCATTAGAAGAGTTTGTTGGCTGCAGCTGGGGTCTGGGGCGAAGCTCCAGCCACCGGAGGCCCTGTCGCCTTCGGCGAAAACATTTTAACCATACTAAAGTTATTTCGTCATGTTTTAAATGCTTTCGGACTCTCTAAACGATGTTTTACTGAAACTATCTGCGGTCTAAAAACTAAAAAAATTAGCGTGAAGTGGACCATTTTAGTAAATTTCAAATGACGAAACATACAGGCAAACATATTCGTTTTACCAAGTGCGTAAATTCGTACGTAAGTTTTGCCCCCAGGACCAAACTTGGGGGGCATTTCCCCCCCCCCTGGTTCGTACGCCACTGACCTTTGGGCCTTGGGGAAAAACTTTACTATTTTGCTTTGAACGGTATTTGAAGAAGTGTACAGTATTATTTTTGTTTCGCGCCACCATAAATCGAACGAAAACGCTGTGGATGATGTCGCTATCTACCAGGTAATAGTAACAGCTCTCGTAGGTCTTCAAAACGGACACTAGATGGCGAGAGCACAGCTAAAAGTTGATTTACATGGACGCGCTACGCGTTCCATTGGTGTTCTTTAGGTGGGAACTACTTACTGTATACAAGAAGCGAAGCCAAGTTAAATTTTTTAAACTTAACTCTAAAAGCTCTTCGAAAAGGAGTTCTTTTACTTCATTGCTGTTTTGACCTTTTGTTCCCGTGAATTCCATTAGTACATTTTCTCATTTACCGGAATAATAAGGCAAAATCGTAAGTGGGCAGGCTAACCAACGCCGGACGAATAGGCCTAGGCCTACTAGGCCTACCACAAAATATCACTTCGCGAATAAAAATAATTACGGAGTTAATTTAAAGTCTGTAAATAATTGCCTTTCTGCTAAAACATTAATGCAACGGCTCATCGTTATGTACTTGTGCTGAATATTCTTTGCTTCAGTTCATAGCTTGAAATAACGGGCCCGAAATACCAGAGCCAGGTTGGCCGAGTGGTCTAAGGCGCCAGACTTAAGTTCTGGTACCCTCTGGGTGCGTGGGTTCGAACCCCACACCTGGCAAACTTTTTAACCTTCTCTAATACACCAACAATTACTTCAAGATCTATTTCTATCAGATGATCATGCTCGGATGTGTTCCCTTGTTCATGGAATGTGTGTAAGATGAAGCTGTATGAGGCTGGCTTCAGCTCGCAGTGGCTATGACGTAGTAGATAACAGTGTTGCAACACTGTTTTTATATCGTAGACGCACTAATCTTTGTCGTAAGTCTACTTCTGGATCTATTACATAAAATTCCAAGCAATGGGCATCAAAATTGAGTGGGGAGGGTTGTGATGGAGGGGAAGGAGATTCTTGCGTTTCATACAAATAAAATTTATTTATTGTTTTAGTAAAAGTTGCAACAATATATTCAACCCAACAATAAATATTAGTGAGTAAATGCATCGTTGAAATATGTAAAAAAAAGTACGAAATCGCAGTCAAGTTGATTGATTCAGATAGGCCTACGGTAACCATGTCATCTCGAAAATGATGCTCCCCCCTCGCCCCTCCCTATATATTTTTATTGTTTTAAATATAGCATACAGCACTAGATTTTAGTTAATAGACTACTAGTGACAGTCATTGTAAACTTCAATCACAGCAAGTAATATATAATAATAATATTGCGAAATTCTAAATTATTGTGCAATTAGAAAATGTGCCGATTTTTATACGTTATCTGTCTTGTTTGAAGAGAATGGTTGAAAAAGGCAATATATTTTAAAAATAATAATATAATAAAGGCCATACTTCCTTACTAAGTTACTTACTTAAAGTTAAACAATGATCTCGCAAAAAATACTTTTGACCGAGGTTTAAAATGGGTCCATGAATGAAAATAATAATTTGAAGTCCAACTGAAAGTGCAAAGCAAAGTGCAAACAGAACCAAACTGTGTTGATTTGTCTGCATGAAATTCGAAAGTATTGAACATGAACTACTTCACTACAGAGATTTAAAACTCACCTAACCTCCGATGATTTTTGAAGGTTTAAGTTTAATATACAAAAATATAAAATCATCGGGGCTGTTTATTTATTATTTATTGGTGGCCACAGGACGCAATGTCACATAAGTGCAATTTACTAAATATTGCAAAGGGTAACAAAACAAAACAATACATAACGTTACAGTACAATTCAATATAAAATTAGTTACAAAAGATGACTATAAAGAAAATAAAAACATGAATCTTCAATCTATGTGAGTGGTGTTTTTTATAATGTTTGAATGTATGAATGTGTGAGTGAATGAGTGTGTAAATGTAAATTGTGTGTGCATTCAGGAGTGACTGGACATTTGTGAAGTGATCAACTGTTCACAATAACCAATCGCAAGTCCACCTCGTTATGACTCGTGTTTCTAAAATTATATTTGAGAATTTTCTCTTGAAGTTCAAAGGTGAACATTATGTATTCGGTATAAACTATTTCGGTAGTGCCCTTGCCGTATCGATGTCAAAACGCATCTGCGCTCTCAGTTCTCCAGCGCCCTCGGGTGACCCTTTGTGACCCACATGGGCCTCCTTTGACCTCGGGCTGACCCTGGTCCTGACATTGCGGATGTGAGGGGTGTGCGTTACCTTGGCAACACAGCCTTGACACTCGCTCCCTCCCCCTCAGCCAGCCCCACCACTTCAAGGTTGAAACTAACCTCCCTTCGGGAAATCTATTCAATGCATAATACATTAATAATATGCCTCAATCAAATCACAGGATAGTTTATAAAAGTTAAATTATATATTTTTTGTCACCAGTAGGCGTAGGCCTACAGTCTTCTCGTCCCTTATGGTTTTGTTTATTTGCATTCTATATTTTTAATCCAAGTGTAATAATGACAAGTTCATGTAGTTGTCTGATAGCTGCATGATTGTGGTAATCACTAATCACAAATAATATTCGACGCATTGACATGAATGCCATTTTTATCAATCAGGACTACTATGAATGGTGGCCCTAGAATTTGGTGTAGCTGTAGTGTCTGAATAAGAGGTGATATCGATTCTCGTCTGGCGGCGTGTCCTGTCACGTGACGTCATCACCTGGGGGCGTGTCTTATCTTGACTAACGTCATGCACTATCACTACTAAAACATTGTATAAATTATCCATCCAGTATCCGACCATGTTACACTCAGATAAGTGATACGGATTTTTTGGATAAAAGTAGTGAGCGAAGCGCAGAAGTCAATTTCACAGTCCACTGAAAAAGGAGCGTTAAAAATGTGCCCTCTGTAGGAAAAACTTTTACTCTAAATTTGACAAAATTTGCATGAAACCCTCTAGGCCTAAATCTCTTGAGTTTCACCTACCCCGGATTAGAGCGCTTTCTACAGAAATAAAAAGGCTTCTGCGACCTGATGACATTTCTAGGAAATCATCGAAATCTCTAAACTTAGATCTGCCACGGGATTTAGTAGGCCTACGATCTAAAAATATATATTTGGATGAGCGAAGCAAAAACTTCAATTTCACTGACCCCTCAAAAAATTTAGCTCCAATGTTTTTTTTTTCTGTCTGTTTTTCCGCACGATTCCGGGCAAACGGCATATGCGATCTTGATGAAATTTTGAGGCGACCTTCGAAATCTCTGAACTTAGGCGTGCTACGTTTTTGGGTACAATCGAAGAAATAAGTTATTTCTCATGAATATCGTACTTTTACGATTTTTTTCGATTTTTAGTGCGTTATTTTCGTGACATTTAGGCCGATCCTGACCAAACGGGTGGGGCTTCAACGTTCATATTGATGTATTGCTTTTTGAAAGAAAAAGTTGAAAAAATTATCCAGAAACCATATAAATAAGGGTTTTAAATCAAGTTTTTTAAGGTATTTAATAACAATTAACAAATAACAATAGAAACTTGACAACAATCACCTACAATGCGTTCAAAAAGCACTTGATAAGTAAAGAGATCCCACGCAAACTAAAAAACTTACAAAAAAGCTCATCCATCAACGCGACGGGACTATAGCGTTTTCCTAGTTAGTGAAAACAGAAAATTATTTCGTAGTCACATTATTTTATATTTCACTGCTCAAATTGGTTCCTTCCAGACAAACGGTTGATCTGCTTTTGATGAAATCCCCAAAGTCTGTATCAGAATTTGAGCGATAACAAAAGCCATGAAAATCGCAATTTTGTGAATCGTTGGATGAGCGAAGCGGAGATTTCATTTCAAAACACTGGAGAAAAAAATCCGGAATGTTTTTTTTTGTTGTATTTTTTGTCTGTTTGTTAACACGATTCCGGCTAAACCGATACTCCAATTGTGATGAAATTTTCTGGAGGTCTTCGAAATCTCTGAACTTAGAACTGCCACGTTTTTGAGCGCAAGTTTTCGAAAAAATATTTCTTATTAAAATCGCAATTTTACGTTTTTTCCGATTTTTAAAAAATTCCTTCGACTTATAATACCTACATGCTTTATCCGTTTGTAATGATTTTTTCACATGAATTGATATATTTATGTGAAATTTGAGCGCAATCGTAAAATAATTGCTCATGAAAATCGCAATTTACGTTTTTTTCTTTAAAAAAAACGTACGCTCATCCAACAACGCGCCTGAAAAGGCGTTTGCAAAGCTTCCTAGTTTATTCCATTTTTGGATGAGCGTAGCGAGCGAAGCGAAGATTCCATTTCACTAGGCCCCTACATTGGAGAAAAAAATCCGGAATGTTTTTTTTTGTCTGTTTGTTAATACGATTCCGGCTAAACCGATACTCCAATTGCGATGAAATTTTCTGGAGGCCTTCGAAATCTCTGAACTTAGAACTGCCACGTTTTTGAGCTCAATCGAAAAAATATTTCTTATGAAAATCGCAATTTTACGTTTTTTTAAATTTTTAAAACATTCTTCGACTTGTAACACCTACATGCTTTATCCGATTGTAATGATTTTTTCACAGAACCTTAATTTTATGAATTTATATATTTGTGTGAAATTTGAGCGCAATCGAAAAATAATTTCTCATGAAAATCGCAATTTTACTCTTTCTTCGTTTAAAAAACACGCTCATCCAACAACGCGCCTGAAAAAGCGTTTGCGAAGCTTACTAGTAGTAATTAAACTTTGATAGAATCTTTGCCTTCCGTCTGTGCCAGGGGTAGTATGCTAATCGTAAAAGGCGAGGAAAGTGATAAAGTCTGTATCGCAAACATCATCAGCTAGGCCTAGTAAGTATAGTAGGGAAGTATACTAGGAAAACGCTTAAGTCCCGCCGCGTTGTTGGATGAGCGTAATTGGTGCATTGAGCTGCCATGTGTTATGTGAATTTTCTGTTCTGTGAAAAAATCATTACTAAGTTGATGATTTTTTTTAAATAATTTAAAATAAATAAAAAATAAACTTTAATTTTTAATTTTTTTAATTAATCGTAATTTTAAAAAAGAAAAAATCGTAAAATTTCGATTTCCATAAGAAATAATTATTCGATTGTGCTCAAATTTTACACGAATATATGGATTCATAAAATTAAGGTTCTGTGAAAAAATCATTACAATCGGATAAAGAATGTAGGTGTTATTTGTCAAAGAATTGTTTTAAAAAGAAAAACCCCGTAAAATTGCGATTTTTATGAGAAATAATTATTTGATTGCGCTTAAATTTTCCACGAATATATAAATTCATAAAATAAAGGTTCTGTGAAAAAATCATTACAATCAGACAAAGCGTGTAGGTATTATAAATCGAAGAAATTTTTTAAAAATCGAAAAAAATCGTAAAATTGCGATTTTTATGGGAATTTTTTTTCGATTGTGCTCAAAAACGTGGCAGTTCTAAGTTCAGAGATTTCGAAGGTCTCAATAAAATTTCATCGCAATCGGAGTATCGGTTTAGCCGGAATCGTGCTAACAAACAGACAAAAATACAAAAAAAGAAAAAAAAGAAAAAAAAACATTCCGGATTTTTTTCTCCAGTGTAGTGAAATGGAATCTTCGCTTCGCTCGCTACGCTCGCTACGCTCATCCAATTACTCCCTGAAACTAGAGGCGAGCTTCTTCCCTTGACGACCTCCCCGACGAAGACAACGACGACGACCATAACAACACGAATGATGACAAAGACGATGACGACCACAGCATGAGGACCCCTGGCTGGTTCTGACCAGCACGGGGTCGTTGCTGAGGCCCTAGGGGTTTATTTAAAGTAGGTTTTCCCAAAGGAAATTCTTCAGATATTCGATACTTCCACATTATTGTATTATTATTGTTGTTGTTGTTGTTGTTTTTCTTTCTAATTAATTTATTTTCTATTACTGATCGTGAATAGTAATACGACTTGGACTGGCTATTGTACGCTTTTACTTTCACTTCACTTTTGTTCTGAGATAATGTTTACATAGATTTGCGTTTGAAAATAGCACTGAAAAATAATGTCAATCTTATGATGACCTAAGCTTGAGAAAATACCAGAATTCCAAACAACTATTTTTTTTTTGTAATTATAAGGAAATCAACAATTATTCTGAAGAGTGTTCATCTGTAATTTTCATGCGAAATACATCTCGGTACCCTGAAAACGTGATAGATCTAAGTTGAGAGATTTAAAAGTGTGTCCAAGATGTCGTGAAATGTCCCGTTTGTCACACAAAATCACGCTCATCCAATAGTTAGGGTTAGTGACAAGTGTGCGCAATCTCAGCGCGCCTCGGTTTTGCAACAGCATTGCGGTGACAAAGAAGAGGTTTTGCATCTTGCTCACTCCCAGTTCAGCATAATAATGATGTTGTTGCACTCACAGCGTGAGTTCAGCGTGTCAAGAGTTTTCAAAATATTTTAGTTTCAGCCACGTTTCAGCCTCATCATTTCCAGAACACCACACTATCATCAGATGGCCAACCTTGGGTTTAAGAATTATTACAAGAATGGATTTTTTTTCGCCTTATTGTCGTGAAACTTGTGTTGAAGTTGCACTTTTATGTATCTTGCGAATGTGTCGTAATCTCTCATTAATGCAGTCGTATTTACCCCTTCCCCTACGTCTGTCGCACGCACGCAATGGTGCAAGGAGTACCCCACTTCATCACCTCTCCAATGTACTTCGATAATAATACATTGCCAACACTTGAGTTGAGATGTGTAATTTACGAAACTTATCTTCGAGGCCACTGCACAAGAGCAAACACTCTTGAGCACCATTTATCGCAACGAGAGTGTGTGACGTTCAAATCAGTTGTCTGTCATCTCGAAATTATGTACATCGAAAATCGTTTACAAACAATAAATTCCTTCTAATCTGTCATCTTGTACTACTCCAAACCTAATTTAGCTCGATAACTTTATAAACATGTTTCAAAATATTTATTTAGAGAGCTCAGCTATTGTTTTGTTGATAACTGTTGTAATCTTTGGTATGCGAAGCGAAGTTCAAGATGAAGTTCATTTGATTGTTCAATATCTGAAGAAAACATCTTCAGCATAATGTAAATACATGGTCAGAACTCAACTGAACGACAGCGGGAGTGGGTGGGGACGCACAACCTCTCAAGGATTTACATGAGGGTGTACACCCTCAAATAGATAACTAAATTTCTCGTATACATAGCATTTCCCCCCGTTTTAGCCACAGTTTATCCTAAGAGTCCTCAAAGTCCATACAAAATGTTTCTTTGCGGTCGATGTTTAAATATTCCGTGTGATCAAACGAGATCAACATTTTTTTTAAAACAAAACATGTACGAGCATAGATACCACCGTTTTGAGTATGCACACAAAACCTCATCTCGATCGATGGAAAAGTGTAGTAGAGCTATAAAACAAAAACAAAATATACCATAATGAACATTTTCGATTATACATTAGGGCTATAGTGGTGATTCTCCTACAAATTTGATTGGATTTCAATGCTGTTAAATTAAGGAAATGACGTAAACGTTTTTCACTCTTTATTCTAACAATTCTCTTCTTTTATCCAATATGGTGGCTGATTGTTGTTATTTTTCTCCATACTGTATAACATATTGATTCATAGCTTGAATTGAGGCTAGACAAATATGTTTTCTATGCAACCCCAGATTTACTTCTGTCCGCGATTGTAGCACATCCATCAGCATATTTTTTAAATTAATATCCAAGATAATAATTTGTTAGCAGGCACGTTTGGATGGAGATTGGATGGGTTGGGGAGGAACCTATAAGTAACATTCTTATTTTTATAAGTATTACCAAATATATTACTAGCGTTATTTAGTAGTTTTTATATGATCTCTATTGTATACGTTATGATTAAAACATACCTGGCATACAAATATAATTTGCGTATTTTCGAAATAAACGGGCATCGTCTACTTACGAAAAAACGTGAAGCCAAAATTGTCTGTAAAGATCTTATTATTTTTATTTTAAAAGTTTTTCCCCGAAGAAAATTCGAAAGAGTCGATTCATTCTTGGGATGTTAATTATATACGGTCTCTGTGGTGCATCGAGAACGAAAGTAGACCCTTAACAATAGCACGACGCTGTAATGCAGTTTGCCAGCATCCACTGACTCTGGCAAGGAAAAGATAAGTAACAATCAGTCGTGCATAACTTTGTGCAATCATAGACTTTTTTCACTCCTGGTTGAGGACTCTTGTTGCTTCCTACACCAGGTGTATTTACCAAGGATAATCTAGACGACAAGTATCTATTCTGCCCACAGTAGCTTCTATTTGAATAATTTATATTGTGTAATTCTCTTGCCTAGTTTGCGAGAAGGCCATGCAGTGTATGGCACATGCCCTCTTTACCTGTTACAAAATAGAATTATTGCACTTGCTGGTCACCGTATAAAGCACAATGCCGAGTGAATGGAATAACATGTTCTAAAAACAAAAACATAATGTTAAACGTGTTTTTACATCAATTATATTGGTACGTGTATTAATTTTAAAATTCAAAATGTTATTTGATTAGAGGCAATGATTTATAGCAGTAACAGTTAACTTACTATAAATGCTCAACAAATTTAAATTATGAAAATATATGTTTTTCAGTCAATGATTACATTTATCAAAGAATTTAATTTTTGCTATTATACTAATTTTGGTGGTTGGTGCTATTTAAAATCTTGGGAAATTTCAAACTTAGACCTTTGTATTTCCAAGCAGCGAATGTTATCTATTTTGTAATCTTGTTTTTTTAACACACTAGGCCTATGTGAAATAAGGCACAACCTTGGTTGTTGACTTGTAGGGAAGTACAAATAATGCTTCATTTACACCCTTTTTGAAGTATATTTAAGGTGATCTATGTGCATCATATTTATTTTTGTTACAAAATACAATTTTCGAAACATAGTTTGCTGAATTAATATCATTGCCTTACTATGGATGAGCTAGTCGAGCGAAGCGGTGAAGCGAAGACTTCAATTTCACTGACCCCCCAAAAAATTTAGCTCGGTTGTTTTTTTTTTGTTTTTTTGTTTTTTTTTGTTGTATTTGTCTTTTGTTCGCTCTCTACCGGCAAACGGCATATGCGATCTTGATGAAAATTTGACAGGACCTTCGAAATCTCTGAACTTAGACTTGCCACGTTTTTGGGTACAATCGAAGAAATATTTCTCATGAATATCGTATTTTGCGATTTTTTTCGATTTTTAGTAGGATTTAAAGGTACATTTTCCGAATTTTGGAAAAACACGTGTTTTTTTTCCGTTTTTTCCGGGCACGTCGGAAAATAGGAAAATAGGAAAAATGAAAATTGTTAAGGTGCTAGGATATAAAATTGATATGAATGTAGTATGATATTTTTATACAATAAGTAGCCATACATATCACATTTTAATTCTATTTTAATAGTAAAAGAAGGTAAATCTTGTTGTTCTTGTTAGGTAGACTAAATTTGATTGAATTCTCATTTCAAAGAAGTGTCCAATTTAACGTAATAGGGCAGCGTGGGGGCTAAAGCTTAACATAGTATATCTATAAACAGGAGTCAAATTAATGCTCGCCCGAGGCTAGTGAAACTTTGCTCGCGCTAGTAAAAATCTAATTACTCTAGTCCGACAGGCGAGTACTTTTTTCCAGAGTTCCCAATTGCCGTTCAAAAAATCTCAATATTTCGCAACAATAACTTAACGAGTTTCCAGTAGTAGTGCACTACCTAGTATGTAAAATCGTTGTAAATATGCAAACAAAATAAAAAATCGCTTTAATTTAGGATTATTAATATTACGGTTAAAATTCGTTTCCGGTCGCTCCCTAGTCCCCCCTACACATAAGTCAAACCCAGCAAATATTGTGACTTAAAACATTCACATATACCCTATTATTGTTTTACATCAATATAACCTATTTGATTGCCGACTGTAAAAATGCTCTTGGGCTAGAGGACTATTGTTGCCATTAGCCCGAAGTGCTAGTTGCAAAAAAGTTAATTTCGACCCCTGGCTAAAAATAGTAATAATTGCAAGGGATTTTGGAAAATGCTAGATGTAGTATTGCTGCCATTTTGCTGTCATTTATAAACATTAATAGTAAACACGCGTACGTAAAACACATGAAAATAAACTAACAATAATAATCTTAATTTATATTTTACCATAAAGATGCCATTAATCTAAAATGAACTACGAGGAAGTATAAACTTTATGAAAAGTAAAGAAAATTCAATTTTTCCCAATTTTCCCAAATTTTTTCCGGAAAAACCGGGAAAATATCCGTTTTTTCCTCAACTTCAATTTTTCCGGAAAATTTCGAACCCTATTTTTAGTGCGATATTTTCATCACATTTTGACCGATTCTGACCAAACGGGTGGGGCTACAACGTTCATATTTTACATGTACATTAAGGTTATGGTGATGTATTGCTTTCCGAAAGAAAAAGTTGGAAAAGTTAGCCAGAATCTATAGAAATAAAGCTTTAATATAAGTTTTTTGATTTTTTGTGCGATTTTTTCGTGCCATTTGGGCCGATTCTGACCAAACGGGTTGGGCTACAACGTTCATATTATACATGGACATTAAGGTTATGGTGATGTAGTACCTTTTAAAAGAAAAGTTGAAAAATTAGCCAGAATCCATAGAAATAAAGCTTTTAGTATAAGTTTTTTACGGTAAATAATACCAATTGACAGAAACAATAGAAACTTGACAACAATCAACTACAATGCTTAGGAAACAAAACAAAGCACTTGCAAAAGTAAAGATATCCCACGCTAACTAAAACTTTAAAAAGCTCATCCATCAACGCGGCGGGACTTTGCGTTTTCCTTTTTTAAGGAAAACCCCAAGGCCCGTCGCGTTGAGGGATGGTTTTTTTGAAGTTTTAGTTTGCGTGGGATCTTTTTACTCTCAAGCCCCTTTTGAACGAATTGTTGGTGATTGTTGTAAAGTTTTTTTTATTGAAAAATTATTATAAACCTGAAAAAACTCATTTTAAAAACCCTTTTCTAGGATTCTGGCTACTTTTTCAATTTTTTTTTTTAAAAAAGCAATACATCACCATTACCTTAATGCCTTGTGAAATATGAACGTTGAACCCCCATCCCTTTGGTCAGAATCGGCCCAAATGTCACGAAAATATCGCACTAAAAATCGAAAAAAATCGAAAAGTACGATATGCATGAGAAATATTTCTTCGATTGTGCCCAAAAACGTAGCAAGTCTAAGTTCAGAGATTTCGAAGGTTCCCTCCAATTCTCATCCAGATCGCATATGCGTTTGCCCGGTAGAGAGCAAACAAACAGACAAAAAAAAAACAACTAAAAACCAAAAAAAACACACCGAGCTAATTTTTTGGGGGTTAGTGAAATTGAATCTTCGCTTCGCTCATCCAACAAAATACAATTTTCGAAACAAATGATGTTTTTGCTGAAAATTAATTAATCACTGCCTCTACATAATATGATAAAAATGGTTTATGATGATTTTGATAAACTTGATGGAATATTTTATAATTGGATGAGCGAAGCGAAGACTTCAATTTCACTAACCCCTCAAAAAATTAGCTTCTATGTTTTTTTGTTTTTTTGTTTTTGTTTGTTTGTTTGTTTGTTTTTCTGTATGTTTGTTTGCACGCTACCGGGCAAACGGCATAATATGCGAACTTGATGAAAATTGGAGGGGACCTTCGAAATCTCTGAACTTAGACTTGCCACGTTTTTGCATGGTACAATCGAAGGAATATTTCTCATGAATTTCGTACTTTTACGATTTTTTCGATTTTTAGTGCGATATTTTCGTGACATTTGGGCCGATTCTGACCAAACGGGTGGGGCTACAATGTTCATATTTTACATGTACATTAAGGTAATGGTTATGTATTGCTTTTTGAAAGTAAAAGTTCAAAAAGTTAGCCAGAATTCATAGAATAAAGGTTTTAATATGAGTTTTTTGAGGTTTATAATAACAAGTAACAAAAGAAACTTGACAACAATCACCTTCAATGCATTCACAAAGCACTTGCAAAGGAAAAGTGGTTCCACGCAAACTAAAAACTTTCAAAAATGCTCATCCATCAATGCGGCGGGACTTAAGCGTTTTCGTAGTTTAACAATTTCGCATTTTAATTTTAAAATTGAAAAACATGTAGCTTGTTGGTTCTGGATCTGGCTGAAAACCCAAACCTATGTGTGCGAAGAAATTAAAGTCAGCTCATTGCAAGTACTATAGGAAGCTTTGCAAACGCTTTTTTTAGTCGCGTTGATGGATGAGCTTTTTTTTGTAAGTTTTGAGTTTACGTGGGATCTGTTTACTTTTGCAAGTGCGTTTTGAACGCATTGTAGGTGATTGTTGTCAAGTTTCTATTGTTACTTGTTAATTGTTATTATATACCTAAAAAAAATACTCATATTAAAACCTTTATTCTATGGATTCTGGCTAACTTTTTCAACTTTTTCTTTCAAAGGTACATAACCAAAACCTTAATGTCCATGTAAAATATGAACTTTGTAGCCCCACCCGTTTGGTCAGAATCGGCCCAAATGTCACGAAAATATCGCACTAAAAAACGAAAAAAATCGTAAAACTACGATATTCATGAGAAATATTTCTTCGATTGTACCCATAAATGTGGCAGGTTTTAGTTCAGAGATTTCGAAGGTCCCCTCCAATTTTCATCAAGATAGCATATGCCGTTTTCCCGGTAGAGAGCGAACAAACAGACAAAAATACAAACAAACAAAAACAAACTAACAAACAAAAAAAAACATTTGAACTAATTTTTTTTGGGGGGTCAGTGAAATTAAAGTCTTCGCTTCGCTCATCCAATCAAGTTGTTGAAGTGTGTGATGAAACATGTGCTAAACGTGTAGGGAAAGGAAGTGATGATTCCAAAGCCTAAAGTTAGTTCTCAATGCCACTGCCAGCGACCGGATTCCAGTCTAAACGTGTTAGTCTTAGTCTAGCGGTTACGTTCGATTTCGACCTTGGCTCTGGTTTCTACTTTCTGGTCTACGTCTGTCTACTCGTTTTTAGCAAGGAGACTGGAGAAGAAGGCATTTAGTGTTGAGACTTTACTTTACTGGACCCTAACCTAACCGTTAACAAATACAATAAGTATATGGATGGAGTATGGGTTATTGATAAAGATGAAAACGTTGCATTACTTGAATTAAAAGTCTACCCAAACCAGGATTCGAACCTGGGACACAGGAACCAACGTTTACCAGAGTAAAGTCCAATTGAATTAACTGTATGCCGTATCTGAAGAACACTAAATCTCAAGTGGAGTTACGGAGAATGGCTCGCTTGATATTAGAGGATATTGTGTCGTGTCAGGACTATGCTGGCTAAATCCAGACACAGGTGACATGAGAGATCGCGTGTCGTGTGTAACGGTCACTCTGGGGACCAGATGTAGACAGAGACTGAGGACCCAATCTCCAGCTGGAGATTTATGTAAAATGTAGTTTGCGTTACATTTCTGTAAATTGCTACGATCAAGATAAAGACTCACTCTGGTCTGGACTAATGTGATAAGTCAAGTCAACCGCTGCCGAGTATTCTCGCCAGCAAACGTGACGGTTGTGGTGATAACGTCAACTAGTACGGCAGCGTTGTTACTGGTTTAGTGTGCACAAAGCGACACCATTCTATCGGATTGTGTAAAGCGACACCATTCTATCGGTTAATTTAATGAATTTTACCTGCCCATAGCCAAGGGCAGGAAGACTAATGCAGGACACGTGTGGGCCGTAGCCCTCTGTAGCCTGATACTATTTACTCCAACAATACAGTTTTAAAACAAATCCTGAGAATGCCCGATCTAAGGATACACATCAGATCAGTTTTACCCGGTGTGACGTAGGTCGTAGAGACTACCCTTATTCACCATGCCCTTAGTAACATCGGAATTTGTAGTTGTGCGTTTTTATCCAATTTACACTTCTGTTACGCTAATAATCCATGATACTTATCCTTCAAATATAATATAATATACTTTGGCTAATAAATGTTTGATATCTGTGTTCCGTGCTGAGAGAAATGTATGGTGCACGTAAATACTCGTTTTCAAACGTTATGAAGGGTCAGGTTGAGACAGACAACGAGAACAAAACGCTTGGCGCTTGAAAACACTTCTATATCCTCACAACATGTTTTATTTTATCAACATCTATGCCAGATGCATAATTTAAGGGCAAACACCAAGTCACTAACACGTCGCTAGCATAAGGGTGCTTAAAATATGTGGGTATTCATTTTTGTATAAGAAAATAAACTAGTTTTGTTTCGGCAAAAACGGGCGAAAATTCGGTTAGGCATATAATTATACATTTTGGTATAGCCTTGATGAAGTTCGGCTTAAAATGATCCTAACAACAAAAGTCCAAAAGCCAAAGACAAAAACAATTTAGTGCTTATGAAAACCAGATTTTCTATAAAGAGCTTATGCTCGTAGTACATGGCTAAAAGAAGTCGAAGGAAGAAACTCTGCAGGAGAGATTTTATTTTATTTTAATTTTGTATCCCCCCCCTTCCCCCTTAAAAAGTACGAATAAAACCGTGTGGTGAATGCAAAGTAATTCGAACCTCTCCAGCCAAACAGCCAGATGTTGAAAGGTACCTTAGAACTACACACGTGACAAACAGACGACATATGTACGTCATCACTGTCATGAATCCCACCCAGCGACCAAAATAAACTATACGTGTGTCGTGTACAAACACCCCCAAACACAGGAGCTTTTCATTCCGGATGCTGGGAGTTTGATTCCCGCCAGCGGTAATCCCAATTTCACAATGAAATGGAATTGCTGGGATTTGGCCCGGCCTCAAATTAGACTTTTGGGCCTTTCTTCCGAACGGCAAATGAGAAGTTGAAAACCACTTTTATATACTATAGCTAGAGCTATGAAAAATAGCATTTATATCTGAAATTAGCATAATTTTCCAAATTTAGCATTTTGTAGCATTAATTTTCTTCTCCACCAAAACCCCAAATTGGGGAGTTTCTTGTATTTTAATGAAGAATGTATTCAAATTATGCTTATAGGAAAACATTTCAATTCAATGTATCACTTAAACGTTAGAATACAATGCTAAACCAATTCTCAATTGTACAGGTAAACTTATTTTCAGTAAATTTAGCATTTGTAGCGTTTTAAGAATTTATACTCACTGATTTAGCATCAATACCCTAAAACGCTAAATTTCATGCCTCAAACTATAGCTGGTTTATCTCAAAGTTATCTCAAAGATGTATATGTCAATATTTGTAAGTTATTATGTTTGGTGTGTTTTTTGGTTGTATCCGTAGACGATGGATGTCTCATGGCACAAACACACCCCTTCCCCGCTAAAACGTGTTAAAAGGGAGAATCGTTCCCAAATGAGCCCCACACGATTAAATCATCTGCTACTACTTCATAAGACGCTGGAGATAGACCAAATCTGAACTAAGTTTGTAAACAAAAGTGAGCGTCGCTAAAGTGTTTGGTACTTTTCACCACTCAAAGTTACCAAAACTCAAGGCAGTGGGTGGCGTATCCAAGGTGGAGGGCTTGCGCCCCTCGAAATCCCAGTTTAAATATTATATTCTTCAAATCATCTTTATAATTACTCAAACAATTAAATTCATCTATTTTATATTTTCTTTTTTCCGTTCAGCGAAGCACCTAAACTTCTTCGAATACACATAAAAACCACTTCAAAAATACGTTTTTTTTAAAAAATTGACTGCGGCGCTATTGTGGGGGGAGGGGCTTATGGAAGCATGTATACTTTTACTGGTAAAGTTTCTCCCCCCCCCCCCCCCCCCCCCCCCGGAAAAATAGACTTAGGACGCGCCTGTTTATAGCTAAACAGTAAACACACTCTCGTGCAACACACCGTAATTATCTGTAATCTTACTAATAAGCAAAGCAATAACTTTCAAAACGATTATTTAAGGTGTTGTAATTTTATGCTCTTCATAAAGGCTAGCTCCATTACATTACAAAGGCGGCTCCAAATAAGAGTAAAATATAAACGCATTTGGACATGACGTTTAAAAAAATTAAGGGCACAATAACATTTTCGGAATTTCGAAAATGTAACGATTTCGTTTGGAGGTACATAATTTTTAAGGATACAACACAGTTATTTTTTATTATAATTACGTTCCCCATAATATTCTGAATAATTGTCCTTCGTTTTATGACAATTTCAAACTTTTTACACGTGTACTCTTTTGTTTTGCGAACTATGACCCAATTTAATTGAACAGAAAATTTAAGTTTAGGAAGGAACTTCTTTAAAACACCTGGCCAAATTTAAACACTAGGCTGCTGAATTAAAAAAAATACATTTTAGACCCGAACAAATATCTAGTAAGTTCAGAGAAAATAAAATAAAATAATCAAAGATTTAGTTTCTCAGACCGATTTCTTGAACGAATGAAATAAGATCAGTCCAGTCGTCCTTGGCTCCGTCCTGCTCGTAATCTGCCGTATCAACACAAACAGTGACCGCGCACCCCGCCCGCCATACGAGAGCGAGTGAGTAAGCGAGCGAGGTCCCCTCTTGTCGGCGACGGTGGCTCGGCCGGCCGGCGTCAGTACGTCGTCAGTAGGCGCGCGGTAACGTCGTGTGTGTACGGAGTGCTCGCCGTCCGTTCGGTCGTCGCCCGACTTCAATCGATGTTGACATCTGGATAAGTGAGATCACAAGGAGTAACATACATCCTCGCGGTGAGTAGCCTACTGACGCTGTACTGTGTAGATTTATTTAGAAATTAAATTACAAATTCTCGCGAATTGAGATGAAGGTTGGGCTATGTGACTAACCTAACACGTGCTTAGTTACCGGTAAGTATGACCAATGTGTGATCATTTCTTTCGCATCATGACTATTCACGAACTCATGTAATTTTAGATTCCATGGTAGCGTAGGAAAGGGAAATTTAAATTTTGACAGATGACAATTTTGCAACTTGTTGAAAGGGCTTTATCAATTTGGTAGATGTCAAGGAATGATTTTTATAAAAATGAATGTATTTTAATTTTGTGACTTATTTTTATTGATCTGTGGACAATGGCAAAAATGTTAAAAGTATTTTTCTAAGAGATCCTATTTTTATTTTTTGCTAGGCAAGGGGGCGGAGTTAACTCCCCTCCGGCTATTCGGATGCTGTAGGATTTCATAAGGGTAGGCTACATTCTATTGTAGCTGTCAGTTGAACGCTCTCATCGGAACCAACAAGGAAAGACGTGTGGTGCAATGTTGCATTGGCGTATATCATATTCATTTACACCGACACGTTCGTAATAACTCGTGCTCATCACATAAAAATAATAAAAATAATTGAGGAAACTCAACATTAAATGATTTCGAATTCTTTGAGTCATACAGCTGAGCAAGGCTATATTTATATTTATACAACACCATCTATCTATCGCACGGATGTGATGCATTCTGTCACAGATAAGGTAATCAAATCGTCGCTTTGAGCCTCGTGCTTCTCAAATAACTAGCACACTCCCTCCCTCTGACATCACTTCGTAGTAGGTAGTCGAGCTCGAGGTGTGAGTGTGAACTTTGATACACCAACTTACACCACTTGGAAAGAATGTACACTCGCTCACACCAACCACGGATTGGAACAGGATTGAAAAGGGAAACATTTGGCAAGTTTCCGCTTTTCGGCAGATGGTTAGAGCGTGGAGTTTACTATTTAAACTCCATGGTTAGAGAGGAAGAATTAATAAATATAAATAAATGCATTGTTGTTGTAATATAACTATTCCAAATATTTACTTTGTTTATGTAGTTCATTGTTGTGTCTGCATCTATGTAATTAGATTTATTTAGTTGTCCTCCTTTGCAAAGCATTTTTACAACTGAATAGGACAGATGTTAAATAAATAAATAAATAAAAAAATTAAAAAATGGTAAATTTTATTTTAGGAACTCTGCCACCTGTATCTTCATACAAACTGTGGAGTATATATTACACTTCCTAACCAAATAAGTAACCGGGAGAGTTTGTTCGTTGAGGTGCAGGTCGTGGTCGTGAAACTAAGGAGAGCTTAATTCTGTGCAAGTGGGGAGTTGTCGGTCTTACTCTTGAGCAGGCCCATGTGCTGTGCCGGAAGTCTCGGTACAATGGTGGGAGTAAAATACCCAACCAGGCAGCGTCACTCAAATTGGATAATAGCCTATTAAATCGTTCCGAGGTCATTGTAATGGCCTCAAGTTGCGTACACACACACTCACTTTCCGAAAAACCAAATGAGCCGACTACTATCCAGACAGATATAATAACATGTGTGTCCTTCAGAATCAGATCTTTCAGGCGGGTTTGAGTATTTTGTAGACTAACTGGGAATGGCCGCAACGCAATCATACTTTTCCAGTTTTCTCGAAATCAAAAAGCTTGTTTTGTCCCAAATGCTATTCGTGTTCCCGTAGGATATCTGCGATAGAGGTGACAACTTGAGTTTGACCATCTATATCGAATCGTTGTGTAACATAACATGATCCATGTCAGGAATCGAATCGAATCCATAACCTGTTAACCCCCCCGAGTCCTAGGTGCTAAGTTAACACTTATTTAAAATCAAGTGTCAATGACGTATAGGTAGTTGCTTTAGTCTTGGCCAGAGGCAGGTGTTTTCGGTCTGAAGCTACGATGAACGTGATTCGTGTCAAACTTCTTTTATGAGTTTTACGAGTATACATCTTTGTGATCTAAAAAGTATCTTTAATTTAATCTGGGTCAATCACGAAATTGGTCATTAACTGCAATATTGCTGTCTTCTCGCGAAATTATACTACATCAGTCAAATTCCGCAAAATCTTCAATTTCTTAAGATGGAATGGGACACATATGGCAGTTAGCAAATAGCTATTCGCTCGGCCAAGATGCATCCGACTTGTATGCAACTTTGCAAAGTTGTCAATAAAGCATAAATGGACAGCCCTGCGGTCATAGATTTTCCAAAAAATTGTCTTCATGAAAAAAAAAATCGCGAAGATAGTCAATTTTGGAATTTTTAAGAAAACAAAATTTGTGATAACTAATTTATTTTTTATAAATTATTTTAAAACAAAATTTGGAAATGCGTTTCTGCAGAGCCCTTTATTTCCACATTGTTGTCATATGTTCAAAATTTCAAACGTCTGTGATCAGTCGGCCGAACCCTGGACTTGCATTGGAAGCAGAAACAAACCATACTTCATCTCATAAACGTCCTTAACGCGCATTGCGCCCCTCGACAGCACTTGGACTGCTATTTACCAACCACAATTTAACGCTATAAGCTTCCGAAATTTTCCCAAACTTCCTCCATCACATTATTTAAAAACGAAATGTGGCCAAAACAATCTCGAAAAACACGTGCCTCTGATAATGACTTTTAGACAAGAAAAAAGTGTGACAAATACTAGCCTATGCATTCATTACCTTATTTTAATCAAGTGACACGTTAAGGGGGGCAGGAATGGCCTATGTCGCGCATGTTAAATTGCCTAAATTCCGGTACCATTTACTCCCTGGCATTTAGTCTTAGAGACTAATTTTTTCCCCCTTCTAGATTAGCCTGTTACCTAGAAACTGTGTGTGGGGATTTTTGAATTTTGAAAATCTGTGGTTACCAGATTTTTTTTTAATTATCAAAAAAATCCCAGAAAATTGACATTTTTCAAAACAATTTATGGGTTAAAATTGGATGATGATATTTTTTCAAAATTCCCCACATACAGTTTCTTTAAAACACAATAAAGAATTAGCCCTGAAAATTTCAAGGCTCTAGCTTCAAAACTGCCTAACTACCGTAGTATATAGTGTAGGCCTACTTCATGTGCAGTAATTACATTACCGGAACCATTTTTTCGGAGGGTATATTTTAACTTAGAGATTTTTTTTTTTTAAAATTCAGCACTTGGAGTTTTTGCCAACAATAATTGTATTTTTTTTTAATCTTGTTTTTTTTATATACTACTTTAATTTTTGAGTCGTTAATATACAATGGTTGTCAAAGCAACATAAAATAATTAAATTTTTGCAAAAAAACAAAACAAATCAAAACCCCAAAAAATTATTAATTTTTAAAAATTTAATTGTGATTAACAATATAACATATTCAACCCAAAAAATCAACTTTGACAATAAGTTTCATTACTACTTCCCTTAAGCAATAAAAAAATCTCAGCAAAATGTACACAATGATTATCGTATAGTAGTTATGATTGAATTAGGTACGTTTCAGATTTTCTTCGTGCTTGTCGTGAATGATAGACAAAGCACCGTATAGCATACTCAGTGGTTAATTTACTCCTACTGTTGTCTGGTGCTCAAAGGCGTGTGCTTCCTGTAACAGACATCTGCCTGAACTTTGAAGACTCATGTGCAAGTGTGCAAGATTCGCAGTCTCATGGCTAGGTTTAGACTTTTTTGTTTGTTCTGTTTAGAGAAAATTTCTCACCACAAAACAAAACTAACGGTTAAATTACCGCCTGGGTCTGCAATTATTATCTACTCAGGTTACAACATAATCGCAATTGAGATTCGCGAGTACCAAACCAAGTCAAGGCCTTGAATCTCGTAGCGCAGTTTAGTGTGGTGCACTGTAACCATAGCTGCTATGGAGACTCACACCTTGATGCCTTGCACGCCCTTCTATTCTTAATTTGAGCAAAGAATTAACATTTTCAGTAGGTCAAGTTATGGAGAATTAATTGTTTCAACCTTTGGCATAGTTTTGTTTTAATATTACCGCAACGTACTTGTTTAGCATTCGAGCCCAATCATGTGCAATTGAAAGAAAATAACTATGTGTGGCAAATCAAATTGCAGTGTATTTTCTGTCCTGCCTACTCCTACAAATTTATGTTATTATACACAAAATTGTAATTCAAGTATGTCCATGAATAATATAATAATACGTAAAGTTCAAATCTTAGGTTCATAGACCTCTTAACATTTATCGAAAAAAATCACATTCCTCTTTTTTCCTGTTGTTCAATTCCATAAATTAACTAGTAGTTCTTGCTGTCTACGCTTCGTAAACATACTTGTAATTATATTATCCATGGTACACAACACAAGCGTTACGCAACTAGATTTGTGTTGTGCTGACTGCCGTCAAGTTATTACAGATAGCCTAAACTAAGAATGTAATAGTATAAGTTAGTATAGTCGTAATAAAAATATATAGTGCTATATAAATAAACGTTAATTTTACAATGTATCTCGTTACTATGTAACGTATTTACTACGTAACGAGATATATTGTTAGATCATGCTAGACGGTAGGAATGTATTGTAACTTTTTAATTGGTAATGAGTTGCATTATATTCATGCTTGGTCATCGGTGGTCTGCGTTGGATTTTACACTACAAATCCGTCAGTTCCACAACAGTTGCTGTTGTGGAACGATTCAGACAAAAAGTGTCTTTACATCATCATATTATCATGACATACTCGCACAGCAGTGAGACAAGAAATCGGTGGCGAGAGAGATCTTTTGTCAGCGTTAGATCCAGATAGATCCTTGGCAAGAATGAGATAACCAAGTGTGAAAGTGATTGGGACTAAGGAGGGAAGAAGCGTATTATTCAAAATGTGGTTTCCTTATTTTATAGAATGCTTAGCAACTCCTCATATTTTAAAGAATATCTGTTATCGAATCGATGCTCTATGTTAAAAATTAAGACTTGCAAATTTGGAGGTTTAACCTCGCTCTGAGATGGGGTGGACTAGGGGGAGAGCTAGGGCTAGCCAGAAGTATTGATCTCCGGGACCACGTGCCTCGGATAGTGCGAGTGTGGATGATTCAAGGGCAAGGCCTCGCTCTTACATCAATACCAAGTATCAAGATGGGGTAGTAGTGAATCCCCACTAAATGAACGGGGGAAGTGAGGGATGAGTCCATGGAAGTTCCAAGACGTGGCCGCGTACTGTACCGTACCATATCGGCGAGAAACGGACCCACTAAGAACAGTTTTCTTTTCATTTGCTCTACTCGTCTGAGGTTGTCTAAATAAACCTGTTTCTAGAAAATGGAAATAAATTAAGAAATGAAAACATCAATCTCGGCGGTATGGATGTTTGTAATTGGATGAGCGAAGCGAAGACTTCAATTTCACTGACGCCCCAAAAAATTTAGCTCTTTTTTTTTTTTTTCGTTTTCGTTTTTTTTTTGTATTTTTGTCTGTTTGTTCGCTCTCTACCGGGCAAACGGCATATGCGATCTTGATGAAAAATGGAGGGGACCTTCGTTTTCTCTGAACTTAGACTTGCCACGTTTTTGGGTATAATCGAAGAAATATTTCTCATGAATAGCGAACTTTTACGATTTTTAGTGCGATCTTTTCGTGACATTTAGGCCGATTCTGACCAAACGGGTTGGGTTACAACTTACAACGTTCATATTTTACATGGAAAATTGGCGGTTATAGTGATGTAGTACTTTTTGAAAGAAAAAGTTACAAAGTTATCCAGAATCCATAGAATAAAGGTTTCAATATGAGTTTTTTGAGGTTTATAATAACAATTAACAAGTAACAATAGAAACTTGACAATAATCACTTACAATGCATTCAAAAAGCACTTGCAAAGAAAAAGTGGTCCTACGCAAACTAAAAAATTAAAAAAGCTCATCCATCAACGCGGCGGGACTTAAGCGTTTTCCTAGTGTGTTAAGTATGCCCTAATGGATAGAGCCCCGTTTAAAAAAAACAAGTTTTACAAATTAAACTTCGCTGCATGTGATGACAAGTCACAAAGGTAAATTAAATTGTTTCTGTTTCTCAAAATGTAAATGAATGGATGAATTGATCAATTTCGAGCCAGAAATTACTGAAGTAGTATATGAAGCCGCAAGCATTAAAAGCGACACTTATATATAGCTTTATGAATACCGTATCTATAAATGTTTGAATTGCACTTATAATTAAAAAAGTTGGGGCCAAATTATTGGATGAGACAAGCGAAGACTTCAATTTCACTGACCCCCAAAAATTTAGCTCGGGTGTTTTTTGTTTGTTTTGTTTGTTTTTTGTCTGTTTGTTCGCTCTCTACCGGGCAAACGGCATATGCGATCTTGATGAAAATTGGAGGGAACCTTCAAAATCTCTGAACTTAGACCTGCCACGTTTTCGGGTACAATCGAAGAAATATTTCTCATGAATATCGTACTTTTACCATTTTTTCCTCCCCGATTTTTAGTGCGATATTTTCGTGACATTTGGGCCGATTCTGGCCAAACGGGTGGGGCTACAACGTTCATATTTTACATGGACATTAAAGGTAATGGTGAATGTATTGCTTTCTGAAAGAAATGTTGAAAAAGTTATCCAGAATCCATAGAATAAAGGTTTTAATATGAGTTTTTTTTAGGTTTATAATAACAATTAATAAGTAACAATATAAACTTGACAACAATCACCTACAATGCATTCAAAATGTACTTGCAAAGGAAAAGTGGTCCTACGCAAACTAAAAACTTACAAAAAAGCTCATCCGTCAACACCTTAAAACTGCTCCATAAATATAGAACCGCGATTGATACTACCAGATTACCAATTTCAAAAACGAAAACATTATTTTAATAAATCTGCTGTGTCAGGGCAGGGTTCTTTAGTAATTGAGAATGACATATAAATAGTGACATTGCCCCCCAGCGTGCCCCAGTCACCAGTCACCACTGTGTCGGTCCGTCTTTCACATCAACTTTCCGACTGGTGAGTGGTGACAAACGTAGAGATGTCACCAACGTTTAAAAAATAAACTCCACGGACCGAAAGGACGCATTGACATTGGTAAAATAGAAACGTTAGGTCATGATTGTCTATAATTAGCCTAAGTGAGAGAGAGACGGCGCTTCTGTTTGCAGTTTCGGGGATATGATATAATCCTATGGCGCTTTGCCATTCCCGCCGACAATGCATTGAGTTCTTCGCCCGTTCCATTACGTTGGTATATTATTGTAGAATAATTATCACTGGTCACACGCGTTTTTTTTAAATAAACAGATAACGTACCGTTCACGCACAATCACTTATCTATCAGGTTCAAAGCTCATTCATTTGTGCAATGTGATCTTATCAAATTAATTGTAATGTTATGATTGTTATCGTACTGCTAATGGTTTTAACATTAATGGTATCAAATTGATTAACGATTTAGATTAACTAGCAAACATTTTTTAATAAAAATTAGGCCTATTATTATTTTGCATCTACTCTACTTTTTCATAAACATTGTGTAGCCTGTATCATTGTTATCACTTTTATTATTATTAACTATTAGACTGTTCAGATTCACTTTCTCTGCTAAGAGTTATACTTGTACACTGTACTAGTCAAAGTGAATAAAAATATCTATATATCTATGTATTTAAAGTAAATTGATTAATTTCTTACGAAACTAGCGCAATTGAATCTGACACCATACTTCTGCAGTACAGTGACTTACACATTTTCGCTTGCAGGTTACACTAAATCGTATAGATCCGATACAGCGTGATTCTATCGAAACCTGGTTTACATTATTCTAGATAATGATTATGTCATTTACAATCTGCATTGGCCTTCACCTAGGATTAATTGTCTGTGGAAACATGAGGTTGACTCACTTTCTCTTAGCGCTGAAACGGTAACGTACATGGTTGGATGAGCGTAGTGCGAAGCAAAGGCCTCAATTTGACTGGGTCAATAAATTGTGCATTTAGCCCCCGTAAAAAATAAAAAAATCTTGCGATTTTCATGAGAAATATTTCTTAGATTATACTCGAAAACATTGTACACATTGTAAACATTGTAACATTGTTTGTAATGTTGTGCTTTGCTATTACCTTTGTGAGAGTATATTCAATGAAGCGGAATGAAACAGTTTCTATTTATATTTAAATGCCATTTTTATTTAGGACATATAGTATGTACATTTCATTACATCATTCATTGAACTTTCATGTCACGATATGCAATTAGATATTTAAAGACAAACACTAGAACATTTCACTGTAATTGAAATACGATATAACGTGGAAATGTGCAATGAATTGTTATATTCAATATTCAATGAGGTTTAGTTGCTAATTTCTTGTAATTTTATGCTTATCGTTTGTACTCGCCCCAGTGCAGTGCTACTCACTAAAGGTGAAGAAATGTGAAATGTGTGGAGTTTGAGGAGATTCTGTCTGCAATGTGAATTCCTATCAACATCTTACTAGTATTATTACACTTCGTGCTGGAAATCATGTGTGTGTAATGTGTCGTGTTTTTCAAGAGCTATGGACACTAAATATCAATATGGAATACATTAGTCTATTGATCGTACCCATATGGAACAGCCTGTATACGTCATTACACCCGCATATTATTGCAAAGCTCTGGAACATTTAGTTATAGCTCTGTCGCAGAAATTGATGCTTTTGTATATAGCCAAACATTGATCAAAATAAAATGTCTTCGTCTTCTAGACCTGTGCATAAAGGTATCTTGCTTTTCAACATAGATTTATGCCTCTACTTTACTATTTGAATTTTACTACGCCTAAAGCGCATTGTTTCCAGCTGGGTGATTCTCTAAGGTCCACGTTAAAAGTTATAAGTAACGCCACCATGCTAAACATACGGCTGCGCTAAATTTAAATTTAACCCAACTCTTTACAGAATCGTCATTCAGAACTCCAGCTAAAACAAATAGTCTGAGTGTGTGCATAATGGTATAAAAAAACACCATGCATATACATTGTATGGTAGGAACAATAAATCACTTTGATGTTAGGTGTACTGTTTATCTGAACTTGTAACTCTGTAGTCACTGTGTCCTCAGGTGCCCTGTGGGCAGGTAAAATTCATTAAATAATAACTGTTATTATAACTATCTAGATCGAGTCTCTCATTTATTTATTTTTAATGTATCCTCATAACATTACAACAATGACACAGATGATGAACACGTGATTTGATCGGGACATTTCGCCGCGTCGCGCCGACAATGTCATTGTTATTGTTAGTTGTTATTCCGGGCCATAAAATCCGAAATATGAAAAATTTGTATGTTTTTTTCTGTTGAATTGCATGTTGAGTTGACAACAAATATTTTTGAATTTGTGGATGTATGTATTTATTTATAAGCATTTTAAAACTGTTATTATGTGTATAACTTAGCCTACTGTGTTGAAAATACGAGTAGGGCCAATATAATAGTGCAGTCAATATTTTGACAATGAACAAATTCATGGGTCGTTGAAAACCTGCTCAGAGAGTCAGAGACACCCCTGCCACTTCTAGTGACTGGATTAGGTTTGAGGTGAGGGAGCGGATAGGTCTCCCTTAGGGAATGTCAAAGGTTTGTGTTTAATTAATATGAAATAACTTCCAGTCAGGATTTCCAGTAGCCAACTGGTATCGAATCGACGACATTCCGAATTATTCTCGTGTCGTGTAATGCAGGAGCTACCTCTATCGATGGTGACAATCTTCTCCGTGAGTTGCCTGAAATGTGCTACAAATCTTCAGTATGAGTTACTTTAACAGAATTTTCATTATCAATTATTAGCTACTAAAGACTGAACAATAACAAATAAAATTAGTGCCCATTTACTTAGTTTGACCCTAGCCGATATACTTTTTAATGTGGAAAATGTGTGTTATTGTATATTGTGAGCTGAACGCTGTGTTTTGATGAAAATATATCTCAGTTCTTGTAAATTGTCATTAATCTCATATTCCATTTTTATACACCTATTATTTTTTCAACACCTGATTTACGTTCATAGGAAAACAATAAGGAAAATACTTACGTAAATGCACTCGATATTACAAACTGTAGTACAACAACATACCCATACACTGAGACAATATCAACAACATAATTATAAAGGTTTTAGTACAAAAATGTGAAATGAAATGGATTAAATTAAAATTAAACTATTTATATTGAAATGCACTTGCAAAACACAAACCAAACCCGAAAGTTCTTTGTGTATCGTGTTTGATGTTGTATCAGTTTTTGCGTTGTATAATTATGCGTGGTGATGCAGCGATTTCTTTCTTCAAAATAGCACAGCTTAATTGTTAATCTTGTGCTTCAATTTCTAAAGAATTTGAAACTAATTTTAATTCTTTTTTGTTCGTTTTTCCGTCCGAAATGGAGGAACTAAAATGGCATATACAGCGTTGGCTGCCAAGGATTGAAACTATTGTTGATGTTCGAAATTTATGTTGTCGAATCGTCTATTTACGGCCTACATATTTTAAACGATTCTCCTTAGCTCTAAATGTTACCAATTGAGCTCGACAATCTGGAATAGACCAGAATTGTTTAATCAATCTTTTAACAGACAGCGCTGCGCTTTAAACGTTCTATTTGTTTATTTTGTTTCCCAAGTTTCTTGGTAATGTCTTCCGGTGAAGTAGGACTTGATTCAAACGGTGACGTAACACATATACACAAAGTATGTATAACAAGCACCGAGGCATTTCTTATTTATGTTTTGTGCACATGTTATACTTCACTTAGTATTACGTCTCTCAGTTTGTGTTTTCAGTCCAGTACTGTGAGTGTGAACTATATTGTTCAGTGTTGGGAAGTTACTTTTAAATAACAACGCTTTGGGACGCGTTCCTTTTTTGGGAGCTTTTGAAGGAACGCGATCCCATTTTTTAGTTAGATGAACTATATAAACACAGAAGTTAAAAATATCGGGGTAGTTATTGAAATGTTTTTAAAATCTCCTTTATCTTTTGGAAATATTAAAAAACAAACATAAAAATTTTGGTCAGTCTGGAAGCACTAGCATATCTCTTTAGGAAGCATAGCCTCGATTGATAATTTAAGAGCGTGTCTTCTTGCAATGACGCTGCATAGTCAACATATTTTGCGACCTATATCCTTGCATAATTTCTCGCTATGAAACTTTTAACTTTTTAGGAACTAAATAGTTGCTGTAACTTTTAAAGACAGGAGTAACTTTAACCTTTAAAAATTCCTCTTTTGCGGGAACTTCCTCTATACTGTTTTTGTTCTTGTCGATGAAAATAGGTTTTGACTCTGTCGTATTTCTGTCATATTTGGTGTAATGGTGGAAGCTTATTCGAGTAAAATAACCTCTTTTCTTAGCTACATAGAATTAAATAGCTATACTAGGAAGCTTCGCAATCGCAAACGCTTTTTCAGGCACGTTGTTGGATGAGCGTAATTGGTGCATTGAGCTGCCATGTGTTATGCAGATTTTCTGTTGTTCTGTGAAAAAATCATTACAATCGGATAAAGCATGTAGGTGTTATAAGTCGAAGATTTTTTTTTAAACGAAAAAAGCGTAAAATTGCGATTTTTATGAGAAATAATTTTTCGATTGCGCTCAAATTTCACACGAATATCTTAATTCATAAAATTAAGGTTCTGTGAAAATATCATTACAATCGGATGAAGCTTGTAGGTGTTAAAAGGTCGAAGAAATGTTTTAAAATCGAAAAAATCGTAAAATTGCGATTTTCATGAGAAATAATTTTTTGATTGCGCTCAAAAACGTAGCAGTTCTTTCGAAGGCCCTCAGAAAATTTCATCGCAATTGGAGTATCGGTTTAGCCGGAATCGTGTTAACAAACACAAAAATTCAAACAGAAAAAAAAAGAAAGAAGAAAAACAAAACATACCGGATTTTTTTCTCCAGTGTAGTAGAATTGAATTTTCGCTCGATACGCTCATCCAATTAAAACATCACTTACAAAATTAATACACTTGTACAGTACGAATTCTACCCACAAGTGTTGAGACTAGCCTACTCTGTTTTTGTAGAAAACGTGATATTTTTAACGTCAATGACTTCGTCGTCGAAGAAGGGTCATTTTATGCTGATTGCTCGCATTAATAGTGAACATACTTCAACTGGAATCACGGGTCAATGTTGAGCCAAATTAGTAGGCATGCGTATGTCCCATCCCATTCCCATACATTTTTCTCTAGGATCTCTTTTTGCCAATCCATCTGAAACGATGATATGACGTAGAAGTGGTTACAATCTATACTTACCTCCAGTGGCGTACGCAGGAATATATTTCGGGAGAGGTCTGGGACCAACGACTCAATGGGGGGGGGGGGGGACAAAATAGCGCCGCAGGCAACTTAAAAAATACATAGTTTTAAAGTGGTTTTTATGTGTTTTAAAATATGTCAAGGGGCTTTGCTGAATGAAAAAAAGAGAAATTAATAGATGAATTTAAGTTTTTGCGTATAAACCTAGATGATTTGCTGAGTATGATATTAAAGCTGGGATTTCGAAGAGGGGGGGGGGGGGAAAGCCCCCCATGGATACGCCACTGCTTACCTCGTTTTCACACACGATGATGGGAATTGGCGGTGCTTTTAGCTTTAGTTCTGTGAAACAGATGGTCAATCATAACAATCCCCCCTTTTCTAAAATACATTTACATTTTCGCAAGGACAAGTTAAAAACAAAACAATGATAAAGTTTCGTTCGTGTGGCTAAATAATTCATATATGCTAAATTTTTCGTTGCCTAATTTGATATAACTACAATTTGATGTTATAAAATACTTCACAAGAAATAGCTTTTATTACTAAATAGCATAGGCGTCTACCTACCGTTTCCGTTTTGCACGACATTTCGTGGACATCGCCCGCAAACTATATGTGCCGTGCATAGCTAGCCATGGAAACAAATAACTTTAGTTCAATGTAAATCATCGACTGTATATTATTATTGTTGCTGTGAAAACTGAAAACTTATTCTTATTTTGTCCATAATCTGACGGGTGACGCTTTTTCAACGTGGTATAGACGCTTTTTCGAGACGGTATAGTGACCAGGCTATGATTGATGAATCACGTTCTTCAACTCTCAACATGATGACTTTTATGACATACACGGACAAAATAAATAATATTATAACTTTGCAAGGATGCCTGGTTTGTTTCGTTATTTTCAACATGTTTAATTATTTCTTATCGTCATATGTATTTTGTTATCTCATAAACCATTCTATACTTACCAGTTTGTTTTCTATTATTGTTAGCCTATATTGTATGATATAATATTTGTATTTCTTTATTATTTGTGTTGAAATAAATTCATAGTTACTTTAACCCTTAACTTTAGCCTATAAATAGGACTGTCATTATCACTCTTGTGTATCTAATATAATATCGTCTGATATCGCTCTAACCAACCGTTTCCTCGTATGTGCAGATGATGGTTGAGCCACAGAACAACGGCCAGTGGAGCTGGACATTCCTGGTGGCCTTCCTACTGGTCACCCTGTTCCTTCTAGTCAGGTCAAACCAGACGCTTTCACTAATTCACAGCTACTCTTCGTTGTGTCAATGTGTTGATCTTATCAGAACAACGGGTTGGAGCTGGACATCAAGTCCTTCACACTTGGTATGTTTTTAGTCTTCAAAACAAAAACTCATTTCAACTAGACAACATTTCCTGTTTCAAAATTTGGCCCAATCACCATACACATCTCATTTGGGTTTTCTAATTGTAACAACCAAACGTTTTTATTCAATGAATTGTTGAGCACAGACCGCCATGATTGAATCTTGGCTTAAAATGTACCATGTTTTGAGCTCCAAGCTTCCTACAAAATTTCTGTATTGTAGTAAGATGGGGGGGCGTGGATGGACTTCATGGGTCCTTTAGTGGTATGTTTTTAGTCAGGTCTATACCAGAGCTTCACTAACCAACATTTCCCTTCGAGGCAGATGAGGTTATAGCCCTGACAACGGCCAGTAGGAGTCATTTGGTGACCTGACTAAAAATGGTCACCTTTACCTATCAGATATCGACTCTTATAACCAAACCTGTATTGCAATAGGTTGAGTACGGAAACGGGCATGATGGTACAAATTTTGGCCATGGTTTTTCAGTTGTTAACCCGAAAGATTGTACATAACAAATTTCCTTATTATTTTTGCCACCGAACAACGGCCAGTAGCCCGACACCAGGTGCTGTATAGGCCTTTTACTATAAAATCAATAAATTCACTAAACACAAACCTCTACAAATTTATCACAAAAAGGCAAGCTACATCCTAATGGCCTTTCTACTGTACACTGCCAATAGTCAACAGACGTACACGTCAAACCAACGTCTGTATGGAGATGATGGTTGAGCCACAGAACAACGGCCAGTGGAGCTGGACATTCCTGGTGGCCTTCCTACTGGTCACCCTGTTCCTTCTAGTCAGGTCAAACCAGACGCTTCGGTTTCACTCTAACTTCGTCATCTACGTGGGCACCTTCTCATTTGCGTCTATCATCTGTATACCTCTCTTCTGTCTCAATCCCTGGAATGTCAAGAACTGTTTGTAAGTATTCACACTACCTCTTCCGGTTTGTGTACAATGTATTTATCTTACTAGGCACCTAGTAGCATATTAAGTGGTTTGGATGCTACAGGGATACAAAGTCTTCACACTTGGCGTGGGGTATTTTTATCGTCTTCCAAAAAAAAAACATTCATTTGCAACTAGATATATTTTGTTAAAAATTTGGCCCAATTCTCATACACAGTCTATTGGTTATCTTAATTGAAAACAACGTTTTTTCAATTAAATTCTTTTCACCGACTGCATTATTGATCATTGGCTAATTTACATGTTTGACCCAGTTCCCACTTATTGTTATTGTAATAAGGGGGAGGGGGGATGTGACTTATGGGTCTTTAGTTTTTGTTATAGTCAGAAGAAATTGTTCTAAGAACTTATAACAACAACGAAATTCTTACGACGGACCAATCAGACGTCTATAATCCTTACGACCGGCCAGTCAAAAGGAGTCATTATGACACTGGAATAAAACATGACTTACCAATCAGGATATCGTATTTCTTATAACTGAAACCATTGTATTACAAATTTACAATGGTGATGGGAACTGGGACTTGATTTACAAATTTTGCCATGGGTTTTTCAATTGCTTACAGAATGAATTGGTATAAATTTAAACAAATTTATTTATTTATTGCCACCAACAACAGAGTTACCTCCACAAGTGCGATATAGGCTTTTACATAAAATCAATTAAATACTAAAGCACAAAAATAAAAATTATATCAAAAAATCAAACAACATCCTAATAGGTTTTCTCAGGTGCACAAAAGAACATCATACTAAACGAAATGCAAATAGAAAACTATGACGATTACAAACGTCAAGAACATTTGAAGGAAAATATTGAAAATTTAGGTGATTTATGTTGAGATCTGGATGGATGACAACTAATTGGTTATACGAATGTTGGATCCGGTTAATTGGCGAATTACTAAAAATGTCTGGTCTGCTTCTTGGCAGATGGTAAGTCTGTAGGTTTTGTGTTGGTCTTGCAGGAACGTGAAAATGTACTAGATCAAGAAGCTGAGAGTCAAAATAATTATGCAGAAGCTTATTTACAAATATTAGATCTGTCTGCTTGCGCAAATGCCTAATTTTTAACGTTGCTTTGGGTTTTGATTTTGTAAAGTTGCGTTGACTTGTACTTCTGTTGGTAATTTTGATGGTAGACATTATCCACGTTATTTCTTTGCGACGAGACAGGCCTGCTCAACGCCGACCATCTTGCAGTTGCACATGATAGCATCTAAGACTCAAGTGTTCTAAATATATAACGTCTTTCATTCACTGTGGCTGCTGATGAAATCGTGCAGTAGCTAGAAGCATTGGTGTAGCTCAATCAATCAATGGTATAAGTACACGTTGTAGAGTTTGAAATCCAGCACCGCGTTCTTGAATCGTGCCCTAACCCCGTGCAAACTATAGTCGATTCACTCCACAGATGTATTATTGAAATAGCTCTGCCTCTGACGCAGTCGTTGGTTTGAAAGCAGAGACAAAGAGAAGCCCTTGAAACTCAACACTGGTAAACCATAAAACTGAAATAAGTAGTAAATGATTTCATAACCCATTTGTTTCATAACACAACACAGTGATTGGTGATTTTATTAAATCTATGTAATGATACGCATGAAGGATATCAAATAAAATTGGTTCTTGCATCATCTGTGATTGCAACACATAATATGATGTTTGAAAATATACATATTCTCGATTAGTTACCATGAGGTACCCGTAAGAAATGTGTTTTTCTTTTTGTTGTCTCCACCAAATTGTGAAGCTGAAAATCATTGCAACACATGAGCGAAGTTTAGTGATCTATATTTTCGATTCACTCTATCGTGCGTAGGTACCTGTTGTAACGTTATGTATCATTATTAGTCAGATCATTCTATCATGCATTATTATCCATTCTATTCAAATGACTATGGTACCTGTTCAAAGTGCTGTGCACTAACAAAAAGTAAACGTTCATACGAGTTCATTCATATAATTACTAGCAAATCCTAGATGTATTTGATTAGGTTTGTTGTAGCATATAGTAAAAATCGTGTTTTTTCACAACCAATGTACATATTTATATATAGATTATTGCATAACTGAATAAATCTTGGTAAATGTATTACTAAATTGAAACAATCACGGATACAGGTATCTCAAAAAGGGAAGCAAAGTAACAGATCGTCGAAGAATAAAATAATACGTTCTTCAATGTTTACACCATTACAATAATGTTGTCGGTGCCGAGTATGAAAATAAATTCTAAAAGCAAAATCCGTTCCTGTTCGTGCATTGAAGTCACGTGATGGGAGGCCTGGTATTTCTAAGTAGAATTTCGGTAACGCTAGCCCACCCCATGATCCCTAGGGTCACCAAAATCATTCTTGTTGTAGGGCAATGTCAACAACAAAATCAATCGTATGTTTTTTTACCGTGAGATGTGACGCACGTACGGCGGACGGACAGAAAACTTATGCTCATAAGGGAGCTTCGTAATAATTTTTAAATCAAATTGTATTTAGAGTCTACCCACTGTTATATAACTGATTTTCAGTGGGGGACAGTAAGTGAAAGCGACAAGCCAACCCTGTAGGCCCCGACGCAATCGACGAGTGAGCGATAACCAACCAAAGATCGATATTTTTAATAGGAAATATAGCAATCAGTGGTATGGACAGTGCGAACACCCGGCGGATCCAGTATCAATAAGGCCGATTAAGAACAATTTTAAATTTTTTATGTGCCTCGTTGCTAGGACGGCTCCAAAGTCACCGTTTACAAACTCCTAAGACAAGAACTGATGGACTTAAGTCCAAATCAGAAGTTAAAAAACTTCTGACTATAGCGGGAATCCAACCCTGGACCTTCTGCATTGGAAGCAGATACTCTAACCACAAGACCAAAGTTGCAAGATAGAAGATAGTTTTGAAAAATACTTCAGTTCACTATAATACGAACTCGTTTAGGTAGCTGGGACTAGGGTATTATCAAACTCAATGCTTGAATTATAGGTCGGTTCTTTATTTATGTATCAGTGCCAAGTTTAGCGCAACGAAACGAAATAACTCTCTAATCGATTGTCAAAACAACTCACGGCGGCTGACCGACTGATTGAATACACACGCTTTTGATAAGGGGCCGTGTGTGTATTCGGAAATGAATATTCATAACTTCCGGTTGTTGAATATCACATACAATAACACAAGAGCTTGGGAGATGGTTGTATTATCAGGGTATGATTACTCGTATTATATAGACAGATTTATTTGCGACGACCATAGCCTTATTTCGTCGATATATAATAAATAATAACATAAATAAATAAATAAATTTGTATTTAGAGTCTACCCACTCAGTCTTATTTATAACTGATTTTCAGTGGAGTTTGTTATATTTATGTGTGCATATTTATGTTATATTTTTGTACTCCCCAACTTTAGCGCAGGCTACCACTCTTGAGTTATTAACTATATCCTTGATCTTGCTCATAGTGATCACCATAATATTATTACCTTTTTCCGCATATCTAGAAAACAAAAGTCAATTATCTAAGTTGCTATAATAACTTGTGCAATATTAACCTATTGTTTGTAGGTGTAGCTATAGGATTGTGACGTGTTAGGTTATTAGGTGATGTCTTATTTTTCTTTATTTCGGATCATTGTTTATGAATGTACCATTGTGTACATATAATTGGATTTGAATGTATTAAATAAATAATTTTAAATTAACATTCTGTTAAGATTAAATGCATTGTCTCATTCCGAGTGAACAAAATTATGCATGCAATTTTCAAATATATTTAATTAACTTGATTATTATTAATATTGAATGCAGATGGTACATTTTAGATTTAGCAATCAACTTTCATACAATAACAATAAGTGTTTACTTGTAAGTATAATGCTGGAAATGATAGATGAGTGTAATTACTAATTAATATAATTAGTGGTTACGCGCACTGTTTTTTTTTAAAAAATTAATTATAATGATTAGTATACCTCTCGTATGATGAAGAATCTACATGTGTTTAGTTTGAATCGAAACTGTTAATTAATAATGACATGATTGAGTTAGTATAGGTAGTAGTTTTGGGGCGTTTTAACTGCGAAGCTTATTCGCGAAAAAGTATGTATGATTCTGGCCATCTTGTAAGTCGTATAGAGTATGCCTATATAAACTATCAATATTAGAAATGTCAAATTCATAATGCACGATAATGATGTAATGTAATGGTTTGTGGAGAAGTGCAAATACTCGTGAGAAATATATTGTTTTAAGTTTTATGCTTTAATTGTGAAATGCCTGAAGAGTTTCTATCCAACCCATGGTATATTATACCGATGAGATTATTTTTTCCAACTTGATTCGTCAGACTATACGTCCTCTACTCTACCACATTGTGCGTAGTATATCTGAGCGTGTACACCACAGCTGTCGCTTCCAGTGTGAGAGTCAACACGAGACGAGTGCACACGCATTACCAACGAGTACCCTTGTAATTATCAGGTCGAGATAAGGTTATGTATTATGTAGATTGTTGTGTGTATGGAGACACCTTTTTGCCATGCTCGACGTGACATTTGTGGTGCTTTTATACTTAGATTGGATTGGAAGTTGGGTGTTGCAGGGAATCGGGAAGAGAAGACCGGATTCCAAATTGTCTAGGCCTATTGACAAATGAATAAATTAAAATTCAGTTATGAATATAATCAATATTGATTTTTACTTTATACTTATGTAAGAGGTCACTGAATTGAATCCATTCATCGTTTATCTGGATCTAGAAGTTGAATGCTAGGATCCTTTGACAGAAAAAGCCCAAGTATAATTTTACGGTATTTTTTGCAATAAAATCCTCGTATGTATATTATATACAGCAGATATGGTTCACGGATTTTTTTAAGTAGCTGCGTTGAAGGATGTGCTTGACGAATTTTCGTCTCTTTAGACGAGTGAGCGCAGCGAACGTAGTCTACAACGCTACTCGATCGGTCCTTGGTCGTGATTAATTCTGTATGTTAAATGTTAAATGTTAAATGTTAAATGTTAAATGTTAAATGTCTGTCTGTCTGTCCAGTCCCATACGGCCGAACGGCCAAATAGACTGAGCTGAAATTTTAAACAAACATCCGTGACCAGGTAACTGAGAACTGCTAACAAAATGAGCACAATCTGTTGCGATTTAAACCTGCAAGAAATAAAAAACTGAAAAATACGTTGAAATGTATAGGAATTATTTTAACGACAATGGTTTTCATTTTGATATGATATTTTTTGTTTGTTATTTACCTGGCTGTGAAATGCCGTGTCCAAGGTTAATCGAATGTTGGACGTCAAGGTACCCCCAAATTCCACTCGTAGATTGAGTAAACCTTGCAATATTTTCACGTATTTCGTACTGGCTATGTTTTCCATAGTATTGCCACAGATGATGGACTACACTGCGTTATGCATTTCAAAACATGTTAAATAATTTAAAAAATACAATCCAGAAATTAAAAAATCTTTTCCGACCGGGGGTTTGAACCCAGGTCTCCCACATTTTGGGTATAAGGGCGCCTTAGCCATCTAGACTAGGGAAACGCCAAAGTCGTTGTTGGACGAGTGAGCGAGTCATGTGTTGAGATCTGGGAACATTTGCATTTAAAATTGATTATTATATTTGTATAAATAATAGAGTTTTTAAGTTTAGTTGGTATAAGGGCGCGTCAACTGTAAGGCCATAACGCGCAACTGTAGCCTAACATAGGCTATATAGATAGGCCTAAGGTAGGGGGAAGAAAAGTAATGTTACCGGGTACTCAACACATGGCTCACTCACTCGTCAAACAACGACTTTGGCGTTTCCCTAGTTTATCACATGGAAAGATTTATTGTGAATTAAGTGCGTAAAAGTGCGATTGTAATGAGAGTTACCTGTATTTTCTTTTAGAGAGATTTCGAAAGTTACCCGAAAATTTTGTCAAAATCGAACTAGCCGTTTGCAACTTTTCCTATGGGGTAATCAAATTGAAATCGCAATCTCATCAAATTAATAGAGGCAAGCCGTATAACACACTGAAGCCATGCAATGCAATGCTCTGATGACATGCCCGAGTGTGACAGTCCCAAAGTACTGTTATTTATATCGCGAGTATCGTCGCGCAGTCGCGCAAGAGTCACGGTCACAAAGAATTAGTCCACCTGTAAGCCGACTACTGTTTGTGTTGTCCCGTGACCCAATTGAAGCACTTACCATTAAAACCATTAGTGAAACCATTAATTACGGTGATAATGCCCGAACTGGAGGGAAGATTAGATAAGAGCCCGAACATGGCGGGAGTTACATGCACGGGCTGTCCTGAGGTGTGAAATTAATACCCGGGTTCTAATTAGTTTTAATTTAAATTAATGACATAAACTTGGCCACTTCAAAAACGCTTTAGACAATCGCGTTGACGGAGGAGCGTTTTTGGTGCATTAAGGTGGCATTGTTCTAACCGAAACTGATATTGCAGACTCGTTTAGAATAGAAGTACAAGTATTTTACGTTTTTGGGTAAACATAAACATTAAAAAACGATTTGAAAGGCTCTTATTGATTTTATTTTTAAATGTTCATGTATTTCGTAATTTATCGTTAAAATGCATGAACCCTTAAACTGTGGGGGGGGGGGGTAATTTTATTTTTTGTTATATTGATGACAAAGCATCAAGGTTAAATTTTACAATGCAACATTTGTGAACAAATATGTAATCATAAAGCATTTTTTATTTTTTATTTTCCAACTCATGCCAATACACTCTTATGAAAGCAATAACAAATGCTTGTCATTTCTCAACTGGTCGTAAAACGGAACTGAAACGGAAATGTAAACTTGGTTTACTCAATCTATTAGTAAGACATAACCTTGATCATCAACTTCGTTGCTTGTTTACATGTGAAATGTGTAACCAAGCACGCGTTGGTACATTGGTATGTAGGTAGCGCACAGCGATGCCCAGAAAGAGGGGGCGAAGTTAGAATGGCGTTCACTCGGTAATTCTGCAAGTGCGATCAATGATTCTGTCTAAAGCTGGAGTGCGCCAAGCTTGTTGCAAGAACTGCGCGCGCAACTTACGTTACATACCCATTCATAACCCGGGATTTAGTTTACGATAGCGCCTAAGACAACGTAAAAGATAAAAGGGAAATCATTTGGAAAGCAATACAGCAAAAGTGTTTTTACTTTTTTGTTGGCGTTTGGATCAATTAGTCACACTTGCACCATGTTATGGTCTACTGTATAATTATTTATTTTTTGATGGACGTGTACATATACTTCATGTCCAAACCGGGTCACGAACTTGGTCCCGTCTGCGGTGGCACATGCGATTGGTCCGAAGCGTATGGCGCTAACGACTACGAGGACGTGGGTTCAGCCCTTTATCGGCATCTTTATCATCGCTCACCGTCTTGAATAGCCTTAGTGCAACAAAAATCATCATCATCGAACCTGGAACAATGCAAAATCGATTAAATCCACTTCGCAGATGACACATTTTGAATCAAACACAATGTATCAATAATTTTGGATCCGTGAATCCAAAATGCAAATAATTTGATTGAAGCGCAGTTAAACTTGACATAAAAGCCCATACAATGGACACTACAGATAATTTTGCCTTTACCTTTTTCATAAGTACTACCTGAGATCGAAGAATTATTGTCAACGGTTGGAAACATCAAAACAGACTGGTTTTCAACAAGATGTGTTCGTTCGACAACGACTCAAACCATGTAGATGGGTCCTTGCGAATCTCTTTGCTCTAGCCAAATAGTCTTGGCACACGCAACAATAATTAGTCGGGTTGGTTAGCCTAGTTAGTTACATCTATGATGTTATGTTCCCTATCAACTGGCTTACTCACTGTGCTTCTGTCCTAACTGTGTGCTTACTGTGTAACTAATATCTATATGTAGACAAGATAAAATTCGGGATTATGCTAGGACTATGCATTTGTTTGTTTATTATACCTTAAACTTGACTTAGCCAGCGATTTAGCCGAGATCGTTTAACCGGTTCCACTCGAACACCGAAGTTAAGCAGAATCGGGCGTGGTCACGGGTAGAGTGGGTGGACCTCCCTGCCTCTGAAACTCACGTATTCGTGTTAGAGCAGATTGAGGTTCGAAAAGCTAGTGTAACGGCTTCGTTCTCCTCGACGTCTGCACGGCAATCCGCGGGTTAGTGGAGGAAACCTGATATGGACTTTCAAAGTTAACCTTTGAGTAGTTAACGTCCTTTCGGATGGGACTTAAGTCCGTTTCCCTTGGTACTTTCGAAAGGAGTAGGCTCGTGACCGTACCGGGTTCCTCTCCCTTCTGTTCATACTTCATCCTCATCTATCACCACATTCGTCGTCTCGGATTAGCCAAAGTGCATAAATATGAGACGTTAAGCAATATCCAATCAAATCAATTAAACTTGACTTAGATGTGTCTGCTTCCAAACTAAGTATTTGAAAGTGTTAAATAGGATTTATGCTGAAACTTACTCCCTTTGCTTGTACTAACCGTTGTGCATAGGTTATGTACGTCGCTTGAACGTGGGTCACTACTCACTGGTGCGACAAGGTGCCACTCTAGAGCAGCCATAGCAAGTCCCGATTGAAGGGATTTTCCACAATTACAGGCGAATGTTCCTCCCAGCCTGATACTAATATCCTTGTCAACAATCCTTTCTAACAACCCGGACACACACCAACTATCTTCCTGTTTGGTTTAATCATGGGTTAAGAAGAGTTAAACCGATGTTTAGCGGTAAAAGTGATATATTTATTTATGTCGACATTTGTACATATCTTCTCGTGGTTCTCTCGATTACTACGATAGATACGGTTAATTATTACAAATTTGTGGTTGACATGAGATTAAAACGGTGTTGAGTTAGTGAGGGCTAAAAATTGAACAGGAATCCGGCCTCAGAAGAGGTTCACACCACTCTGGATGACACACACTGGTAACCTTATGGACATATACTCAAGATAAAGTTATTTGTACCCCATGTGCATAAGATGTTGAATATCCTAACTATTGTCAATGGGGTAGATAAATGGTAAACGTGCGAGGTCTGTCCTGCAGGTACATCTCCTACCCACTGAGATACGTCACCCGGATCCTGGGGATCACCTGGGAGGTGCGAGGCAGGGAGATCCTGGAGGAAGACAGGGGGTCGGTCATCGTAGCCAACCACCAGTCCAGCGTGGACATTCTAGGTAAGATATCAACACACAACTAAAAAAAATAAAAAATAAGAATGTCGGAGAAAAAGAAATACTCGGGAAATGACCGAAAATCAAGACATTAATTTCGGAAATTCTGAATGATTTTTAAATGTAATCCTGAACGTTTGAAGGTAATTATTTTGTTTGACTATTCATGAAATATATGTTTAAAAAATCGTAATTAAAAGGGATTCAAAGCCAATCGAAATGGATCTTTCTTCCACAATTTAATATTTGCTTACACAATCCTGCTACAATCGTTTTGCCATCGTCCTTGATGCTGATTAGCAATGTTTTATAAGTTTTACATAGATCGGGAAGTGGCCTTTTAAAAACTACAAAATCCTTATCATGGTAGTATGTTGTTCCAGATAAGAGATGATAACTCATGACATTTTAGGCACTGTTAGGTTTGAACTTTGATACCATGCCCTAGTGGCAGCAACCGTTTTCAAGTCCACTCGTACCTCTCGTACACAATAGATGCGCAATCAGTTCCGTATAATATTATTGTGTGTTCAGTATGACTTTTATCGCGATCATTTACAGGAGTTTCCTCAATTCATTGATAACTCGTATTTTACTACGTAGGCCTGCAACAATAATATGCGGATTTGCAGAACGGTAATGATAGTAACTGATGGCTATACGATTGTAAAGCTCGTGTATATCATTACGTCATTAGGGTTACACGCAGTCCAGTTATATACGCAATGGTTATACCGGTTTATTTTGTATGATTTCATTGTCATTTTTATTCATACGTGTTCACCTATGGCGGCATACAGTTTTATAGTTCCAGTTTTAGAATCTATTTTAGACTGTTAATTTTAATTCGAGAAATCCCATCCGAAACATGGCAAGTTTTTTCCCGTAATTAGATTCCAATATTTCTTACGACTTTTTTTTTGAACTTTTTCGACCTTGTTCCTACATAATAAATCGAGAAATGTACACAATATGTTTAGAGTGCAAACAATTGTTGCAATGCTAATTTCTTGCCGTTTGGTTTGTTGGCCAAAATGCCAACAGCAAACTACATATATTTTCGTTTACAGTTTCGTGAAAGCAATGACAAACATAAACAATAATGCAGAAGTAGTGAATAAGAACGCCAACGCGTACAACTCGTACGGCGCACAACTCGTACGGCGTACAACTCGTACGGCGTACGAGTCCGAACCCTGAAAATATATTTATGAACTAGACTCCTTGGCTTAGGTCTTAAAATTTTCTGTCTAGTCAAGTATTAGATTATCAAGTATAATGTTTTAATCTCTGTTTTTTTTCCCACAGGGATGTTCAACTTCTGGGACTCTATGGGCAAGTGTGCTGCCGTGGCAAGGAAAGAAATCTTCTATGTCTGGCCCTTTGGTCTGGCCGCGTGGTTGGCTGGTGTGGTGTTCATAGACCGCGTCCACCCGACGAAGGCAAACGAGCAGCTCAAAGATGCGGCCGAGCTCATGAGGAAGGACAAGGTATGCACCCCGGCACACGTAACTGAATTGATTTAAAATTCACTGTGTTTGTAAACTTAACATACAATGTTTAAACCAGGTTCAATCAAGTACTCCGTTCTTGTCAAATTCCTACGTGGATCGAGGATCGTTTGTATACTGGACCGTACACACATTTTAAATTGGAATACAAAGATTCCATTGATCTGCTATGTTATTATTACCTTGCATTAACCTATTATTAGATCTGTATTGAATAAAATAGGCTATCTCAATCCATTGATGCAAAGTTCACACGTACGAATATTGCTTTGAAATAAATATAATTGTGATATTGAAGGATTTCATGTAAACGTTAATAAGACAGTTATAAATTACTCTGACAAAGTTGAGATTTTTACACGATATCTTATCACATAAAACTAACACCGTTAATGGGTTGCTGAGACCGAGAATTTGGAACGTCTTTTACGACTGGCCAATGAAGTACATCGTCATGAACTTTGAGCTTCTCCAAAAAACTAAATTCTGGTGACAACTGCAATACTTTTATTGATATTTATGATTAGTATAATTGTTTTTAGATACGATCATGACATAACATGACAATCACGGAATTAGAGCTCAGCCCCATAACACAAAATGTCAATTACCGTACGCACCTGGACATTATACATACTAACCACAATAAACAAATTAATGCATACATTTCAAAACATTACATGTCTGTAATACGAAAATAAACACGTTTCAACGGTATGTGCGTGTGCGTGAGTTTGTTGAAGTTACCTGGTAGGCTGGTATGTTCTTGACTGTTCAGTTAACTGTTGTCTGACCAAGGTATTTCTGAAATTAATCAAAACCCTGATACTTTGTGTGAACCGTACATTATATATTATATCTGTTATAATAACCGTTTTGTATTTTCTAACGTTGATTTTAACATGCTTCACCAACTGTAAACATTTGCTTGTTGTTTTTAGTGTTTATTTTAAATATTTTTTACATGGTGACTTTTTTCCTGAACTCGCTGATAGCTTGGCGGACGTGTATTAAATCACAGGACGTGAATGACGCGACCCCGACGCCATTGTTTCGAGATCTGCATTACAAATTATGCGTGCGTGATCACCAGGCAATCACTGATTGATCTATTGTATCAGACGACAAAGGCGACACATCCCATTCTCTCGCATTGTGCGTAGGTGAACTCATAACGTTCTGTGTTCATGGGGGGGGGGGGGGGGAGGGGCAGTTAAGTCACAGTCACACAAGACACAGTGAGAAGTATTTTAGACGGACCTCCCGGCTGCAGACAGTATAAGCAGAGTCGATAAAGAAGTTTCCCCTTTGGGGAGGTCCCTTACTCCCAAGTCAAAACGGAATCTAACGTCCTGCGCGCTGAGAGCGGCTCCAATGTGAAACTAATAAAAGCACTGCACGCTAAATACGGTCAGTAGATTATCGATGTGCAGTGACGCTGAAATCAACAAACAACAGACGAAACGTCAAACTTCAATTTTATTTTAATCATATTAGCCCAGGGCCCTAGTCTTTTAAAACGATTTACTTTGATTTATATTGTACTATAAAGTGTTGCGCAGGCGTCACTGACATTTTCGTGCGAAATAATTTGAGATATGCCTTGTTCAAGCCTAACGGACGTAAGTGTAGCCTAGACCCAAGGCCACAATACAGTTTTAGACGTAAGTTACGCCCTAGGCACTCAAATCGAAATCTTGAACAATACATATTGTCGGCCTAGCTCCTAAGCTTAGGTCTACTCCATCAGAAATATCCTCATTAATAAAGAGAGTTGCTTTATGCAAAACATTCGCCAACATTCGATCGTATTTAATATTTTGACGTTTCCGCCATTTGTCGTCATCGACTGTTAACTACTAGTAGAAAAGTGACGTACTTTTATTGAAGTAGTTCCATCAATCGTCACACAGAGTCGCGCGGAACGTTAGATTCCCAACGCCAAAAACCGACTTTTATTTAACCCAGGGCGGTATAGGGAGTTGGAGGACCTCCCCAACGGAGGAAACTTTCCCTTATCGACTCTGGTATAAGCACCTTTATCAGCTCCTTGTGCAGTAGCAGTAGGGTCATTCGTCACTTACTACGAAGCGGAACCTCTCCCCCTTCCCTTGACGACCTATGATAGGTTAGGGAGGAAAGACCCATACTGGATCCAGCCTCATGTATGGAGTGGAAATGGAATGTTACCGGGTACTCAACACTTGGTTCGCTCACTCGTTTAACAACGACTTTAGCCAGCGGTTTAGCCGAGCTCGTTTAACCGGTTCCCACTCGAACACCGAAGTTAAGCAGAATCGGGCGTGGTCATGGGTAGAGTGGGTGAACGCTCTGCCCTGAAACTCACGTATACCGCTGGTTAGAGCAGATGGAGGGTTCGAAAGCTAGTGTAACGGCTTCGTTCTCCTCGACGTCTGCTCGGCAGTCCGGGTTAGTGGAGGAACCTATATGACTGTCAAAGTTACACCGTCCTTTCGGATGGGACGTTAAGCCGTTGGTCCCCTTGGTACTTTTCGAAAGGAGTAGGCTACGTGCCGGTACCGGGTTTCCCCTCCTCCCTTCTGTTCATACTTCATCCTCATCTCACACCACTCATCGTCTCGATTAGTCAAAGTGCATAAATATGAGACGTTAAGCAATATCCAATCAATCAACCAATCAACAACGGCTTTGGCGTTTTCCTAGTTGTAGAATTGTGAAAAATAGCTGTACCTTATTAGGGCACGACTATAGATTGCGGCCTTATAGGTTTGTTTATTGCAGGATTTGCATTGTTGTTGAGTTGACAGTTTTAACACAGTTTCTGTTCTGTAAGTAGATGATAGTCACCCCTTTGTGAACTGTCGAAATTGAAAGATCGTCTTCAGCAGGACTCTTGTGATAACATGCCAGCAAACATGAGAAATGCATCAGAAGAACACTTCAAAGCAAACGTTCAAAAGAAAATGTAGATAAACGCCACAAAACTGTACCTCCACGCCCCCCCTTCCCCCCGATTGTGAAATATCTACCACCCCTACTCAAGCCAGACGAGAAAGAATCCTCTGCTTTTTTTATGATATTTATATGTAGGTCATTCGTTTTGTAAAAGTACAATTTGATTATAGTTTTCTCATTTTTCTATAACAAAGTGTGAAGGGTACATTCCTCGATTATTTTCTTAAGTGAATGAGTCGACAATAAAAATGTATTCCTTTGATCTAAGATGAGCTTTGGGATTATAGGCACGCACGGTTGGACCGGCGAAAAAATGGTATAAAGATGAAACAAATTGCATTGTTTCAGAAATTGAATCACAAAATATAGCTAATCCAAAGTCGGCGAAAATCGGAAGCGTTTTATCAGGATAATATAAGAAAGTATCAATTTTTTGTTTTTAAGTAGGGAGAGTCACAATTTCAAACAAAGCCTTAAGTGTAGACCTCCATTTTTTTTTTTTACAAAATGGCGGCTTTCAGCGTTTCCGATTTTCGCCGATTTGGAATATGTTATTTGTGATTTAATTTATGAAGGAATGCCATTTGTTTATTCTTTGTACTATTTTTTTCAGGGGTTTGTTAGTTTTTCATCGTATATAAATGTGCCTATTATCACAGTAGTAATATGTGCTAGAAATCGAAGGCGACCCGATTAATCAGGGTGTAGCTAACCATACCCAGCTGACGAAGCAAACATAATTAAAATAACTTAAGTAACTCTTAAAGTCCTTAATCCTCTACAAAGGTAGTCAATTTTGATTATTGTATTTTATGAAAATTGAAGTGTGCCTCGAGTGTTTGCGTTTGATAACGTAATGCCAACTTGAAGAGTTAATTAATTTTAATCGCATTACACCTTTGTACCTTTGGAGACTAATCAACTCAACAGCCTACGTCAGTATTTAGGTTGTTGGAATGCCTACAGTTGCGTCATCAGTACACTTTTTGACCCTGGATAACTCAGCATTTTTGGGTTGTATTCAAGGCTAATCTTTGTTTCAGTAACTAAATAACACCAATTGTTTTGTCACACATTCGCCACCTGCCTTGACAGTTGACACTGACTTGAATTATTTTTCTATTGTTTGTCAGCCTATCCTTCTTGCAAACTGATTATAAGTGATAATATCAATTAATTAAATTATAAATTCGATGGGTCATGCATATTTGTATTGTCTATACGGTTTGTAATATGTGTATAAATTAATGTATCAATTAGTATAAAATGTGTTTTAATATTGGTTTATGTTCACAATAATGTGGATACATTAATTGTGTTATGTTTTGTGTGAAAATAGCAAGAATGCTAGTTATAAATAATTTGATTGATTATTGATTGACATTCGTAAATCAAAATAGATCTAAGTTTTTGTATTTTTAATTGTTTAGTATTAGTTACCTGACACTAGTTAGGTTGATAATATCCTTTTGTGAGAGATAAACGAATGAATAAATAAATACATAAATACAGTAGTTATGCTCATCGACTTCTGCGAGTGTAATAAAACACTGAGAACTGGAGTTGGATGGTCGACTTGAGAACGCAAGCCTCACCTGTCACCTGCCAGTGGTGTTACCGTTACGTATTAGCGGGACCAGCTGACACACGGGGAATACACACATTATAATTAGGCAGGTTCAGCTGTGCAGAATTAATTAAGAAATATGTTGAGGGAACGGAACCGTATAACGAAGACTACATAGGCAACAATATTCGGTCAGGATTACAAGAAAGTGATGGTGCTTGGATTCTCCAGTCTGCGCGTTAATAGGCGATTGGGAGTTTGCAATGATCTTTAAACAATGCTAATTTCCGTTCGTTGTATGCTTGCATTTGAGTCTGGTTCTCCGTAAAATACTATTTGGGTGCTGAATGTAGGCCTATGAATGGTGTGGAACTTCGTGTGACATGTTTATGGATGGGGGGGGGGGTGCACCTTCTAAACACCCCCGCCTCTCTCCCCTCCCGCCCCCCTTAAGCTTATTTAGTTCTTTAGTTGCACATATAACTCGTGTGATTATCATGTTATTTTAATATTTATATGTTTTTCTGTAATTCTGTGCAGTAGTTCTAAAAGTTAACAATGTGTTGTAAATTGTAATGATGAAGTGGTTTGATGGAAGAGAAGGGGCCTAATAGGCTTTGATCCCGCCACAAATAAATATATCAATCAATCTTCATCTCACAAGTCACAAGTCATTAATCGATAGCTACCCTTGAAGTTTTAAATAATTAATTCTATATTGTTTAATTATGTGTTATGTTATTTTTAATACCTAACCTTTCATTGCTTTGTAAAAATCATCAATTGAACATCATATAAATCACTGTAAATTATAATATAAACTAGTGTTTTATTCTGTGTTGATTTATATCTAAGTTTACTGGAATTTGCATGTTGTACCGTTTTTAATTATGGTTTATGTTTTATGTTTTAAATTTGTATTGGGCCGACCTTAGTGTAAAATGGCAGCAATGCTGTATTTGAGTGCATTAATAGTAGATAAATAAAAGATTGTCGGTAGTTTATCATTATTTTATTGTGTGGGTGCCAACGCTAATCCGACTTCTATGAATACGTCTCTTTTTCTCTCCCCGTCACCTCTCCATCCTCGCCGTACAAAATGAAACTTGAATGATGAACTGAATGAATGAATGAATGAATGAATGAATGAACTTGATGAAGCTGTTTACGCCAGTTTACCAACATGACTCATTTACCACTCTTGTCACCTTATCACCTTTTCACCTGTATTGTATTTTATAACCTCAGTTTTTCTTCTTCATTCATCTTGGGCTTTCAACCGTTTTATATATTTATAGTTTTGTTATACAACTTTTTCTTGTTGTATATTGTAAAATTTTAATTTTATATTACTTGTTCATGTATTTAATGTTTTGTATATCGTATTTGTATGGTTTCAAATTGTATTCCTAATTGTTAAATCTTAGTTACCTAACACTTGTGAGTTAATACCTGTTGTTAGTGATCAATAAATCTTATTCGGAAATGATTTGCCTTTCATTTCGTGCAATCACTTCGTCGTAAATATTTCATTTGCGTTCTGTTTTTGTCATTATAATATCCCTCGCGGGCCATACTTTCAATGTACGTGTTACAAAACTAAAGATTCTACGTGATTTCTCGATTTGGCCAGTCGGGAATCACATCTGTAGGAGGAAAACCCAGAAATTAAACAAATCTCCGGCTCGCTCAGAGATTGAACCCGGGTCTATCGCATGCCTAGCGGATGACCCGACCTCTTTCTCTAGTTTAGTTCGATTTTTTTTAAAATTGGATTTTATTAATTGTTAACTTGGGCGATTCTTTGTTATGCTAAAGAACTACAGTATGTTTATTTCACTAATGTCTTGTTTCTTATCCGTGCAGACTAAGCTGTGGATGTTCCCCGAAGGCACCAGGAACAAGAAGAGTACATCTCTTCTACCCTTCAAGAAGGGCGCTTTTCGCGTGGCCGTCTCATGCCAAGTGCCCATCCAGCCAGTGGTCTTCTCGCCTTATTACTTTCTCGATGAGGAGAAGCATATCTTCGAATCAGGTACAGTATGACTGACCACCTTAAAAGTGTTCATATCATCATTTCTCAATAATAAGTCATGCGATTGCACTTTTTCGAGGTCAAATTATTATTGGATGAGCGTAGCGAGCGAAGCGAAGATTCCATTTCACTACACTGGAGAAAAAAATCTGGAATGTTTTTCTTTTTTTCTGTTTGTATTTTTGTGTTTGTTAACACGATTCCGGCTAAACCTATACTCCAATTGTGATGATATTTTCTGGAGACCTTCGAAATCTCTGAACTTAGAACTGCCACGTTTTTTTAGCGCAATCGAAAAATTATTTCTCATGAAAATTGTAATTTTACATTTTTTTCGATTTTTTAAAAATTTCTTCGACTTATAACACCTATGCCTTATCCGATTGTAAGGATTTTTTCACAGAACCCTAATTTTGTTAATTAATAATATATTCATGTGAAATTTGAACGCAATCGAAAAACTATTTCTCATAAAAATCGCAATTTTACGATTTTTTTATTGAAAAAAAAAATCGTCGACTTATAACATCTACATGCTTTATCCGGTTGTAATCATTTTTTCACAGAACCTTAATTTTATGAATTAACATATTTTTGTGAAATTTGAGCGCAATCGAAAAAAATTATTACTCATGAACACATGGCAGCTCAATGCACCAATTACGCTCATCCAGCAACGCGCCTGAAAAAACGTTTGCGAAGCTTCCTAGTTGTATTTCATCAAAAGGCTCATTTTGACAACACCTAAACTTTTATTTCTATGAAAGCTTCAGTTGAATCAATGACGCTTGAAGTGAAGTAAATGTTAGGTCTCTTTAGGAAATTGTGGAGATAGAGTAGGAGATAATGGGGTATTGTAGAAGGGAGTGGCAGAGCACTTTGAGAATACAAAAGCATCATGAATAAAATATTATAGCCTTCACTCAAATACATTCAGTCCAATCGATACTCAACTGCCTTGTCAGAGTGCTTGTAAAACTTATATTATTTTTGCATTAAAAATTTATGAGACAATTACTCTTCAAATTGTTTTAGTTATGTTACTAACAATATGTCTGGAATTACATACTTTGTTTAGGCCTAATATAACCAAGTTTGAACGACCTTTTGACACTTCTCGTCGGCCATTTCGCATGTAAACCACAAAAAAATTGGTGGCCTAATTAAAAGCCTTTTTATCTAATAAACATCATATAAATTATGCTTAATAATCTCCAAGGCAAAAATTGTTATTTTAAAATTTATTTTATTAAGCTATATATATTCATGTGGATTAAAACAAATAAATAAAAACATTTGTAACATTAACAATCCCTTAAACATTTGACAACATTTAAAATATGAAGGACCAATGAGAGCTCGCTTCAATACCATCCTTGCAACAACAAAAAACTACACAGACTGACATCTACAAAAAGTTTTTCATTCAGCTGTCAATGGATATGCCTAGGCCTAAGAGTTCCTGCTTCAGGTAGGCCCTTCATCCTAGAAATCTTTTCAGCTTCTCTTTCGACATTACTTGATCCTTATGAAGTTGTTAAGGTGCAGGCATCTAAAATCCTACTTTAATTTAAACAACATCGTCAGTAATATGACCTATTAATTCAGCTGTCAAAGTACTGCTTCAAAATCAGGCGGCCATTGCATGATAGCATTTTTTAGTTTTTCTGCATTGGTTGTGCTGAGTTGATCACGTGACCATTTTGAAGGTCGTTCAAACTTGGTTGAATTCAACTCTACATGTGTTTTAAGCAAAATCCTGTTCAATCGGCCAACTGACACCACAGAATATGTATTATTTTTTGGGTAACTGTCACAGAAGTGGAAATATAGGGCTCCACAGAATCACCTTTCAACAAATTTACTTTTAAATAATTAACTAAACAAATTTTTTCAGGATTTTGGATTTGGTTAAAAAGTCCAAAATTCATCATATTCATGGCTTGATACTGGCTGATTGACATTAAATATTAAAAATGTATCACTTTAGGGCTGTACATGCATGCTTAATTGACAAAAATGTACAGTGTCATATCAGATTCTTCCTGGTCGAGCGATTAGCTACGTTGTGCCAACTGCCAAATGTGTCCTAATGTAGGCAAAAAAATCAAGCTAGAGCAATGTTATGCCTCTCGACCTGTTGAGGCGCTTCCATGTATTGGTTTTATAATAATATTATGTTAGTGACTGTAGTGTGAACAACCACCTCATGTAAAAAATGTCATTCCTTGTTATAATTTGCAAAAATAAACTTAACTGATTTATTGTGTAACATTTATAGTGTGACAATAGTAGAACAGTTAAAATATGTCCATACCACACAGAGCTGATTGCATCCCCGAATCAAGCGTTCTAGGAATATAGTATGCATGTTCATGCTGTATTTTACATTAATGTTTCTTATTGTATCAGCCACGAGAAAATATAGAGATGATTTTGATATTATGCTGTTCTTACAGGTGTTTGTTTCTACCACGAGAATTGATATAAGCGATATTTTAATATTGACTCCTTCATAATGTTATTACCTGCAAGTTTCTTATTGTGCCAATGTCCCATAAAAGAATTAACAAGTTATGTTTCCATGTAATGTTGTTTGTTACCTACGAGAAAATTAGTTTAGTTTAAGTTACTTTTGGTATTGATACTGCCTGAATGCTGTTAGTTTGTTTAAATTATCATTATTAGTACCCTAACCATCAATATCAACAATCATGATTTTTCGGTGTGCTTCTTTCGCTTCTTCGTATATTATCATTATATTAATTTTACAAATATATATTGGTAAAGTTTTTCGGTATTGATGCTACCAAGGTGCTCTAATTCTCCACGCCCTCCCTGGACACTGGAGGACCTTTGATGCTACCGATGCCAATATTGTTTGTTGAAAAGTGACATCTATTTAAATATTGTTGATTTGTTGGTGTTAAATTGCTACACTGGTGTTTGTTGTCACTATATTGTGGAGTGTTTTGTTACAGGCAAGGTCATCGTGACCACCCTCCCCCCGATCTCCACCGAGGGCCTCACCATGGACGACGTCGACGAGCTGATGGAGAGGACGAGAGACATCATGCTCGAGACGTTCAACACCGTCTCCAAGGAGGTTCTCTCCGACAAGAAGCTCATGTGCGGCTACAACAAACTCGCTGGCGTCAAGATCGAGTGAAGCTCTTTGCTTTGCCGACCAACCAAAGAGATTGATTGAGGGGCTACGTCACACCAGACTTGAAGAAGAACTGGTTCAAGCTAGTCTTCTAGTATAGGGGAGAAAATGTTTTAAGGTCGAGAGAGTGAAAATGTTGCGGTATATATTGTGTGAAGTGCTTCTGCCATCCTTAGATTCAAAACTTTAACTTGACTCTCTGTTCTACACATTTCACCCTTGACTTTTCGAACTTGCCGGTATTATAAAGGATGGGAAGTGACACGAGGAGCTCAGTGGACGTTTGAGAGCATCTATGAGTGGAAGAGATGCAACCCTCTAGTTCGGACACAACGATACAGATTCACATAACTTATTGGTGATTTGACAGCCAAAAGTTGTTGAGACAACTCTCTGACCCGGTTTTGCCTTCAAAATGCACCCAGATCAGCCGACCCGAAATACCGAGCTACAAACAGGTTACATACAGTTTAGGAAAGCAAGATCGAAAGTGACATATTATTTTATTATCCATCTTATAGAGTCTAAGTTTTAGCCATTAGTACTGAGTACTAACTTTTATGTTCAACTGTGTTTGTTGCTTACTTTTGTTGTTAAAATCCCCAGTATGCAAATGTTAATAGCTAGGAATGTATTGTCAATAAGACAATGAACACAATATGTTATACAAATTCAAATAAAATAAACTATCAATTTTCTATGAAAGTAATTAATTATAAGGGCAGCTGTCACCCCCTAAAAACTAAATACAACTGATGTCATAATATTTCAATGATGCTGTGGTTAACCATCCGTATTCCAGGAAAGCCAATGTTTTTTATTTTGTTTTGGCATTGTATGATAACCAAATCCCAATACCTATCATATTGTAAGTACTATAGGTTCTTACTTCTAAGCAAATAATATTACACATTCAGTTATTTTCCCCAGACTTATGGCTGATCTTGGTGCATAGTTTTGCGGGTAAAACCGAGGTCTAAATTGAAGCATAGCTTTTTCTCAGGTGCCATTGTTGACAGTTGCTGTCAATGTAGTTTTATCTAAGGGACTGTCTGAAAAGGGGTGCATCGCCCCTGTTATTGGTGTTTGGGCACAAAGCAGCTGGTCACTAATATGGTGTCTTGATTACAAATAGGAGAAGGAATATTGTTGAGCGTTTACAACATTTAAATTGTTCTTTCATTCGATTTGTGTTTTGGATTATTGTACAATCGATGTAGTTTAGCTGATGTATTGTGTGTCAATAGAGTTTACTTGATAATAGCCTGCTTGGTAGATAATGCCTAGCATCGAACCCAAAACCTGCAGAATTAGTCTCTTCTTCACAAACTGAAGAGTGGTCCTAGTCAGGTTGTTGTATTGTTGGAATTTACGACTTTGTATACCACCTCTATACTTTTTAGGCTCATTTTATGCTAACATTTTAGTATTTCTATTTACTGCAAGGAACTGCAAATGCATCAACTGGATGTTCTAGTTTTAGTAACCCTATCTTGATTCGAAGTAAAGCCTAACAAGTCTGTGATGGATGGTATAGCATAAAAATAAAACTCGTTCTCTGAAACAAAGTGAATATCTTCATAAGAAAATTAATATTTTAAATTTTTATAAATTCACTTAATTTTCTTGGGTAGAGTTGTTTAGTCACATTAAAATTAAACCTGAACTTATTCTAATCCAAAATCTCACCAATTATTTTTTAATAAAAAATGTACTGTAAGTTGTAATGTTGAATGTATATTTCATGTAGAATTTCATCTCAAATGTGCTTAATCAACATACCCAATATACATTATTGTACTAGTTTAAGATTTGCTTTGCTTGCTAATTACTGTATTTATAAATTACACGATGTAAGACATTCTTACTGATATCACAGATGTTCAAAACTTGGAGTGTTTTCATGGAACATATAATTCAACGTTTTATAGTGATGACTCTAGGATATAAGATAAACAGTGACAACTAAATTAATTCCTGAAACGTGTGTTTTGCTATTTTTTCAGACTAATGAACTACAATTACACACTATTTCAAGTTACATATTGGTGACATGCTTTCTGGTTTCAACAATACGTACTTCTAATTTCCAAGGGTGGACTACTCCTAATCCAGTTGATGGCACCTTTGTTTCAGCTGACATCCGATCATGTCACAATAGTTTAGAATTTTAGATTATTACAATGCATCACAATAATATGATATCCCTGTGAGCACCAGTATTTTGACCTAAACGTGTTTTAGTGTAAGTGTAAAATGGATTGTGATATGAAATTGTATTTACTTGTAAGTGTATTTAAATGTTATTATATTATATACTTGTGTAAAATATGAAAAATAATTCACAGCTGTAATGGCTATACTAATAATTCTGCACTGATCTAGATAAAGAAATAAAGTTTAAGCACAAGTGAAATATTTGTGTATTTGATTTATTTATGTAATGTATGTCTCATAAATCGACTTGCTACTGTATTCCTGCACATGTGTTATTTTATTTAGCTACCCATTTTTATACTTCCTCTACCTAGACTCGCATTATCTATTGCATAACAGTTACATATTTATTGTTTAAACAAAGTTTTCAAGTAAGCGCGAGAAATTGATAAATTGAGATGTTGATTCTATATTTTGACCACTAGATTATGTAACCTATAATGAGTGTGATAATTCTCTAAGAACGCATGCTATATTTGTTTCAGCCGAAGCATCAACAATAATTCTTTATAACCTACCAGTACCACACAGCTATTAAACTTACGTACTGGTACTGGTGACATGCTTCCCGGATGGGATTCATCAATACGTGCCGTATGACTACGAGGACATGGGTTCAAATCCCACATAAGGCATGTGTTTTTGTAATTGTCCTTCATCGTCATCTGTCATCAGTCATCGTCTCGGATAGCCTCAGTGCATTACTATGAGACGCTAAGCAGCAAATCATCACATCTTCATCAATACGTAGTAGGCATGTGCTAATTTCCAAAGGTAGACTACTCCAATTCTTGTTGATGGCACTTTGGTTTCTGCTGACATCCGATCATCTCACAATAGTTTAGATTATTACAATGCATCACAATAATATGCTATACCTGTGAGCACCAGTATTTTGACTTAAACGTGTTTTAAGTTAAGTGTAAAATGGATTGTGATACGAAATTGTATTTACTTGTAAGTGTATCTAAATGTTTATATTATACTTGTGTAAAATATGAAAAAAAATCATAGTTGTAATGGCTATACTAACATTTCTGCACAGCTGCACTGATCTAGTTGAAGAAATAAAGTATAAACAACTGAAATATTTGTGTTCTTGATTTATTTATGTAATGTCAAAAAATTGACTTGCTATATTTAGCTACAATATCTTTGAAGTTTGAACTTACTCGACAACCTAGAACCCATATAATTCTATTCAATTTTCAAAACAATTCAATTAATTTTCTTTGCTATCATTCAATAACTATGTCCTCAAAGCGGTCTTATGCTTAAAAACCTGGTATTCATACTACCAAACTCATGGGAGATGATTGGCTCAAAACTATGTTATCTTTCAGTAATGATAGCAATATGGCTGTCTTCTGTTAGATTTATGTCATAGCTCTCAACAATCACAACAAAAGCAATTTGGTGGTTTGTTCTGTGTCTCGATAGCTCAATTGGTAGAGCTATGTTAAGAGGTTCTGGGCTCGATCCCCAGTCGGGGCAAACTTTTACGACAATATCATTACATCATACTGTAGTCATGTCATAATAAATTCGACGATAATTTTAAATTACTTTTTATATTGTCGCCTAACTAGTCATATACCATCGATTGCTAAAGAAGGTATGGACATTGGTCATACTACACGCATCATATTGAAAGTTGAAAATTTATTGGTTAAACTTAGTTGCCAAATTTACAACTAAATCTGCCAAAGACTAAGCTCCTTGATTGAGAAGTTTATTCTATCGTTTGAATAGGTAATTAAAATGCATCCTGCAATGAATGTATTGCGACTGATTTCTTACGTTTCTGTTTATTCGTCGTGGAGATGATATTTAACTCAATATTCAGCCATCACTCAAAATGGAAATTTATGTTGCAGATGCTAAAGTAACTCAAAAATTGGGAAGTTTTATCTGTGGGGCATGAGGGGCATACAATGTTAACTAAAAGTATTCGTGATAGTGACGTTGGCGTTGGGAGAGGGGTGTGAGTATCGATTGTACACTGTACATTTCATCTTTGTGGTATACCATTAGGAAACGTAATCGTCGCTGTTTTATGTGAATGAGCTTTTATAAGTGTTTAGTTTGCGTGGAAATTCTCTACTTTTGCAATTTGCTTTTGTTGACCTACGCATCTGTAGTGTTGTTTCAAGTTTCTATCGTTTCTGTCAAATTGGCATTCAATTACCCTAAAAAAAAACTTATATTAAAAGCTTTATTTCTATAGATTCTGGCTAACTTTTTCAACTTTTTCTTTCAAAAGGTACTACATCACCATAACCTTAATGTCCATGTATAATGTGAACGTTGTAGCCCCACCCGTTTGGTCAGAATCGGCCCAAATGTCACGAAAATATCGCACTAAAAATCAAAAAAAAATTCTTCGATTGTACCCAAAAACGTAGCAAGTCTAAGTTCAGAGATTTCGAAGGTCCTGTCAAATTTTCATCAAGATCGCATATGCCGTTTGCCCGGTAGAGAGCGAACAAACAGACAAAAATTCAAAAAAAAAAAAAAAAAAAAAAAACACCCGAGCTAAATTTTTTGGGGGGTCAGTGAAATTGAAGTCTTCGCTTCACTCGCTTCGCTCGCTACGCTCATCCAATTATGTATTTTGAAATACATTAATTTTGGTCTCTAAAAATTCTTCTAATATTTCAATGATATCACGCAAATTTTGTATACAAATATTCAGACTTAGCTAGAGCTATATAAATCTCGTTGCTCCACTCGTTTGCTTGATGTCAAAGAAGGTCTTTAATTTTAAATCCAAATCCACCAATTTAGATTTCACAATTTAATTAACTTATTTGTTGTCATGCTTCAATTTATGTAATATAGATTATTACAATGTTTCATCTTCAACCAACTTCCAACACATTTCTCGATTTCATGTCATCAGTCAGGAAACACTCTCGTAGTGTCAAATATTGGGTACATTTTCAATGTTACTGTGCTGAAGGTCTAAAAGGTATATATGGTTACTCCTGATATGATGATTGGCGGGAAAGACGTGTCAGACTTGTAGCTTGACACAAATATACATACTTATTGAGTACCGGTACTATTAATATACTTATGAACTAGGCCGCTTCGGGAACGTTTTTTAGTCGCGTTGATGGATGAGCTTTTTTGGTAAGTTTTTAGTTTGCGTGGGATCTCTTTACTTTTGCAAGTGCTTTTTGTACCCATTGTAGATGATTGTTGTCAAGTTTCTATTGTTACTGTTAATTGTTATTATACACCTCAAAAAACTCATATTAAATCCTTTATTTCTATGGGTTGTGGCTAACTTTTCCATGTTTTTCTTTCAAAAGGTACTACATCACCATAACTTTAATGTCCATGTAAAATATGAACGTTGTAGCCCCACCCGTTTGGTCAGAATCGGCCCAAATGTCACGAAAATATCGCACCAAAAATCGAAAAAAATCGCTAAAGTACGATATTCATGAGAAATATTTCTTCGATTGTACCCAAAAACGTGGCAAGTCAAAGCTCAGAGATTTCGAAGGTCCCCTCCAATTTTCATCAAGATCGCATATGCCGTTTGCCCGGTAGAGTGCAAACAAACAATCAGAAAAAAAAACAAAAACACCCGAGCTAAATTTTTTTGGGGGTCAGTGAAATTGAAGTCTTCGCTTCGCTCATCCAATTAATCTAATCTTATGACAGGTTTGTTAAATTAATAAAACAATACAGCTAATGTGACGTTTGTCGAATTTGCAGCATTTTAGGAGGAAGTTGAAAATATCATCCATAATTATTATAAATAGTTGAAAACGGGTAAATTTTGTAATCGGCCAGAAAACATGCAATTTATTTCTAGTTTTGAAGTACTAATGACACATAGAAAACAAAGAATTATAATTAGTATGAACTAAGTCATTGAGAGAAAATTTTACGAAAAAAACGAAATTTCTCAAAATTTCGAATTGCGGGCCATTTTTTATTTAAAAATTTGAGTATAATTTTTGTTTTTTAAATTAGCTTGTTTTCGATGGATGTGTTGTTGTTGGCTTCTCTTCAATTCGAATAAATCTTTCGGCTTTCGTATGGATGAGGTAGTACTATGTAATTTTCACGCCATCTCTGCACTCTGGTGGTAGCCCTGCGTGGCTCGTGTAGGCAACTTTGCATGCCTACCTGAGAGGCGGACGGCCTACGCACTGCATTGCAGGGGTCTGAAAGCGCTACAGAAGATTGCGTGTCCTAACACAACCACTAACAGGATATCATTGGCATTTCTATATTCTTAGCTATTGGTTGGGTCGCGTGGAATGAACCAATCACCAACTATAAAATTATATTGACGTTATTTTTCGTTTGAATATCTTGCTTTCCTTAGGATAGTAGGGAAATACTATCTTCTATGTCTCGTTCTGAATTCGGTTTTAAATGTCGATGAGAAGAAATCTTGTAAAACACCGGCGACTATAGAGAATGAGGAGTGATATACTACTATATAAAATTGCCTGATCGTGTGAAGCCCACACTTCTGGTTGGTCTATGAACGCGCTCGTCACATTGGCCTACATTAGACATTTTCAACCACCAACCCAGTAATACAAAGTCTGGTCTGTCATCCCTAGATAGGGGGATGGGTTATCCCTTGATGAAAACTCATCGTTGTCTTGGATCGCATGTAATAAGGGGAACATCTTTTTTTTGGTAGACTCTAAATATAATTTATTTATTTATTTATTTTTATTTTATATAAATAAATAAATAAACTTTACTTATTTTGGTCTGAAACTAGAGTAAATTATCGGCAGTAGACTTGTCCTACCCACCCCCACACAATTATGCACTTAAACATACGGCCAACACCACACAAAAGCCTATATATTCATATTTATATTTTGTTCATAGTCATCTTTAAGTATGAGAATATAATGTATATATTGTATTGTTAATGTAATTATGAATATAAATTGTATTGTAATGTGGCTAAAGGGCTGTCTCTGGGTATGGAAAATTCACTAAATTGCAATGTGAGACAAGAGTGTCTAGTGTAATGAGGCAAATAATAACAGAACACATTATAATAATAGGGAAGGCCCTACTTAGTTTTAATTTCTACAAAACATTTTGATTGTATGCTAATTTCCTTAAAAATGATGGCTTCTGCACTTCTTAATTTTATGTGACTATGAATAACAAAGAACTTTTTAAAGACCGTTATCGTTTCAAGTCCCCATGAAATATTTTCTGATATTAACTTCTTAATAATTAATCCCATCAAAGTTCCAGACAAAGGAACTCGTCTGAACTCGACACTGAGGACGCGATAACGACACTGTCATTATCATTTTGTAAAAGTTTTAACTAACTCGTAAAAAATCGCCTTTTCCCCGTTTATTACGTTATCTCGTCAACAGGACGTAGTGTTGCATACTATTCCAACATCTTTGTGTGTTGCCAATCGGTCACTCATTCTAGTGCCGACCACGTTATTACGTTATCTCGTCAACAGGACGTAGTGTTGCATACTATTCCAACATCTTTGTGTGTTGCCAATCGGTCACTCATTCTAGTGCCGACCACGTTTATTACGTTATCTCGTCAACAGGACGTAGTGTTGCATACTATTCCAACATCTTTGAGTGTTGCCAATCGGTCACTCATTCTAGTGCCGACCACGTTTATTACGTTATCTCGTCAACAGGACGTAGTGTTGCATAATAAATAATAAACAAATCATTTGAAACTGGTATTTTCCCTTCAAAGCTGAAAGAAGCTAAAGTTATTCCACTTTATAAGAAAAAGGGTTCTCTAAACGACCCAAACAACTTTCGCCCAATATCTCTTCTCTCTTCCTTCTCAAAAATCTTTGAAAAAGCCTTTTATGCCCGCTTAACCTCTTTTATATCCAAGCACAATATAATATCACTAACCCAACATGGTTTCCAAAAAGGCAAATCAACTACCACAGCTATTTTTTCACTTCTTACAACTATCCACGATGCACTTGATAAAGGGGACGTTCCCATAGGCATTTTTTACGATCTTAGTAAAGCATTTGACACCATCGATCACTCTATCCTACTATACAAATTAGAATCAATGGGAATCAGAGGCCAGGCCCACTCCTGGATCTCCTCTTACCTATCTGACCGGTCTCAAATAGTCGAAATCCGCAAACTCAAAAATAACACCTACCACCCTTTTCATTCTCAACCGCTGATCCTGAAAAGTGGTGTCCCACAAGGAACCATTCTTGGACCACCCTTCTTCCTCCTTTATGTCAACGATATGCCAGAATGTTTCACCACTGGTATACTAACACAATACGTCGATGATTTCAGCCATATACTCACAGCACAAAAAGGAAAATCTTTAGCACCACTCTCACAAATGTCCAACGAACAAACTTCCATAATGTCACAATACTGTAACAAAAACCTCCTTTCTCTTCAACCGTCAAAAACGGTGTATTTAAACTTCCACTCACAAGTTCCACCCACCGAAAGCCTCCTCATTCGCATCTCATCTAAGAGCATTGCCTGCTCTGACGCCATCAAGTTCCTGGGTCTACATATGACTGACACTCTTGATTGGACAGACCACATAGACGCTGTTTGCTCAAAGATAAAGAGTGGATGTTTCCTCCTCAGAAGAATTAAAGCCCTAGTCAGCCACAACGTCCTTATTCTCATATACCATGCTCACATCCACTCACACATATCATACGGACTTATTTTCTGGGGAAACTCGCCACAAGCTATAAGAGTTTTTAGATTACAAAAACGGGCCATTCGAATTATAGTAGGAGCCTCTTGGCGTACCTCGTGCAGAAATATCTTCCCCACCCAAAAAATCTTGACCTTAGCAAGTACTTTGATACAACTTGCAGCAGTCTTTGTCAAATCAAACCCTCACATCTTCAAATTATACTCAACGATTCATGACCATGATACACGATCGCAATCAAAAATTCATGTCCCAACTCATAATACAACGCGTTTCTCCAAAGGACCTCATTACCAATGTCTAACAATCTTCAATCATATACCCCAGAAATTAAAAATATACAATCCCTAGACTCTTTTAAATATACATTGAAATCATTTCTTATAAAGCGTTGCTTCTACACCATCAATGAATACCTTCATCCAGCTGACGTTTAACTTAATCTTGTGCCCGAAAATATAAATACCCCACCCATAGCTTTACACTCAACTTTCCTTCACACTCCTGAAACTACTATGTATTTTCATGAATATAATTTAATATAAATAAACAATTCAATAAAAAAAATAAGTATTATGTATAGAAATAGAAGGAAAGATATTATGAAATTATGAAATGTATATTTTAATGTATATTTTTTATAAAATTGTTAACAATTATGTATTACTCTCCATAGGCTAGGCTATTCACTTTCTCTAAAAAGAGTTATACTTATGCAATGTATGAGTCAAGGTGAATAAAGTTATTGTTATTGTTATTGTCATACTATTCCAACATCTTTGTGTGTTGCCAATCGGTCACTCATTCTAGTGCCGACCACGTTTATTACGTTATCTCGTCAACAGGACGTAGTGTTGCATACTATTCCAACATCTTTGAGTGTTGCCAATCGGTCACTCATTCTAGTGCCGACCACGTTCAAAGGTACTTAATTTCGGAGATATGATCTTATAAAACTGGTGTATGCAACATGGTACGACCGTTGACAAGACAAGAAATAACGTGAGACTACGTGCATACGAAATTATGAAGATAAGTAGCCACATAAAATTAATATAAACACACGCACAGGAATGCTGTAGTTAGTCGATTGTTTCAGGCATTGCATAAATAAATCAAATGCAAGGCAATTTTATTCAAATACCTACCTATATTCGTATATTGTACAAGAAACTCAAACACAAATCGATTGAAATGTTGCTTAGTGCTCATAATTGAGACACCATACTTGTTAGTGACTACGCACCTGCTTTGGATTAGTATTAGTACAAGGAAGCTTCGCAAACGCTTTTTTTAGTCGCGTTGATGGATGAGCTTTTTTTAAAAAAGTTTTTATTTTTGCGTGGGATATCTTTACTTTTGCAAGTGCTTTGTTTTGCTGCCTACGAATTGTAGGTGATTGTTGTCAAGCTTCTATTGATTGTCAATTTGTTATTATTTAACGTAAAAACCTTATATTAAAACCTTTATTTCTATAGATTCTGGCTAACTTTTTCAACTTTTTCTTTCAAAAGAAACTACATCACCATAACCTTAATGTCCATGTATAATATGAACGTTGTAGCCCCACCCGTTTGGTCCGAATTGGCCCAAATGGCACGAAAATATCGTACAAAAAATCAACAAACTTTTATATTAAAAGCTTTGTTTCTATGGATTCTTGCTTACTTTTTCAACTTTTTCTTCCAAAAGGTACTACATCTTCATAGCCTTACTGTCCATGTATATTATGTAAGTTGTAACCCCACCCGTTTGGTCAGAAATGGCCCATATGGCAAGAAAAAGTCGCACTAAAAATCGAAAAAAATCGTAAAAGTATTCATGAGAAATATTGCTTTGATTGTATCCAAAAACAATGCAGCTCTAAATTCAGAGATTTCAAAGGTCCCCTCAAATTTTCATCAAGATCGCATATGGCGTTTGCCTGGTAGAGAGCGAACAAACAGACAAAAAACAAACAAAAAACAATAAAAAAAAACACCCAAGCTAATTTTTTTAGGGGTCAGTGAAATAGAAATCTTTGCTTCGCTCATCCAATTAGTAGTTTTAGAGCGCTTTAACAACTAAGATTATTGACGAGACAGAGATCCAAGATAAATCAAATTTTTATAAGTTTAGTTGACCACTATGTAAACTTCTTCACAAGGGAAGGGCAAGGGATTTTACGGGCCCAAGGGTTGGACAGGTAGTGCTTGTCAAACCAGCCACAGCGTGATTCGGGGAGGGCAGGGGTTCACACGTCGAAGTCGCCCGTCTTAAAGCGTCCTACGTTTGTAGCCATAATTAAAGTCGACTACAGGAGAAAGTAGTAAAGGGAAGGGAAAGTTCCGGAGACGACGAGGCGCAGTTAGTTTCAGGGAGTGAATCCAATACTGGCCAAACAGGAGAAGGTTGAAGAGTATTGGTTTTATATATTGAAGCTTTGATATGAATTTCCGCAACCTCTTTTGTTCCTAATTTTTAATAGACTAAAGATTGAACCCTATTTGACGTTATTGGAATTATATAATTGAAGGCAACAACTCAGAAATAGCTTTTAATATTAAAAAAACTTTATAATGCTTTATAAGTATGCCAAATTTAAGGAAAGTGTTACGTTTACGAATGTTTGGTTCACATAAATAAAAGGGCATTATTGAATCAATATGATGTAGGCAAACATATTCACTTTACAATTATAGTCGACTTTTCAAGTATTTTCATACAAGTAATGCCAAAAGTCGTCTGGTCATGGTGTGATGACATCAATCAATCTCTTTGGTTGGTCGGCGAAGCAAAGAGCTTCACTCGATCTTGACGCCAGCGAGTTTGTTGTAGCCGCACATGAGCTTCTTGTCGGAGAGGACCTCCTTGGAGACAGTGTTGAACGTCTCGAGCATCATGTCTCTCGTCCTCTCCATCAGCTCGTCGACGTCGTCCATGGTGAGGCCCTCGGTGGAGATCGGGGGGAGGGCGGTCACGATCACCTTGCCTGCAACAAAACACTTCACAATATAGTGACAACAAAACACCAGTGTGGAGGCATAACGCCGACAATAACAAAATATAACTTTCTTTTTTCAACATACATCAGTTATATGCAGTGAAGAGCACCAATTCCAGAACAATAACAATATTATGTATTCATGAAACTAATAATATGATGATTATTAACAAAACAAGAGAAGAAGCTACCGAAAATGCATTAGTGAATTTAATAACAATAAGAAAAACCAATATCATGGCGGTATCATAACCGAAAATTGTTCTTGTAGCTTCGGACCTGCGCCCTGATCTTATGTGCACTGCAAGTACCATAATTTCTTGTGATAAGAAACCAACCATGGAATGGCAGCGCAATACCGGAATCTTGTATACTATTCACTTGACACAACCAACGAGAAACTTTCAACATTATGAAAGTGCAATACCGAAAGTTCACCACTATTTCGTCGCGAAGAGAAGCAAACAACATCATATGGCAGCCTAATGTCGAAACAACAACCTATATGCATTTCCACATAGTAATGTTTTCGCTAGGTATTCCGTGAGCTAGGGGTATTTAAAGTGTTCCAAATTTAAAATATTTTACATTATATGTCTAACAACGACTTTAGCGTTTTCCTAGCATTAAAAAATTATAGAACGTGTTTTGAAACGAATACAATATTACGGTATATGGAAAACATAGCCAGTACGAAATACGAGTAAAGATTGCAAGGTTAACTCAATCTCCCAGCGGAATTTGGGGGAAACCTGAGCGTGAATTTTGGCGTACAAACACACATACACATACAGAATTAGAGAAGTTCGTTTGACTTGAATTGTAAGACTCAGTCGTTGAGTAAAAATACCATTTAATAATACACAGTAGGCCCTACTATCTGTCACCTGATTTAAGTTCTGTAGCTTCATGACAAATCATTTATGTTGTTTTGAATTATCTTCTATAAATAAGTTTTTATAACTGTATAGGATAGATGTGGGTGAATAAAATACAGTAGAATAATGAATAAATCGTGAGGGCCAGAGAAAAGAGTTATTCTGTACCTGATTCGAAGATTTGCTTCTCCTCGTCGATGAAGTAATAAGGCGAGAAGACCACTGGCAGGATGGGCACTTGGTATGTAACGGCCACGCGAAAAGCGCCCTTCTTGAAGGGAAGAAGTGATATACTCTTCTTGTTCCTGGTGCCTTCGGGGAACATCCACAGCTTAGTCTGCACGGATTAGAAACAAGACATTAGTGAAATATACCCGGAATGCGATAGACTTTGGGTTTAATGTCTGACCGAGTTATGTATTGAAAATTTGCGAACCGAGAAATCACGTAGCGTCTTGGTCTTACGTTTTGTAACTCGCATATTTCAAGCGCGATGTATGGTCACCATAAACAAAACAAACGAAAATGAAATGTTTACCTATATGTGTAGGCACAAAACGAAAAGCAAATTATTTCTGCTAAATTTCGTGAACGGTGACGAAGCTTCCGTGAAGAGTCGGGTCTATAGTAGTTTGAAAACCGCTAGCTGAATACACTGAATTCTTGACATGCTTGAACAATGAGAAATTAGATAACTTTTGTTGTTTTTTTTCGGATTTTGATTCCCCTGCTGGTCAGAACTAGCCAAGGGTAGGGTGAGGAAAGAGGGGGGGGGGGGTTCTCAGTTCTCACTTCGTCGTTGTCGTCGTCGTCAATGGAAGCCTGTCACAGTATGGTTCCAGGGTGCATAGGCCTGCTATGTCCAAGTAATGTTAATGTGTCAATATCATTTCATCAATTCGTTTATGACAGGACAGCCTTGACATTATCCTTCAGTCTGTATTTTACCGGTAGCTGGGAATCCGGGATCGAACCGACGACCTTCCAACTTTTCCACAATTTTCTGCAACGCTAAATCTGCCAATCAGCGCCGTAAAGATGATCCAGATAGCGCTTTTTGACTTTGTTTTAGTTACCAGCGCAACCACCAGCAGCACTGTAGCTATCATGTCCACAATGATCACAAAGGCAATAGCTACATCATCCAGTAGGCCGTGTGTTAAAAAAGAAGGTGCTAATCTAGAAGGCAGCGCTCTAGCTACAGTGCTGCTGGTGTTTGCGCTGGTAACTAAAACAAACTCAAATGAGAAGCTGACCCATATATACGCTAGATCGCATTGATGTTCCTTGGGGTCGCGGATTGTGATGTGTATTATTCCCCTATGTCACCTAGTTATATTAATACATCTCTAGCTAATGAGTTTTGCATCTCAAGTCAATCATTATACTAGCTGAATTAGATAAAAATACAGATTAATTTATGCTTTTGTTTAGATGTATACGGGATATAAAAATAGGTATGCGCCAATCGTAGTTGTAGCAATATGACTTTTTATGAACAAGTTCAATATGTTCGCAAAAAGGATAGACTATCTACTAATAGAATTATCGGCACTGTCATGCAACGGGGTGAAGGTTTAAGCAAACAATGGTATTGTCTAGTTACTGAAACAAAAACCAGCCTTGAAGTACAACCCAAAAGTGATGACTTATCCTAGGTCTGCAAATGTTTTGATGGTTACGCAATCTGATGTTTTTATACCAACCTTCCAACGTCCTTAACACTGACGCTGTCTGTTCATTTGATCTTTATGAGTTCAACAGAGACAAAAATACAATGTTTTGTGATAAGAAAATTAGTTTTAAAATGCCAACCGCTAACACTCAAGGTACACTAAAAAAATCCAAAATTCAGTTACAACTTACAACATTGCTTGTTATTCCAATCAGAAACATTAAGTCCTATTATAATCTACCTTTTAAACATCAGTATTTTGTGTTTTTATTTTTGTTTTACTTCGGCAAATCTATGACCTACCTGTTACCATAAAAAGCATAAAATAGCAAAGAAAGATTGGGGTGATTATCCATACGACAGTATAAAGGAAAAGACAATATTTTCAATTCACATTGATAACAGTCTGAATAAATTATGTAATCATTTAATAAAGTTATGATCTGTGTGAAATTGATGAAAATAAATCAAAATCGCTTGTCGGCTCGCCTACTTCGAAATGCAAAATAAATAAATAAATAATGTACCCTACGCAATAATATTTTATAAAATTAGAAGGATTGAGGAATATATAAAATTGTTTATGAAACAAATAACCTAAAAAGATATGATTAAAATAAATATTTGGACCACTGCTAATGGATCAAGATGGTATTTTGATATGAGGCAAAGAGGATGATGAATGAAATCGTTATATTCCGGTTCTAAATAAATAAACTAGGAAACGCTCAGTTGGACGCGTTGATAAGCGAGCACGTGCTATAGCTAGACCGACATTGCACATTTTTTTAAATTTTAAAATTTTCGACGTTCGCTGTCTACGGGGCCATGTTTCCAATGTTATTTATTATTGCCAAGGTATTTGGGTAAACCCGTGGGTAAACCTTTACTTTGTAGATAAAATCCACCGCCATCTAGAGGACCTTGACATCATTCCCTTGGGAAAACTATTTTAACTCTTTGGTAACAAATAAAACACTGCTTCCTCGATAGTATTTTGATTACTTCTAGGTGGCAGTGAATAGTGGCCAGAAACCTCCGTGCGACTTTTCGTTGCCATGGTAACGTTACTTTTGTTAAAATGTAATTTCCATCGACACTACTTATCGGATCAAAATAAAATTAACATATTTGTGATCGGACGGACATTCGAAATGATTTGGCCACCTCAGATTTTGTCGCCGTTTAATTTAAAAAAAAAAACAACTTTCGATTAACTTTAATGTAACTTTGTAACTTTTTGAACGATTTTGCCACAAAAATAATGGCATTCAATCCACATCGAAATTTGTTGATTTGTTGATGTTGAATTTCAACCTGAATTGAATCTTCGTGCGACCGCTATCATGAGCCAAAAAAGCTTTAGCTTCGTGCGACTTTTCGTTGCCATGGTAGCGTTTACTTTTGTTAAAATGTAATTTCCATCTACACTACTTATCGGATCAAAATAAAATTAACATATTCGTGACCGGACGGACATTCTAAATGATTTGGCCACCTCAGATTTTGTCGCCGTTTAGTTTGAAAAAAACTTTCGATTAACTTCAATGTAAATTTGTAACTTTTTGAACGATTTTGCCACAAAACTAATGGCATTCAATCGAGATCGAAGCTTGCGGAAGGTCCAAATTTCAACTCGATCCGAACCTCCGTTCAAACGTTATGGTGAGACATACAAAAAAAAAAACAGTGACTATTTTTTCCGGCAGAGTCACATGGAAACGCTCGCTTCGCTCGCTTAATAAATAAATAAATAAATAAATAAATAAGTAAATAAGTAAATAAGTAAATAAGTAAATAAATAAATTAATTTTAATTTAAAAATAAATAAATAAAATAAATAAATACATAAATCAGTCAACCCCATAACTGATTTTCAGTGGGGGACAGTAATCCAAAGCGACCAAGCCAACCCTGTAGGCCCCGACGCAATCGACGAGTGAGCGATAACCAACCAAAGATCGATATTTTTTAATAACAAATATAGCAATCAGTGGTATGGACAGTGCGAACACCCGCGGATCAACGCCAGAATCAACAAGGCCGATTCAAAACAACTTTAAATTTATTATGTGCCTCGTTGCTAGGACGGCTCCAAAGTCACCGTTTACAAATTCCTAATTCAAGAACTGATGGACTGAAGTCCAAATCAGAACCAAACAAACTACTGACTCTAGCGGGAATCGAATCTTGGGCCTAATGCATTGGAAGCAGGTAGGCTAACAACAAGACCATCGAGCTAAAGTCTATTCGCTAGAAGAAGCAGCAGCCAGGTTTTTGAAAAGATTTTGGTTTCAATGGAAGTGATTGACAAGCAATCATGTAAAGTGTTATATCCTCCTTTGTGCAATCCTTGCTTGACATCGTCGGTTTGTCCCGCGCGGTTGCCACTTTTGCTAGATGACCGTGTCCAGTGACCACCCTATCTATCCCGCCCTTGATGATTCTATTTTAATGTTATTATTTTTAACCTTGGCAACCCTGTATGCGATAATCGCAAAAGCGTGGCGCGTGCCATTGAGGTCCAACCCTTCGCTATGCTTCGGCTCCTTTATGGCATTGTGTGGCTAATAACTGACCAATTTCGGATCTATTCACGGCCGTTCTTTCCAAAACCCCTGCTGCTGTTGTGTGTCACAAATGTGTCTTGGGTTCAATATAAAACAGACCTTGTTCCACCAGGGAATTCATCTTAGCATGGGCGGAATACTGATTAAACCTGGTTTATAATTTGTTTAATAAAGAAGAGTAAAAAAAATAAAACAATCTGGAGTAAAATGTAGAATGATGGGTTTTCTGTCTTTATGGGCAGAATATTGCATATGCCTACGTTGTCTTTCGTCATGAGCTTGGCAGCCTCTTCGAGTTGCTCGTTTGCCTGCTTCGGATCGACCCGGTCTATGAACACCACACCAGATAACCACGCGGTCAGGCCGAACGGCCAGTAGTAGAAGACTTCTTTCCTTGCCACAGCAGTACACTTGCCCATAGAGTCCCAGAAGTTGAACATCCCTGGGGAACAAACACAAGTTGACTTTAAACCCACCACCTATCCATGCTGCCAGACCAATAGGTCTACAATCACACGTAGAAGACTTCTTTCCGGGCCACAGCAGTACACTTGCCCACACTTCCCTCATTACTCCTGTGTAGTGATAGGAATTGTGGTGATTCCTTACCTAGCAGATCCACGCTGGACTGGTGGTTGGCTACGACGACCGACCCCCTGTCTTCCTCCAGGATCTTCCTTCCTCTCACCTCCCAGGTGATCCCCAGGATCCGGGTGATATATCTCAGAGGGTAGGAGGCATACCTACAAGACCAACCAACAAACATCTTTGGCACGTGGGGAAAACTTACAACTTTTTCTTGGGACCGGTGTTAGTGGTACACGGTGTGACCCTTGTAAGGGGCCGGATTCCTGTACCATTTTAACCCTCACTAAGTCCAGGGGTAAGTCTCAGCTCTCAACATTGTTTAAAGCTTAGTCGATCTCAAAACGATAACACGTAACGTATTAAAATCATGAACGTTAATGTAAATAGCTGTGTTTAAACATGTTATGAAAGGAATGCTTCGTTCAAGGTTAAAATGTGATCTGACTCTGAGAAAATTAAGGGAGTGTTCTGTCCGCTGTCGCCATCTTTATTTCTAATTGTGATGGACGCAATGCTCCGAAAAGATACGCCAAAGAAAACAATCATAAAATATAATCATCTACTTAGATAATTTTGTTGTATAGGGAAAGTTGCAAGAACAAGCGCAACGATAACGATGCATTGAGTAAGATTACGGAAGCAAATGGTATGAATTTAAGTCAAGGTAAGCGTGGGCAATTGATAGAAGGGTTATTCTAGCAGAAGTTTTCTACCAATGAATCTGTTTGGAAACTATTGTGGAATGAGAAGATGTCTAGAAAATTCGACCTTTTAATTTACAAATTATATTTCTTCATAATACTGACGAATGCTTCTGCGATCTGGACTCTGAGAAACGAATCAAACGATGTCGTTTAGTTATACCTCGGAGCTAAATTTTCTTATGAGTATATTATATTAGGGGTAACTAAACAGCATGCATTGAGAACTAGTGTTATAAGTAGGAAACTTTTGTTAAAAGTTTGGGTGACTTATTGGAAGAGGGCGGCTGAGATGGCATGGATACTTGAAAATAATGAAAACGGAAAGAATGCCGATAAGATAGTTTCTAAGGACAGCAAGGAATATGTGAAAAATAGTGTGACCAAAGGGATAGGTGGATTCATGAAATTCAACAAAACATACATGAGAGAGACGTGAAGATAGTTGGAAGATAGGTATAGAAATGGAAAGACTGGGTAATCAAGCAGCAGCACATGGAAGAGTTAAGGGAGAAGGAGTTGCATCAAGTCTGGCTTACAGGAATAATAGCTAAAGTCACTGGAATACGAGCCTACATCATAATGTCTAATATTATGTATATCCTGCTCTCGGTTTTCAATAGTTATTTCTTCACCATTTTATAGATACATGCAATAACAAAATCCGCTTCTTCACTCCTCTAACATCGCTCGTATGGATCGTATCAATATCTACGAACAGATCATCCGACCCACCATCACTTACGCCTGCCCCATCTGGGTGGCGCAGCCCAAACCCACATTGACCGTCTTCAAACGCTCCAAAACCGAGCTTTACGGTTAATAACTCACACCCCGAATTACCTCCTGTACCAGGACGCCAACATCCCCCTGTTGCAGGAGCACATAATCCATCTTCCTCGCTCATTTTATAAAACTCTAAACTCAACCCATACCCAGAAGTTCGGAACCAACTTAAGTTCCTGTCCGACCGGTCAGACAAACACATCAGGCCTATCACCTGCTTCGGTCCCCCCTTCAACGGAATACCGATCGATAGGAAGAAACTATCTATCGATCTGACAACAACCACAGACACAGGTAGCCCTCCCCCAGCTAAGAAGAGACGCATCAAGGAGGAAGTAGGTGGTCGCCGAATGGTTCAGCCCTGGTGGACAGGCCCCCCTAATCTGTCTCTTCTCTGCGCATTCATAACAATCTCACCATGGTCTCACCAGCTATGGCTGCATACAATTTTTCTTCAATGACACCAGTTCAACTAGCAAAAGAGTTTACTCCACAATAATATAATAATCATTCTCCTCTTAACAAAATAGTAATAGGCCTGTATTTCATTGTGTGTATTTTTATTTGAATCTATTCCTGCAGAAAGCACAACCATAGCACAACTATTGTGCAAAGCTTTTCAAGGATGTTGTTACAGGGCCGTGTACGTTTATGAATTAAGAATGCGCAAATGTAGAAGGGTACATTATCTTGGCCCTCCTTTTAAATCTAATTGCTTTTGATGTGTAAGGTTAACTTACTTTACTTACTACGGGAGAAGTAGTGCGAAGTACTTACAAACAGTTCTTGACGTTCCAAGGGTTGAACAAGGAGAGAGGTAAACATATCAATGAAAAAAATAATATGATGCCCAAATAGACGACGAAGTTTGAGTTAAACCGAAGCGTCTGGTTGAACCTGACTAGAAGGAACAGGGTGACCAGTAGGAAGGCCACCAGGAATGTCCAGCTCCACTGGCCGTTGTTCTGTGGCTCAACCATCATCTGCACATACGAGGAAACTGTTGGTTAGTGAAGCGTCTGGTTTGACCTGACTAGAAGGAACAGGGTGACCAGTAGGAAGGCCACCAGGAATGTCCAGCTCCACTGGCCGTTGTTCTGTGGCTCAAAGATCATCTGCACATACGAGGAAACTGTTGGTTAGTGGAGCGTCTGGTTAGACCTTACTAGGAAGAAACATTTATCGAAAAGTGTGACTGAAGAGTCATTCTGTTACACTTCCTTCACATTTGGGAAAATATCAAGCAACTGTTGTCCCAATCAGCCAAGGGAACAAGAAATTTGTCAAAAACGCATGTCGCATGTATTCTTTTTTTAACCTATCGCGGGAATTTGTGATTTAATTTTTAAATCCACCCATTGCAGCGTCAGTATACTTACTTACCACTAAGAAGTTTATTTCACCTTGAGATCAAACTTGATTGACTCCAGAACCAGATGTCAGCATCAATTGAACTCAACGACGAAGGAAGGGAAAGACAGGGTGGCGAGAGTTCCAAAAACTTCGTTACACCGAATGACTATACTGGCGACATACTAACACTGACAGAACCGCCATCACCGCGTTTTTAGAAGAGAGGGTGGGCGAGAGGAAATAATGTTCAACCTTGATCAAAGTTGCAACAGTAATGGTTCTTTTTGCATTGGATATAGAAAAAATCGCGTAAAATATAAGGTGACGAAAGTGATCAAATTAGCATTAAGTTTAATAACAATCATGAATTTGAAATTAATTGTTATCATATATTGTGCAATATTTTTAGCAAATAAGTAACTTGGTTTAGTCAAATTAAATTTAAGAAATTATTTGTTAACTTTCAATTCGGTTATATAGTTGATTAAACTAATGTTATGAAGAACAATGAATTCGATTTAAACTCTCATTGACATGAAATCTTATCTTGTCTCAATATTGTGATAGATAAAACCGCGCGATGATTACTAAACAAATGCTAATTGGATGAGCGAAGCGAAGACTTCAATTTCACTGACCCCCCAAAAATTTAGCTCGGTTGTTTTTGTGTGTGTTTTTGTTTTTTTTTGTCTGTTTGTTCGCACGATTCTGGGCAAACGGCATATGCGATCTTGATGAAAATTGAAGGGGACCTTCGAAATCTCTGAACTTAGACGTGCCACGTTTTTGGGTACAATCGAAGAAATATTTCTCATGAATATCGCACTTTACGATTTTTTACAATTTTTAGTGCGATATTTTAGTGACATTTGGGCCAATTTTGACCAAACTGGTGGGGCTACAACGTTCATATTTCACATGTACATTAAGGTTATGGTGATGTAGTACCTTGTGAAAAAACAAATTGAAAAACTTAACCAAAACCCATAAAATAAACGTACTTTTACGATTTTTTTCGATTTTTAGTGCGATATTTTCGTGACATTTGGCCGATTCTGACCAAAACGGGTGGGGCTACAACGTTCATATTTCACATGGACATTAAGGTTATGGTGATGTAGTACCTTTTGAAAGAAAAAGTTGAAAAAGTTAGCCAGAATCCATAGAATAAAGGTTTTGATATGAGTTTTTTTAGGTTTATAATAACAATTAACAAGTAACATTAGAAACTCGACAACAATCACCTACAATGCATTCACAAAGCACTTGCAAAGGAAAAGTGGTTCCACGCAAACTAAAAACTTACAAAAACGCTCATCCATCAACGCGGCGGGACTTTAGCGTTTTCCTAGTCACTAGGAAAATGCTAAAGTCCCGCCGCGTTGATGAATGAGCTTTTTTAAGGTTTTAGTTTGCGTGGGATATCTTTACTTTCGCATGTGCTTTGTTTTGCTGCCTATGCATTGTAGGTAATTGTTGTCAAGTTTCTATTGTTACTTGTTAATTGGTATTATTTACTGTAAAAAACTTATATTAAAATCTTTATTTCTATGGATTCTGGCTAATTTTTTCAACTTTTTCTTTCAAAAGGTACTTCATCACCATAACTTTACTGTCCATGTGAAATATGAACGTTGTAGCCCCACCCGTTTGGTCAGAATCGGCCCAAATGTTACGAAAATATCGCACTAAAAATCGAAAAAAATCGTAAAAGTACGATATTCATTAGAAATATTTCTTCGATTGTACCCAAAAACGTAGCAAGTCTAAGTTAAGAGAAAACGAAGGTCCTCTCCAATTTTCATCAAGATCGCATATGCCGTTTGCCCGGAATCGTGCGAACAAACAGACAGAAAAACAAAAAAAACAAACAAACAAACAAACAAAAAAAACACCCGAGCAAAAATTTTTGGGGGGTCAGTGAAATTGAAGTCTTCGTTTGCTCATCCAATTATATTTGGATGAGCGAAGCGAAGATTTCATTTCACTACACTGGAGAAAAAAAAACAGAATGTTTTTTTTCCTGTATTTTTGTCTGTTTGTTAACACGATTCCGGCTAAACCGATACTTCATTTGCGATGAAATTTTGTGAAGGCCTTCGAAATCTCTGAACTTAGAACTGCCACGTTTTTGAGCGCAATCGAAAAATTATCTCATGAAAATCGCAAATCGCAATTTTACGTTTTTTTTTCTTTTGGAACTTTTCTTCGACTTATAACACTTATACATGCTTTATCCGATTGTAATTATTTTTTCACAGAACCTTAACTTTATGAATTAATATATTCCGTGGGAAATTTGAGCGTAATTGAAAAATTAATTCTCATAAAAATCGCAATTTTACGCTTTTTTAAAAATTACGCTCATCCAACAACGCGACTGAAAAAGCGTTTGTGAAGCTTCCTAGTTTATTTGTTTAACGTCTATCCTATCAATTAAAAAACTGATATAGAAAGGAGGACAACTATATTAATCTACTTACATAGATGCAGATACAGCAATGAACTAAAAGTTAAGTAAATGTTTAAAATACTAATATTACAAAACAATGTATTTAAACTAGGAAAACGCTAAAGTCCCGCCGCGTTGATGGATGAGCGTTTTTGTAAGTTTTTAGTTTGCGTGGGACCACTTTTCCTTTGCAAGTGCTTTGTTTGTTACTTGTTAATCGTTATTATAAACCTCTAAAAACCCATATTAAAACATTTATTTCTTTGGATTCTGGCTAACTTTTTCAACTTTTTCTTTCAAAAGGTACTACATCATTATAATCTTAATGTCCATGTGAAATATGAACGTTGTAGCCCCACCCGTTTGGTCAGAATTGGCCCAAATGTGACGAAAATATCGCACTAATAATCGAAAAACTCATATTAAAACCTTTATTTCTATGGATTCTGGCTAACTTTTTCAACTTTTTCTTTCAAAAGGTACTACATCACCATAATTTTAATGTCCATGTGAAATATGAACGTTGTATAGCCCTACCCGTTTGGTCAGAATCGGACCAAATGTCACGAAAATATCGCACTAAAAATCGAAAAAAATCGTAAAAGTACGATATTAATGAGCAATATTTCTTCGATTGTACCCAAAAACGTGGCACGTCTAAGTTCAGAGATTTCGAAGGTCCCGTCAAATTTTCATCAAGATCGCTTATGCCGTTTGCCAGGAATCGTGCAAACAAACAAACAGACAAAAAAAGACAAAAAAAAACACCCGAGCTAAATTTTTGGGGGGTCAGTGAAATTGAAGTCTTCGCTTCGCTCGCTACGCTCATCCAACAATGAAATTGGTTACATATTCAAAAAGGATATTGAATTAAAAAATTAATGAACTAAATCAAAAAGGGTGGGGAATAAAAAGAAAAGAAAAGAAAAGTAAAGAAAAAAAGAAAAGAAAAAATTATGAAAAAAGAAGAAAAAAATATTTTAAAAAATGAAAAGAAAAATTGATATATTAGACGATCCCACTCAAACGATTTTGCCAAAAATCAGGAACAGCAAATCAGGGAGTAATCAAACATTTGCGGAAGAAACCACCGAACGCGAATCTTCATTCTTGTGTTCAAATCTTGATAACAATTTAGTACAAAAGATCTTTTTTTTAAATAATTTTTGTATATAAGAGAAATAATTTTCTACGATAACTTTTGAAGAATGACTTTTTGTCAGAAGGTAAAAAAATCGAAGATATTTTTATAATAACTCTGTCATAAATTAAACACTGCCTTCACCAATTTCTGTTTTGTTCCGTCCGTGCAATTAAATAATCGAAACTATAATCAATCATCACTTTTTCAGTGTTCTTAGTGGTTTTCTGCATCGTCATCCAAGTCTGGCCGAGTGGAGTTGCTATAATGGTTGCATTGCAAATCTGCGAACAATAGGCATTGTAAACGAATTTAGCTTTATTGCAAAAAGCAATTTTATTAGTAAAAAATATTCACTAATGAGTTATGAGTACCTACTCTTGAAAAAAATACGCAGTTTCTCATCAAATAAATATTTGCATATTTCAACTTTTCCTCCCCAGTATGTGGCTTGAACTGTCAAGTATGGGTTTTCCTCCCCACATACTCTAGGCTAGAGTGACGCACTATAAATTATGAAAATTAAATAAATGAACGAGGAAATGTCCCATGTAATGGTAAACCCATTTTTTTATTTTCTGAGAAAAATCTTTACCAACTAGGCCGCTTCGCGAACGCTTTGTTAGTCGCGTTGATGGATGAGCTTTTTTCCCAAGTTTTTAGTTTGCGTAGGATCTCTTTACTCTTGCAAGTGCTTTTTGAACGCATTGTAGGTGATTGTTGGCAAGTTTCTTTTGTTACTTGGTAATTGTTATAATATACCTAAAAAAACTCTTATTAAAACCTTTATTCTATGGATTCTGGCTAACTTTTTCAACTTTTTCCTTCAAAAGGCAATACATAACCATTACTTTAATATCCATGTAAAATCTGAATGTTGTAGCCCCACCCGTTTGATCAGTATCGGCCCAAATATCACGAAAATATCGCATCAAAAATCGAAAAAAATCGTAAAAGTACGATATTCTTTAAAAATAATTCTTCGATTATACCCAAAACGTGGCAGGTCTAAGTTCAGAGATATAGAAGGTCCCCTCCAATTTTCATCAAGATCGCATATGGCGTTTGCCCAGTAGAGAGGAAACAAACAGACAAAAACACAAAAAACAAAACACCCGAGCTAAATTTTTTGGGGGTCAGTGAAATTCAAGTCTTCGCTTCGCTCATTCAATTATGATTGCACAGGAGTACCTATAATCTAGGTGTCATGCAATCTTACTGCATTACTGCTGGAGCTAAACTCACAAAATTGGAATATCTAAAAAAATCTTTGTACCTGAAAAAGATAAAATTGTCTAGTGGGTGGGTGAAGAAGTTTTTTGAAAATGTATTTTATAGATTTTATAACAAATAACTAATATATATTTATTTTTAAAAATTATCATATTTAGAGTCTACCCATTCAGTCATGTAACTGATTTTCAGTGGGGAACATTAAACCAAATAACAATTAAAAATATGTATGCAATAACAAATTTAACTTAAAAAAACAAAAAACAAGTATATCATGCAAGTTGTAAAATAAAAAAATTATCTCCCAATTAAACGAAATTGAACAAATTCATGTTTCCTGTTTTGCCGGTTTTTAAACATTTTTTTGTGTCACAACACAGTAGTTGTGTAACACTAACAGTGTACATCTCCGGTCCAGTGCTGCTTTAATTTAAAGTAGTAAAATGCATTAGTAATTTTACTAGGTAAAGAAATTTATTTCTTGAATGAATAACACGGTAGGTTTTGTTTTTATTTATTGGTACAATATGGATTATTTGCAAGAATAAAAATAAAAATACGTAAAATTAAGTTTTGTTTTCAAGAACAATTCTTAAGATTCTGTTCTTGTCTTACAGATGATCGATCGTCTCTAAGGAGGTATGAATGATGTATGGAGGCAGCATGGCGTCATCAAAACCATAGCCACTTTGAACGACAATGGCGGTCGGCTAAAGCCTCGAACCCAAAGCAAGATCGTCGGTATTATTAAAGCTCATTGTCAAAGCTATGAGTATTCCAAAACAAACAAAACTGCAGCACATCAACAAAAATTACATTTCACCTCTTTATTATTCTTTCTCATATTAATACAAGAGTTATTATCAATGTTTTAAGTATAATACCAGCTGTTTTAGTGCCGCCATTTTAACATGGCGGTCGTCGATGGTAGTCGCAATATTGGTCAGCACAACGAGAAGCAGCAAATACTGCGATCAGACTGGATCAGACGTTCAAAACGGCCATGTTCATTTTGTACAGCCACAGATAGCGCATGCTGTCTCCTTACATTATTCATACCTCCTTGATCGTCTCATGCTGCAACAAATAAACCAAAGCAAAGCAAAGAGCTTCACTCGATCTTGACGCCGGCGAGTTTGTTGTAGCCGCACATGAGCTTCTTGTCGGAGAGAACCTCCTTGGAGACAGTGTTGAACGTCTCGAGCATGATGTCTCTCGTCCTCTCCATCAGCTCGTCGACGTCGTCCATGGTGAGGCCCTCGGTGGAGATCGGGGGGAGGGCGGTCACGATCACCTTGCCTGCAACAAAACACTCGACATTATGATGAACATGTAGTGACTAACAGACGATACCTTATTGTTATGTCTTAAAAGTTCTCGAAGGAAACCTATATGATGGCATTCATGTCCCTATATCTAGATGTCTAGCTCAACAGTTTGGAATTTGGATAATTGTGAAGGGAATATCGATGTTTAAGAAAACTCAATCCCTTGTGTTCGCATTAACGACTGAAGAAACTTTTGAAAAACCATTCAGTCCAGATTGCCGGCGACCTCTCGAATAAGAGAATCGTCGATCGCACTTTACGCTGGAGCCACCTATGTCGGTTTTTGTCTTGGAAATGTATATTTGTTTTGTTACGATATAATAACAACAATAATAACTGTGTATTATTTTGTTTGCAGTTTTGTAATTATTAGTTGTATTTCTTGACAAACTTTTTGGATGAGCGTAGCGAGCGTAGTGAGTGAAGCGAAGATTACATTTCACTACACTGGAGAAAAAAATCCGGAATGTTTTTTTTCTTTCCTTCTTTCTTTTTTATTTTTGTCTGTTTGTTACCACGATTCCGGCTAAACCGATACTCCAATTGCGATGAAATTTTGTTGAGACCTTCGAAATCTCTGAACTTAGAACTGCCACGTTTTTGAGCGCAATCGAAAAATTATTTGTATTTCTCATGAAAATCGCAATTTTACGATTTTTTCGATTTTTAAAAAATTTCTTCGACTTGTAACATCCACATGCTTTATCCGACTAGGAAAACGCTTAAGTCCCGTCGCGTTGTTGGATGAGCGTAATTGGTGCATTGAGCTGCCATGTGTTACGCGGATTTTCTGTTGTTCTGTGAAAAAATTATTACTAAGTCGAAGATTTTTTTAAATTAAATTAAATAAAATAAAAAATAAACATAATTTTTTTAATAAATCGTAATTTAAAAAAAATAAAAAATCGTAAAATTGCAATTTTCATAAGAAATAATTATTTGATTGCGCTCAAATTTAACACGAGTATATTTATACATGAAATTAAGGTTCTGTGAAAAAATCATTACCATAGGATAAAGCATGTAGGTGTTATAAGTCAAAGAATTGCTTTAAAAAAGAAAAAAAACGTAAAATTTCGATTTTCTTGAGAAATAACTTTTCGATTACGCTCAAATTTCACACGAATATCTTAATTCATAAAATTAAGGTTCTGTGAAAAAATCATTACAATCGGATAAAGCGTGTAGGTGTTATAAGTCGAAGAAATTTTAAAAAAATCGAAAAAAAATCGTAAAACTGCGTTTTTTTTAAGAAAAAAAATTCCTGATTGCGCTCAAAAACGTGTCAGTTCTAAGTTCAGAGATTTCGAAGGCCTTTATTAAATTTCATCGCAATCGGAGTATCGGTTTAGCCGGAATCGTGTTAACAAACACACAAAAATACAAAAAAAAAAGAAAAAAGAAAAAAAAACATTCCGGATTTTTTTCTCCAGTGTAGTGAAATGGAATCTTTGCTTCGTTCGCTGCGCTCGCTACGCTCATCCAATTATAATAATTTTTTACAGAACCTTTACTTTATGAATTCAGATATTCGTGTAAAATTTGAGCTCAATCGAAAAATTATTTCTCATGAAAATCGAAATTTTACGTTTAAAAAAAAAAAAAAACTTTGACTTATGACACCTACATGCTTTATACTATTGTAATTATTTTTTTACAGAACCTTAATTTTATGAATTAATATATTCGTGTTAAATTTGAGCGCAATCGAATAATTATTTCTTATAAAAATCGCAATTTTACTATTTTTTCCTTTTTTAAAATTACGATTTATTTAGAAAATTTAAAATTTAAGTTAATTCTGTGAATAATTTAATTAAATAAAAAAAATCCACAAAACAACAGAAAATCCGCATAACACATGGCAGCTCAATGCCCCAATTATGCTCATCCAACAACGCGCATGAAAATTAGCGTTTGCGAAGCTTCCTAGTTTTAATGAATTCACTGGGCCTTTATAACCTGTTAATCTAGGATTCTTTAAAATTAACTAAAATTGTTAAGAATAACACTCTATACAGCCTTAGATTATTAGACCTAATATCAGTACTGGTAAGCCATTTTCCCATGCAAAATAGCATGTAGCGCTCAAGAAAAAAGTTCATTCAATGCTTTTAGCATTATATCAGCATAAAATAAGTTTATCTAGTCAATAAATAAAAAAGTAAACTTAAAATACAATTAAAACAATAATAATGTAAAATTGCTGATTTTTCATACATTTACGCTCATCCAACAACGCTCCTGAAAAAGCGTTTGCGAAGCTTCCTAGTTAAATTACGTTCTATAACTGAAGAGGATTGAGTAATTATTAAATTATACTAGGAAACGCTCAGTTTTACGCGTTGATAAGCGAGCACGTGCTATAGCTAGACCCACATTGCACATTTTTTTAAATTTTAAAATTTGCGACGTTCGCTGTCCACAGGGCCATGTTTCCAATATTATTTATTATTGCCAAAGGTATTTGGACCCGTGTGTAAACCTCTACTTTGTGGATAAAATCCACCGCCATCTAGAGGACCTTGACGCCCTGGGAAAACTATTTAAACTCTTTGGTGACAAATAATACACTCTTCCTCGAAAGTATTTTGATTAATTCTAGGTGGCAGTGCATTAGAAACTTCGCGCGTCTTTTCGTTGCCATGGCAACATTACTTTTGTTATAATGTAATTTCCATTAACACTACTTATAGGATCAAAATAAAATTAACATATTCGTGACCGGACGGACATTCTAAATGATTTGGCCACCTCCGATTTTGTCGCCGTTTAGTTTGAAAAAAAAACCTTTCGATTAACTTCAATGTAACTTTTTAACTTTTTGAACGATTTTGCCACAAAACTAATGGCATTCAATCGAGAACGAAGCTTGCGGATGGTCAAAATTTCAACTCGATCCGAGCCTCCGTTCGAACGTTATGGCGAGACATACAAACAAACAAACAAAAAAACAAAAAAACAAACAAAAAAACAAAACCAGTGACTAATTTTTCCGGCAGAGTCAAATGGAAACGCTCGCTTCGCTCGCTTAATTAATCATGGGTGTCACCGTGTCAGAGTAAAATAGTTGTTATTCTGTACCTGATTCGAAGATGTGTTTCTCCTCGTCGAGGAAGTAATATGGCGAGAAGACCACTGGCAGGATGGGCACTTGGCATGTGACGGCCACGCGAAAAGCGCCCTTCTTGAAGGGTAGAAGAGATGTACTCTTCTTGTTCCTGGTGCCTTCGGGGAACATCCACAGCTTAGTCTGCACAGATAAGAAACAAGACATTAGTGAAATCAATATACCGTGGTTCTCTCTCACCATATAGCTTAAGTGCCACGTAGCGTTATTATTTAGCACAATAATTTAACAAAATTCAATTCAAAGAGAGATACGAACGATCGAACGAGAGGTCGTCCGTGACAAAAACATTTCTGGTTTTGATCAAATATTATAATTTGTTCATAGAAAATGTTTCTCTACTAACCAAACAGAGAAATCAAGCGTTGTTTTTCGTTTTCTATGACATATTTTAGGAAATAAGGCAGAGAATATTATGGAGTTACATTAACAAAATGAAAATGAAATATTTAGGAAGAAGTAAATGTTTGAAATGATTTCTAATAATTTCTGAGTGATTGTATATAACAAGCATACCAAAGTATTGTATACAAACGAATGTATGTCTGTATGTTTGTCCTTTACGCATTACAACACCATTCATCCGATCTCCAAACTTGGCACAATTATGTCTTTTTTCACGGGAAGGTTTCTATGCTATATATTTTGTTGTAACTCCTCCTCGTGGTGATCGGTGCCTGCAAAGAAGATACATTCGTTTTCATATATATAGACAACAACATTTATAGATCTTCATGAAACTTGGCACATGTAAGTATTTTTTCACGGGGAAGGTTTCTATGCTATCCATTTTGTTGCTCCATGTGGTGATCGGTGCCTGAAAAGAGGATACATTTGTTTTTTCATCCGATCTCCTTGAAACTTGGCAAATATATCTATTTTTTCACGGGGAAGGTTTCTATGCTATCCATTTTGTTGTAACTCCTCCACGTGGTGATAGGTGCCTGCAAAGAGGACTCACCAATGAATTGACTTCGACACTGTTGGACATATCACCATGAAAGTTGACACATATGTATTTTTTATGGAGAAGTAGGCTTCACACCCGCGAAGGGTTCTGGCATACGTCGCAGCAACGCGCGACGGGTAAGCTTTTTTTATACCGCAAGTTGCGTTCTGAATGCTTGACCTTCTTGAACAAAAGGTTTGCTATAGTACTCAATATACTTGAACAATTTAGTATAGTAAACTCTCGGAAACAAGAAATTATTTTATAGTTGTTATTTCGTAGGAATGACCATTACAGGGTTCATAGCAGTTTACCCAAGAAAAAATAGAAAGTTAAAGTGTTGTTAGCATAACTTCACTAAGTGTGGCTCGTTGGTCTTGTGTGGCTCGTTGGTCTTGTGTGGCTCGTTGGTCTTGTGTGGCTCGTTGGTCTTGTTGTTAGCGTATCTGCTTCCAATGCAGAAGGTCCAGGGTTCGATTCCCGTTAAAGTCAGAAGTTTTTTAACTTCTGATTTGGACTTCAGTCCATCAGTTCTTGTCTTAGGAGTTTGTAAACGGTGACTTTGGAGCCGTCCTAGCAACGAAGCACATAATAAATTTCAGAGTTGTTCTGAATCGGCCTTGTTGATTCTGGCGTTGATTCGCGGGTGTTTGCACTGTCCATACCACTGATTGCTATATTTCCTATTAAAAATATCGATCTTTGGTTGGTTATCGCTCATTCGTCGATTGCGTCGGGGCCTGCAGGGTTGGCTTGGTCGCTTTGATTTAAAGTCCCCCACTGAAAATCAGTTATATAACTGAGTGGGCAGACTCTAAATAAAATTTATTTATTTATTATTTATTTATTTGAGTAATGCCACTCTGTGGGTAATGTCAGAACAGCCCTGTCAGCTTTGGGCAGTTTCACGGCAGTATATCGGTTACGGATGCATACCTTGTCCTTCCTCATGACCTCGGAAGCCTGTTTCAGTTGGTCGTTTGCCTTCGTCGGGTGGTCCCGGTCTATGAACACCATACCAGCTAACCAAGGGACAAGACTAAAGGGCAAGAAGAAGTAGAAGAGCTCTTTCCGTGCCACGGCAGCACACTTGCCCAAAGAGTCCCAGACGTTGAACATCCCTGGGGAACAAACACAAGCTGAACACTATATACACCAGATAACCACGCATCCAGGCAGCAGGGACAGAAAAGTTGTAAGGAGTTGATTTATTGCTTTGCATTAATGGCTGAAGAAAACCTTTGGAAAAATTTACAATAAAGTTTAGCCAAAGTTATTAGTCCTGTATATTCAAAAAATAATTCCAGTCGCAACGCTACGGTATTTGACAGTAAATAATGTGCTAAAGAATATCCAATACTTACTGAATGTAGCGTTATCATCGGCTTATTCACGATGCACTAGACGAACAAACTCGCAAATGACTCAAATGATAATTTTTGCCATAGTCTTAGCAAATTGAGTGACGTTTAAATATTTTGGGTATAGGATTCATCTTAAAGACTACAACAAATCGGTATTTTTTATTTATTAATTATTAATAATTCAAATAGCATAACTAAGAATTGCATACATCTCGAGATGTACTTCGTCCAAAGTTGTGATCTAAATATCTTTCAACAATCCAAGTTTGTGGAGTGATTGGAATGTGGGTGATCAAATACCGTACCTAGAACGTCCACACTGGACTGGTGGTTGGCTACGATGACCGACCCTCTCTCTTCCTCCAGGATCTCTCTCCCTCGCACCTCCCAGGTGATCCCGACTACCCGGGTAATGTACCTCAGTAGGTAGGTGAGGTACCTGCAAAGATTTACCAAAAAAGAATTGACAAATAATATTTAACAGCCTAAAGAACTCTTGTTTTAACAGGGTGTATCATTTATTTGTTTATTATTATTATTATTATTATTATTATTATTATTATTATTATTATTATTATTATTATTATTATTATTATTATTATTATTATTATTATTATTATTATTATTATTAATATAAGATTTTTAAGCATAAGCCCGCTTTAAGGACATAGTTATTGATTCATAGCAGTTGTCGGAAAAGTTTGCCCCGACTGGGGTTCGAACCCAGAACCTCCGGCTTAACGTGCCATAGCTCTACCAATTGAGCTACCGGGACCACAGAACAAACCTTTACTAAACTGCTATTTGTTGTGATTGTCATGGAGGTCAACAATCACAACAAATAGCAGTTTAGTAAAGGTAGCGTCAGCACTGTGGATGACGTCGGGAAGTAAGGAATAATGTTAATTATTCACCACCACGACGCGACGAAACATCCCGTCAATGTTATAATTTCTCTTCAATTATATCGGGTCGCGAAAGTATAACTTGTGAATTATTATTATTATTTTTATTATTATTATATTTTGGGACCAATTTCTTATTTGATCTACGTAAACCAGATTTGTAAATATATTAAGCACTGCGTTATACTAATGTTCGCCGACGACGCTGCTCTAATCTCTGTTCATAAGATCTTAAAAGTGGCAGAACAAAACCTAAACTCAGATTTCAGAAGTTTGGCGTGTTATGCTCACGATAGTGAATTAACTCTGAATTCAATTAAAACTAAAATTGTACACATTTGCTCGCCTTTTAATGAATCACGTGCGGATAGTATTCGCATAATAAGTCACTCCAATGAGTGTTTGCATACTATTAATAGTGTAATGGTATGTGAATGTATTGAGGAGATCGAGTGTGTTGATACTCACGTGTATCTAGGGTTGATAATAGATAAATATTTAAGTTGGAAGCCTCACATTGACTCAGTTTGCAAAAAGCTTAGAAGTTGCGCATTTCAATTATATAAATTAAAATACATATTACCTTATACTACCTTGCGAACTGTGTATATTTCCTTAGCTGAATCAATAATTTCTTATGGCTTATTATCATGGGGAAATGCGAGTAACATTCACTTAAAATCCATTAAAGTTCTGCAAAATAAAATGTTAAAACTCATTATCCCAGATAACAATAACTCAAACGTTTTCCATACACATGACCTGTACACATATTGCTTTTTATTGCCTGTATCATCATTGTATCGTTTTCGCCTTTTAATTAAGTATTACTTTAGCGACACCTACAAAATTTCACGAAATGACCATCAATATACTACAAGATTTGTGCTAAAAACTAACTTCAATGTTCCAAAATATGTCAATAAGTACGGACAGAGAACTCTTGAGTATTCCTTTCCGCATATATTTAATCAATTACCAGAGGACATGAAAAATTTCCAATCGTTTAGTGAGGCCAAAAAAGAACTTAAAACTTACTTACTTTGTTCCATGGATACTGATTAACTTTTAATTCATTTTATTTTAATATAATTTAATTCATAAACTGTTTTTTGTTGTACAGTTGCGCTTTCTGTGGTGTTGGAATGTTCACGCCTATTCTGTTATATCAAATTTCAATATTGTAAAGTAGTATTCTCGTTGTTTTATAATTATTTGTAGTATTCTCGTTGTTTTAATTTAGCCTATGAACTTTTTTTGTATAATATAATGTAATATTCAACTAAGTCTGTCTGATCCATGTATAATAATATAACTAATCATAATCCACAGACAAGCCACGTATGTGGCTTTGTGGACAACGATGTCAAAGTATTATAATACAAAATTGCATGTAATATTATTATTTTAATAAAAAAAAAAAAAAAAAAAAAAAAAATTATTATTATTATTATTATTATTATTATTATTATTATTATTATTATTATTATTATTATTATTATTATTATTATTATTATTACTTACTAGGAAAACGCTTAAGTCCCGCCGCGTTGTTGGATGAGCGTAATTGGTGCATTGAGCTGCCATGTGTTATGTGGATTTTCTGTTGTTCTGTGAAAAAATCATTATCCAAGTTGATTTTTTTTTAAAATTAAATTTAATTTAATATAAAAAAAACTTAAATTTTAAAAAATTTTAATCAATCGTAATTTTAAAAAAAGGAAAAAATCGTAAAATTGCAATTTTCATAAGAAATAATTATTTAATAGCGCTCAGATTTCACACGAATATATGAATTCATAAAATTAAGGTTCTGTGAAAAAATCATTACGATCGGATAAAGCATGTAGGGGCTATAAGCCAAAGAAATTTTAAAAATCGAAAAAAGTCGTTAAATTGCGATTTTTTAAAGACATTTATCTTTCGATAACGCTCAAATTTCACAAAAATATATCAATTCATAAAAAAAAGGTTCTGTGAAAAAATTATTACAATCGGACAAAGCATGTAGGTCTTATAAATCGAAGAATTTTGTTAAAAATCGAAAAAAATCGTAAAATTGCGATTTTCATGAGAAATAATTTTTCGATTGCGCTCAAAAACGTGGAAGTTCTAAGTTCAGAGATTTCGAAGGCCTCCATAAAATTTCATCGCAATCGGAGTATCGGTTTAGCCGGAATCGTGTGGACAAACAGACAAAAATACAAATAAAAAGAAAGAAAAAAAAAAAACAAAAAACATTCCGGAATTTTTTCTCCAGTGTAGTAGAATGGAATCTTCGCTTCGCTCGCTACGCTCCCTACGCTCATCCAATTATTATTATTATTATTATTATTATTATTATTATTATTATTATTATTATTATTATTATTATTATTATTTTTATTATTATTATTATTATTATTATTATTATTGAACAATAATTCTGTGTAGTGGTTGATTGCCCAATAACAATAAACTTATTCGATATTTAACATCATTAGAACATGTGTAAAACAAGAAACTTTTCTCGGGTATACCATGCAGTGTTTAGGGTAGCTAGTAAGCTTCGCAAAAGCTTTTTTTTAGTCGCGTTGATGGATGAGCTTTTTTGTAAGTTTTTAGTTTGCGTGGGATCTCTTTACTTTTGCAAGTGCTTTTTGAAAGCATTGTAGGTGATTGTTGTCACGTTTCTATTGTTACTTGTTAATATTGTTATTATATACCTAAAAAAAATATTAAAACCTTTATTAATAATAATAATTATAATTATAATAATAATAATAATTATTGATTCATAGCAGTTGTCGAAAAAGTTTGCCCGACTGGGTTCGAACCCATGCATTTATATATATATATATCCATGCAATCTTTCAGATTTGACAGCTACATTGCCGTCTTCTGTTGGATTTATGTCATGTAAGTCAACAGTCACAACAAATAGCATTTCCTAAAGGTTTGTTCTGTGGTCCCGGTAGCTAATATGTAGAGCTATGGCACGTTAAGCCGAGGTTCTGGGTTCGAACCCAGTCGGGGCAAACTTTTTCGACAACTGCTATGAATCAATAACTATGTCTTAAAGCGGGCTTATGCTTAAAAACCATATATTAATAATAATAATAATAATAATAATAATAATAATAATAATAATAATAATAATAATAATAATAATAATAATAAAAATAATAATAATAATAATAATAATATTTATTGGTCCATTAATTTGATCATACAATGATATTTAGACAGGTCAGGAAATACATGCTATAATTCTATAGATAGATTCTATTCTATAGATTCTGGCTAACTTTTTCAACTTTTTCTTTCAAAAGGCAATACATCACCATTACTTTAATGTCCATGTAAAATATGAAAGTTGTTACTCCACCCGTTTGATCAGAATCGGCCCAAATCACGAAAATATCGCATTAAAAATCGAAAAAATCGTAAAAGTACGATATTCAAGAGAAATATTTCTAAAGTTATACCGGTTATACCAAAAAACGTGGGAGGTCTAAGTTCAAAGATTTCGAAGGTCCCCTCCAATTTTTTTTTATCAAGATCGCATATGCCGTTTGACCGGTAGAGCGCGAATAAACAGACAGAAATACAAACAAACGAACAAAAAAACACCCGAGCTAGTTTTTTTAGGGATCAGTAAAATTAAAGTCTTTGATTTGCTCATCCAAACATGTAAAAAATTATCTGGTGTGTCTCTCTTTAGGCACCGGTTCCTGTACAATTTTCTCTGGCCAAAGCGAAGAGTAAGCTGTTTAAGCACCGTATAAATCCCAGTCGATCAGTAGAGTATCACTATCAGCAATAAAAACAATCGTGAGAAAAATAATTTTCATGATAACTGGACTAGTGTCCGAGCCTAGCTGCACGAAGTCTGACGGTCGGAAGGAGCGCTTAGGGGTTGCACACCCTTATCACGGAAAGATAAGACAGCCGACGCTTGAAGTATCGGAGGATCTAAATCACCGGGTCCTGAACTTGGTGTACTCCAAAGCTAGTATCCGAGCCGAGTGCCGTCAAGGGGTGGCTCAACTTTCCGACTCCGGTTGGGGGTAAAGGCCCAAGGAAAAGATGAGCACAAGCTCGGAGGTTTTCTCCACCGGACAACTCATAGTAAGAATATCACAAAGCGACGGTGCTTGGTACTTACAAAAAGTTCTTGAGGTTCCAGGGATTGAGACAGAAGTAAGGCATAAAGATGATAGGCAGAAATAATACAGTGCCCAAATAGATGACGAACTTTGAGTAAAACCGAAGCGTCTGGTTTGACCTGACTAGAAGGAACAGGGTGAAAAGTAGGAAGGCCACCAGGAATGTCTATGTCCAGCTCCACTGGCCGTTGCACTGTGACTCAACTTTCATCTGAACATACGAGGAGACTGTGGGTTTTTGATGCGTCTGGTTTGATCTGACTAGGAAGAACCATTTATCGAAAAGTTTGACTGGAGAGCCCTTCTGTTACACTTCCTTGCCATTTGTGCAAAATATCAAGCAAATGTTGTCCCAATCTGCCAAGAGAACAGGAATTTACCAAAAACGCATGTCCTAGGGCCTACATTATTTTCATAACCTATCGCGGGAATTTGTGATTTAATTTATAAATCCACCCATTGCAGCGTCAGTATACTTACTTACCGTTAAGAAGTTTATTTCACCTTGAGATCAAACTTGATTGACTCCAGAACCAGATGTCAGCATCAGTTGAACTCTAACTTCGGAGGAAAACGTCGTACACCGAGTCTCTATACTGACGATACTAACAGCGACAGAACCGACATCACCGCGTGGAGAGGGTGGGCGAGAGGACAAATAATGTTCAACCTTGAACAAAATTGCAACAGTAATGGTTCTTTATGCATTGGATGCAGAAAAATTCGCGATAAATATAAGGGGTCAAAAGTGATCAAATTAGCATATTATAAAGTTAAATAACAATGATGAATTTTAAATTCATTGTTATCATAACATATACAATACTTTTTCCAAAAGTTACTTTTTAAGTCAAATTTTAAGAAATTATTTGTTAACTTTCAATTCGGTTATAGTTGATTAAACCATTCTTAATTTGAATCACGATGAATTCTATTTAAACTCTCTTTGGCATGAAATCTTATACTTGTCTCAATATTGTGATAGATAAAAACGCGTGATGACCACTGAACAAATGTAAATTTATAAATATATAATTTTAATCTGTTAATTACCTACATAATTAATAATAATAACTTCATTTTTAACTGTTAATAATTGGATGAGCGTGAAGATTCTATTCTACTACACTAGAGAAAAAATCCGGAATGTTTTTTATTCTATTTTATTTTGGGGTATTTTTGTGTGTTTGTTAGCACGATTCCGGCTAAACCAATACTCCAATTGCAATGAAATTTTCTGGAGACCTTCGAAATCTCTGAACTGAGAAATGCCACGTTTTTTTGTGCAATCGAAACATTATTTCTCAAGAAAATTTTACGATATTTTCAATTTAAAAAAAAAAATCTTCGACTGATAACACCTACATGCTTTAATCGATTGTCATTATTTTTTCACAGAACCTTAATTTTATTTATTGTTATAGTCGTGTGAAATTTTTACGCAAAAAATTATTTCCCATGGAAATCGAAAATATTACGATTTTTTTTCGATTTAAAAAAAAATCTTCGACTTTTAACTCCTACATGTTTAATCCGAATAAAATGATTCTTTCACAGAACCTTAAATTTATGAACTGATATATTTGTGTGAAATTTGAGCGCAATCGAAAAACTATTTCTCATTGCATCGCAATTTTACGATTGTTTACTTTTTTTAAATTACGATTTTTTCGTTTTTTTTTTTTTAAATTCTTCCGACTTAGTAATTTTTTTTTTCACAAGACTACAGAAAATCTGTATATCATATGGCAGCTTAATTCACCAATAACGCTCATCCAACAACGCGCCTGGAAAAGCGTTTGCGAAGTTTCCTAGTTAGTTGAATTAATCAATACTTAATGATTGGCTGTTGTATCACCCTCTAACAGTTTTTTCCAAAAGTCAAAGGATAATAAGTGATAAATGGAATATATTTGTAAATACATATTTATAGTACGTGGGATATTCATATAACCTCATTGTCAAGGTCAACCCTAATTTTGCCAATTTCGGGACAATAATGTACACCCTGAGCTATGTGTGAAGATACTTTTAATAATAACTTCGTCATGAACCGAACACTGCCTTAACCAATTTCTGTTTTGTTCCGTCAATGCAATAACATTGATATATAAATGCATTGGCTTATGAGAACAATGCTTATCGAAACAACAATCAATAATTTCTTTTTCAGTGGTCTTAGTGGTTTTCTGCATCGTCAAAGTCGGGCCGAGCGGAGTTGCTACAAACATGGTTGCATTGCAAATCTGCAAACAATAGGCATTGTAAAGTGCAAACGAATTAAAAGCCTTTATTGCAAAATTCAATTTTATTAGTAAAAAATATTCACTAATGAGTGATGAGATGACTCTTGAAAACAATAAGCAGTTTCTCAATAAATAAATATTTGCAAATTTCAACTCTTCCTCTCCAGTATGTGGCTTGAACTGTCAAGTATGGGTTTATCCTCCCCACATATTCTAGGCTACAGTGACGCACTATAAATTATGAAAATTAGAACAATGAATTAGGAAAATATGTCCCACTCCCGGGTAATGGCAAACCCATTTTTTAGTTTATGTGAAAAATCTTTCCTAACAATATTATAAGCCTGTGTGAAATTTATTTTTGGGTTTTGCGGATATTAGCCACACAAAAACAAATAGTTAATATGCAGCATATGTGTAAGATGAGTCACTTGTAAACATTACATGTGGATACTGTGTCCACTAGATGTGGAAGTGTGTATAAGATGTGTCACTTGTAAGTGGATACTGTGTCCACTAGATGTGATGTATGTGTAAGATGTATCACTTGTAAACATTACATGTGGGTACTGTGTCCACTAGATGTAGAAGTGTATGTGTAAGATGTGTCACTTGTAAACATTACATGTGGATACTGTGTCCACTAGATGTGGAAGAATATGTAAGATGTGTCACTTGTAAACATTACATGTGGATACTGTGTCCCCTGGATGTGGAAGGATATGTTTAATGTGTCACTCTTAAACATGACATGTGGATATTGTCCACTAGATGTGGACGTTCACCAACATAAAAGTAATGTGTTAACGTAATTATGGTGCACAGGAGTACCTATAATATAGGGGCCATGCAATCTTACTGCATTACAGCTGGAACTAAACTCACAAAATGGTTATATATTTTTTTTAAATCTTTGTACTTAATGAAAAAGATAAAATTATCTAGTGCGTGGGTGAAGAAGTTTTTTGAAAATGTATTTTATAGATTTTATAACAAATTACTACTGAAATAAATATGTATTTATTTTTATAAACTATCATATTTAAAATCTACCCACTCAGTCATGTAACTGATTTTCAGTGGGGCACAATTTAAAAATATGTCTGCAATAAAAAATTATCTAAAAAAACACAAAAACATGTTTATCATGCTAGTTGTAAGACAAAACATGGATCTCCAAAATAAAATAAATTGAACAAATTGATGTTTCCTGTTTTGCCGTTTTTTAACATTTTTTGTGTCACAACACAGTAGTTGTGTGACACTGTAACAGTGTACATCTCCGGTCCAGTGTCTTTTTATTTAAGGAAGTCCAATGCATGAGTAATTTTACTAGGTACAGAAAGTCATTTCTTGAATGAATAACACGGTCGGTTTTGTTTTTATTTATTGGTACAACATGGATTATATGCAAGAATAAAAATGAAAATACGTAATATTTTGTTTTATTTATAAGAACAATTCATAAGATTCTGTTCTTGTCTTACAGATGATCGATCATCTCATGCTGCAACAAAAACCTAAGCAAAGAGCTTCACTCGATCTTGACGCCAGCGAGTTTGTTGTAGCCGCACATGAGCTTCTTGTCGGAGAGAACCTCCTTGGAGACGGTGTTGAACGTCTCGAGCATCATGGCTCTCGTCCTCTCCATCAGCTCGTCGACGTCGTCCATGGTGAGGCCCTCGGTGGAGATCGGGGGGAGGGCGGTCACGATGACCTTGCCTGCAACAAAACACTCGACATAGGGAACCTAAGTGGGCGTTGTCCGGTTCTCTCCGGTCAGCGTGGTATAGGCGATTAACCCGTGCTAAATGTTTCGTAAGCGATAGCGCGTGAACCCGACCACGGACCGGAATATATTCATACTGTAAGAAACTATAATCTTTCCTCTTTGCGTGGATATACATAACTCTGCTCTATCACAAATATTAATGACATTTGTTTTGAGTTGAAGTGAACTCTACATTTACACTGTTGCCAAACCTTCCAAACTGCTCATGAAAAAGCACGTAAAAATATTTTGTCCGTGGCATCAGCATAACATTTGGTATCCGACGTGCTTTGTGGCTACTGTGAGGTCACAGGGTTGTACTAGATTATACATTACTAATAAAATATCCTTTAATGTGCCAACAAAATCTTGAATGCGAAGTACATTTAGCAACCATGGACAGGCGCGTGGTATGCGAGGATGCCACAGCTGCACACAACGTGGCTGCGTCTCGCTTAGGTTGCCGCTCAGTCAGAGTACATTTGCGACAGCGAGCAAACATGAGTCCATTTAACTCATAATAGTTTGAATTTAGGAAAGGTCATCGAGCAAAGTAGAATGCCATCATCTTCTTCACAAAATTATGCATCTTGTGATGTTATTGGTTTAGATTTCTTTTGCGCGAGTCAAAAGATACGGCGAGTTACATTTTCGTACCATGCTAATTCTTATGGGCGCTGAGACCAGAGAGAACCAATTTCCTTCCCGCCTTCAAAACTTAGGTTCCCTATTATGATGACCATGTAGTGACTTACAGACGATACCTTATTGTTTTGTCTTAAAGTTCTCGAAGGAAACCTTTATGATAGCATTCACGTCCCTATATCTAGATGTCTAGCTCAACATTTTGGAATTTGGATAATTATGAAGGGAATATCGATGTTTAAGAAAACTCATTCCCTTGTTTTCGCATTAACGACTGAAGAAACCTTTGAAAAATCATTCAGTCCAGATTGCCGGCGACCTCTCGAATAAGAGAATCGCCGATCGCGCTTTACGCTGGAGCCACCTATGCCGGTTTTTATCTTGGAAATGTATATTTATCTTGTTACGATATAATAACAAGCAATAATAACTGTTTATTATTTTGTTTGCAGTTTTGTAATTATTAGTTGTATTTCTTGCCAAACTTTTAAGATTACGTATTATCACTGAAGAGGATTGAGTTATTTCTAAATTATATTAATCGATGGTGTCACCATGTCAGAGTAAAATGGTTGTTATTCTGTACCTGATTCGAAGATGTGTTTCTCTTCGTCGAGGAAGTAATATGGCGAGAAGACCACTGGCAGGATGGGCACTTGGCATGTGACGGCCACGCGAAAAGCGCCCTTCTTGAAGGGCAGAAGAGATGTACTCTTCTTGTTCCTGGTGCCTTCGGGGAACATCCACAGCTTAGTCTGCACGGAGACAGAAACAAGACATTAGTGAAATCAATATACCGTGGTTCTCTCTCATCATATAGAAGTGCCACGTAGCATTATTATTTAGCACAATAAATAAACAAAATTCAACTCAACGAGAGATACGAACGAACGAACGAGAGTTCGTCCGTTTGGCATGCAAAAGACTCTCTTCTCTTCATTGGATGTTTTTCAACTTCGGTAAAGTTCTAGGATCTTTTTAACTCTTTAGAATAATTTGTTCAGTTCGTATGCGATCCATACATTCCTCTCAAGTAATTAAACTTAATTCCGTTGTGTGCGTAAATCTCCATTAAGACAGATCTTTAAAAACATTTCTGGTTTTGATCAAATATTATTAATTGTTCATAGAAAATGTTTCTCTACTAACAAAAAAGAAATCAAGCATTGTTTTTTGTTTTCTATAACATATTTAGAAAATAAGGCAGAAAATATTATGTATTTACATAAACAAAATGAAAATGAAATCTTTAGGCAAAAGTGAATGTTCAAAATGATTTTTAATAATTTCTGAGTGATTGTTTATTACAAGCACACAAAAGTATTTTTATTTTTTATAACCGCCAGTTGCATATTGAATGCTTGAACTATGGGTTTGATAAAGTATTCAATATACTTGAACAATTTATTATAGTACTCTCGGAAACAAGAAATTATTAAATAGTTGATATTTCGTGGAAATGACCATTGCAGGGTAGTACATAACAGTTTACACAAATCAAATTGGAAGTCAAAGTGTTGTTAGCATAACTTCACTATGCTTTATGGTTTATGTCGAATGCATTACACTTATTTAACTTTTGTGCATGCTATATATTTTCACACCAAGCCTATTGGCTCTTTTTGAAAGGATGGGATTGTGTCTTTGGGGAGGAAACTCTTTTTCACGAAGAGATTGAGTTGGAGTGGTGGGAGGGCTGGGGAAGGGCGAGCAATTCCACTCTGTGGGTAATGTCCAGAACAGCCCTGTCAGCTGTGGGCAGTTTTGCGGCAGTATATCGGTTACGGATGCATACTTTGTCCTTCCTCATGACCTCGGAAGCCTCTTTGAGTTGATCGTTTGCCTTCGTCGGGTTGACCCGGTCTATAAACACCACACCAGCTAACCACGCGGCCAGACCAAAGGGCCAGAAGTAGAAGAGCTCTTTCCGTGCCACGGTAGCACACTTGCCCAAAGAGTCCCAGACGTTGAACATCCCTGAGGAACAAACACAAGCTGAACACTAAACACACCAGATAACCCCAGATAACCACGCATCTAGGCGGCAGGGACAGAAAAGTTGGAGTTGATTTATTGCTTCGCATTAATGGCCAAAGAAAACATTTGGAAAAAGTTTAAATCAAGATCAGCTAAAGTAATTAGTGCTGGATAATCTAAAAATTAATCCAGTCGCTACGCTACGGTGTTAGACAGAAAATAGTGTGCTGTATAGTTAATTTTCTTTCCAATCCTTACTGAATGTAGCATTATCATCGCTCGCAATGCACTAGACAAACATATTCTCAAATAACTTAAATAATTTTTTTGTCATATTCTTAGGAAATTGAGTTTCGTTTAAATATTTAGGGTAGGATACATCTTAAGAATTCAACATTTTTTTTTATAATTTAAATAGCGTAACTAAGAATCGTATACTTCTCGAGATGTTGTACTTTGTCCAAAGTTGTGATCTAAATATCCTATTTTTTTCAAGAATCCAGGTTTGTGAAATGATAGGCAGGTGTTGATACCTTACCTAGAATGTCCACGCTGGACTGGTGGTTGGCTACGATGACCGACCCTCTCTCTTCCTCCAGGATCTCCCTCCCTCGCATCTCCCAGGTGATCCCCAGGATCCGGGTGACGTATCTCACCGGGTAGGAGAAGTACCTGCAAAGATTTACCAAAACAGAATTGACAACAACAATATTCAACAGCCTAAAGAACACTGGTTTTAACTGGGTGTATAATTTATTTGTTTATTATTATTATTGAACAATAAATCTGTGTAGTGGTTGATTGCCCAATAACAACAAACTTTTTCAATATTCAACATAATTAGAACATGTGTAAAACAAAAAAACTTTTCTTGGGTATACCATTCAGTGTTAAGGGTAAACGCCGTGTAATATTATCCGGTGTGTCCATTTTTAGGCACCAATTCCTGTACAATTTTCTCTTGCCAAACCTATGGGTAAGCTGTTTAAACACCGTTTAAATCCCAGTCGATCAGTAGAATATTACTATCAGCAATGAAAACAATCGTGAGAAAAATAATTGACATAGCAACGCTTACTGGACTAGTATCCGAGTCTAGCTGGACAAGGTCAGACGTAATGAAAGAAGGAAGGAGCGTTTGGAGGGGTTTATAATGGGCACACCTAATCATGGAAAGACTCGACAGCCCCCAGGTCCTGAACTTGGTTTACTCCAGTGCTTTTTTCCAAGCCGAGTGCCGTGAGGGGGTGGCTCAACTTTCCGGCTCTGGTTGGGGGTAAAGGCCCAAGGAAAATATGAGCACAAACTCGGGGATTTCCTCCACCGGACAACCCATAGTAAGAATATTACAAAGCGTCGGTGCTTGGTACTTACAAACTGTTCTTGACGTTCCTGGGGTTGAGACAGAAGTAAGGCATAAAGATGATAGGCAGAAATAATACGGTGCCCAAATAGATGACAAATTGTAAGTGAAACCGAAGCGTCTGGTTTGGCCTGACTAGAAGGAACAGGGTAACCAGTAGGAAGACTAAGAAGATTAAGAATGTTCTGCTATACACTGGCCGTTGTTCTGTGACAACCATCATCTGCACATTCGAGAAAACTGGTGGTTAGAGAGAAACACTTTGTGACTTTGTAGTAGTGACGATGATGGAATAATTAGTTCGGGGAGAGATTATAAGTTAATGACGTATTGTCACATAACACAAAGTCGATCGAGGCGAGGTTTGCTGCTCTAGCACGCGGTACCTGCTGTTACTGGTTGACAGCGTGTCTGTATGAGGTGTTTTTGCACCTTTGTCACTAGTTTTGCTTACTGCTTTTAATTTTCAGTGTAATTTGTAAAACATAATATTAGTGGTTACATCATCATTGTCGTATGAATTATGTGGCTGCAAGCTACGAACTGTGTAAGGGCGTGGCGACTGATACTTTTGCTAAGCAGGAGTGTGTTCGACTGTATAAATCACGTATAAATTTTGCTGTACTGTAAATAGGCTATAGTGTCAGTGTCGCACAATAAAATAAACATGGAATATGTATGCTGTGCATAGGGACGAAGTAAAAGATTTGCAAGTACGGACCATATATTATCTTTTCACCGTTTTTCAAACAGGGCGAATCTCTTGTGAGATACAAATCCTGACAATTGCGTAAATTAAACGGGATAAATAATTCCTGTTTCCTAGCAAACTTACCCGAGTCTGTTCCGTACATTTCGTTTGAGCCGATTAGGAAAATGTAAGATGGAAACATGAATAGAAGAAAAATGTGCAGTTTCTTTTGTCAAATTGAGAGGTTTAGATGTGCCTGTAAAGAAGGAAATAATGTCTTCATAGGCCTTATACTCTGGTATACTCTGATCTTATCAAAAACGTCAAGTTTGACAAAATTACACCAAACAACAAAAAGCAGAAAATTGCAAGCCCTTGGTTTTGACTGCCCGACCATACAAGCGCTCGCTACAGTCATCTCTCGGAGGGAGGCGTGGTAGACCACCATCTGCGTCACGCCGCTTGACGTCACCAACTAACAAAATTGCTCACTAGCAGTGTAAATTGGGACCGATTTCTTTCATTTTTGTTTTTAAATTCTTAAAATTATTATAGGGTTAATATATACCCAACAATGATATCTGAAATGCCTTTAAACCCTTGTTAATTCAAAATTGAAGGGACACCAAATACCCAAAACCCCTTTCTAAAAAAGTATTGTAGGAACCAACTTACCGTATTTTCCCTAAAACATATTTTTCTCCTTTATTATAATTTTTTTTAAAATTCATTCGTTTTTGTTTTAAAATGTTTTGTATTGGTACTTACGTTTTTTTTTAAATTTTACAGCAGCTGTCTCGATGAAACAAATCAGGTCTATTTAGGAGCTACAAAAGGCTCATGTTATTTACCAAGAATGTTGAACGATATGGAAATTAACAATGAGAATCGCGTCGAAATAAAAATGATATCGTGGTTAAAAAATATATTTGATATCGTCGATAAACACTTTTTCGCAGGTCGGCACTAGCGGTCGCCGATTCAGCCGTTTTTCCACAAGACAGCGTTGTGTTTGAGAGCGACTCCAGGCTCCAGCTACTGAGCAATGCACACTGCACTGTTGAGAAGGATAAGCAATTGTTTATTACTACAATCAAGTATAATTACCGTCTGATGGTCTATGGTTAAGACGTCCACCTGGAATGTGGGAGATCCGTGGTTCGATTCCCGGTTGGGGCGGTCTTTTTTAAATTCTGAATTGTAGTAAATAAAAACAATTACACCCACGGGAGTGTTTCCCGATCAATTAAATCGAGAAAAGGATAAGCAAGAGGCACAGCAATACTTTGTGATAACACGGATAGCTGGTTGATGCCGGTATCTCGAACTTTTTTAATGTCTCCTTTCCGAAGTTGTTTTACAAATTACAACTGCTTTTTTAATCTCCAACTTCGTGGCAATCGTGGTTTCGTTATCCTTTTACTCCAATTTCGTCACCTACACTGGAATGACCGCACGTATACGTGAACAGCTCGGCAAACATAAACATTTCTCGCGACTTACGATCAAGGCTCAAAGCTGCACTGATTTGGACTAATGGTTGGTTACTCAAGCTGCTGCCTGCATGCTCGTGGAGATGGCTTGCAACAGCGACACACTGCACGTTCTTTTGTTTTGCTTCATGTTTATCTGCAGTATACGATTATCTCGGAGCGTAACACATTGTTCTAAAAAGTTGCTCGTTCTTGCAATCCATGGGGTCAGATTACCTTGCTGCGAAGTGTCAATCATCGAGTGCAATGTGCATCTCCGCGGTTGTTGGATGAGCGAAGCGAAGACGTCCCCCGAGAAAAAAAGCTCGGGTGTTTTTTTTGTCTGTTTGTTTGCTCTCTACCGGGCAAACCGCATAATGCGATCTTGATGAAAATCGGAGGGGATCTTCGACATCATTCTCTGAACGTAGACCTGACACGTTTTTGGGTACAATTGAAGAAGAATTTCTCATGAATATCGTACTTTTACGATTTTTTCGATTTTTAATGCGATCTTTTCGTGATATTTGGGCCAATTCTGACCAAAGGAGAAGGGCTTCAACGTACAACAAATTATTAATGCCACGAGATATTTAACATCTTAATGTTGTGTAACGAGTTATTTGAACTGTACATTGCACTTGTAAATAAAGAACACTATGTGAAACAGTATTTCAACAACTGTGCAGTCGTCTTCAACGGGTTTAATGACATTTGACATAACAACAGTTGGGAAAAACAAAAATCAGAAATTTAAACAAATACTGCAGGAAAAGTTCCCCAAAAAGTTTCAAACAGGTATAGTTAGCTCATGAATCAAATCTATCTAAAACAAGCACTGTGTGACAATATCAAATAACTTATTTATGTTTGAGAGATAATATTTGTGGTCACATTACAGCAGGACTCATTGTTCCAACTCAAATCTAGGTTTGGTTTACCCTTTAATTCATCACAATGTCGTTAAATATTATATTAAATTTGACGTTTAAATTCATATTCAATCCTATACTTGCTCTCGTGTTAATCAGCTGATGTACTCGGTGAATTGGAGGTAATGGAATCACCGCTTCTAGACTTACCTGAATCAGGCAAACTGCAACCACTAAGAATGAAAGTATTGTGTTAATTTTCAACTGAACCTCTGAGTGGTTGCTAATTGAAGTCATTTCATACAATGAATAACCGTGTAGGGAGTATACCCAAGGCCTTAACATAGAAGGCCTTGGTATACCCATTACATATGGCCTTAATACGGTATACATAATAATATTCGTGGAAACTTTATTCATGTCAAGCAATTAAATAGCATCAGCGTACAAGCATCAACACATTTAAAGCAGGAAACATTTGATTAATTTGAATATTGCCTTTGGAAACTCTCAGTTACATATAGCCAAACCTAGTCCATCAGGCAACTCTATCTCTTAAATAATTTTAAACGACAAAAATAGGTCAAACGTTTAAAAACATTTCCATTTGAAAACGGTTGGATGCCATGTGAATTCCCCATTTATACATCGCTTTGCCGTTAAATCCAGCGTTTTTCTCGCCCACAAATCGCATCTCGTGTACTTGACAAACCACGTTTTTTTCTCCTAATAATAAAATCCGGTATTGTAATGTAAACAAGAACACAATTGTTCGTTCATTGCATAAAGCTAAGCTGGCGTTTTCCCCATTTATTTAGCAGTGTTGGGTAGGAACGGAACTAGTTCTTTTTTTAAGGAACTAAGGAAGGAACTAGTTCCTATTTTCCAGACAGGAACTAAGGAATGCCATAGTTCCAATTTTCACAAGTTTCTGTTATATATACACTTGACTGTACAAATTTAATGGATGAAATAGCCAAATCATAGTTTATTTACAAGATGAAGGGATTGTAAAATACTCAGTTTCCTGGAAATCTAAAATTTGCCTCTATTGTGCTATTTAATTTTTGTCAACCCCCCACCCCCCGTGGATTTCTCACCATCATTAGTCGCATTACCAACTAAACTTCATTCTTTTCAATACAATCATCCTTGAGTTATGAATGATCTTTTGGGTAGTTGCGTCGTGTCGATGATGAGGCACTGTTGTTGTTTGTTGTTGTTGTTTCTTGTTGCTTCTAGCGGTGGTGAGAACCCTTCCGCTGGTTGATTTACTGTTTCTCGGACTTTATATTTTCTTCCCGTTTTAGCGACGAATTTAGAAATTTCTTTGACGGAGTTGAGAGTTAAATTGGAGAGGATATCAGTTTCTGTAAGAGGATGTTGGATGTTGTTTGGTAGGGCTGAATAGAGCGAGTCGCGCCATCTGTCGTAATGAGGACATACTAGTAGGAGATGCATTATGGTCTCGGGATCGTCGCAGTGGGGGCATTCAGGCGGGATATTTTGGTTGAATTTATTTTGATATGCGTTTAAGTGGCAATGGCCTATTCTGAGTCTGTTTATGGTTATAATTTCTCTTCGGGTAAGGTTTTTAAAGTCTTGGAACCAGGGTTTGGGCCTTATTTGTCTTTGTATTTGGGCATAATGCCTTCCTTTCGTCTTATTTGTTTCTGCGTATGATTCATTCCACATATTAAATATCTTCTTGACGCTTATTGATTTAATTACTTGCGGGTCTAATTGAGTTGTTATCGGGAGTCTGTTTGATGATGCAGCTTGCTTTGCCAGGGCGTCTACTGTTTCGTTTCCTGATATACCCATGTGGGCCGGGATCCATTCGATGTTTATATGTAGGCGTTTTTTTTTTTTTTTTGTGTTTTTTGTTTGTTTTGGTGTGTTTTCTGTGTGTGGTGTGTGTGTTTGTTGTTGTGTTTGTTGTTAACAAGATAACCTCAGTAAATATAAAAGTTTCGTAAAAATTGAAAATTCATACTTTTTTGCTCCTTTAATTACCTTTCCAACCGTACCTTTGAAATGAATCTGTCAATTATCTTAGAAAATATGTAAGCTTCAAAGTTTTTTTCGGCAGCCATCTTGTTTTTTTTTTGCGACGGGTACCTCATCAAAATTGTTAAAGTACGTTTCATAACGAATCGATTGATACCAGATACATAATCCTTTCATCAATTATTGTGCCTCTACGAAATGTGTTTAAAACATCAAGATCAAAATACTCGATGCATACATTTACACATGCCGTCGCTTCAAATACATTATCTCGGGATATATTTGTCGGAACATAAAAAGTAAGGACTCATTGAATACATAGAGAGATATGCTACGGATAAACAAGCCAAACATATTCAAAAACCGTTTTTGTCATGTAAATATATGCGCCATAAGTTCCATACCGATGACGAGTGTGGTAAATAATTTAAGTTTTTGTAACATAACCTCAGTAAATATTAATGTTTCAACAAAATGATAATATATAGTTTATTTCTTTTTTAATTACCTTTTCAACGGTATACGTAAATTAAAAATCGGATATATACTTTAAATGATATGCGAGTCAAAAGGTTCATTGGCGCGGCCATCTTGTTTTTTGCCATGGGAAGGCCTCAGTAAAAAAATCGAAATTTTTCCCATCAAAATTGTTAAATCACGGTTCAAAACGAATCGATTGATACCCCATACATAGTTGTTTCACCTATTGTGCTCTGAAAAAATCGTTAAAAATACAAAAATCTCAAAACAAACATAACCTTAAAAAAATTAAACTTTCTGGAAAATTGTTGATATATCATTTGTAGCTCTTTTTATTACCTTTTCAATGGTACCTTTAGAATTGAAATCGGCGAAATACTTTTAAAGATTTTTAGTTAAAATGTTCAATGACGGCGGCCATCTTGTTTTTGCCCAGGGAAGGTCTCAGTAAAAAAATCGAAATTTACCCATTCAAAATTGTTTAAGTTCGGTTCATAACGAATCGATTTATACCAAATATCTAATTGTTTCACCAATTGTGCCTCGACAAAATGTATTTGAAACATAAAGATCACACAGTAGTAGCATATATTCGTCTACACATGCCATCGCTTCAATTACATAAACTCAGGCTATAATTGTCAGAAAATTAAATGCATGGATTCATTATAAACACATAGAAATAATCTACCAAAAATGCAACTTAAGAAAATGTAAAACCTTTTTACCCAGTAAATATCGTTCCATAACGAGAAAGTGTAAAGTAAACAGTTAGAGTTTTTGTAACATAACCTCAAACATATGGGATTTTTGTGAAAATTTGTTACATTAATTTCAATTTCTATCATTTACCTTTCGAATGGTACCTTTGAAATTGAAATCGGTCAAATACTTACGAAGATACGCTAGTTTAAAATTCGAAAGCGGCGGCCATCTTGTTTTAGATATGGCCGCTCTCAGCCAAAATATCAAGACTCTCACCATCGAAATTGTTTATCTATGGATCAATACGAATCGATTGATACCAGATACATAGCTCTTTCACCTTTTCGGCCACGGAATTACCTATGCTCCCCTACTATTTGGTTGGTCGGCGAAGCAAAGATATTCACTCGATCTTGACGCCAGCGAGTTTGTTGTAGCCGCACATGAGCTTCTTGTCGGAGAGAACCTCCTTGGAGACAGTGTTGAACGTCTCGAGCATCATGGCTCTCGTCCTCTCCATCAGCTCGTCGACGTCGTCCATGGTGAGGCCCTCGGTGGAGATCGGGGGGAGGGCGGTCACGATCACCTTGCCTGCAACAAAACACTCGACAATTTGACGGCCATGTCGTGAATAACAGATATAACCTTAGCTATAACCTAGCTAGGGATTCTGACAGAGAGGAATAAGAGCCTACAGAGAAAACGGTACAGCTTAAAACTATAAAACTTGGACTACACTTAGATGTACCTCAGACTCATATACTTCCGCTGAGAGGCAAGCAATATTCCACCCCCAACACCCCCTAAATAATTCCCTAAAATTGGAATAATTCATAGCTCTAACCCAAAATTGAATTTTTATTAAAATTAATTATTAAAATTATGTTCTAATGTGTTTTAACCCTATCGGCTTATTCTCATTATATAAACCTCATTTTGTCAACCCCCATCCCAAACCCCCCCCCCCCCCAAAACAAAAATTTGTAAAAAAAAAAAAAAAAAAAACGGCAGCCAAGCTCTCCATGAAAGTCTCGGCTGTGAATACTGTGAGATAAAGAAGATGAGCCAAGCATTTCATTCTTTCTCTCTAGTTTTGCATTGAAAAGAAGTAAGATCATTTCGCCTATTGACGAGCGCCAAGCCAACCATTTTCGTGGTAAGAAAATTAAAATTTGAAACTCAAAATCATAAAAAATTACTTGGCCATTGACTTTTAAGAGTTCTTGTAATGAAACAAATTCAATGGCCAAGTAATTTTTTTATGATTTTGAGTTTGAAATTTTTACTTTCTTTACCAAGAAAATGGTTGGCTTGGCGCTCGTCAACAGGCTAAATGATGTTACTTCTTTTTAATGCGAAACTAGGGAGAAAGAATGAAATGATTGGCTCAACTTCTATATCTCACAGCATTCACAGCCGAAGACTTTTGAAGGAGAGCTTGGCTGCCGTTTTTTTTTTTTTTTTTTTACAAATTTTTGTATTTGTAACGTTTACAAGGACTTAAGTAAAATCAGATCAGAAAGTCTGTATGAAGTTTATTAAAAATTGTGCTTATGGTTAACCGCTGTTTTTAATATTTGAAAAAGGGATTAAGATGCGTAGTGTATGTTTTGCGAAAGTTTGATTATTCCACAATTACGATTTGATTCAATTGAGTGGGATCGTTGGTTGTTTTTTCTTTTCATTTTTCATTTTATTTTCTTTTAATTTTTCTTGTATTTTTTAAATTTTGCCCTTAAATTATCTTGGTAATGTTTGTTAGTTTGTTTGTTTGTTTTTATTTTTAAAATGTATTTCGATGTGTTAATTTAAAATTTATTTCAAACAAATTTGATTATTCCATTAATTCACATTCTAGAATCTAGATATGTTTATACATGTCATCATAAAAATATAGTCTTATTGTACATAGTTTTAATATAATTAAATAAGCGTTACCAAGACTTTAATTTGAATACCCCGATTAAAATAATAGCTCGGGTATTTTTTTCGTGCTCTACCCTGAAAACGGCCTATGAGATCTTAATGAAATTTTGAGGGGTCTCGAAATCTCTCAACTCAGACTTGTCACGTTTTCGGGTAGCAATATTTCTCCCTCGACCGTGCAAACGGCTAAACGACAGAACTTGGACAATTTATTTTAATGTTCGAGAAATGACCTACCTATTTCCAAATTTGTTTTATTACCGTTTATTATTTTGTTTACATTTGTGTAATAGTTGTATGTATTGACCTCATTTGCAAACCAGTTTTTACGTTCAATACATTGAGCATCATCAGGTTAAAAAAAGCATAATGGGGGCAATGTAAAAGCTTGTGTACCTGATTCGAAAATGTGTTTCTCTTTGTCGAGAAAGTAATAAGGCGAGTAGACCACTGGCAAGATGGGCACTTGGCACGTGACGGCCACGCGAAAAGCGCCCTTCTTGAAGGGTAGAAGAGATATACTCTTCTTGTTCCTGGTGCCTTCGGGGAACATCCACAGCTTAGTCTGCATGGATAAGAAACAAGACATTAGTGAAATATACAGTGGTTCTCCAGCATCCAGAAGCAAAATTCAACTCAATCGAGAGAATTGTTTTGATCGTTTATATTATTTATTATTGTATGTACTTTAGTTGCCCTATGTACTGTATTTTTGTTGGAAATAAAACAGCTTCAACATCTTGAATAAACCAAATTGACAATTTCAAGTATAAGTATTTATGGTCTTGTAGCGTTAAGTTTTGATAAATGTACCTCGAAAGTAATGGCATGCGCGATATGTTGGAAAGGCATAAACAAAATGAAAATGACATATTAACGAAGAAGTGAAAGTCCCTAAATAATTTATATTTTCTAATAATTAATGCGGGATTTTGTAAACCAGGACATGCTTTCTATAACGAGTATTGCCCAAAAGTATTTTTAAAACCTCTAACTAAAAAAACTGAATGTTCAACCATGGATTTGTAATAGAGTAGTTAGTACCAAAGGTTCTATACTCAATGATAGTACTCCCTCTTGAAACATGTATTTATAATAGTACTCTCTGAACGTAGCAAACGTTTTGAAGTTTCTATTTGGTAATAACGCACATGAGGTCGATACGGGGTTAAACAGTAAATCTGGTGAAATAACGGAAAGTCAAAATTGATGTTAACGTGACTTCACTGCGACGAGCAAGACCAACCTGAGGCCCATCGAAAGATAACATTCAACTATTTAAAACAGATTGTCTCTTTTGTTGGTCACAATATGTTGTGGTTTTCATTAAATTTTTCTTGTATTCAGCTACTAATTATCTCAGGAACTCCGTTTCCATATTTTGAAGTTCCGAATTCTTTTAACCACCAGATTGGCTGAATCTTCGAAACTCTACATTGGTTGGTCATCGAGGTTTTACAACTCCACGTGGAGTAATTTACTTCCTCAAATTCCTTGTTAATTCATAAAGGTATTAGTCACACAAAGAGCCACTTAAAAAGTACGCGGAATTCTAGATCTTGGTGATTATAGGATTAAACCTAACATAATTTATCAGTTTCTCACCTGAAAATCTGTTATGGGTGCATACCTTGTCCTTCATGAACTCGGCGGCCGCTTCTTTGAGTTGCTCGTTTGCCTTCGTCGGGTGAAGCCGGTCTATAAACACTACACCAGCTAGCCACAAAGATAGACCAAAGGGCCACAAGTAGAAGATTTCTTTCTTTACCACGGAAGCACACTTGCCCAATGAGTCCCAGAAATGGAACATTCCTGGGAAACAAAAACAAGTTAAAACACGCAACTTCAACAGGCGCGCGTGTTTGGGAGAAATGTAAAACAAGCATCGAATTCATCTCAAGCTTGCCCTACACCTGTGTGCTAGTACCTCAAACAACACAATTTATGTGATGGCACAAGCCAAAATTGTCAGTAACAGAGAGGTGCGCTTCGAGAACAAGATAGAAACCTAAAACCAAAGCAATAGAAGGAACATGCAGCTTGGAGTGACCAGTACAACAAGGGTTGGTAAGTGGCTACTTTGATGAAGAAAATACATAATTGACAGTTTATGGTCTTCAACAATACCAACTACTTCCTTTAAGTTAGCATTTTACAGGTGGTTCAGGAGGCCTTCGTGATAAGAATTGTTTTGTTTTTTTTTAGATCCAGATAGGGCAGTAGATACTTCCTTCAACTTTTTTAATTAAACACTCCTAGTCTCTGGAGAAACAGGTGACATCTTACCTAGAATGTCCACGCTGGACTGGTGGTTGGCTACGACGACCGACCCCCTGTCTTCCTCCAGGATCTCCCTGCCTCGCATCTCCCAGGTGATCCCCAGGATCCGGGTGACGTATCTCAGCTGACAAAAATACCTGCACAGCAGACCTCAAAGATTTACCAAAACAGATTTTAACTTTAATATTCAACATCCACTGTTATTAATACGCGGTATAATTTATAGACCAATAATTATTATTTAAATTTAATTATTAAATATCGTTAGTATTATAATATTTATTTTATTTGTTTCATTACTACTTGGACGACCGGTTGTCGAGTAAGATACATCATGCAAACCAATAGTGTCGTTTGGTACTTACAACAAGTTCTCTACGCGCCAGGGCTTGATACAGAAGAGAGGAATAAAGATGATTGACCCAATAAATAAGGAGCCAAAATAGATAACGAACTTTAAGTGTTAGTGAAGCGTCTGGTTTGACCTGACTAGAAGGAACAGGGTGACCAGTAGGAAGGCCACCAGGAATGTCCAGCTCCACTGGCCGTTGTTCTGTGGCTCTGTGGCGTTGATCCGCGGTGTTTGCACTGTCCACACCACTGATTGCTTTATTTCCTATTGAAAAATATCGATCTTTGGTTGGTTATCGCTTACTCGTCGATTGCGTCGGGGCCTACAGGGATGGTTTGGTCGCTTTGGTTAATGTCCCTCACTGGAAATCAGTTATAGCTGAGTGGGTGGACTCGCTAAATTCCATTTTATTTATTTATGTATTTAAATAACTACAAGTCGTCACTCTCACCGAGATTAACTAACGCATGTGTTAGTAACATGGCCACATACCATTTACATCAATTATTGCGAAAAATTGTGACTTTGTTTTTAAATCTATCCCTTACAACACCGTCAGTATACTTATATAGTGGTTCCGAAGCAAGTAAGCAGATGCTGACGTCACCGGCGGGTGGATTGCAGCCAATCAGAGGTCCCCAATTCAAAATACTGATCGCTCATTGGCCCGCCGAAACCGTGCGCATCTGCTTACTTGTTTCGTAGCAACTAAACTAGCTCCAACGAAAGAATGCAGATGCTTTGTTGTCTTGGGGGTAGAATGAATGCGCTGTAAGTAAGAAGGTCGCCTTTGTGTATGATAGAGAAATATCTTTTACCAACACATACAAAAATTATCTGTGCAAGATCACAGAGTTCCTCCATGAGCTAGATCCACACTGAGCCACAGTGGCTTTCATTTCGGCTTGTCATCGGTCAAACCGGTTTCTAAGGGAGGTTCTCTAGAGGTTAACGTAGCCTCAGGCACTGACGAGCCGAACTGATAGGAATTTTAGCATGGGTAGATTTGACAAAGTTGTTAGGTTGGGAAAGCAATTTTGAGCCATCTGCATTCTTTCGTTGGAACCACTATACTTACCGCGTTTACGTCTTGAGATCACACTTGAACAACTTGGAGCCCTGCGACGACCCAAGGGAAGAACAGACGGACGATACCTCCGCTCCGAAAACGTTGGTACCTCGCGTCTACTGTCGGTGTCACGACACCTTTCTTCTGCTATGGATAAACAAACAAACAAACAATTGACAATGGGCCAGTAAAAAATATAGTATTTAACCTTGAAAAACTGCAATAGTAATGGTTCTTTTTGTATTCGATTCAGAAAAAGATAATTGTAAATGAGGGGTCAAATTGATCAAATTTGCATATATAGTAAAATAAAATAAAAATGATTAATTAAAAATGAATTGCCAATGTGCACACAAACTTACTAGTGAATTAACAACACTGTCTTAAGTCAAATTTGATTTTATGGAATTATTTACTTTAATTTACGTAGGTTGATTAATTGAATCAAGCTTCTTAACATTAAACATAATGTGTACATTAATATAATATAAGTAAAAATAATTTTGTTTGATTAACTCGTAATTAATTATAAAATTATTATTATTGCTTAATTTTTTATAAAAAATATTTTTTTATGAATTCTTATATTTATTTATTGATTAATGTTTATCCTATTTAGTTCTGAAAACTGATTTTCAAACCTAATCACATAAATGCAGACAAAATAATGATCTGTTAATGACCAGCTACCGATATTCTAAAATTCAGAGGTAAATGGCTAAAAAGTAGTTTGAATGAAAGAGCAATGTTCAATTTTGAGATTTAATTTATGTTATATTGTTTCTTCCCCACTAATTCATCGTATTGTTTTTATTAAATATAACACTTGATGATCTTATTTGTCAGACGGTACAATTTCGACTTTATACACGCAGACCAAAAAATTCATACCGTAAAACGTTTCAGGAAAGCATTTTACAATTAGAAAATTGTCAAAAGTTAATTTTGCTCTTAGCTCATGCTTATGTGTGTACACTTTAGTCTCAAATTGGTTGGAATGCTGGGTACCTTCTGTACCTGTACGTCCAAGATATGCACGACACTTTCGTACCTTGCAGGGCAAGCTTGGCACAAACACCTCGTTAATCTATTTTACTTGCATATACCCAATAATCTATTGATATGTTTGTTCTTCTTGAACCATTAAAATAAAATGGAAATAGTTTTAATGGGGTTTTCATTCTTCGAATTCATATATCTTATAATATGTCTTATGTCCAATATGTTCTTATTAATTTTGTAAAGATTTTCTAGAGGGGTATGCGAGGAGTGCCAAACAGCCAAAGTGTATCAAATCACGAATGTTGCCTTTTAAGTTTAAAAATGCACATCGACAAAATGAGCTACAAATGCATGGGAAATTTGGGTTTGTGTTGAAAGTATATAATATTTATTAAATTAAAAATTATCAACATCTTTTTTTTTGTTATATAACATCAGATTTGTCAGGATCAAGAAGATTGCCACAATTTCCCACTGTATAAGTAAGGTGATCAAGATGCGGCACAAATCGATGAATGCGAAGTGTATATGATCCATGGGTAAGATCGGGAGTGAACTATACTGGCTTCGCTGTACTGGTCAGTTCGGGAGAAGAATGTCCAAATTGAAAGTCGTCGTTTGTAAACTTGCCATCACATTTCCTTGTCTTATATCTTATAATATGTCTTATGTCCAATATGTCCTTATTAATTTTGTAAAGATTTTCTAGAGGGGTATGCGAGGAGTGCCAAACAGCCAAAGTGTATCAAATCACATTAGACAACGATTATTATGTATTGCTACCCGTAACCGCTTGCGGAGAATAATGTCAACAGCAAGTTATGGTGTTAGGAAAAGGTATTGCTAGTATTTATGATTCACAGAATTCGAAGAATGAAAAAAAAATGCTTTTAGTATGTAGTTTTACAAAACATATAGCTTTAATTTATTCAAAATCGGAAATGTACCAACATTTGGTAATTTTTTAACAATTTTTAGTCCCAAAATTGATCATGATTGTTCTTTTTAAAAGCTCTGATTTGATTATGAATGAGGAAGCACCATGTCACGCCATCTCTGCACTCTCGTGGGAGTCTACTCGTGGTTTGTATAGGCAACTTTGCATACTGTGTGGTGTGGCGGGCGGCCTACGCTCTGTGTTGCAGGGGTCTGAAAGCACTATAAAGACGATTCAGAAGATTGCGTGCTCTAAAGGTCCCTAACACAACCAGGATAGCAATTGGCAGTGTCGCGGGGAATTAACCAGTCAGCAACTATAAATTACATTATTACATCTTTCGTATGACACTGCTCCGGGAATATTTTGCTTCCCTTCAGATAACCATATGGGTAAAAGTAATAAAAAGTAATAAAAATATTCTAAAATTAGCCATTCCGGTGTTTCTGAAGCCTGACAAAATACCGCCATAGTGACGAAGAAAACAACCGATCACTAACAAACATTTAAACATATAACTTTATCGCATTTGTAATTAAATGAGCATTAAACTTTTTTTAAACAATTAATTGTTTGTTTGTTTATTTGGATTAAGGGCGCGTCAACCGTTATGTCATAATGCACCACTGTAGCCTAGGGGATATGGGGAGGAGGAGCCCATGCTGGTCAGAACCAGCCACGGGTGAGGGGAGGAAAGGGGGTTCTCACGTCGCGGTTCGCGGTCGTCATTGTCTTTGTCATCGCTCGTGGTGTCATTGGCATCGTCGTCGGGAAGGTCGTCAAGAGAAGGGGGAAGTGTCCCCGACGACGATTGCCAGAGCTCGAGACATATTCACATTTTGTATTTTTCGTATTTTTTAACCAGTGTAGGCCATAGAAAATACGTGATTTCTTCATCACTTTCTAAGATTAATAGATTTTACCGATCTTTCTCGCCGGCGCCCAAAGCTTAGATACTGCGCAACCAAAGCCCTTCTGAAACTCTCATATTGAAGGCAGTTGTAAAAACAATCTGTCAACAACTCGTCTTTTATTTCAGTTTGTAAACATACCGTATGCACGAGAATGCCAGGTAGGCCTGCTGTACTGGGCTTGTTATTAGTGGTACCGTAAGGATCTAATTCGAAGTAAAGACAAAACGTTTCCTGTTAACAGCAATTAATTATCCGTCAGCATGTCTGGCGAAGGTAAGAATGCACAATTTTCGATTTGCGTAGTATGCCTCCAAAGTCCAGTGTTCGAAAAGCTTGTATGTGGTTACAGTATAGCTATACCCACATTTTCGCCAAATCCCTTGCATAATTTTTTTTTAAAGACAGCCAAGCCTTACGCACTCAAAATAATTGAGATTTAAAATAAGGGCCATGCTCATGTATACCCTTCTACATTATGCTGACTCAAAATACATAAACTCAAAGTGCCCCGTGACTACAAGGCTAAAGATGGTATGGAGAAACCATAACCATTGCAGCTTGGCAAAATATAAATAGCACGAATAATTAGGGCTAGGCCTACATTTAAAATTAATCAATAAATACAAATTCTATTTTGACAAGCTTTGCAAGGATGCAGTCACGGGCAATGTGAATGTATGTTTAGGCTATTTTGATGTTAATATAGAAAAAAGTACACATGACCTTGGACCTCAATTCTTTTAAGTGTGTGCTGCCATTCTAGGCTATAAGGTTTTTGTATGCGTGCGATTCCATTACCTGTGGCGGAATTGGTACTTTTCGAAAGGAGTAGGCTACGTGTCGGTACCAGGTTTCCCGTCCTCCCTTCTGTTTATTCATACTTCATCCTCATCTATCACCACTCATCGTCTCGAATCGCCTAAGCAATATCAAATCTTAATCGAGCCCGTGATGTCCCATCAAAGTCGAACTTCCTATCCTATGACGGTCTCGGCCACAGGAAACTATAAGGTACCTCTATTGCAATGGGCGATGGTATAGCCTACGTTATTACAACTGTAGCCCTAATTAAATAAAAAATACAAAATTTACACTGTTAAAACAAATTACAGCACTTGATGGTACCATAAACCTTATTACATATAGCCCTATACCTATAAAACGTTTTAACTTAACTTTTAACTGGTCAATAACATGATATTGCAAAATGCAAAATAATTCAAATTAGCTGTATAGAGAAGGAACGATAATAATGCAGCGCATAGAACGTGCTGCAAGCGACATAAAACATGTTAAAACAATAAATAAAAAATCTATTTTTCTCTTCCTGAACGACCAATTCTGATCAGCCACTGATTTCGGAGGTCGTCAGATCAAAATATCAGCTACTAGCAATCCTGACCGAAATGTCAAAGGTTTTTTCTAAGTCATAGGTTAATAGACAGCCTTGGATGCGAAAACCCTAATTCGTTCCTCCTGAAGTTAGTCACCTGAAAAGCCATAGGTATTGGGTAAACTAATATGCTGAGGACATTCCTACAAGCAAGTTTTTTAAGTCGTAAAACCTAACCACAGATAACTTTTACATTCCAATGACTATCGAGTTAGTTCGGTAAAACGTTGCCTATCTATAATAGCTAAGACAAAAAAATAACAATTGTCCTTCGACGGAAACCCAGCATTATCAACGGTGGTTTTTACTTTTTCTTTTCTTTTTCTACAAGAATGTGAAGCCTACATGTGTATAACTAAAAATTGATCCGATTATCGACCCCAACCAGGACCAGTGAAGTTCTAGATAAAGATTTCTGAACAGCGCAGCTTCATCCAATCTACATCTCTGTCTGACCTCCAGTGAAGAAAAATGTCTGCCTTCAAATGTGTCACGTGATTCGCCAATCATATTGCGATGTTTTATAATCAAAACAACAAGATACTCGCACTGTATTAGAATACGACGATCGATATTATGGTTATCTTCTCACCAGTCTCTCTGTCTTATATTTGGAAAACAACAGGGCATAGATACTCGGGTACGTATAGTTAATAGTTTGAAAGATAGAACTTTGAAACAAAACCACTCAACTGAACAATACACGGTTAAAAATTATCCACACAAACTCACCCATTGCGTTATATTTCTGCCACATCCGTGGCCTTCCTCAGACGCGAGGTAACTGAAAGCTCCCATGCTGTTCTTGTTTCTCGAAGCGCAATGGTGGCGCTCCTCCACGCCCTCTCTACTTCCCCGCGAACCACCGGTCCCCACATGGCGGGAAAGTCCAAACTTGGTTGGCTATACGTCATAACTGCAGCCTCCTTTAGCTTCCTTTTCGTCGTATTTTCCTCTTTTAACACTATTTTGATGTCTTGCCAATTAACGCCTGTTTTACACTCAAATAAATGGTCCCGAAGTTTGCTTGCTCCCCTAGTTTTACCTGACACTATGTTTCTATGTTCGTTTATCCGCACCCCCGTTGGTCTCATGGTCTCTCCCACATACACCGCCTCACACTCACACGGGATCACATACACCGCATTTTTGGAAGCCTGAACGTTACCTACCGGTTTCACTCTAGATAGCTGACTTCGTAGTGTGTCACGGGATTTAAAGTCAGCGGGGTGCGGATAAACGAACATAGAAACATAGTGTCAGGTAAAACTAGGGGAGCAAGCAAACTTCGGGACCATTTATTTGAGTGTAAAACAGGCGTTAATTGGCAAGACATCAAAAAAGTGTTAAAAGAGGAAAATACGACGAAAAGGAAGCTAAAGGAGGCTGCAGTTATGACCTACTTCCCAAGCTTAATAAGCCAACCAAGTTTGGACTTTCCCGCCATGTGGGGACCGGTGGTTCGCGGGGAAGTAGAGAGGGCGTGGAGGAGCGCCACCATTGCGCTTCGAGAAACAAGAACAGCAAGGGAGGCTTCAGTTACCTCGCGTCTGAGGAAGGCCACGGATGTGGCAGAAATATAACGCAACGGGTGAGTTTGTGTGGATAATTTTTAACCGTGTATTGTTCAGTTGAGTGGTTTTGTTTTAATATTTTCCGGTTAAAAAGTTCTGGTGTATAAAATATAGAACTTTGAACTACAGGTATCAAACCTGACATACTTGATGCTCACAATAATCGATATTCAATAACACTTCAATATTATCAATGAGAATATTATCGAATTTTCTGAAAGAAAAAAAATCATCCAAAATGCTTCATACCACAAAATTACCAGCGCTTGCGTCAACTGTCATACCGCCGTTATTCTATTCGTGTCTTGTGTAAATAACTAGGAAAACGCTTAAGTCCCGCCGCGTTGTTGGATGAGCGTAATTGGTGCATTGAGCTGCCATGTGTTATGCGGATTTTCTGTTGTTCTGTGAAAAAATCATTACTAAGTAGAAGATTTTTTATAAATTAAATTAAATTAAATAAAAAAATAACATAAATTTTTAACTTTTTTAGTTAATCGTATTTTATAAAAGGAAAAAATCGTAATATTGAAATTTTTGTAAGAAGTAATTATTCGATTGCGCACAAATTTTACACGAATATATTAATTCATAAAATTAAGGTTCTTTGAAAAAATCATTACAATATGATAAAGCATGTAGGTGTTATAAGTCAAAGAATTGTTTTAAAAAAGAAAAAAAAACGTAAAATTTAGATTTTCATGAGAAGTAATTTTTTGATTACGCTCAAATTTCACACAATATATAATTCATAAATTAAGGTTCCGTAAAAAAATCATTACAATCGAACAAAGCATGTAGGTGTTATAAGCTGAAGAAATTTTTTGAAAGTCGAAAAAGTCGTAAAAATGCGATTTTAATGAGAAATAATTTTCCGATTGCGCTCAAAAACGTGGCAGTTCTAAGTTCAGAGATTTCGAAGGCCTTCATAAAATTTCATCGTAATTGGAGTATCGGTTTAGCCGGAATCGTGTTAACAGACAGACAAAAATACAAAAAAAAAGAATGAAAAAAAAAACATTCCGGATTTTTTTCTCCAGTGTAGTGAAATGGAATCTTCGCTTCGCTCGCTACGCTCATCCAAAAAGAAAAAAACGTAAAATTTCGATTTTCATGAGAAATAGTTTTTCGATTGCGCTCAAATTTCACACGAATACCTAAATTCATAAAATTAAGGTTCTGTGAAAAAATCATTACAATCGGATAAAGCATGTAGGTGTTATAAGCTGAAGAATTTTTTTAAAAATAGAAAAAATCGTAAAATTGCGATTTTAATGAGAAATAATTTTCCGATTGCGCTCAAAAACGTGGCAGTTCTAAGTTCAGAGATTTCGAAGGCCTCCATAAAATTTCATCGTAATCGGAGTATCGGTTTAGCCGGAATCGTGTTAACAAACACACAATAATACAAACAGAAAAAAAGAAAAAAAAAAACATTCCGGATTTTTTTTCTCTAGTGTAGTGAAATGGAATCTTCGCTTCGCTCATCCAATAATAATAAACAATGTCATTTCGCGATCACATATAGACTCAAATTTCGTATTATTCCCGACCGAAATAATTTAGATCACATTTTAAGACTTATACAATCTTCATCACGCGGGTTTTGTGGGAAATTTGGCATAATTTATCCATACATATTTCTATATATCGATCGGTGACGATTCACCTTTACGATTATCGATATTTTTTACTATATCGTTGTGCATCCGTAGATAATACCGTCCCCTGTTTCCTCCAGCAGTTGGGATGTCCGCCGCGTCCTGGTTGTACGTGACCTCCTATTGGCTGGTTCAGGCTCTGCATCTGGGGCTGGTCTTCTCCATCCTGGTACTCCCCTACTTCTACGACACCCGCCCAGCTGTGAGGAAGTTCATCCGCGAGACCCTGGGACAGCCGCCTCACGACCCTGCGCCACTGGTGGACGATGCTCTTGAAACAGAAACTAGACAGGAGAAAAACTGAACTTTACTTAGTTAGTTTTATTTAAAAAGGATGTAACTTAGGGTTTTGATACATTATGTCTCGCTATCAATGCAGCTATCGTAAAAAGTTGTGCACTTTATAGATTGTCTGGTAAAATTATTATAAAATATTTCAAGCTCATTTGTTTGTTTGGCTGGTTATTTAGTTATTGCAACAAGGGCGGAGAACTTTATTGGCTCAATAGCGTGTTCCGATTAGGGCGTCCTGCAACTTATTTTACAAACTGCCGCTTCCTAGGAGTAACACAGTGGATGCCGGATCTATTCTATGAACGCAACAAGCAGATTATAATATATATGTATATTATTTGATGGTATTAACAACATAAATTAAAAAAGGCTCCAGCTCCACCAGCCTCGTAGAACTTACAAGTAGATGCCACCTTACAATACAGGCTACAGCTTTAATCATATCCTGATAATGTGGTTTTGTAAGACCACACATTAACAATCTTCGTTGGCCTAAACAGTTCCAACAAGTACATTTAGTTAATTCCGTACTTAATTTCTTCTCTCAAAATTCAATACAGGATACATGATCACGATACATCACACAGGATACATCATAAGGATGCAATCGTTACAGGATACAGGATAGCGGACTATGAACGGAAAACAACGTATAAAACTTATCTCCGACTCAACTCGCGAGTAGAGATTTTGCAATGTTAAATTAAAATTCACGGGGGGTCATGTCGTGTTTGTTAAGACATCTGCACTCGGGTCACTGACACCGATGTTGATAGTATTATCAAAACTAACTATAATACAATCGGCGAAGACCATTCATCTTGTCTATCTGAAGAAGAAAAACAACCGAATCACACATAAACATCCATGTTGGACTGAGATTTGTGTTGGCATTAGCTTTTATCCGCCTAGTTCCAACCGACAGTGTACTCTGATTCGGGAGGTCACGTTTCAAATCCCATCGAGATCGGCAATCCTGACTGATGTTTTTTTTCGAGCATTTCCCATGGATTGAGTCCTCTTAAACAGCCCTCGGACATTCCATCACAAATTTGTCCTATTCGCAACGTTCCTATTTAGACAGGTGTAGAGGGTCATTTGTTGCACCCTGGGTAGGCTTTCCTCAAAAATTATAAAACAATATCTATTTTTAGAGACCTAGTTCCGTTTAGTATGTACATTGAAACACAGTGGTCACATTTCGCAATTTCTTTATTCGGAAAACACTCCCTTAGATGCAGGCGCGTAGGAACGTTTTGAAAGTTGGGGGGGCGGAAGCTGGGGTCTGGCTAAGCCCCAGCCGCCGGAGGCATTTTCGCGAAGGCGAAAAAAATTTACGATACTACAGTTATTTTTCTTTCGGACTCTGTAAACGATGTTTTATTGCAACTATGGCCTATTTTAGGAAATTTCAACCCAATTTTTTATGTAATGACGAAGCATACAGGCAAACATATTCGTTTTACTAAGGTGACTGTCGAATTGTATAAGAGGAAGTGCATATTTACCACATAAATTCTGGGATTAATATTTAACTCACGTAAGTTTTGCCCCCCTGCCCCCCCCTGGTTCCTACGCCACTGCTTAGATGTAGTTGATTCGGAAACCAATTCAGAAGTTAAAAAAGCAAACAAATTTCGGCTTTCCTGCCTAAATAGGCACAAATATCCCAAAAATCCATAATAAATTAATTATAAAGGTAGTAATCGGCAATCGCCAACAAAAGGATAATCCATCTCGGGAAGGTTATCGAACCACCGAGACGGATAACTTTATCACTTATGGGTTGTTACTATTCAGATCTATGATGCACCAACAATAAAGCTTAAAGCATCCGACCGGCAATCGGGAGACCCAGGTTCGATACCCGGCTGAGATGGATGTTGTAGTTTCTGGATGGTCACAATCAAACTCACACGTAATGTATTTTTGTCTAAGCTCACACAAAGTCCAACCTGCTCAATGCTTACTAGTTCTTGTGAGAGGAGATGAATAGAGCACTTGAATAGGATAAAGTAACTGTGTTATAGTAAGTAGTGTAAAAAAAAAGAAATGCTAGATATAGTTAGTTGTATGTTGGCGTACTTACGGATGAATAATACAGATATACTTACATATTATGTGTATACCTACATACAGGTACAAAATACAAAAATGCAATAAATAAATGCAGCATGTGATAAGAGAAAGAAAAGTTATAGGACTAATAGATAAAGTTAGTTAGTGTTGTTTTAGGGCACTCAATAGTAGAGTTATCAGTGCACATCAATAAAGTAATGATTGATACGACATATTGATGGTATAGGGAGGCTATACCATCAATATGTCATATGCGTATAGGAAATCGAGTTGTTCATATTTTATATACAGTTCCAGATATTTAAAGAAATGTAGATAGCATGTATGGTGAACTGGTGTTGGAGTAAATGGTTTTATTTTTCCCAATATTCGTTTTCAAAAATGTAAAAAGTTGTGTTATATTATTCTATTCTATTTTCGCATTTCTCGCATGGAAAAACCGGGGCAATTCCAATATGCACACAAATCGCAATTGTTTTCATGGCACAGATGCCACCCAAGGATCGTTTCTGCAGCTTTTCATAATTTTTGTTTAAAAAATGTGTTTTGTGTTTGTTTCAGTTTAAAATTGTTAGCAAGTTAAGATTGAAAGTATATGAATAGTGGAGATAATGGTGATTTTGTGAGAGAGAAAAAGCAAAATAAGGTTTTATTTTGCAAAATAATGGTTAATTTGGTGTTATAACCATTTAGAGGTGTTATAAGGTTTTATTAAATGAAACCATTTTCACGGGTCTCTATACATACTGTATACAAACGTTGAGCTTGAATGTACAACATCGTTTGTTGGCTATGCAATATTTTGTACAATGGAGCTTTTATGACTAAACTTTTTATGGGCAGTTAACTGGCAATACAATAAGTACCCATTATAACAAAATACAAATTATACAATTTCTTGACTAGGCCTCCAGGTTCGTAGAATGTTTTATGTGTGTACAACTTTATTTTACTTGCTTTCATGGTTGGTAATTATTTTGTGACCAGCTGTAGTTAGTCGTAGAATCGATAGTGTCGACACCATATTATTATGTTCTCAGTTGTGGAGTGCTTCTAATTTATTAATTTTAATAGAATTATACTGTTTTTTCATATATCGTTTTCGTGTGTGAGTGTGGGCGTTGTAAGTTCTTTATGTAACAATACTTCGATTGAACTACGATTGAAGATTATCAGAACGTCAAGCGTCAAAGTCACATTCACTCTCAACGATAAAAATGTTAATTCCTAGATTATCTCTGGTTGTATGAATACCAAAGTTCATATTTAATCATGACATTATTAATAGTGTACATTGTAGATGACTCTCCTCCGTTATTTAACTTTAAACCAACGGTCAAGTGTTACTTTGATTAGAGTTACCTTCTTGAATCTGTCATTGATTTTCTCAAGATAAGGATTACAAAAGATTGAACTATGTGTGTTTCTAATGGGCAGTTGCTCCACCCACTACACGGTAACCAATACAGGTTTTCATCTACCAGTCATGCAATATGTTAATACTAAAACTAAACATTATTTTTGCAGGCGTGCCGATGTACTTTTATAGGACTTGGTCCCTGCAGCATTCAGCGATGATTTTTATGAAACTACAACTATATTGCATGTGGCTGGTATCGAATCGATGACCTCCAGCATTCGTCTCGCGTTGATAGGGACGTGTGCTAGGTAGGTGGTATCATACATCTATCGGTGTGAGGTAAATGACGTTATGACGTGATGACCATTGACGTTGTAAGATTGCAAATAATTACAACATTCCTTGAGTCGATGTCGAAGTAAGTTAGCCTTCATGAACGATGACGCTACGATCGAAGACAGCGACCACATACATTCATAACACGAACGTCTTACACAAGCATAGACGACGGCTTGCCTCTGTAAATCCGCCGCATTGGAAAACACAATAAATTATTTCGGGCAATTCGAATAAATTATTTCGTTCGAGGTAGAAGTCAGCCAATACAATATGACAATTGTTTCAGTTCAAACATAGTAGTTGACCCAGAGACATAACTTATTCAAACCAAGCCGGTGGTGGTGGTGGTGGTGGACAATTGTCATCATTATCACGCAATGATAATGATTTATACTGAATCGGTGAAGAGGGTGAGTTTCGGTCTCGAAATACTGTCATTGGTGGTTGGGCCCAGCTATGGGGGACTCGTTGGGGGTACGCCCCAGCCGTATTGGATTCATGGAAGTAGGTCCCAACCCAACCGTATAGGATTCATTGGGGAGGTCCTAGAAGTTTGGTAATTATGGAGGTAGGAACCAAGGGGCGTTGCCTCGAATCCTAATATATTTGTCTCTGGGGCGACACGGCTTGAGTTTCAGTAACTTCTAGATATTAGATATTAGATGTAATATTGTGAGCCATTTAATACATCGAAGTAAAAGACGTAGAATTTTACTAAAATAGCATAATATCATATTCTTTCTTCTGCAGTTAAAGAATTGTTTTTCGTGATCCCTGATATCAAAAATTCATTTTTTTGCATACAACTATACATATGTTTATGATTTTTGAGTATAATTCCGAGTAAATCATGAAATAATGATGGATGGATGGATGGATGGATGGACGGACGGACGGACGGACGGATGGATGTATGGATGGACAATGATGGAGAGAATTATGAAGTTGAAGAAGTAGAATTAAAATGTATGAAATATATTAGAAGAGGATTACTGATTTTTCTGCTAATAGTACACAGCATACACAGTACACACACTGTTAATTATAATTCAACACCTTCATTCACGCTACAGTACCTAAACGTCTCTTCGAGTAGATCTCCGTGCAGATTTGTAGGTCAGAGGGAGTGTAATAATTGCATCACGCTATATTTGGTCGATCAGCTGACGCCGATGAGCCTAATTGAGTGTTATTGTGTGCATGGTCGGGGTCTGGACGGACGTGTAGTGAAGTAGGGGGCCCAGTGCTGAGAACAGCTTGGCTTTCCTGCATTGCGAGGCAGGTAGCGCACTCCTGGTCATACTTACCAAGGCGCACAACGAACAGAAGCATACCGTGGCGGGTACAGAATAGTTACACAATTTTTGATCAAGTACAAATTAATATTTGTTTCTACTTGCTGTTTAAAAAGTGTTCTCAATAGAAGTGTGTCGGCAAAGTCTGCATGTTGAAAAATAATTAAGTAAAGACGGTAGATTTGATTGCGAATATAATATTTTCTTTCATACAGTCAAAACAATGTTCTGCCTACTGGTACAGATGTGTAAGTAAGTATGGCCGTATAAATATTAAATTTTACATTATAAAGTACGAGTTATTAAGGTATCTGCGACGCATGCCATGGTGTCAAGAAAATAAGTTTTACAAAAGGTGGTGCGTTTAAAAACCCGATCGAAAATATCAAGTTTTGGACTCTACAAGGTCGTGCATTCCATTGCACCCCATCCTCCCCTTATTACACAACAGGTAAAACAGGTTCGGTCGAATGGTGTTTCTTCCAACTACAAGCGCTTTGGGTGGTAGTGACAAGACCCACTTCAGAGTCGCTGTGCTGCCTACCTCAACAGTTCATCGTCACGACTCCGGCCGGCTACAAGGTAAGCATAGCATGCAAGATGCATTGTCTTATTATAAACACGCCGACGCGGCAGGGAATAAATTTGTGTACGCGCAGTCATGGGTAAAAAAATTTAAATTTGTATGTCATATTCGTAGCCAAGTTTGATGTAATAAATGATATACAAAATTTATTTAGAACAAAATAATGTTGTCTTCAAGTTCATTCTCACCTTTGGCTACTATATATCTGACCGCCCAGCATGGATGGTGCCGGTGGTCATCACGCTAAGGCTAAGCGCGAGCAATTTATCATTTTAAATTTCTAATTTGTCAAACTAAGCAATACAAAACATAAAATAACATACAAACAATTTGAATTTTTCCCTTCGATACACTTGACACAGTTTCCGATAATTTTAACATCAGTTTATTTATTCAGCACTTTATTATAAAGTTCATGTGAAGTGTGTATATCGTATTTGAATTGGTGTAGGTAATTAAAACTTAAAAATAAACATAGTTTTACGCGATCGTTTTCCTTTTTAGCAGCCGTCCGCGGTGGCAAATACGATTAGGGCGTTGTCCGAAGTGAACGGCTGTACGAGGACGTGGGTTCGAATCCCTCTAGGGCATGTTTTTTGTAATCGTCTTTCATCGTCATCTATTACATCATCTCATCTATTCGTCATCTATTCGGAGGCGGGGCTTGCCCCGCCTGAACTTACGGCGGGGGGCTGAAAGTATCTGAACCCCTAGAAAAATGACGAAATAACCATCAAAGCATAAACCAACTAGCATAAATATTACATTCTTCAAGTCAACTAGGTTTAATCAAAAATTAAATTCTTCTACTATCTTTTATTTTTTTCGTTCAGCAATCTAAAACACGTAAAAAAAACCTTGAGTCGTTCGTCAAAGCCCCCCACGAAAATATTTCGTCGTACGCCACTGACTCAAGGACATTAGTTGCATATTATGTAACTATGTACTTTTCCAGGGAAAGTTCCCCCCCCCCCCCCCCCCCCTGAAAAATAGACTTCCGACGCGCCTGTCGTCTGAAATAGCATCATCATCCTTTTTTTAGTAACGATGTTTTCTGAATCTCTTCTCGAATGTACCACGTTGTAATCACGAGACTAGACGAGAGAGGAAGTAGTGAGTCTCTCTCTCTCTCTCTCTCTCTCTCTCTCTCTCTCCTGATAAACATAGGTCTACCCTCACCGGTGACGCAAACAACAACGCACTCGAATGCAATCATTATTATAGTCGCGTTAGCGTCTCGGTAGTAAATATTGATGGTCAGTCAGTTTGTGGGTGGGTGCCCGGTGGTTGTGGTTCAGTCTTGTCCTACCTGTCTGTCAGAGCGCACGTGGTATTAGCCTTGCACGTGGCGTGACGTAGTGGCCGGCAACTCCACTCACTCGCAAGCAGCAGTGACAGATTGGCAGTTTAAACCGAGTCTTTGGACGGTCTAGTCAGACTCAAGAGTCAGGCGGATCACGAGGGGCAATCGTGAGTACAAGGTTATTAATATCCTACTGACGTTCTACAACGAGAGCCTTGTACGAATGTAATTAGTGCAGAGTTCTATTGTTAAGACGACGCTAATTTCTAGTGATGAAACTTTTCCGATTACTGCGTGGTCGTGATGTTTTAGTGAGGTTATGTCATCGCGTGGTGTGGTTTCGAAGTTCATAAAGTTGCATTACTTTGTTCGTTTGTAGAGTGAATCGATTTGATTTTGTGAATCAAATTAGATTTGTTCAATTTAGATTTCAAAGAATTTTAATCTGTTTATAGCTGTACGCTCATAAAGATATCATTGCGTAGTTATCACTAATAATTTATATTCACCCGACTATTCTCAACTGGAGTAGGCCTAATCGCGATATGCACGGTACGTACAGACATCACACTCCCATGTATTTTGTGTAGGGCTATGTGTTTGTTTTTGTTGAATTTCTTGCAAATTAGTTTAGATGAAAGATTTTGAATAATTTAATCTGTTTATAACAGTGGCCATAAAAATACATAGCCTATAATCCCCCCTATCATTACGTGATTGTGCTACTTTTACCCACTATGCTAGATCACGACATTTCGAGCAGCAAAATTACATTCATGTAATTTTTAAGCACTCTGAGAATTATTTTGCGGTGAGGGGGGGGGGGGGGGGGGCAGGCGTAATTTTACTCATTTTTATTAGTTCGAAACAAGTGAGACTAAAACTGCGTTTGGCAGACAGTAGATAATTAATTAGGATTGAAAATCAGTTATATGACTAAGTGGGTACTCTAAATACGAATTTATTTATTTATATTTATTTGTAATAATGTGATATTTACTATAAGTGACATTGGCTAAATTTACGCGCACTCAACGTTTGGATACATTTGTCATATTTTTGCAGTTATCTATCTCATTTCAAGGTTAGGAAGGTGTTACTGTGAGTCTGTTAGGACGTGGGAATGTTGTACATAGTCTTCTGTTGAAAACATACTCTTTAACTACTCAACAAATTGTGAGACATTTTCACAGTTGACAAAGGTAAACAATTATTTTAAAACATTGTGAATTAAAATTGCTCGCTTACAAAACTAAAATTTTATTTTGAAATGCCGTTGTGTAATTTTATATATTAGAGTGGGTCAGGGAGCAAGGTTTGTAGATAACAATTCTGAGTGATAATATGCCGTAATTCATATTATTGATTTATTATTTCTAAGAGTGAAGTTTCGCCAAACAGCCATCAGAGCCTCATCCATATTATACAGTAGCACAATAGTGTACATAAAATTGTCTTATCATTATTGATTACTCAAATGCTACACGATGCATAACTGATCGAACTACTTACAAAAATTAAATTCCTCCAATATCGTGTCAATGCAATGAGTTTTCTTTTTAAATTTATTCGTGCTCTCATAACATCAAACAAAAAAATGCATTTCAAATCAAATCAAATGTAATACTTTGTCATCGTGCAAAGCAAGAAATTCTAATGAATATGAGTGTGATTACAGATGAGTAGGCCTATGCCTTGGTTTGGATCTTTGATCTTTGATTCATCGCTGATTTGATGAAAATAAACAAACGCATCCTGATAAGATATATGGAAAGTTTGCATACAATTGTTCCATAACTAAGTTCATTCTGCAGATCTCACGACAATATATTCGCAATTTTATCTTACACTTAAAGATGTATAATGTTTGAGTATTTTGACCTTGAGGTTGATTAAACGTTTTCGAGTATTGTATGTCATCTTATTATCAATTCAAAGAGCAAGGTTGTATCTTTGTAATCTTAGGTTTAGAAAACAGAACACTATAAATGAAGACGAGTACTTGTGATCATTTTCCTCCGTGCCCTGATGCATGCCATGCGTCAAGATTGACCGAAGTATGTGAAGTCATTACAAAGTCAGCTGTGTTATAAAGGTCGAGGGTTAGAGACGGATCTACTAGATAATAGCAGCTATGTCGTACGAGGTTGATCAATTCAGCGGTCGTTACTCGTCAGACGCAATGAAGGTTGTGCGTTTATGTCTTCTTTCATCGTTGTCTTTCCTCTTTTTTTCAACAGAAATAACGCTATTATGCACGGTTAATTAACATAAATGATTGTCGTAAAATGACGGCTCAACTGGGGATCGAAACCAGAATCTATGACAAAGATGCTTTAGCCATTGAGCACAAATAACAAACTTTAAATAAACTTGGCAAAAGTATCGGTAGCCGGGCGAATTTTGCAACAATATTGATGTAATAACTCGACAATATTTTACACCGTGCAATGATTAGTTTTATGTGGTACATTGATTAGGGCGCTGGTCCGAAGTGTATGGCCACGGATAATATATTATATACACTTACGTCTGTAGTATATTTCTACGATGGGTTCCATTCCCGTTTAAGGCATTTTTACGCATTTTTGTAATCGTCCTTCATCGTCATCCATCGCTTCCCATCGTCTCGAATAGCCTTAGACTTAGAACACTCACAAACAAAAATCAATAATCACCTAACAGTCTAGATAATGATGTTTTTGTTTTTGTTACTTGTATGAGCGAGCCACCGGGAAATTTGACACAAACTCAATGATGATTACTAGTTACAAAATAGAAAATTCCCCAGACAATAAACATGTTATTTGTGTGACCTACGCTTGGTTACACAGCGAATCGAACACATGCATGCTATTGAATTTAATCGGAGAAAATTACGATGGCTCGGTCGATTTAACGTCAAAAAATAGTCTTATTCAAATCCATTCACCCGAAACTGTGCGTATGTCGTTATCCAGTGTGACTGTCTAGTAGGAACTACTATTATTACATAATTAATTATATCATGTGCTTCGGGGGTCAAGTTTTAAAAAATGCGTTTGCAGCCACAAGCCACCTTCAAAACGTAAACCTATCCCACCACATTAAGGTGACTTGAAAAAAAGCAAGTTCGTACTTTTCGACTTGCATTCGGCACAAAACGTACGTTTTGGTAGTCACGTGACCCTCCAAGTCACTCGTTTTCAGAAGTGACTGAAAACATAGGATTTAAAACCTTCTCGAAACGTATCCAATATCATAATTATAGTGACATATTAAACTGTATGAACAGGGATTTAAACCAGGTTTCTTCTACAAATTGGAGACACGCTCATGTTTTTTTGTTTGTGTTGAAATCATCTTTACAACAAATTCCATAACCATTAATTTCATACTTATGTTATATATTCTGTAATTTTATTTATTTCTATGAACATGTAATTGGTACCGATTAGTACACTGGATTCCTGTGGCCATCCAATGTTAATTAGCCAGCTATCACTGAAGTTTGAATTTATCATTATTATTGATCAAGGAGAAGGCTAACGTCTATTTATTTATTTATTTTTTATTAGCATACATATTTTATTATTTTCGTGGAATCATTACAACAGGACACATGCCCCACAAGTGCAATTTACCCTACCTACCTAGTACCTACCACATTAACAATACAATATATACAAAATATATACTAATGTTTGCATCAAATGGACACATGCGGCAATTATATATATATATATTCATCTAATTTTGACGGAATCTAAATGAATAAGATAGATTTATTGACATATTAAATATATTATTCAATGAGAATAAAAATACTCTCAAAGAATTTTTATATTTTTATTCATAGATAATATCTCAATAGTTTTATGTTATTATTCATATGTATTATATTTATTTTTCATTTTTTCCCATAGGTATTATATTCATGGTCAACATAATTGTGTAATGTTTTTTCATAAGTTATACAAGTGCGTCAAAGTGGAGAAGGAATCATAATAAATAATATGGTAAAAACAGTCATGTCATGCCTCGTATTCTTTTTCTCCACCTTGACTTTTTTTAATTTATACCAAATTCAATAAAATTACAAAAAAAATATTACAAAAATATTCTTGATAGGTGCCTATTAGCATTGAGTATATAGGACCATATACGATGTTTAACCTTGTTTTTATTGCAGACGACAACGATACACTGTAATTTCTGCCTGTATAGTACCATATAGCTTATATTCACATGCTATTAGAGTGCACTCTTACTCAAGGTTGGTGTGGGTGCATTACATTGCGTTGACAAGGTTAGATCAACTTTGTGTACTCACTGGGCCTAATCACACATGAGATTTGGGCAAGGTCACTTCGATATTTGCAACAGATATGATAAGGTTTTTGTCTTATCTATTTATAAGAAACTAATGCCATTATCAGTGTGCGTAGGAAAAACAAACTACGATTTCAACATTCTTGACTTCTTGAGTGATAGAAAAGGATTTGGGCGTGACTCACATTATAACACAACACTTCTTCTCGACGTTATCATGTACATGTTTTTATAGTGTGGTGTATGTTTTTGCAGCCTACTGTATTGAAAAGTATGGAAAATAATTTTTTTGACCGCATAAAAACACATCACTTCTTAATCAGGGTCTAAAGATGGTAAAATATATTTACATATATTTTTATTACTTTGTTTTAAACGTTTTTACACCCGCGCGCGACCCGGCACCTCCACCATTTGTACTATCGATTCGATTGCTAATGCTAACCGGCACCTCCACCAAGATCATTATTGTTTTCAATACTCGATTTTGAGTATCAAAGACTCAACTCGACTCGAAATTTCGGATACTCGCACACCCCTACTAAATATATGTGTTGCCTCAGTTGTGAGATGAATGCCTTAAAACGAAATTTTGTATTCAATGAAAATCAACTATTTAATGCTATTTGTATCGGAAATTGCAGGCTGCCGGGCTGCCGTTAATTTTGAGCCCCGCATATTTTGATTTACAACTCACATAGTAGACAAGAATACAAATGCAACGCTACCGATTGTATTCGCTCGAGTTTGATCGTCTAATATTTTTTTTTTAGTTTTCTTCATTTTAAACCTTTTCTGTATTTAAACGTGCATTCGATACATTTTAATTCATTGCATTTCAATTTTTTTAATATATACTTATTGAAACTCAAATACTATATTATTTTGATGCTGATATTGCATAGTTAATAATAATTACTACAGCCGAGTGCGGCGTTCATTGGAAAGCAACGCTCAAAACTCCCAAAACTTGGGATTTGACTGAATGTGTATTGTGGTTTAATTTGATGCCGAGTGCCATGTTGTGTGTCACGCGTCAGAATGGGCGGCAATCAATAGGCTAACAATGTCAATGTGGCCTAATGGACACATGTTTGAGGTGAAGTATCGAATTAATAATGTAGGTTACAAGGGGGTGGCACGTCTTCGTTTGGGAAATTTGTATCTTAAAAAAAAAAAATCGGTTGTAAATCCCGCCGAGATGATGTATTATAATGTTGTTATATTTTTAACTGTGAATGTGCGTTGAAGTGAGAATGAGCTAAATTATATAATTTCCTACATATCGTGCCAGTGGTTTAGCTAATAACATATAGCCGATTGATATCAAATAGGCCATGACGGTAAGTGCACTGTGGACATTGAAGCAGAATTGAAGAAGTATTTCTACATAGACACTAATCTAAACATCATATTTCAGAAAAGTTTAAACAACCAATTTTATTGCATTATACGAGATTGTTTTAAAAGTAAAGAAAATGTTGTTATTTGTTGCGATTCAAGCAACTCGCTCGCTGGTGCGTGCTTTCGCACTATTCGAATTAGACCATATCAACATTGTTTGGACCTGTTTGTTCTCTTAGTTAAATAACAAAAATATTATTGTTGGTGTATTTCCCCTTTTCACTTTAGACACAGACAAACCGTTTTTTGGTTGATGATGAATGTATTTGGAACCAGAATCACAGAAATAAATCATGTATGTACGTGTGTATGTGATGTAAGATATCACCACATGAGTAAGACCATGCAAAAAAATATGTATTTTCGTTAATTTGATCGACGCAGACAAAGGTAGAAATATATTAACACACTTTTCGGCTCGATTATAGTAACGTTCTCGTGATAGTCTGGTTGTTTGTTGGTTAGAACTTTGGTCATTCGTACACAGTGCTTATGTCTAGACCATATCGCGGCTTTCCGTCAATGTAAATATATTTTTTATCAATGTTATGCTTCCTGACGGTACACATACGTATGACGTCGATGCCATTGTCATCGGCACCGACGTGATTGGTTTCAACCGCTTTAAATTGAAGTTCGATCCCTTCTGAAAATCTTTCAAATACATAACTTCAGACATGGTTTATTCACGCACTAACTGGAGAAGTCATTTTATTCCCTTGATGAAATTCCCAAACCCCTCTGCCTAAGTTTTTTAGTGTTTGTTTCTATAAAAATAATTTGTATAGATTTGTATTGTACTTGATATTTTGATACTTCCTACATTATCACTTGTGTATATTTGTTTTGATAGTTGATATTTTGTTACTTCCTAAATTATCAATTGTGATACTTCCTACATTATCACTTGTGATTTGTATTGAAGTTGATATTTTGTTACTTCCTATCACTTGTGTATTTGTATTGAAGTTGATATTTTATTAGTTCCTATCGCGTGTGCCATGTTCATGGACATCCATGGGTTATAACTCAATTAAAATAAATGTATTTACTTTTGTTGCCAAGGGCAATACGAGCATGGTTGCAATGCGATGTCTATTTCAGCGTTCTTGAGTCTTATATCTCTTCTTCTCGGCATCTTCCTTCGGGTCGAGGACTAACACCGTCTCTCTGTTCCAGACTGGAGATCAAGATGACCCTCGTTGACGTCATGACCTCCGCGGAGGTCCTCGGCTTCGCCGTCTGTCTGGTGGTGCTCTATAACGCCAGTCACTCCGTTCGCTACTACATCAAGTTCTTCGCCTTCATCTTTCTGTCCCTCATATCAGCCACCGTCTTCATCCCGCTCATGTTCCGGAGACCTAAAGACTGGAGGAACGCCTTGTAAGTAACAGACGTTCAGAGTTACTCTCAGGAGAGTGTGACGCTTTCGGTCACGTTATACGAAATAAAATCTTTGCACTCTTTCATAACTTCCTATAACCATAACGGCAATACAAATAATTATTGAAATAAATAAAATGCATATTTGAGGGGTTTAGGGAATAAGGGTATATTAGTACGGTGCCGAGGTAACACCCTATGCTTGTTATTTAGTGAGTTTGAGCTAGAACATGTCAAGAAGGAACGCCGCTAAGTAGACAGAAATTGTCAAATAATTAAACCGAAAAATATTTTCTATCGCTGAATCGTGTTATCAATGTAATGAGCATTGTTATTTCATTAGCAAATCGTGGTTTTCCCATAATTTTGCATTCGGTTACAAAGATGTTGTTTTCCTACAAACCAAAATTGCTCATATCAGCGTCCGAAAGTATTGCGTAACTTCCAAAATGAAAGTTTCACAACAGAACATAAATATTCAATAACAAACAATAAATTATTAGGAATTCAAGGTTTCCCAAGAAAAAACTAGTTTTTTTATTGAATGAAATAATGAGTCATTTTTCATTTAGCAAATCCGAGACTCCATGGTCTCATCTTTTTTTGTGTTGACATCCAGTAATAACGTTTCCGCTTTCCATGCACGCTTTCCACACACTTACATAACGTTTCCGCTTTCCATGCACTTTTCTTCCTTAATGCAATGCATTATCATGTAAGTATCCACTTTCATTCTGACACCTCATTATGCACACTAATCAACCTTCACTATCAATGTTGCAGCGGTTAGTTGGACGTTGGCCTTGCATATACACACACTAACAGCACATTTTATGTCAGAGGTTTGCAAATTTTTTTGCGCAAATGTGGATATGAAGATGAAAATTGCATGAAGTTGTGGCTGTGAGTACTTTTCTTTTACGACCTTCTGGGGACGCTAAGCTATGCACAGAGCGATATGAAGGTTACTTCAAAGCGCAAATCTAAGTTTGATTGCTCGCCATACTTTGCATTATTATAGTAATTGTCTTCACGTCAGCGTGTTAGCGCTTTTGCTTCGAAGAACTGAATCAGTTGCGCATTTTTTGGTCTAATTATTTCTCGTTTTCATTGTTTTTTTACTATTGCATTTAGTTCTCGAAAAGACTGTCTACCTAGCGATGTTTTTCAGTCATCGTTTCAACCGACATTCATTTATGTTTTCGTAATTCTCGATTGCTTTGTCGTGTCCATACTCTTGGCGATCGAGTCGCCACTTCAATATTTTTCAGGTTTGTCTGTTTAGCTATTCATTGAGCGATTCCATTGAGCATGTCTAAATAATTTAGGACCCTTGTTTTTAGGGGGTACAAATCAATAACTGGCTTCCCTTGTCAGGTGTACGATATACAGTTCAAACAGGTCAAACTATAAGCTTACTATACTGACGTATTACATCGGACATTCGTGTTTAATTTATATCTGTAAGCGCAATTTGAAATATGGTGATAGATAGGCCTCAGTAGAATGTAGTAATGAGGTAGCCTTATATAGAGGTGTGAAGCATTTAATTTTAGTGGACACAGATTCAAGTACCTATGTCAATAGTGCAAAGAAAATGTATTAAATCCAATTAGGCCTATAGTTGTATAAAACTACTGAACACATGTAATGGTCTGTGTGGAAGATTTAACTACAAAGTACTATTTTTACTCGATCAAAATAGTGAGTGTTTTTAATTTCTATTATTTTATCCGCTACATAATCTGTAAAAGAAAACATTGTTTACTTTTCCCTTGTTACACTGACACAATTGTAATTAGTATTAATATTATCTTTATATAATTACTGTTTTTATTTCTCCTCGAGTTGGTATCTAATATATGCACATCATATCAGTTGAATATGCATATTTCTGTAAATAGCGAGCTAAGCAATCTTAGTTATCTATGGTGTAGTATCTCAATTAAACTATAGTAGCTATCGCACTAGGTGTCCTGAAAAGTAAATACACACCTGAACCGTGTAATCCTTAAGTATAGAGTACACATTCTCTAAATGAGATTCATTTAATTTCGACCGGCGATACTTGAAACTTATTACTCTCCAAACCCCCACCCCACCCCCACCCCCTCAACAAACAAACACGCCAGCATTGTTCGTGTAATGACATAGAGCACTTTGCCTAACGCGATGTTTTTATTTTTGTTACCTTGAAAAGAAAATTGGAATTTACAAAATACGTAATATTATGCTAGACCCAATATCTCACCAGGCAAAACAGATAAATGTGAGCATAAGAATCAATACTGAGAACTCAGAACTGTTTGCTTCGCTTGTATGTGCACGATGCACCCACCAAACCAGGCCGCATTTAGCATAAACATTCAAATCCAAATACTTCATTATAATTTTCTTGTTTGTGATCCACTCCACAACTCAGACTATCGTTTATTTACTCAGCTAATTGCGATCGGACGATCGATAATTGGCTGATTGTTATGGAATGTTTGCAACAACGTTGATGCACATGCTCTCAGTATGGTATTATTTGCATCGTAGTTTCGTTGACTTGTGGATCAAGGTCTAACGTCGGCTGAACCGATTCAATCACAGCTTCAACAGTGTCAAGTCACTCAAGATCGCGTGTCGTAACTTACATAAGAAGAGTCCCAGTCGTACGATGATTGTATTGGTTGGCAGGCTGCAATTTGTGATTATCGCTGCTGTTTTTATTTTCAGTATGTAAACACTGTACAAAAACATAACAACAACTTCTCAAACTTTAATGAACTAAGAATGTACATTAATATAACTTAAAAAATACTATTATCACAATGAATATTGATTGTGCTAGTGCTATTGTTATGCACGATCAGAAAGATGTACAAAGGACATTTCTTTTTATTATTTCATGCACTACAGCAGCAGGTCAATCAGCACATCGCATTCTAACTACAAAATGAACGTCTCTAGACGCCTAAGATAATAACCAGGGATAGTAAATAAATCCCTGTTTTATGTTTTTAACACGCCCGGTGTTTTGATTGTTTATGTTTTCGGAAATTATGGTCTTAATATTCTAACAATATTACAATTAGTTAATTATTTACTAATGTGTAAAGGTTATTGACTATCGTTTTATGGATTTCGCATGTTTGTTCACGTGGTTAATTGTCCATCACCCTCATCTATCACCGCTCATCTAATCAAATAGTAATATTGCGGAAAGCAACAAAAACCAATCATATCAATTGTTTACTTTCCTTGAGGTAGGTTTATGGATAGTATAAATTTCTCAACCTTGAACATAACAAGACGACACTATTTCTTCCGTATATAGCCCAGGAAGCAGGCATGTTCATTTTACCAGATTTCAAGTTTCGTATGAAATTTGACATAATTGGGTAAAATAAAATATGAAGGCACCTATCATAGCACTTTTCCATAGTGACATTATAGAAAATAAATAGAAAATAAAATCTATTTTCTATATTTAGAATACATGAAATGGTAAAAAAAAGTCTGCATTTTCTGACAGTTTATAATGATAAATGTCGAAATCTGATATGATACGGGCGTACATATGTCCCTTATTAGCATGATTTATGGCCACAGAAAAAGAAACTCGTCAAACATAAAATAAGTCCAACTCAAAACTGATTGTTCCTTGTGCTTGTTTCCAGATTGCCTGCTTGGGGTGCGCGCCAGATATCGCGGCTTCTCGGACTAACCTGGCATGTACGAGGCCTAGAGAACGTAGTCAAAGACTCTGGCTGTGTAGTCTTAATTAATCATCAGAGTGGCATAGACTTACTGGGTGAGAATCATCTCCTTGTTATTACATCACATTTCATCTCGTGTGCCTGAGTATCACTGTAGACTGCACTCGTAGAGAATATAATACACCACATACTTTCAAGTTTCTTTTATAATATACTTAGAATAAAATGCACCACATGCTTTCAAGATTCTTTTATATACTTAGAATAAAATTAATTGCATACTTTGAAGATTTGTATGTACTTAGAATAAAATACACCACATGCTTTCAAGATTTGTTTATATACTAAACAAAAAAAAATACATGACAGTATTACATTCAATTAGGCAAACACATTTTTATATAGCCAGTATTCTTACTAGTCTGTCTAATTCAGTTTGGGGAACGGTCGTGGGCTCCAAACCTCTCCTCTAGTAGTTTTAGCGTTTGCGTAATTTAAAAGTTTATTAAATATAAGTTTGGTTTTGAAATTATATAGAATTATTTATTTGATAGTTTACTGTGGTGTTCTAAGGTGAACGAATGTAAAACGAATGTATTTTATCATTGAATGTTTGAATGAATGTTTTGATAGCACTGATTGGCAATAGAGTGTTACAATGTTAAGAGTTTTGGAAATGTGATCTTGGACGACCTTTTGCAATATAATATTGTCATGGTTACATCAACGTTGATAATAATTACATATTATACCGTGACATAACTAACATTATTTTCATGAGTACAAAGGAAGTAAATTGCAGAACGAATAAAGATGTGTTGGATGAACGCGATTACAAAGGTTTTTATTCTGTGTTCTTGGTAATTGCATTTTAAAATAACGTGTTTCTTCTGACAACCTCGACAAATGTTCTGTTAATGTTCATAAGCATCAAATAATATTAAGTTACTTGAACGTGTATTCAATTTTTAGGATGAACAAAACAAAACTTCAAACAGTTTTAAAAGCTCTTTGTTTACTAAGGTGCTGCAATCCCTCGGTCAGATACCTACTTGGCTTTTTTTCTGGAAATAGTCCAGCATCCAGTAAGCATGTGATGGTTGTGTAATATTGCGTGGTACTGGTCGTGAAGCATGTAATGTTCACTCAGAAAAAAGATTTAAACAATGTATTGCGGATTGGTCAGAAAAAATCCCAAATTCGCAATTTTGATGATGTAAAAATTTTAATTTTTTAGAACCAATTAAATAAGTTTCAATATTTTTTGTTGACGTTTTTTAAGTGTGGCTTTAAAATACTTCGTGTTATAAGTTACATGATCATAACATATTATCTATGTCAAGTTTAGTCTGATTTAGTTTAGTTTTAGTCTGTAAGTGATCCTGAAAACACTTACTTTGGCTACATGCATAAAAACATTGTAAGGTCATGGAGCTGGAATGGATTGTTACTATTACAACTCTGTGTTAATGTCATTATGGCGAATTTTCATTGTCTTTAGAGACATGAAAATTTAGTGTTTTAGGTTATTGATGCTAAATCAGTGAGTATAAATTCTTAAAAATGCTACAAAATGCTAAATTTACTGAAAATAAGGTTTACCTATACCAATTGAGAATTGGTTTAGCATTGTATTCTAACGTTTAAAGTGACTGCATTGAATTGAAATGTTCCTATAAAGCATAATTTGAATTCATTCCCCATTAAAAATACAAGAAACTCCCCACATTTGGGGTTTTGGTGGAAAGAAGAAAATTAATGCTACAAAATGCTACATTTGGAAAAACTAATGCTAAATATTCAGAATATAAATGCTATTTTTTCATAGCTCTAATTATACGTCTAATCTATCTTTAGGAGAGATAGGCCTAGCCACATAAGAAAATGTTCAATTTTTTCACAAATTTATTTTTTTGACCAGATTCGTTTATCATGATGACTTAGTACAATATAATTCGTATTTATAATGTGTTCTTTACAAAACATAGCGGTAGCGTTAGTAAGTGAGCATTGCCTTTGAGTTGAATACCTCTTCCATTCACCATCTTTACCCCAATATGTTCTACTTGTCGTCTCAACGTCCATGCCCACCCAGCTCATCAAGTAAACGAAAAACGATTAGCTGTCGATTTTATAAAGTGTCCCTCCCTGTTATAGGAATTAATTTCCAATAGTGGGCGCTGGTCGGTCGGCCTTCAGTGACCACTACTCCACCTATCTACGGTTATATTTTACGATCGTGCGTGTTATCCTTGGCAGTGCGTGCTCAAAAACAAGGGGGGAAAACTGAGTTAACCTGCTTTTAGGATATGAATATCGGATAAATAAATGAAGAGGCGCTCCTTGATGTTAACTGCCGAAAAGCGCAAATAAATATTAAGTTATTGGTTGGTACACTCTCATTATTCTGTTGGGACCAGTGACTGCCCATATCAGTTGGGGGGAGTGGGGGCAAACCAGGCTTTAATGCGGAATGAGAGAGTTTATTTTGGAGCGCTTGTCGACCACTAATTTTCACACTAAAGATTTGAAATTTGAGTTGGTTTTAAGAAGGATATGTGAATTGTCTCTCTCTCTCTCTCTCTCTCTCTCTCTCTCTCTTGATCAGAGTATAGGTATACATATTTTTCATAATACATATTTTTTAAATTACTGACAGTTAAAGTGTCACAATAGCGACAATTTTTAGCACTGTACCAAGCTTATGTAGAAGACATGTTTTTGAAATGTGGAAATGAAGACACAACCATGCGTATATCCTTCCTGAACAATATCCATGAATGTATATGATGAAATTCGCAACATTTGGCGATCACAAGGTTTTTAAACGGACGTCTTACATTTATTTTTAATTGGCCCGAGCTCATTCAAAGATAACGACCCTCCTGAAATCCTCCTGACCTCAACTTTATTCCTGTCCCAATTGAAACTATACACACGTATGCAATCGCGGTATTGCTTCTTCATTACTAACTTTAAAGATGAAGTCAGTGTATAAGTCAGTGTATAGCATCAGAGTTTGAGAGGTGTCCTTATCGATGTGATTATATATTGTTTGCAGTATTGGCTGAACTCTGGCCAATCATACCAAAATGCACGATGATCGCGAAAAAGGAGATCTTCTACTTGTGGCCTTTTGGACTTGCGACCTGGCTCTGGGGGACAGTCTTCATTGACAGACTGGACGTGGACAGGGCGCGGGACACTGTCAATAAGACGGGGGAGAAAGTACTAAGAGACCAGGTAACTGTCTACTGAACTAGCTTCTATTTTCATTGTTGACCAAATTAATTACACCAAAAAGTTGCATGTTTTTTCATTGTTATATTTTTACCTCATTTACTGTTTCATTATTCATTAGTTTTAGTAAATGGTATAATAGTGGCACATTCAATGTGCAAATTGGGCTTGCTCCTTCAGCGTGACTTAGCAGATGTTTATTTATGACAATAACTCTTGTTTAATAAATAATAATAATAGTGAAAAACTATTAATATTATGAAAAACTTTAGAATCTTATTTATTTGTTGAAAAATTCACGCTAATGGCTAGTTTCTTCATTGATTCGGGGCAGAGTAAAATACGCCAAAATTCGCAAAATGTATATTTCATGAAATTACGTTTCATGCAAACTTAACATGGAAGATGTAGGCTAGCTAAAAATCATCGCGAATTTGGCAATTTGTCATTTTTTCCATACTCACTTATTTTAATGAAAAAAACGTGATTAGTTCAATGGCTGCTGTTATGAGAATCTATAATAAAGCTTGTCTTATTCCGATTTATAGAAGAGTCCGTTATTTAATATATTTTAGACACTTTAGTTGATATAACTTTAATTTTTTTTACTAAACAACAACTTTTCATAAATCAAGAGCAATTTCTGTCATCAGGTCCACTGAAATGTTAATTTTAAAAAAAAATGCTTGTGTTGTAGATTGATCCATGTTCACGTTTATCTTTGTGAGTGTGCCTGGTTTAATGTTCTTTTGGTGGTCACGTGATAATGTTCAGATCTTTTTTATGTGTTGTTATTTATATAATAATGTATAAATGTCTGTGAGTTTTGTATTGTATAAGGTTATATTGATTTTATTGTTTGTTCAGTTATTAGCTTCTGTAGAAGGTATTTTGATTGTGAAGTGTAATAAAAGTAAACAATCTATAGTTCTATACCAACACAGTTAAAGAATTTAGTTCACCTTCTAATATTTACATTTTATTACTCTTATTTTTTTTAAAGGACTTTTTGGAAACCTTGTAGGTTGAAACCCGTTCAAAATGCTATGAACAAAATAATAAACAACCTTTTATATAACAATGTATAACATGTTAAAAAAATAATACAATTGGGTATCTACCGTTAAATGTTATCCATTGCGGGGTCCTAATAAAATAGTTTCCAAACATTTTTTGATACTTATATACTTATATCGTCTCGCCCCATGCATTGGTTTGTGTGCTTTATGGTAAACATAAAGCTCTCGACATTTAACATTAATTTAAATCGGGCTTTGTCTATAATATTTTAGAATTTCTAGCCATTAATTGTTCATAATACAATTTTAATTTGATGGGTAAATCAATGATCAAGTTTATATCTGATAAGTGAACAACAACAGCTATTTATTTTACTATCACGAGCTTGCCCACACAATATTTGTTCAAATGCATATATTATGTATGATGGCAGGATTGTTTAAGCTTACACCTACTTTAAAAGGATATTTTGAAAGCAATTTTCGCAAGAATTTTCCCAATCTGGGGATCGAACCCAGATCCTCCGTTACGTCAAGCCAAACGTTCTAAGTTCGAGTCCCAGCAGAAGCAAATTTTCACAAAAATTGCTATTAATCACTTAATATTTTTCGAAAACGGATAGCTCAATCCTACATTTATATACGCCGTAATTATATTAATATAAATCAACCGGACATAATTTGTTTAAAAAGTTATATTGTAGTACATGATTTGTATCACTATTGGGAATACCGCGCATGAATGCATACACGGCTAGCACCTGGAAATACAGTATAATAAGGGTCCAATCAGCGTTCGCCTATTCTAGCTGGACTGTTGGATTATTTATCTGATACGGTTTCACCAAACTCAGTTTTGTCAAGTTGAAGGGAGAAGTAGTACGTTTTATTCATGGCGAGAGAGAGAGGGATACACTTTTCCTAAGTAGTTTCACATCTGCGCTCGTGGAATCGATACCTGAATATTCTTACGTCAACACTAATCGATAAGTTATTTCTAGAAACGAGACGAGATTCCGTCGGGAGGCCGACCGAGAGGCCGACATTCTTCTTGATAATTCTGTTGGAAATTCACTCTGAATGGAAACAATAAATAAATAAACTTAAAATGAGATGGCGCCCACTCAGTGACAAATGATTTTCGGTAAAACTGCTGCGAACCAACCCTGTCGACGTCGACGCCATCGTTGACCGAATAATGGTCAACCGGTGCCTGGGATACAGGGGGGGGGGGGCGATTGCCCCCTCACGACCCTATGTCTTCCGATTTTCATTTCAAAGACAATTACCACTATGACATCTTTATCTAATTTCAGATTTTTAAACGTGTTTTGGGTCTAGTTGCAAATTTGCAAAAAAAATCGCCTGCGAATGGTTAGACTAGAGTTTTGCAAGACTGGCCTCTCCTCCCTAAACTTCTCCATTGCCAATTTCTTACTTATTTATAACTAATATTGACAATGACAGTCGAAGGAGACTCACAAAAATCACATCTTTAAATGAGTCATGGCTAGATCTACCCCTGACCGGTGACCAATATTTGAAGTAATGACCGCTGGCTGACCAACTAAGTGCATGAATATTTTCATATTTTATTTATTTTACATTCATCTACTCATCATATCTCAACTAACGTAAATCTCCGGTTTGCATTTTCTTCATATTGCATTTTCATAACATCTGTACTGAATTGTAAACGTTTTTGTATGTGCACGCTTTTGCTATTAGTGGCGCTATCTCACAAGAAGGAACATTCTACGGTGGCGAACCCTTGCAACACCATTCGCTTTTCTCCAAGTGATAATCGTTTTCTATGTACTTATGATAAGTTCTGTTCCATCTTTTTTCCCTTTTTTATTCGTATAGTACCTAACCTATTTTTTTTTGAAATACCAAATAATGTTTTAGAAAGTCGTTTGTATGTATCAGTGGCGTATCCAGAATCATAAGTGGGGTTCGACAATTATTCATAGTTGTACCGAAGGCCGTGGGGGTTCCGGGGGGCTTGCCTCCCCGAAGAAATTTCATCCTTCAAGGTCATTTTGGTGAAATCTGTGCGTTTAAAGCACACAACGACCACTTTATTCTACTAAATCCGTTTTTAACAAAGTTTCTCTTTCAAGTCATTTTGTAGAATTTGTGCGTTTAGCATCACATAACAAATTGTATCTATATTAAATCCCCTCTTTTGGTCAGATGGTATTTGCATTTAGTTTGCTATTAAACAGTTATTCTATATTCTCGTTTGAAACGTTTAAGTGCACTTTCACACTTTTCTTTGGCAAAAGGGGGAGGTTTTGTCCCCCTCTCCCCCCCTTGGATACGCCACTGGTATGTATATGGATAACACCATCCACTATAATTTGAGGGTATCACATTACTGCTTAGTAGTTTATCCTCGTTGCTTCTTAGCTCCTCCCTCCATATGAAACTATTCAGACCTCAAGGCACCCATTGGGAATAAAACAACACAAACACAGTTGGCGCATAACATCTTACAAACTATTCCAAAAAGAAAATCAGATTGTTTGGCGTGCCCCATATAAAATATAATATCCCCCCCCCCCCTCGTGTCCATGCACGAGGAGCCGAGGTACTCCGATCTTGCACGAAGTTGTCTCGCAGATTGCCCTCTGACACGGAAACTAGTTTAACAAGGTCACGGCATGGGAAGAATAATATCAGATAGTTGCGTTCTGTGGTTTTATTGGCCAGATATTTTATTTTTAAAATTTCTCCTTGTTCAGGTACGTTTTTGTTTTCCAGCTATACGAGAGTTTCAGATGACGTCACAAACTGTCATGGCCGACTGGTGGGTAAAAAATGCCATTGCGCCATCGACACACGTGTTAATTGCGTGTGATTTATTGAAGCTTCCTCAAAGCCGCATAGCATTCGTCAGTGCAAATTATTTGCAAACCTATCATTTCATGGCTGACAAAAAGTATTTCAATATTATTGAAAAAAACCTTAGCTATCAAATACACTGAAATTTGTTTATGGTACGAATGTTATAATAAATGTAGGCATTGGTGTAGGTAGGCGATGTAAAATGCGTGATTTCTGCATTTTTTTGTATTATCAAATCCTTTCTGAAACTCTCATAGACCTATTCCTTTGGAAGTGATTATCAGAACTAATCTATTTCTAGAATTTGGTTAATATTTTATTGAATGTACAATGTTTGTAATCACAATCCCTTCGTTTGCCAGCCATTGAAGTCAAATAAACGCCACTATGAGCGTGTCAGTATATTGGTGATGTCGACGTTTCTACGGCTACATTAATAAAACATGAAACGTAGAGTTTGACTTTGAGAGTAAATCTATTAAAGCAATTAGTTGCTACCAATTCGGTTGTTCGTGCCTATTTTATGGAGGGTCCCTTTGAGCGGCGCCCACGGAAACAAGCTGAGCCTGCATAAAACAAGCCCACTAGATGAAAACATGTGGCAATTAACTCCTGTACACAGTCATCAAGCAAGCAGTGATACCACCCACACGGCTTTGTTTTAGTGTGGCGTTATTGAATTGAAACCCCCAACCACCACGATAGACCTACAACGCGAGCGTGTATTGTCTAGGCATATGGATAGTTCATAATTGGACATAATATTACCATATAAAAGCGTTCCAAAATAACATTTATTTGTTGAAAATAATTATTTTACGCAAGAATGGGCCGGCTACAATTTTAAGGTTTTAAGTTTTAAGGGTCATCGAAGGTCAACTCGGAACTTTCCCGAGATTTGACTCTTATAAAGGGGAATATTTTTTCCTCCGAAATCAGTTGCGAGCTCTGGTCTGGCTACCCCCCCCCCCCCCATGCATTGACACACAACGTGGTCGTGGCTCGTTGGTCTTGTTGTTAGCCTACCTGCTTCCAATGCAAAAGGTCCAGGGTTCGAATCCCGCCAAAGTCAGAAGTTTTTTAACTTCTGATATGGACTCAAGTCCATCAGTTCTTGTATTAGGTATTGGAGCCGTCCTAGCAACGAGGCACATAATAAATTCAATGTTGTTCTGAATCGGCCTTGTTGATTCTGGCGTTGATTCGCGGGTGTTCGCACTGTCCATACCACTGATTGCTTTATTTCCCATTATAAAATATCGATCTTTGGTTGGTTATCGCTCATTCGTCGATTGCGTCGGGGCCTACAGGGTTGGCTTAGTCGCTTTGATTTACTGTCCCCCACTGAAAATCAGTTATATAACTGAGTGGGTAGACTCTAAATACTATTTATTTGTTTATTTATAACGTAGTTTCTGCGCCGTAGTGTCTGCATTCACGTGTGCGGGTTCTTCCTACTATCCCCTGGGCTAGATCCATCATCAATCACGCATCACCCCTTGTCCCTCGTCATGGTTAGCGCAAGTTCACATATCTCGTCATGGTTAGCGCAAGTTCACATATATATGTCCCAAATTCAATCATTCGCGAATTTTAAACAAATATCGTCAAGTGAGGAGCTTGTTCAACATATTGTACGTCCTTTCTTCCAGGTTCACCTCTGCATGTTCCCTGAGGGAACTCGGCACGACGGGGAGACGCTCCGACCCTTCAAGAAGGGCGCCTTCCACGTAGCCATCGCCTCCCAGACGCCCATCCAGCCGGTGGTAGTTTCTCGCTACGACTTCCTGGACCACAAGGAGAAGATATTCAACCCAGGTATACCACCTACCCCCTTCCTTGTCAAAAACACACAAATAAGTCAGCTACTAAGTTACTATACTGACCGACTTTTGATCTCAACCTAACCATTAACGAGTGACGCGGCTTTTTACTTGTGATTTCGGTCGGTTGAAAATTCGGACTCTGTCAAACTTTTCTTACAATGTGAAATCTTCATTTAAAAATCGTTTGGTCTCAAAATGCAGCGAGTTTCACATACATTCTGGACCGTTTTTGGGCCTCTAATTTTCATCCAAACATTTGAAACTTATGGGGTATTAAAACTTTTTAAAAGTCTCGCTAACCCGTTGATACATTTTTTATTTATCGGGTTGTTTCGTAAGGCGGTAGTGATATCTTTCTGTCGACGTTTCGAAGACCATGTTATCTTCTTCTTCAGGACATATGAAATATTATTAATTTCTATATATTTCTATTAATTATATATTATATTCCAAGTCCTGAAGAAGAATAACATGGTCTTCGAAACGTCGACAGAAATATACAACGCCGCTACGAAACAACCCGAGTAAATAAAAATGTTGATGTGTTGTTTCAGGAAGGTTCACATTGTTACATTAGCATAGCAAAGAAATACCAATTGTTTATTTACTGCAAGTTACAGAAATGAAAATGAACTTTTATATAGACAACCTTATAATAACCTTCCTAAACTAGGAAATTAGTGGCCCGAAAGTGTTCCCGAATAAACCTTTGCATTCCTCATTAAAGTTTGTTTTAAACTTTCTTCTGTCGAGTAGGTGAACATTGAAGAACCGTTGATTGTGGTTTAAGGAATCTGCCAATCAATTGTCACCGTCGCTCACGTTGTGGTACGTGAGACAACTTACGGTGGGAGGTTTTAGTACTATTGGAACGATACGAAAGTTTTAATTGAAACACAAGAGTGTATCGGAGCGATTAATTTGCATGCACCTTTCTATCTCTCACTCCTCCCACCCACCGAAAACCATGACAAGGTGAACCGGTCAACTTATTATAATAATTTCGTTTGCCCAATAATGCTTGATGAAAAAACTCATTTCATACTCTTCTAATCGTAATGATGATACAATAATAACCGCAATGATGGCCTTGTTTCGTCTCAACAATCCGGAAGCTCTCTGACTAGACTCTGTGTAAATACTTCCATGTATTCTATAGGCCAGGGTCCTCTAGAACAATTATAACTCCATTCAAACACGTCTGCATTTTGATCTCCCCGTAGTGTATATTTATTTGTATACGTAGAAAGAACGCTCTTCCTCTGGTCTTATTATGGAGCAAACGATAGTTGAAGAGATAAATTTACCTTGACACTAGTTTGTCATGTATACATTCTCACGACAACGAAAATTTACTACGTATTAGAGGAATGGAAACTACCCATAAAAACGTTGCTGTCTAATTTGATGGCTAGAATCTGAGGCATACACTACGTTTAATCTCCACCACGTATGCTTTATTTTGTAATTTTATGTCTTATCCCATTTTCTTATAGAAACTGATTTGACAAAGGAGTACATTGTAGGCTGAGTGTCTCGTATGCGAATGCATGTGCAGTAGCTCATACCGTGTACAGGTCACAAGTGGCCCAGGCCGTGCCGTTGACTGCAGCAACAAAGCTGTGTGTTTAGTTCGCCCCTCTTCCCCCAAGCCCTAATTAAGCAGTCTAGATGTATCGCTTCGCTCGCCCATACCCGAATTCTAGTTGCTGACAACCAGCCATTTCTAGTATACAGAACGAACGATTAACATATAGAGCTAACTTCAAATACTCGAATATGAAAACGTCAGTGAATTTATTAATAGTATTAATCCATAACCCGCTTCCAGCTACGTCAGTCAGGTCAAGAGTTGGCTGCCCACCCTTCTCAGGGCTTTATTGAAGAAACTGCCTATGTGACAGTCTAGCTTGCCAAGCTCATCGTTTATTTCCCTCATTTCTATCCTCTCCCTATTCCCTTATTTTATTTCCATCATTCGTTTCTTTTTTATACTCGACTTTCTTCAATCATGACCTACAATCGACTTTGGTATGCCATTCTTTGGTTTTACTCAGATTGCTCCATTTCACGTTTAATTTTCTTTTCGTCTCCATTCTTGCAACTACACGTTGAGTCCTATATTCACACGTATAATTTAATTTAGGAAAATCTTGGATTAGCTTGATCTGTTATAAATATAAATCATTGGACTTTTTCACTGTTAGTTAACAAAATATTTATTTTAATGTGATATTTCGATTTCTTTACAGAAATCTTTATCAAACAAAATTAACAATTAAAAAACCACAACAGACATTATTTTATTCATAATAAACTTTTTTGTTAATAATTTGGTACTTATGCACAGCCATATTTATAATAATTTGTAAAATGTTTTTTGTCCTGTCTGTTGTGTGGTTTTTTAATTGTTAATTTTGTTTGATAAAGATTTCTGTAAAGAAATCGAAATATCACATTAAAATAAATATTTTGTTAACTAACAGTGAAAAAGTCCAATGATTTATATTTATAACGTTACTACCTGTTATATAGTTTCATTTTTTATAATAAGCTTGATCTGTGGCGTACGCAGGAATTTATTTCTGGAGGGCTTGGAGAAAGACTTAGTGGGGGGTGGGTGGGGGGATGCCGCAGTAATTTTTTTTAAAAGTATATGTTTTTACAGTGATTTTTTTAATGTATTTTAGAAGAAAGTTAAGGTGCTTTGCTGATGGAAATGAATAGATAAATTTACTTTTTCGCGTAAAGATTTGCGTAGATGATTTGCAGAATATAATATTTAAGCTGGGATTTCGGGGGGGGGGCAAGCCCCCCGCCCCCTCTGAACACGCCATTGAGCTTGATAGTTATATACGTAAGCACGTAATTATTTTAACGAAGGAATCGAAACGTGTAGCTTTAACTTGCCAGGTTCAGATTGGATTGGGTTGTTTGTAAGTTTCTGGTCTCAGTCCAATGAATCAATATAGGTTGTAGGTGTACACACATAGGTCAAGGTGAGCAACAACAACCAGCAGAGAGGAGAATGAAGATTCGCGATCCCTCGCAACGAGACGAGTCACTAATCTTCTGCCTCTCTCCCTCAGGAACCAGCTACATCACCATCCTCCCTCCCATCCCCACGGAGGGGCTCACGAAGGAAGACCTGCCCAAGCTGATGACTGACACTCGAGAAAAGATGGACAAAGTCTTCAAGATTAGCTCGCTGGAGAAGACTGCGGCTGTTACGTCTGCGAAAGTAATGTCGGGGTTCGAAACGGCATTTGCGGCTAAATTTCCTATGCGCATGGAGTGAACGAACTTGTTAATCGTGATTATTTTCAATCGACCTAAGAAGACTGTTAATGTTGTATAAATCGTTATAATGTTATAATTATATTTTCTAGTTGTTATGATAATAACGATGTTTTGTGATTATTTTTTGCCCATATCCTATACTCTTCAATACCACTTCCACACATATCTCGCGATACAAGATTATGGAAAAAGTGTTGTAAACATTGAAAGAATGTTCTAGTAAAGTTGAATGTTATAGATCGAAGTAAAATATTAACCGAAGGAGGTCAATTGGGTTCTATTTGTATAGTATTTATCACAAATTTAAATAAACGTAATGAAATACATTGCCATGCACCATTTTTGTTAATGTTATCTTTTGTTGCAGAATTGCAAGTCGTTAATATCATTCTTTGATAATCCTAGTGTCGATTCGGCGAATTCCGTGACACTGCGAATGAATAGGCCAAGATGGATGCTGTAAACCAAATCTAACATTCACAGGAAATCGTGATTAACTCTCTATGAAATTCTAAGGGAGCAGAAAATCAAAAAGGAAAAGGTGTGAATGAACTGGTAGGGAGTAGCAAGAAAGAAGGCGTGGAAGGAAATGCAGATATCGAAGAAGCGAACATGACTGGAAACGCGGTGTACCCAACTTATGTTGGGAACGGTTAGCTGCAGAGAATAACTATTGTGTGCATACTTAGTTTTATTTATTGCCCCCCTTTAGTTTTAATAGCTGATAAAAAATAGAATTTAAAAATTTATGTATACCACCCAGACCACAGTAACTTGTTAAAAACTTGAGATAGTTCTCATAGAAATAGAAATACAGTGATATATAGCCACACTTTTCTAAACATGATTTTAGGTATAAAAATACCTAGTATTAAAAGATTTTTGATTTTGTTAAAAGTCGCCAGTCGACTATTTTAGGGCAATTATTTTTTCTGGCTTAATAACAATAAAATATTGATGATAATCTACGTCTGTAGATCTGTAGTGTATATACATATCAATTATACTCGGTTTCATTCTACTATAAGATCGGGTGATTATTCCTGGCCGAACGAGTAACTACATTTTTCGAAATGCCAAATGTGTCATGGACACCTCATTTTCTACTCTGCGACTGAGGACCTCCCCCTTGGCTGGAGCCCATATACCCTGTAGTGACTAATACAAGTATACTACAGTCTAAGTCTATTGTTGGTATGATAATAAAGACGCAAACCAAATGATTGCAACATTATCCGATCTTTACTATTCTCACACTATCTTCTTTGAAATAACACCTTCCATGGGTAAATCGTCATTCAACGGCACTAACCATTAATATTCGCGATTCACTCTTGACATTTGCATTTGGCCTGTGACTTATTATGAGTTTTCAACACACACGGTTCCAACGGATTGGGAGGGGAGGGGGAATATACTTCTTACCTCTATATTCCTATGCTGGTATTAATCTTGGCATCTAAATGTCAAGGACACGAACCGAGCTCTTTCTTGTTAGAATCCGTTACATGGCATTAAATTTAGGAATATGACAGCAAATGTCTAGTTTTTTAAATAAAAAAATGTCTTTGGAAGAGCGTAGCGAATGAAGCGGAAAACTCAATTTTACTAGAGGGAAAAATCATGTGGTGTTTATTCGCTCTCTACCGGTCAAACGGTTACTCCGATCTTCATGAAATTTCCTGGACACCTTCGAAATCTCGGAAACTAGATAGTAGACCTGTTACGTTCAGTTATGCTATCTGAAAATTATTTTATATCAAAGTCAAACTTCTGCGATTTTTGTCTGTTTTACTACTATCTCTGCCAGCGTATTGCATAAGCCTGCACAGATTTTGAGTAACATCGAAGCAAAACTTCTTATGAACATTCGTATGGTTTTAACAGTTTTAAGATTTTTTTACAAAGCAAATCAAACAATGTTAGCTGAAAACACTTTTTCTAAATTATTTTGAATTTTTCGATACATCCTTGTATTATTAATTAGGATATCCAGAGATGAATAGAACATGGAACTTTTTTTTTTAAAAGGCTCAAAATAACTATGGCAAACCACAACAAATGCTAAATTGTATAGAAAAAGATGGTTCAGCGCACCAAATACGCTCATCCATCAACGTGACTGTAAACAATGTTTGCGAAGCGGCCTAGTTGAATGTTTTATAGTTTACCAACGTGTGAAATGCTGGATGTTGCCAGTCGAGCCTATTGAAAGTGAAAATGCCTCCATGTGTGTTGACCTTCTGTTAAGTGATGTGTTGTTCAATACATGAAGATGAGCTATCCCCCACTTCTTTGGAAGGTCTTCTAAACTCTTTGACGCGAAGACGGATATCATTAGCTTGCATCATGTTCTCTAGGACGGTGGTTATTGCGTGCGCTGCGCTGCTGGGGCATCACGGTAAGTTTAGGAAGCTGCGTGCATGTATTGGGGTACTTTCTACATTATATGGTGGGTACACACACGTAAGAGAGGTCTATTTTAAAATAATTTTTTTTTTAAATATAAAAAAAGACATTTTTTACATATTTTTCTTTTCTTATTTTTATCTACTTTGTCTTCAAGTCAAATTGTTACCTTAAATGTTTGTAGGAAGTTGATTTAAAAAATCACTCCATTTATGGTGAATACCTAGCACTAAGAAGAAACTAAAAAAGGGTTCTATTATCAACATTGGCCCATTAAATTGTGTCTTATCAAATTCTTGCACGCGGCTCATTATATATAATTATTTTCTGGGTACAGAAAACGAAATACGACCACTGGTTTGTAATAAATTGTGAATTTGGAATAAAATCGTGATTTTTTGTGGAAAATCTATTTTTTGTTCCCAAACTTTAATTTTAGATTTTAATAACGAATGTCTTCTTTGCCAGCAAGTCAATTGTGTTACCTTGCATATTTTGCTAAATAAAAGTTTTTTTTTAAATCGCCACACTGAATACTCGGAATCAAACTTCTTCGAAAAAGTATTCACTCCAAAATTTACTGCACGCATATTGACGTGCACATACTGCGTTAATGTTTCCTGCATAAACTTCTGGCAACAAAAGAGAGGTGTTTTTCTAGTAGTTTCTCTGTCAACTATTAACACATTTTTTTTTTTTACTTTGACTTTAATCCAGGTTGAAAAAAATCATATCAAATTTGTACACTAGGCAATGTGTTATATATTGTATTTTTGTTGGCCGCATTTTAAAATTCGATATCATAATTGGGAATAACCACAAGATAAGATACTACTTTGTATGCAAGTTTTAACACAATTTTAATGTTGAAAAAATTTAATATATAATTATTGAAATCGATTCGGAAATCGATTGATTCAAACTTCACTATAAAATAAATAAATTCCAGATTCAAAAGGAGATAAAATAGTCCGAACAAAGCATTTAATTGCAATTTCTTATTCTGAACTGATTTGCAAAGGTGAACACTCCAGTGCGTTATAGTGATAGTTTTCAACGTGTTTTATTAAGCAATTACAATAATGATGTATCGGATACCTTACAATAAGTATTCGTGTATGCAAGTTTCAAGTCAAATATATGTGCAATAAAAAGTGAATACCATTGATGTATAATTGCATAACCTTCAGTAATTCTGCGAAGTAACTATAGTCCTTGATTTAGGAGCAATAAACAACATGTCCGTTCACAAGAAGCTGTCTAGTATTGACCGTAACTCTGTGATGGAAAAACCTTTGTATATTATTTTGGCATCTTTCCACTTTAGACTCAAAATAATTACGAAAACCAGCGAGAGCGAGTAGTAATGATTTTAATTCTTGAGAATCAAATAATTCTTTGAAGTGTATAGGTCATAAACACGATAATTCTCCAAAGATATGATTAGAAACTAAAAACCGAACCAAGCAATAGACAGTAAATTGTTTACCCAAATACCTTGAAAATCGTTATTTAACCATCGTGAACTGTTTGGAATTACGCACAATTCTGCACATAACATTTGCTTTGGAAAACTGACAGGGTTTACATTATTATTATTATTATCTTGTAATTTAAGAAAACATTTAGGCCTTTGCGACTAGATAGCTCTAGTACCCTCGTCTAAAAATTGTGTTGTATGTGCATAAGACTTTAGGACGTTTACACGTTGTAAGCAGCGAGTCATAGATTGTGTGTGAGCGTGATATTACAAACCAAACATGTATATTTACTGGTGACCAATGCAGAAAAAAAAATTCTTAGCAGATTATTTCTTACTCACCATGACCCTCTAGATGTAGCATTGGGGAGTATTTATTTCATTACTTACTTGTCCTACATAGAATTTTCAAAACTATTGTATATTATTTAGTACCTTTTTTCTGCAGCATCCAGAAATTTGAGCACGTGATTGATATAAAACTAATTTTGGTTGTGAAGGATAGATGCAAGATAATACTAATTGCAGTTATCAGCAAGAAAATATTCATTTTTCTACATTGTAAACAACATCTAAAATAATCAGAATCAACTTTTTTTACTGCATCATTATTAGTACCTTCATTTACATTTTCATCACATCATTGGGAAGTTTCGACATTATTAATGTCATACGGCTTGACAACACAAACAACACTCTTGCAGTCTACCACACATGAATGAGTTTAAAATTAGTTTCTCATCCTTGCGGTAACACATTGTGTAATCTAAGCGACTATAATAATTACTGAGTGCGCGCGCCTTCTAATAACACTTTACTTACGCAACTCCCTCGGCCCTCGGGCCATGACATTCAGAATCGAATTATTTCAAAGCATCGATGCCGGATTTATAATAGTGTTGTTGGGAATAGAAGTCGATGAAGTTGCGCCAACTTTCTGACTTACTGACGTAAGTGCACGCGCTCATGGAATCGATGATTGCACTTCAAAATTTTGCATTGTTAATAAAGAACTTTTCTATTGACATACACACCACACTTGGTTGCAAAGAATTAGGATTAAAATAAAAAAGTATATTTAAAAAAGGAAAATCTAAAACATGGATTTTAATTTGTATAATTCACATTAAACCGTTTATCTTACGATTAACAAAATTAACCTGCGCGTTCACCTTGAATTAAACGCTGAGATCCATTAAAATAATTGCGATAAAAATCTAGGCAGTCGAAAAAAATTTTCGAAAAGAAAAAAATAGAAATTACAGATTTTTTAATTAGAAGTTTTTTTTATTTGAGGAATGAGAGTACTGCATCTCGTAAATTATTTCTTTATCGACATTCAATTGAAATATGATAACGATGTAATGACCCGTTAACCCGGAAAGCGCTATCGTCGGCAAGATGTGTTAGGTATTTCTGTATGCCTACCGCGCGTTGCGGTGACCCCTAGACTGTATTACGCAACGTCACTCATTCTCTGGACTAAGGATGGGCATTTCATCTTCAACAAGGACAAATTCACTTTCTCTAACTGAATGAGCTCATGATAACACGTTATGTCGTCGACGGGGCCAAATATTTGCCGTTGCTTTCTTTTGTCAACATAAAACAATCATGTAATACCAAAAACTGTTTATTTTTTAGAGTAAATGCGGAAGGACAATTTTGTATAAAATGATTTTACGCAGCATTTTTGCAAATAGTGCGCAAACATTTGGTCTGTTAAATTAATCTGAAGTCTACCCACATTTGGTCTATGTTTAATTATTGTTACTCTTATAATATGCTTTCATAACAACAGAAATTATTTAAGTTTACTGTTTTGAATGAAAAGGGTAAAACAGCATCTAAGTTAAATATTCATGTTATTACTTAATTATTACTCAATGGTGTGGCTATCTGTGTTGAATATGGCTGTGGGTGTTTGAGTCTCATATTGGCTATCTGTGTTGAATATGGCTGTGGGTGTTTGAGTCTCATATATTATATATTTGCAACATAAATTTGACACTTTTCCATTTTCCTCTTTTCATTATCAAATTTTATTTCCCAATCTTTCAACGTTTAAAAAATTGTCACAAATAAAATAAAAATATAAAATAATTTGAAACTGAATAATATGTTACTTCAAACAATGTCTTCATTGTAGAAGTCTCTTATTTCGACGTAATTAGGAAAACGCTAAGGTCCCGCCGCGTTGATGGATGAGCTTTTTAAAGGTTTTAGTTTGCGTGGGATATCTTTACTTTTGCAAGTGCTTTGTTTTGCTGCCTACGCATTGTAGGTGAATGTTGTCATGTTTCTTTTGTTTCTTGTCAATTGGTATTATTTACCGTAAAAAACGTGTATTAAAATCTTTATTTCTATGGATTCTGGCTAAATTTTTCCACTTTTTCTTTCAAAAGGTACTACATAACTAGAGCTATGAAAAAATAGCATTTATATTCTGAATATTTAGCATTAATTTTTCCAAATGTGGCATTTTGTAGCATTAATTTTCTTCTTTCCACTAAAACCCCAAATGTGGCGAGTTTCTTGTATTTTTAATGGGGAATGAATTCAAATTATGGTTTACAGGAACATTTCAATTCAATGTAGGCACTTTAAACATTAGAATACAATGCTAAACCAATTCTCAATTGGTATAGGTAAACCTTATTTTCAGTAAATTTAGCATTTTGTAGCGTTTTTAAGAATTTATACTCACTGATTTAGCATCAATAACCTAAAACGCTAAATTTTCATGCCTCTATACATAACCATAACCTTAATGTCCATGTATAATATGAACGTTGTAGCCCCACCCGTTTGGTCAGAATTGGCCCAAATGGCACGAAAATATCGCACAAAAAGTCAAAAAACGTATATTAAAAGCTTTATTTCTCTCGATTCTGGCTAACGTTTTCAACTTTTTCTTTCAGAAAGCAATACATCACCATACCTTAATGTCCATGTGAAATATGAACGTTGTAGCCCCACCCGTTTGGTCAGAATTGGCCCAAATGGCACGAAAATATCGCACTAAAAATCGAAAAAAATCGTAAAAGTACGATATTCATGAGAAATATTTCTTCGATTGTACCCAAAAACGTGGCAAGTCTAAGTTCAGAGAAAACGAAGGTCGTGTCAAATTTTCATCAAGATCGCATATGCCGTTTGCCCGGTAGAGAGCGAACAAACAGACGGAAAAAAAAAAACAAAAACAAACAAACAAACAAAAAAAAAAAAACAACGGAGCTAAATTTTTTGGGGGGTCGGTGAAATTGAAGTCTTCGCTTCGCTCATCCAATTATAGTTATGTTTGGAATTTCGACTTTAAATTTTTAGGCACTCCTTGGGAAATGACCAATTTAGGTTTGATTTGAACTAAATTTCCCCTTGTACAATGAGACTAAACTGCCCTTTGCCATTCTAAGAATTGATTCCGGTACCCAAATCCATATCCACGATAGTTTATTCAGGCAACTTTTGACCTCTGACATTCTGCTCCTTCCGAAGTAAGACAAAGATCTTGCAACAGGTGTGCGCACAGACCAGTTGGCAATGAAATCGAAGATGCTAACATTTTATTCGACCTCGACACTATAATCTCTTTGGGCTTAGTGATATTTTCTGCTTCTGATGGCTGGTTTAGAATATATTTCTGGGGGGGGGGGGGGGGGGGAGGAGGAGGAGGAGGAGGAGGATAGTTTCGCAATTAATTACCGTGGCTTATGGCAAAACCGTTTACCGTTATAGGTGTTATAATCACCATGATATAAATAACTTACTCATTCAAGCCTCACAAAGATAACAGCTTGGCGGTAGCACGCTCGACTAGTTGAATGAATCGAAGGTTGCAGGATCGATTCTTGTCACCGACAATATCCAATAATTCTTAATCAAGGTTTGTTTAATAATCTAAATAAAAATAAATTTCACTGCATTCTAGATATGTCCACTTAGCTTCCTCTTCCAAATACGTCTTGTACTCTCGTATGCAGTGGCGCGGGAACCGAGGGGGGTGGGGAGCAGAGGGCAGATAACTTCACGTTCATTTTTTTAGTTTTTAGATAGCAGATAGTTGCTGTAAAACATCATTTACAGAGTGCAGAAAGTTTAGTTTTAGTTTTTGAGCTATTAACTTCAGGCAAACTGTCTCTATTATTGTGAACAACATAATTTTATACACATGATGGTTTAGTTGGTCAATTAAATTTGAAATTTCGACAACAACTAAAGTATATCCTTCATAAACCAAACGGTAATCCCTTGAGATGCCATTTTTCAGTTAAAACATGACGAAATATCTGTTATATGGTGATTTCAAATTCGCCTTCGGCGAAAAGGCTTCCGGCGGCTGGGACTTTGACCCAGACCCCAGCTACCACCCACGGAATCTGCGAGTAAAGTTACACCCCCCCAACTTTCAAAACGTTCTTAGCGCCTGCTCGTATTCTATGATCGTTGCTTGTTGTATAACCAGCAATGTCTTCCTCGATTCGCTCCATTACGTCACTACCTTGCCGCCGGCAATAGCATCAACTCGCACGAATGCGTGACTAATAGAAATAACCCACAGACGCAGTAACTACCGATTGTTTTAAGTAAACAATAACAATGACGCCTTAGTTTTACCTTCGAAGGTCACAGAAACATCTTCTGATTCTTTCTGGTGCCTTCTACAATACAGATTAAGAGGAAATGCTGTCCTAGCCTTGGTCTTGCTACTAGATTCTCTGTGGTGAAGACCGCATCAAGCTCTTCCTTATTGAGATACATGTTGTGCTTTAGAATTCTGCATGAGCTTCGACAAACGAGGTGCAGGGGTTTATTCTGGAACGCTTTGTTTGAAGCTCTATTGATTGTTCAATATGGGGTTGGGGTTTGAACAAGTGTGTCAAGTTAGTTATTATCGTACATAGGACTCGGAAAGAGTTTTTTTGTAGTTATTTCCGAAGTTTGTGTTGGAGACAAATTGAAATTATGTTCTCTGATAACGACATGCACAATGCACATACTCTTTGCAAATAACCTCCCGAACATCAATTTTTTAAGCAAAACTTGGAGGCCGAAAAGCGTTCTTGAATGTTGTGAAATTCTCTGGATTTTGCTAACGTGTGCGATGAAAAAAATGAACATTTAACATTGAAAAATTATTGACCCACTGCCCCTCTCCAAAACATCATTATGGTGGGGAATTTCTAAGACTAAATTTAACACATCCAATGTGATTGGTTAGTATGGGTTATGGTATTTGCAACGGTGACTTAGGAGCAGTACAAAATAGCAACTAAGAGCAACAATGCACCAACTATCCAGATATTATGAAGTTAACCGTCTCGGTAGCTTATAGGATTAAAGCACCCGATCGGCAATTGGAAGACCGGGGCTCGATACCCTGCTGAGATTGATTTTGTAATTTCTAGATTGATTTACATCGAATCAATTACACATACGGGAGTGTTTCCCGACTAATGAAATTGACAAATAAGTACATAATATTAAACCAGCACGGGTACGGAAGTACCAAAAACAGGGAGCGAAGCTACTCAATCAACAGATCATCGAAGAAGAATACAAAATTAAAATAATTCACCTTACGTTGATCTTTTTGGTTGAGGCACCGGGTAAGATTACCACTTTGAAAGTTCGCCTCATGTTTGGTGGAGGTGCCGGGTCATACATTTTCAATCTTCCTGGGGACCTTGCCAGTCTTCCCTTACTCACAGGGTCACCAAAAGCATTCTGTACCATGCTTGTTGAAGAAAAATGCCAACAAACCAAAAACGCATGTCAATAGGACGTCATGCTCTGTTTTTATCTTGAGACGTGACACACGCACAGACGGACGGAGTGATTCTTATATGGGAACTTCGACTAATGTCCCTCACGGAACTTTGCGGGTAGCCCTAGCGCCCTGGACGATAGTTCCAATACAAACAAGGCTTATGATATTAATTTTGTTTTTCCCTTGCGCAGTGTTGAGTCAGAGCTGCCCCGAGAAGAACGGCCGATTCCCAGTAAGCGGGCAGTGCGACGCCTACATAGAGTGCGAGAATGGCGTCGGCACCGAGAAACTGTGCCCTGACGGACTCCTCTTCAACGCCAAACTCGGCATCTTCTCCTACCCTTGTCAGTACCCCAAGGACGTCGACTGCGAGGGAAGGTCGGCTCTACGTAAGTAATCACACATTCTACAATCAACGTTTAACGAATTCACAGCCCACCCTCTTAAGACATTGCAGAAAATAATTATCACTATAATTACTTATCCTTCGAGAACAATGCAATGCAATTCTTAATTTGACTTTAGTGTCAACTCTTGCATAGGTTTTGTCAGTCACAGTTTCTCCTAATTAAATCATTGCTAATTACAGCTGTTGTTCTGTCATTGGGGGAGTGTTTTGTTTCTTTGAAGTAGCCCACCCACCTATACTTACTTATACCTGTAAATAATGTGTTACATTTTAATTATATACATACCTTACAGACCGTCAACACCTTTGGCACATACCTACTGCCATCAATGAGAAATAAATATATTCTCAATGTATAATAGAATTCAGAAATTAAAAAAATTCCATCCCGACCGGGGCTCGAACCCGAGTCTCCCACATTCCAGGTAAGCGCCTTATAGCCAACTAGCTAGTCTAGTTAATCTATTTGGCTACCTGGAATGTCCCCTGTCGGGATGGACTTTTTAAATTTCTGAATTGTATTAGAAATTATCAATTCTACCTACGGGAGTGCTTCCCGACCATCCAAATCGAGAAATATATTCTCATCTAAAAATTGTTAATCAATAATAATTAATAATTGTTATGGTGTTGGCGTAGTCTCGAAATAAAACAGAGTTCAGACGAGTTGCTAGAGCTCTCATTACTCTTTGGAGTATAAATAAAATGAAATAAATAAATAAATACATTCTTTTTTATAGTCTACCCACTCAGTTACAAACTGATTTTCAGTAGACTTCTCTTCTCATGTGGTCATGCCATTATTGATTGACAACAATTGTAAAAACCAATGTCCATACTGGGGCTCGAACCTTGACTTAAACCTCTCGTTTTTAAAGCGGGTTTATGCTTAAAAATCTCTGAAATCAGGTTTTACCACGATCAAAAAGGGTGTGCATTGGACGTGAACGATCCCTACAAATTTACAATCACCTTATGATATTTTCATTTATAATTGGATGAGCGAAGCGAAGACTTTAATTTCACCGACCCCCCAAAAGATTTAGCTCTGGTGTTTTTTTTTTTTTTTTTCTGTCTGTTTGTTCGCTCTCTACCGGGCAAACGGCATATGCGATCTGGATGAAAATTTGACAGGACCTTCGAAATCTCTGAACTTAGACTTGCCACGTTTTTGGGTACAATCGAAGAAATATTTCTCATGAATATCGTACTTTTACGATTTTTTTCGATTTTTTGTGCGATATTTTCGTGCCATTTGGGCCAATTCTGACCAAACGGGTGGAGCTAAAACGTTCATATTATACATGGACATTAAGGTTATGGTGATTGAGTACATTTTGAAAGAAAAAATTGACAAAATTAGCCAGAATCCATAGAAATAAAGCTTTTAATATAAGTTTTTTACGGTAAATAATACTAATTGACAAGAAACAAAAGAAACTTGACATTATTCACCTACAATGCGTAGGCAGCAAAACAAAGCACTTGCAAAAGTAAAGATATCCCACGCAAACTAAAAACTTTAAAAAGCTCATCCATCAACGCGGCGGGACTTTAGCGTTTTCCTAGTTTATATAATTTTAGTGCACAGTGTAAGTGTGTGAGTTGTGACACATTTTTCTTCTACCGCATGCAGCCAGGCCAACAGGTACTGACATCGTATATACCGTCTCCATCACCCTCGTTGATTTCTGTATGTCTCTTGCGTTACAGAGCCGGCCCAGCCCACTGAATCCTGCCCCCACCAGTTCGGATACTTCCGTTTGGGAGATGATAAGAACTGTGGTCAGTTCATGAACTGCGCTGCTGGTGTCGGGTACACCTTCGACTGCCCCAGTGGTCTGGCTTACAACGAGGAGAGCTACCACTGTGACTACCCGGACCAAGTACCCACGTGTAACGCAGAAGGTAAGCTGTATAGGCTGACGTGAGATCAAGGGCTGATAAACTAGACCCATTGATTTAGTTCGGATACTTCCGTTTGGGAGATGATAAGAACTGTGGACAGTTCATGAACTGCGCTGCTGGTGTCGGGTACACCTTCGACTGCCCCAGTGGTCTGGCTTATAACGAGGAGAGCTACCACTGTGACTACCCGGACCAAGTACCCACATGTAACGCAGAAGGTAAGCAGTATAGGCTGACGTGACGTATTCGGATAGTGCCCGAATCCGTCATATTCAAAATTGCGCTACTTCGTATAAACATGGATTTACAAGGCGCATGGATATGCATCTCTTGGTTAATTGGTGTACTGTGAAACTAGCCCCGAAAAACAAAAACTTGTCAAACATTGTCGCCATTTTTGCCTGTTTACACAATTATTACATTTTGAAGTGCAAAAATGGCCGCCAATTTTATTGTTGCTATAAGTTTAGGCCTAAACAGGAAACGAGAATCTCAGACGCACCGCCCCATAATGTTGCAGGTCCAGGAACGCCAGTTACTATTATAAGTCCAGTTACTATTATAAGTCCATGGTATAAAGATCAAATAACAACACTACTATACAACAGAAACAAATTAAATTTATATGAATAACGAATTAAGCCATATTCATAGGATATCAACCTGCTTGGTCATGGGTCATGGAAACTACTCTTCTGTTTAATTAAATAAAATTAATTAAAACTGTTTGGTAGTTTCCTTAGCCATGACCATGGTGGTATATATCTTTAGGTGATTTCACTTGCGTATCCAGCAATGCTATTTTTGTGGTCGCTTAATGCACGCAGTTCAGACAGAATCCGCCAGGATCGCGACGTGTCAGGTGGTAGTCACGTGACGAGAAAGTCGATAAAGAAGTTTTTCCAAACTTCTTTATCGACTCTAATACCTCGAGAGATGGCGGTGTGTATGCACTTTATTGAAGGCCGTGCATTCAGATCCGTAGGCGGAACATTCGAATTTCCGAATTCGAGCCGTCTGATTGGTCCCCAAAGCCGCCATCTTGTAAGTTCTATGTCACGTGACTACCACCTGACACGTCGCGCATTCTGTCGGCGACCGCCTGCACTGCGTGCATTAAGCGACCACAGAATTCTGGCAGTGAAATCACCTAAAGATATATACCACCATGGCCATGACTTTTTAATGCAATCACATTTACAGGGCTTTAGTTTGTAGTGTGGATTCGGGTAATATTCTGATTTTTTATTATGGTAGTAGGCTATACCCGGTGCCACCCACACTTATAGTTGTATGTCGGCCCCTGTGCAAGACGCTGTAGTACTTTTACATATTGCTGATGGAGTGATGCGCACAGTTGAGTAAATATATACAAAATAAACTTTCCCTTATATTACCATAGCACGTATTTTCAAATACTGTAATAGGAATAGGTCTTGTGTTGTATTCCACAGCCTTCGTGGGCTTAACACGCTTATGTTTTGTATTCCACAGCCTTCTTGGGCTTCACAAGCTATGTTTTGTATTCCACAGCCTTCTTGGGCTTAACCTCCTTGGGCTTCACACGCTATGTTTTGTTTCCACAGCCTTCTTGGGCTTCACACGCTATGTTTTGTTTCCACAGCCTTCTTGGGCTTAACACGCTATGTTTTGTTTCCACAGCCTTCTTGGGCTTCACTTGCCCGGACACGGCGAGGGAAGGCTTCTTCTCCGACGAGTACAGGTTCTTCCGCAGCCCCGAAAGCTGCCAGAAGTTCTTCATCTGCATCAACGGACGACCCCGACTCTACCAGTGCGGACACGAGCAGGCTTTCAACGAGGACATTGGAGGATGCGACGGTATAGAGAATGTCACCTCTTGGTAAGATTTACTGTACATATGACGTTGTGGGCATAATTTATTGAGTGTATGGGATGATTCCTAAATCTTGAGATTATTATGGCAAGAACACAGATTTGAGCGATACAACCTGCATTAAAATTCAAAACTATAGTTTACCGAAGGCAGTCGATCGTGTTGCGTTATCACTTGCTGTCACACGACACATAAAGGAGGAAGTGGGTTCGATTCTTGCGACCTCCTTGATTTGGATTCGCCTCCCGACAATCTAATAATTAGGTACTTTATAATAATATACAGACTGACCTGCAATGTCTGAAGAGGTTTACATTATACGTACGATGCTGTCAATGCAAATGTATGCGCGGTGTGCCCTTTATAAAAAGTTGACACTCATTCAAAGTAACCATAAGAAAGGTAGTGCCATTGTAAGCAATATATTATTAACGTCATATAATTGCATGTCACACAACAATGGAACGCAAGCTAATTGTACGTCATCTTTTACATTAGACTTAGTAAAACAAATCAAATCAAATCTTTCACTTAACCTGATGTTACGAACTACTATGCATCTCATTGTAAATGGGCATAAGTTAAAGTTAACAATAAATACAGCGCATACGACACACAACTCTCATATTTATCCAGTTCGTCAAAATTAGCAATCATCCTATATTTTCCTTCCGTTGCCTTTGTTTGTACTGCAGTGTTAAAAGTTAATGATTGATGATTGAAGCTTTCGATTGACAAGGCATGCTTGCATCGTCAAACAAAATTACATTCTTTTCCTTACCTGAATCTTACTTGTGACTATTGAAGTAGCTCAATCTAGTATTGTATTCTATTCTGTTGCAGCAACTCACCCGGGTCTCGAACCAATGCACAGCCAGTCAAACTAAACCGCGGTTAGAAGGCTGTGACTTCGAGCCTGCCCACACACAAACTGATGACAGCTCACACAGAAGGAGCTATGCCTATGAGCGTTGATGGACGCGGAATGCTGCATTCTTTGGTGCACGAGATTTGAGGAAATTTTACTGACACTGCAAAATATTTCTTTCAATTCAGATTTGTTATGTATGTCAATTTTAGATAAATTAATTTGCAAATTTTTACCCAAAATTCCTTGTGACAACGAAATGCGCCAAAATTTTAATGTGGACCACTTTTACACAATAGAAATTAACACATGTATTGGTATTTAGTTTTAATGCCAGGACCATTGGTATTTTCGTAAACATGCTGTTAACGAGATAAATTATTTATAAGGTTATTACTATGAATAAAAATTGATTGTAATAATAAGGTATTATTTTATTGCACAATAATAATGTCTCATACATATATAATTGACCCACTATTATTCTTACAATATAATGTTTAATTTCTTGCACCACTGCAAAGAGCACTACTTATAATAATAACAATCGTTTCAGAATGTCTTGGATTTTATAGTAAAATAAAAGTATTCCAGTATTATTAGTATTGATTATGTTAATGCGATGCCTGCAAAAGACCCTCTCGTAAGGATTGCTCGCTGTAGGGTACACATCAGATTTACACGATGTGACCCTCTTCAGGTGACCAACTAGGTAATTGGGGCTCAGGGTAATTGTGAAAGGAATGCCGGAGGACTGTTTTAAGAGGACTCAATCCCAATAATAACCTTAGCTGAAGAAAACCTCGTAAAATACTTTTAGTCAAGATTGCCGGTCGTGGGATTCGAACCCGCGACCTCACACATCAGAATCTCACAAGCTACGCTTGCACTATCTATGTTGGTATATCGTGGTCAATGTACAACTCTGGATTGTGGATCTTCGTTAGTGATTTCATTGGCAGAGGCACATAAATGGTACCAGGCATATCTTGCAACTCACTTAATGCAGTTTTAACCCAACAGGTCTGATGTGACGTCATTATTTGACCCCACACCCGATCCCACTCCATAGTGTGCGATTTAAATACTATGCTGAGCGTCTTAATATGTGTAGTACTTCCGTACTTTTCGAACTTCATGGAGGCAAAACAACATGTTTTGCTCCTGTTTTCAGTTTTCACGCTCCTCTAAGTCCTTATTTCTCGTCCATAACGTCACAGTTATGAACTAACGTCACAGTTTTTTTCTGCGAGTTCCCAAGTCACACAGTTCTTTTTTTGATTTTGGTGAACGTTTAATACTTATTTGTGAACAAAACGGCACCAAAGTTATCTTAGTATCTCAGTTCACACACAAAAAAATCTTGATCGAATTAATAATGATATAGACGTAGTTTGAAAAATACTTGTACATGTTCGTGCCAATGTCCGTGGTTCGTAGTATAGTTGTTTATATTTCGTTATCATCTCGTCTTTGTGTGCCTGATTCACTCCCCCTGTGTTCCGGCCAGCCCTATACCTTCCTTGTCTACACATGACTTGTCAGCGTATGTTCGCTCTGTCTAGAGCTACATGCAGCTAGCTTGTCAGTCGGTCTCTCCACTTCTAACTAAGGGTGTAGCTCTACTCTCAGTCATAGTCAGTGTCAGTGCAGTTGTTTTATTCTCCAAACTTCGCCATACTTCTAGTCACCATTCGCCTACCAGTCCACCATCTTCTGAACGTCCTGGGTTCGACTGTCGAAAGACTTTTCTCGTTTCCATCATTCTCATCCACCTTCCAACCTAGGTTCTTTATTTTTATCTATCCATCACGTGCGTCATACATCTTAAACCTGACGTTGACTCTGAAGGTAGGTAGCATCTTTCTTTTTTATCCACCAAAAATATACAGTCCAGTAAAATACAGTAAATTTTCGGCTTTTGACGGCGTTTGTATGCGAATTTGATTGAGATTTCGAACTTTACTCTTGTTTTACTTCTGTGCATCTTCTCCTGTGATATCCTGTACTCCTCACTTCCCTCTAAATTTATCCTGACCTCTAGACCATCCGAACTCTCTATGCTGACAGTCTCAGGTTCAATTCTGTATTTTCGAATCTTTTACCATTCAACAAATTGAACAGGCCCCCCATGGGGGGATTATGGGAGGGGGTCCCCCATCATTCTTTCACATTTTTATACAAGTCCGAATTCTCATCAACTCTTTCTACTACATTTTTTAAATTTTACCTACAACTTTTGATAGTTGATGTATTTAAATTTTTATCTTCGTTCACCCATGCTTTCATAATTATTGAGTTTTATTTCATAATTCAGAATCATATGATTTCTCGTTTTCTTTATTCAAGATAATATCTGTTACCTTTACAGTTCTTGTCTCCAAATGATCCAATACATCCATTGACTGATGATCGTAGATATCTTGGAGCTCTAGTTTGTCTTTATCCATTCTTTCACCCTGTTCAATTGCACGAATCATATTTTGAGCTTCTTTAGGTAGATACTGTACTATATTCTCATACACTGCAAAAGGATTCTCAATTTTTTTAACTTCGTCCTGTGTCATAGCTTTCTTTTCCGTCTCTTTATCCATTCTTTCATCCTGCACATTTTCATGGCGCACATTTGGAGATTGTTTAGGTGGATATTGTACTACATTCTCATACATGGTGACAGGATTTATAATTTGTTTATGTTCGCTTTCTTCTCTCGTTTGGTCCAGATCTGGCTTAATTTTATCTTCACCCACTTCTTCATTTCCTTCATTCTCATGTTGCACAATTGGAAACTGAGTCACATGACGTTGCAATTCACTATGCTTGTTAAAAAGATCCTCAAATTTTCTAAATTGGGCTTCACTTTCTTCTTCAGTTTCATCCTGCGTCATTTCACGTGGTGCCGTCAAATCTTTTCTTTTAGGGTAATGAATCGTTTTATTTCTATGGTTAGGACCCAACAATAGTTTCACTTGTGACTTAAGATCTTGCCTCAATTTATGTAACTTCAGATCTTGTTTCTTTTGACTCTGCAGATGTTGATCCAACTCTTTGTGGTCCTTAGACTCGAGATGCTGCATCTTTTGATCTTTCACTTTCGAACCTTCACTCTTGTCAACATTACCTTTTGACTTGATATCCTGTTGATTGGACTCGTGCCCATCTTGATCCTGCGACTCAAGATTAGCCTTGCCTCTATACAGACTACCCTGTGTATCTTCATCCTGGCCGCGAACAATACTCTCATCTCTATTCTTCAACTTCTCTTTCATCAATCCTGTTTTAACATCTTTCTTCGAACGAGTCTTGATATTTTCACCAAGCTCCTTCTGTTTCGGCATATTCTTCCTATGTTTCGATTCATTTCTCACACTTACAACCTGCTTCTTTTTAGCTTCCTTCTCGTCTTGAACCATCATCTCTAATCTCTTCTCTAACATCTCTTTCGTCAATCCTGCTTTAACATCTTTCTTAGAACGAGTCTTGATATTTTCACCAAGCTCCTTCTGTTTCGGCATATTCTTACTATGTTTCGATTCATTCCTCACACTTACAACCTGCTTCTCTTTAGCTTCCTTCTCATCTTGAGCAATCATCTCGTCTCTCTTCTTCAACATCTCTTTCATCAATCCTTCTTTAACATCTTTCTTAGAACGAGTCTTGATATTTTCACCAAGCTCTTCCTGTTTCGGCATACTCTTCCTATGTTTCGATTCATTCCTCACACTTCAACCTGCTTCTCTTTAGCTTCCTCTCGTCTTGAACAATCATCTCTAATCTCTTCTTCAACATCTCTTTCGTCAATCCTGCTTTAACATCTTTCTTATAACGAGTCTTGATATTTTCAACAAGCTGTTTCGGCATATTCTTAATATGTTTCGATTCCTCTTTAGCTTGCACATCATAAACTTCATTATTCTGTTCCTGTACATTTTGTTCAGGATTCTCAATAATTTGCACGTTGTATTGCGGTTTCGCTTTTATTTTAACTCTGTTACCTTCTTCTCCAAATGTCTCGTGAAAATTGAGAACCTGTGGAGCTTTAACATGCATAGTCCGACTATGGCCAACACTACCCTGAACTTTTGTCCCATTTGCGTACGGAACATGCACATTTTGCCTATAACCATTATCATCCCCCACGTTCAGTCCACGATCATTCTCGTCGTTCATATTTTGAGTATGGTCAAAACTATTCTGAACATTTTGCCCATACTCATTCATATCGTGCATATTTACGCCATTTCCAATATTGGAATGCACATTCAGATTCTGCTCATTTCCATCATGGATATGTTGACTATGGTCAGAATTATCCCGAACCATTAGACCTTGCTCGTTCATATCATGTATATGTTGATTATGTTCAATAGTATCCTGATCATGTAGCCCCTGCTGCTCAGTTAGATTATGTTCGTTCCCGTCATATCTATGTTGATTATGTTCAATAGTATCCTGATCATTAGCCCCTGCTGCTCAGTTAGATTATGTTCGTTCCCGTCATATCTATGTTGATTATGTTCAATAGTATCCTGATCATGTAGCCCCTGCTGCTCAGTTAGATTATGTTCGTTCCCGTCATATCTATGTTGATTATGTTCAATAGTACCTGATCATGTATGCTGTCTTAGTTATTTCGTTCCTACTATGAGTTTTTTGATTATGTTCAATCGTATCCTGACCATGTAGCCCCTGCTGTTCATTTAGGTTTGTTTCGTTCCTACTATGTGTTTTAGAATTATGTTCAATAGTACCGTTGATCATATACACCCTGCTGCTCATTTAGATTAGTTTCGTTCCTACTATGAGTTTTTTGATTATGTTCAATAGTACCTTGATCATGTAGCCCCTGCTGTTCATTTAGATTATATTCCGTCCTATCATCTATATTTTGATTATGTTCAATTGTACCTTGATCATGTAGACCCTGAATATTTTGGCTCTTTTCTTCTTGACCATGCGTATTTTCACTTTCACTCTGTTGTGCATGTCTTTGTTCATGATCTTCAAGTTGTTCATGATCTTGCATATTATTTCCCTTTTCCTTTTGATCCTGATTATCTTGATCGTCTTTCTCAAGTTCCATTAATGGAGAAATGTTTATTTTCATTTGTATCAACATCAACGTTCTCACTCTGTTCTTCGTGTCTATGTGTGTTGGTAGGCCTACTCTCCTTATTTTGACCTTGTTCCTGTATATTCGTGTCTTCCTCTGCGTCTTCTTGCTTCTTCTCTTCGTGCAACTTCCTATCGCTCTCCCGCTGTATGTCCTCCATCTTCTGATACTGCTTCAACTCCTCCTCCTTCAGTTGCTCTTGTTCTCTTAGTTTGTCAACTTCCTTTATCTTCTTCGACTGTGATTGGTTCTCAAACATGTTTACCGATATGTAAATTAACACCATTACGTTGATCGCGACAACTATTGAGAAGATTATTGCGAATTTGCATTGAAACTGTTGCGGTTTTTTCCGCATTGTGGCGAACAACTTAGGAACTTAACCTAAAAGCCTTTTAAGATGTTCTGCTTTTGTGCAAGACTTCTAGTACCTACACCCTTCACTGATCCGTTCCGCAGAGAGTTTGTAACTGACAATGTTGCTCTCTATGCAAGTCGGATATAGTTAGCTAAAATTTAAATAATTTGTCACTTGATATGGTGATGTGGTTCTGAAACAATTGGAGCCTTTGGCTTCTAATTAGTGATTAAGAAATTCGATTAATAATAACTGTGGCAATTACGTGAAGGACATATCTCTTTTATGCTGTTGGTTGTGATCAAATAGGTCAATCTGAATTCATGCAATATTCAAATGAAAAGAAACGCAAAGCATTTTGTTTGTTTTTTCGCACTCAAAATGCCGTTGGAAACACTTTACACTGACTATTGGGCCATTGGCTCCAGTGTATGCTAGCGAATGTTACACTGAAGCAAACGAACGAGCTAATGTATACACGTTTCACACTAGTGTAAGCATACGAACGAGTCTAGCTAAGCATAGATAATAAAGCTTTATAGAGACTTTAAGACTGTTTCTATACACCATGTTCATTCCAATTACTATCAGATGTTCCTTTAGCGGCCAGAATAATTTCTTATTGTATCGTAGGTTGTGAGTAGTGTAAAAACATATTGCATATTGATTACTATAATAATAAATAGTGCGCTTCTACATAAGTTGTCTTACCCTAGACCAGCCACATAATAAGACAGATGTAAGAACCTGTCATATAACGAAGTGTTTTGCTCCCAATTACCTTATTTTATAGTAATCACGTTTTAAATCTACAAATATATTATATGTGTATAATAATATATATATATATATTCTATAGGCCTACTGCAGTGTTACAATATATTAATCGATTTAAGTAGCAAGATAAAGTCAAAAGATTATTTTGAACGTTTAAATCATTGGTGATGCCAAAATCAATTAGTAAAGGTTGATTCAGAACAAATTCAGAATTTATCATGTGCTTCGTTGCTAGGTTGATGTAGTGTTAACAAGATTTTTGCCCAGAGTGTTTTGTTAGGCTAGTCTGTTTCCAATAGAGGAGGCTATTACAATACTGTGCTGTGAAAATTGCTGGCGATTTGGTTACCTCATTGACTCGAGAGTTCATGTTGTCGGCATCGGTAATTCAATGCATATTGAGAGTGGATGCCCCTTGAACATGTTACCAAATAGCCATTACAGTCACTGTGTATATCCTAAAACTTATCATAATAGTTAATATCTATCAAATCAAAAGTAAAAGCAAATACTATTTATCTAACATCTTTAAAAATGTATTTACTGTATTTATTTATATGAAGTAAAAAAAAGTATCGTCATGAATGCACATAAAATAATAAACAGTACTTATGCAAATTTAGGACAATAAACACTACGCAAACTAATATAGCAAAGAAGAGACCAAAGTAACTTTTGTGAGGCATGATCAAAGTCTGTGGCCTGTACACTTTCTGATTCGATTTTATATTGAAGAGGAAATAAACAAAACTCAATTCTTTAAAGTGGAGACTTTTTGAATAGGAAAGTACCGGTACTCCATAACTTGTTATTGTAAGTACTCAAGCAATCTGTTATTTATAGAAGAGACGTTCACTAGTGTCCCTACCCCTTTAATTTGCCACCCCTCTTTTAAAAATAATCAAGTTTCTTTCATTGATCGTTCAATATCATTTTACAATATTAATTCACTAGTGATTCAAAGTATATGCAGTGATGATTGACAGTTGTGTTTGTCTATACAGGATGAAGGAACATCTCAATTTCTGCTGACAGGCACTGCAATTTCAGCTTGACCACTATCGGACATGGATATACTCAGTGAGTATCTAATGTTAAACTTTGTATAAAACATAGTTAACATGTATACATGCCTTTAAACATGTACATGTTAACACGTGCCTACAACCTACAAACATAAGAGTGTATGCTCGAGTTTATTTATTGGTGGATGGTAATGTTTACTTAATACTAAAGGCCTATAGAGGAATTTTTTATGGATCACAAATTACTTTTTCAGTAGAAAATGACTACAATTATTGAATAAAAACTTGCATTTCATACAAATTTGCTAATTGGTATTGAGAGTTGTGAAAAGAAAATGAAAATCTATTATGCTTTCACCAGGGTTAGATCTATGAATACATAACACTTTCATGGGTAAATGTACTCGTGGTCATGACTTTCTCCAAACTAATTTATAGTTTCCAATTATTACTTTTAGTAATCAGTTAAATACAAGTAATTTGCACTGGCAGCATGCACCAAACTCTAAAAACTAATACGCTACACTCTTTAGAGAAGTATTTGTCTAATAAAATGAAGCTTAGCTCAATGTATTTATCATTTCTCATTATCGTTGAAAGTGTGAAATGTGCAACAAATAACATCACTATTGTTCTCATCGCAGATAGTGAGAAAACAATAATTCACGCATCAAAGAACTTGCCAAAGTATTGACATCACTACACAGTTGTCTATAGTTTCTACGATCTTTTAGAAGATCACACCAAGATATTGTTGCTTAGTTAAGTGTGCGTGGTTCATGAATGTAATCAAATATAGAAGGAAACAACTCTTGGGGCTATTACACTGACTACTTAATATAAAATGAGTTAACTTATAAGTAGCCTATCCTGTATCAACCTGTACTGCCAAGTGCCAAGTGGTTGATTTATATTAAAAAAACACACAAAGCTGAGAACCCTTGCAACAAATGATGAACAATATCTAGATTATATTAGTCACAACCATAGATATCTTAACAACCTATAGTAGGCTAGATTAGCAGTCAGTGGTCCACTTCCGTGACAATTAGAAACCATCTTGAAATCCCAGTTTGCATGTTAATTAAATGGGAGCGATTTGTAGACTGAATATTTTTAAAGATGGCCGCCAGTTTGACAGCTGAGCATACTAGCCTTTAACATCAAATGATTATTAAATTCCCTTATGCAATAACTTCTTATTGTTTCTGTTTGTTCATTCCCATGCTGCACAAGCTAAAACCATATCAAACGCTCCAGTAAAATACTTTATTGCTTTAAAAAATCATAAATTAAAACGCCAAATCGCCATCTTGAACTGGATTTTTGACGCTTCAATTTGTTACGCTCGCGCCTGTGCGGAAGTATTGGACACTGCTAAAGCATCATTCACAATTAGTTCTAAGGCGTAAGGCGCAAGGTCTAAGGCGTAAGGCGTAAGTCGTAAGAAATGCTAGGCGTTTACAACAACCATGCCATTTTTCATTGCTCCTGTGTATTGCGCATGCGCGTACAACCAGCTGTGGAATGAAATAAGCAGGAGTGGGGAGTTTCCTTGTTCGTGATTGGCTCGTCGTAAGAAACCTGTCGTAAGAATTGGATTTTGGGCAATTCGTTACGACATAAACCATACGCCTTGCGACTTGGGACGTGTTGTGAACGTTCTAATTGACACACATACTCGGCAATACAAATTATTACGCCTTAGAACCAATAGGGAATTTGCATAAGTTCCAGATATCGGTACAAGTATGTGCAATATGTAGATAATCGTCTAAAAATGATATAAACGAAAATTTAAGGTTTTAAAAGTTAATCGTTCAATATCTATTGAGGGTCAAAGTTTGCCCCTTTAAATTTCCCGCACATTTATTTTGAAACGGCTGCCTACGTCACCAGTCTTCATGACGAACACGGCCGCCTAGATAAACGACGAAATTCCCTCCTTTTACCAAAGTCTTTGGTTCACACAACAATGGCCAACAATAAACAACAGATGATGCCCTTTACCAAGTTTTGTAATCAATATTGTATTTTTACTTATTATCAATTAAAATGCGGTTAAATCTTACGTTGTGATATTACTAAATGTATAAAATAAAATATTAAGCATATTAGAACAAACTAGATGTCAAAATGTGCTTCTACAGCCAAGATAATCTCCGAAAGCGAGTAACTTGACATATCGTTACGTGATTGGTTGACTGGTATCATGAAGGCTGGTGACGTATGACCCGTTTTTTTCCCGCCAAAATATGTAGAAAACTTTCACCCTTGTTTTATAAATGAAAATATTCTAAAAATCAAGAAAATAAGATATTTTTGTGTAAAGGAAGGTGGCCTTAACCCAGTAAAACCATAAAATTATGTTATGCAAATTCCCTAATCTAGCCTACATAGGGGTTAAATATCAATGGTCACAACCATATGAGGTAGCTAATAGATTATTATCTACCTCGTTGGTCACAACCCACTAGAAATGTATGTTCAGGGACCCTACCAACTTCTGAACGTAGATTTTAAACTGTTACAAGCACACTGTTACCATGTTTCAAGCATAATATTATTTTGAATAATTATATGTCCGATAGAATTGAATCGGTTATTTTGAGAAACCGAATAAGTCACCCAAATTGCGTAAATGAGTTAAGATAGCCATTTTCTTCAGAATTTCGAGAACTATCGATTAGTAGAGAAACGAAATTTTTTCGACCATGCCTGTGTATATTACAGGGTGTCAATTTTCCCATTGCGTTGAGAAACCGAATAAGTCAGTCCATACGTTCTGAAGAAAAAATTGTATTGATTTTGAGAAACGGAACATCACTTTCAGTAAAATGAGTCATTGTCTTCCATTGTCCGAGAAATTTTAACTAGGAAACGCTCAGTTGGACGCGTTGTGAGCGAGCACCGGTACGTGCAACATGACCCGAGTACGACATTCCCATAAGGCCCACCACAAACTGTAGGCCTAACTGGATATTGACATTGTACACTTTATACTATTCCAACATCTTTGCATTGTACTAATTCACGTCATGCCTTCTAAAGTGTATCTTTGTATCTTCACTGCCTCCTTCATTTTTTAACATCATTTTTCGAATTATGATTACCAATAAGTCTTTAAGGTCTTAACCGATTTAGCTGAAAATTTGGAAAATAGGAGAGAATGTTGCACTTATTGACCCTGCAAAATTTCATAACGATCGGAACATTTTTATTTTTTTATTTTTATTTATTTATTTTTTATTTTTTTATTTTTTATAACCAACGATCGGATTTTGTTCAAAAACTATACAGCAACCCCGCCTAGGTGGTATGTACATGTGTTAAAAATTTCAGGTCCATCAGAGAAACGGTGCGACCTGTATCGAAGCAGTAACAGAAAAAAAAACAAAAAAACAAAAAAAAACAGACATTCGAGCCATAAGAGTCAAGTGGAGACGCTCGCTACGCTCGCTCAATTAAACAAAGTTTAAAAATGTAGTTTTATGTTTACTATAATAAACAATCATAAAAACTGATGGTACTTATACTAACTAATAATAACTACCTTATTTTTACTAATTTTATATATCCCCGCTTCATTTAATTGAGTAATCAAGTAAGTCCTCGCTAATTACACCTTCGTAATTATGAAATTACGTGCTCATAAATATCAATATCAACCAAAATCAATGTAACTATGCCACATCTAAATTAATACATAAAAAAACCTGCATTATTTGACTTCAGGGTACTATAAATGCACGTTTTTTGCGTTTTACTCAGAACAATGGTGACATGACTTATTCGGTTTCTCAAATAACCGATTCAATTATATATTAGAGTCAAAATCTTTTGTACTAAATTGTTGTCAAGATTTGAACACAAGAATAAAGATTCGCGTTCGGTGGTTTCTTCCGCAAAAGTTTGATTACTCCCTGATTTGCTGTTCCTGATTTTTGTCAAACCTCATAATGGTTTGAGTGGGATCGTATAATAAATCAGTTTTTTTCTTATCATTGCATTTAAATATCCTTTTTGAATTTGTTACCAAAATTATTGTGTTTTAATACATTATTGTTGTAATATTAGTATTTTAAATATTTACTTAACTGTTAGTTCATTGCTGTATCTGCATCTATGTAAGTAGATTTATTTAGTTGTCCTCCTTTGTAAATTAGTTTTTTAACTGAATAGGATAGACGTTAAATAAATAATAATACATAATAAATAATAAAATGGCTACAACATAGCTGAAAAAATCAAATTTAGAATTTAATTGTTATGTTAGAAAGCCTAATAATTTTTACCAAATGCGACGATATCACTTTTAGTTTTAATTAAAAGTTTTTGGATGAGCGAAGCGAAGATTCCATTTCACTACACTGGAGAAAAAAATCCGGAATGTTTTTTTTGGAGGCCTGTGATATCTCTGAACTTAGAACTGCCACGTTTTGAGCGCAATTGAAAAAAAATCGCAATTTTACGATTTTTTTCGATTTTTTTAAAATTTCTTCGACTTACAACACCTACATGCTTTGTCCGATTGTAATGATTTTTTCACAGAACCTTAATTTCATAAATTTATTTATTCGTGTAAAATTTGTGCGCAATCGAATAATTATTTCTTATGAAAATTTCAATATTACGATTTTTTCCTTTTTTAAAATTACGATTAATTAAAAAAAAAAATTTAAGTTAATTTTTTATTAAATTAAATTAATTTTTTTATTAAATTAAATTTAATTTTAAAAATATCTTCAACTTAGTAATGATTTTTTCACAGAACAACAGTAAATCCGCATAACACATGGCAGCTCAATGCACCAATTACGCTCATCCAACAACGCGGCGGGACTTAAGCGTTTTCCTAGTTAGGTACATTAGAGGTTGAAGAATGTGGACGCAATATCGGGTTTGGTGGAGGTGCCGGGCTAAAAACTATTCACTGTAGTTTTTGCATTCCGTTCCATGACGTAAATATGTTTGCTGCGAGGAATCAGGATCAAGTATCAAAAATCAAGACTTATACAATTTCCAATATGTCTGATATAATTATATATTAGAGTCAAGATAATTTGTATTAAATTGTTATCAAGATTTGAACACAAGAATGAAGATTCGCGTTCGGTGGTTTCTTCTGCGAAAGTTTGATTACTCACTGATTTGCTGTTCCTGATTTTTATTTCAAATATAACACAAGGGCTGAGGCAGGGAAGTGTGCTTTCACCACTGTTTATAATAGTGATTGATGACATCCACAACAAGGCAAATATGGAGGAAACGGAAGAGGTGGAAGTTATGCTGTTTGCTGATGACTTAGTGGCATGGTCGGAGAATGAGGAGGTACTCCAAAGGTACATGGACCTCTGGAAGAGGCACATTGAAGAGGCGGGCATGAAGATAAGCATGATCAAGAGCAAAGTTGTTTCTATGCCAGGAGAATGAGATGTAAGGAACTATCAAGAAGAGATCAAGTTAGATTGGAGAAGAAATCCTGGAGGTGGTGGAGAGTTTTGGCTACCTAGGAAGTCAAAATATAATGGCAAGCGGGAAGATAAAAATGGAAATTACCAACAGAATACAAAAGGCCAGTAACTTCTACCAGTGCGTCAAAGGCCTGGTGTGGGATAGGGAAATACCAATATAGTGCAAGATGACACTATACAAGACCTACTTCATAGGTAACGATCCTCACATATGTGGCAGAAACCTGGACTACGGGTGATAAAGAGTAGAAAGCCAAATACAGGCGGCGGAGATGAGATTCCTGAGGAGCACAGTGGGCAAGACAAGAAGATATAGAATTAGAAATACAAACATCAGAGAGATGCTTTTGGTGGAGAAGTTAGGTGACAGGATGGGAAGGACACGGCTGAGATAGTTTGGGCATATGAAACGAATGACGGAAGAGAGGATGCCCAGGAGAATGTATGAGAAAAGGATTGAAGGAGGAAGAAGACGGGTGACACAAAGACACAAAGGAAGTGATGGAAGGAGACCATATCTAGAGACCTTCATACTAGAGGAAAGAGCTCGGAGCATGTAGCAGCGACACAATTGTGGGAGGATAGAAAGAAGTGGAAAAATTTTGTTGCAAAACCCAAGCTGCCTGCCAGAAGTAGGAAGCGGCAATGGGTAATGATGATGACTTAACCGTAGTTCATATTGTTGTATCTGCATCTATGTAATTAGATTAATTTTGTTGTCCTACTTTGTAAATAAGTTTTTAAACTGAATGGGATAGACATTAAATAAATAAATAAAGTACTTATTGAATTATATGAATAGTGGGAATTCAAACATAATGAATAGTGCTACTTTAGATTCACTATCATCTTTTAAACTGATTTCAAATTTTCTTCTGGAAGGTTGGGGGAATGCTCTTACCTACTCATATTAGTGTACTTATGAAGTGGGTTTTAGGTTATATTGTCAATAAAACAAAATGGTGAGTGATTAAAACTATATTTTTCATCTCACATGAAGACAACAAACTGTTATATTCTTATTACAACGAATTGCGGCACGTTCCTTAACATCAGGTTTAGACCTTCACTTTTGGTCTTTTACCACAATTTTACAATAATTCTAGTAATACTCTATCAAACTAGCCTACATAATCATTACACCATGCAGCTACTTGTAGTATATTTTGACAGAGGTATCGAAAATAAGCTATATATACCATTAGCATGCACATAGTGCAAATATACCAGGAAACCTCCATTCCTTGACTAATTCTGTAACAAAGGGAAACCAAGGGACTGACCAAACAATTCAAAAGCTCGACAGTATGGAAGGCATCAAGTTTTCCATGGATTGTTTTTTTTTCTCATTTAAGTTAATTCAAAATAACTAATAAGTAAGACAATCACCACGTATACTGCTGACCCCAATTCATATTGAGTGAAAATGGTTTGACTTATAAGTAGGTATATTGTTACTGGGATTTAAAATAACTTAATAAAATTGACTTGCATTGTTGTTGTAGGTTTTCAATCGACATGTGCATGCGCTTTAATGGGCGCCAACAGAGCGTTAGTATGTTCATGGTTTGGTTTGTTAGAAGAACGATATAGAATATTTTGGTAATTCTAGTAAAAAGATGTACATTTTATAGTGTTTAACAAAATCTTTTATTTATAGTAGTGTTATTACTATTAGTCTTCAATTTGCATTACAATAGGTACCAAAGTTATACAAACATAATTTTAAAGTTAGTTTGTCTTAAAAAAACACTGAAATTAATATTTGATACAATCCAGAATATAAAATATCAAAATAAACGCGTCTATCTTACGAATTCATTTTATAATGAAGTAAACCAACCAAAAAATCACTTTGCAATGTTAATGTATACCGTATCCAAGTTTTTCAAGCGGAAAGCGGATCGACTTCAATCTGATTGGAGTGAAATTCAATGTATCTCAAGAAGGCTAAAACATTTTCAGTCAATGCAAATTGGAGTCTGTAGTATATGTGATAAGTCTAGGATAGGAAATAAATAACTATTATCGCACTAATTTTAAATCAAGCTCGAGTTGAAATTATTTGAGGTTTGTTTATGAATACGATTTAGCCTGATAGGCTATCCCAACCTTCACCATCCGACACCTGTATATCCCCTCTACTCTCAAACACAGCCCTATGTAGAAAGATCATTATTTCTTAAGTTCAATTCTAATATAAAAAAAGAATTTTTATACTAATAGTCTTCTTATATCTTAGTAGGTATGAACAAGAAAAATGAGCTTTCCTATTAGGCATAAGGACTGAATACTTTACATATTATATAGTGTATCAGAGTACCCTCTACTCAAGTACATGGTTAACGTATTGTATCATTCAATAGTTGTAGTAATAATAAATAAGGACCTCTATAGTTTCTTGAAAGCTACCTTAGAAAAGTTTGATTTACTTGAGAGAAGACCATAAGGCACACATCACTTAAGTTTACGTTGGTAAAGAGACTAAAGAGCATTCTAATTATACTCGAGGAAAATTCATTATCAGATATGAAGGCTTACGTTTATAATTCTCAGTTCTAACTTTATGCCTACTCATGTGCAATGATCATACATTTTATCTTCAGATTGTAAAGTTTTCAAATTTTAAAACATTCACATATTTGTATTTATTTTTTAGTTTGAAACATGAGTACAAGAACAAGTTTGAGGAAATAGTCTCATTACGCTACCTGCTCACTAAGCTACAAACTGTTTTATCACAAATATACTTGGCCATGTAGTTTGATTCGGCAAATAGTTTCTTTGCTTGCAAACTGGACTGATTATAGATGGCACAACAAATTGTTTTTTAGCCACACTGCATGAAATCATAAGAGATGAAAGCATAGCAGTGATTTGAAAGTAACAAACTCATCAGCACAAATTAAAATTTAGCAGTTCAGATGTCTTGGGTTTGTTCTTTGACTTGGGTGTAAGTACTTCTTGAACTTCTTTATCCTTCTTTCTTGTCACCTGCAAGCAAACAAAACGTAAGAAACAACATTTACTAGGCTTACACAATTAGGGCAGGTAAAAATCAATAATAATTTATTACTTGATCGATCAATTGTGGCAGTAAGTTGAGAGCACATGCAATAAGTGTTATTTTTACTGGATGTGTTAGATTTCTTTTAATACGTATCACCATCAACACTATCACATGTATGTATTAATGATAAGTATTAATTTATAAATAAATAACGGAATGGAATTCGATGGTGTAAGCTTGTAATTATAAGAAATAAACGTACCACATTTTAATAAACTAGGAAGCTTCGCAAAAGCTTTTTCAGGCGCGTTGTTGAATGAGCGTATTTTTTTAAAACGAAAAAACCTGAAATTGTGATTTTCATGAGAAATAATTTTTCGATTACGCTCAAATTTCACACAATATATTAATTTATAAAATTAAGGTTCTGTAAAAAAATCTTAACAATCGAAAAAAGCATGTAGGTGTTATAACTCGAAGACAATTAAAAAAAAAAAAAAAATCGTAAAATTGCGATTTTCATGAGAAATAATTTTTAGATTGCGCTCAAAAACGTGGCAGTTCTAAGTTCTGAGATTTCGAAGACCTCCAGAAAATTTCATCGCAATTGGAGTATCGGTTTAGCCGGAATCGTGTTAACAAACACACAAAAATACAAACAGAAAAAATAAGAAAAACAAAAAAAATCGTAAAATTGGAGAAATATTCTTTCGATTGCGCTCAAAAACGTGGCAGTTCTAATTTCTGAGATTTCGAAGACCTCCAGAAAATTTCATCGCAATTGGAGTATCGGTTTAGCCTGAATCGTGTGAACAAACACACAAAAATACAAACAGAAAAAAACAAGAAAATAAAATAAAAAATCGAAAAATTGCAATTTTCATGGGAAATATTTTTTGATCGATTTTTTGAACTGTGCAGTTCTAAGTTCAGAGATTTCAAAGGTCTCCATAAAATTTTATTGCAATTGGAGTTATCAGTTTAGCCGGAATCGTGCTAACAAACACACAAAAATACAAAAAAAAAAAAAACAAAATCCGGTTTTTTTTCTCCAGTGTAGTGAAATGGAATCTTTGCTTTGCTCGCTACGCTCATCCAATAAATGTATGTGTTAAAAGTCTACCCACTCAGTCTCAGAACTAGTTTTCAGTGGGGAAACAGTTTTTCATCTCAAAACCGCTCAACAAATTATTGTTGTTTTTTCCCTATCAAACTTTACTGTCCAAGTTTTGATCCAAATTACAATGAAGTAGGTCTATTCCTTCAAAAAAGACTAGGAGGGTCTCTATTTAGTCACACATACCGCTTGTATCTGGTAAAATTATTTATTTAATCTACAAACAAAATTAGCATGTAAGTGCAAAGTCCCTTTTGTAAAAAAGTGAGTTACACATCAAGTTTTAAGTAAAGTTTTCATTTATCTAGTATGTGCTGTTTCCTAGTGCAGATCAAAAAATTAAAAATCATAACGACTTCCTATTATTACAGGCATGCTATATCTATGAGAATCCAATTATGAACGAACTACAATTCAGAAGTCAAAGGTACACCATGCACACACGTCAACTTCTTTCACTTCGAGCTACATTAAATGCGATATAAAGCTAGATTACAATGTACTGTGCCGCTAGCACCACATTTAATATCGCTCTTCGAGAACCACAGTGCATGTGTAGACGGTCAAGAGATGACATAGTCTATAGTATGGTGGAGGTGCCGGTCTGTGGCATGTATTTTAATTTTGTCTTCCGTTGATTAGTAGTTTGGACCTAATTTTTAACCTTAATTTTTAATTTGTGTTTGAAAGGAATGCCAAAAGGCTGGATGATCCAAGAGATAGGGTGCCAACAGCTTACCTTAAATGGAGAAGGCGCTCCGCGAAAGATCACATATAAACAAATACACAAATAAACTACATCATTTAAGGTAAGCTCTTGGCACCCTACACTTTGTCATTCACTTAATTTTTAATTTGATGTTTTTTAAGCAGAAATGTTATGTTATGTTGTTAATGTTATGTATAGTGTTGTAGTATTATGTATATCATAAACAAACCTATAACTCTAAATCCGTCAGCACTTATTTGCATTTACCAAGGTTTCCGTACATCTCCAACTATGATGTAACCAGAATGCAAGATACAAATTGTCAACATCTCTATTTAAAACTAGATCAGCTTGTTGGGTGTGATCTGCAATCCTGGACTAGGTAATTAATTATCAATGATCATGCATGCTAATCTTCTAGGATGCGTAGCATTGATTCAATTATATTTCACAAGAACTGCAGCAGTATTTTTTGCATGATGTCACCTTTAATGGTGTTGAGTATTTATTGAGTGTTTATTATTTATTGTAGCGAGTGTTTTTAAAATACAGTATAATGGTGACCCAATCCAACACTGTTTTTTCTTTAGTATAAATCAATTAGAAATCAAAGCATGAATGTTTTAAAATACAATAATAGTGATCCAACACTGTTCTTGCTCTATATCACTACTACATGAATGTGACAGCAAACCATGCATGGATTTAACTCTGCCTGCATATGAGTATCGAAAGTCCAAGGGATACATTTGTATTCTTATTTAAAGTAATATTTTGTTTTTGACAAGTACTTGCTACATACTGAATACCAATATTTGCATTGCCCATGCCTATGGGACGTAAACACAAACCTACAGGTTCTTGTAGTACCGGTACACATAGTTTTGTCGTGTTATACATCAGTAATCAAATAACAAACTTGTAGATGGATAGAATTTGAATTGGAATACTATATGGTTTTGTAACTTATGTACTTTATCTCATAAGATAATAAGTTTCATACAGTGACCAAGCTCTTCTTCCATTATAACTTTCTACACTTCCAGCTACATTCTTAAAACTCTTCACAACTGAATTAGTTCCAGGGTTTGCCTCCCGAAAGTGCCCCGTCCTCCCACTCAACCCACCTGTTCCATAAGCGAGTGCCGTGAGTGAGTTGCAGTCAGACCCCGCACCCCTTCCGGGTGCCGAACAGGACCTTCAGTTCCGGATAGATGACCTTCCGGATGAGCGCGTTGGTCTTGCTCGCCAATATGTCCCGCGTCGAGTCGGGTTTGTACTTTTTAATGCCCGGCTTGTGGACTAGGAAGGCGTTGTCCAGGATCTGGAACTCGTAGTCGAGCACACAGAGCGAGTAACCCTGTGAGGAAAACAACGTTCATTAGTACTGGGTTTAACAGTGTTAGTATACTTTGATCGACTACATGATTAATGATATTATATGGGTTGGATAAATAATGTAACTTCTTAAATGTAAGGGATAAATATATTTTTTTATGTAAGACCTACTGTGTATTAAAAAAGAATTACAATGTAGAAAATAAACTTAAATTATATACAAGTTTTATTTAATGTGAAATGTAATTGAAATAATTGAATAGTCACGGGTGTTTAGCATTTAAATATGCCGGTCCTCTGTTTAAGACCTATTCATGTTTTCAAGAAGGAACATGTAAAACCAATTTTGGGTTTAAACTGGTACCGGTATCCCATTTGCCAAAATGAACAATGGTTTTCTTCTGGCATCCACACATTGTGACCTTTTTACCTTTTCTCAGGATTTGGTCTAGGAATTGAAACATAATCTAATCTCAGCTTATATAACTAAGGTTCAAAACTGATTTAAAAAACAGACATTGTTCATCTTCTTTGCTCAGTAAGACTAGCAATAATAACATTAATAATAATTTTTGATGGATATTAATATGTGTCCAATTATCAGATTTCAGTCAGTTATAGTTGTGTCAACATGCTGCAGTAAAAGCTATAATGGGGATTGATTGCATTGCCAGGTACAGTAGTTATATAAAACTAACGTTTCATAACCAATCACTTGTTGGACAACTATAATCTTATGTAACTTTGTTGTGTTACAATTTATGAGCAATACTTCATTTGTAATAAAAACCAAATCCACATTGGCATTTAAAACGTCAATGATTAATGAAAACAACTCAGTCCCATACAATTTTCATGTACCACTTGCCTTTAATCCATGTATCTATTTTTACAAGCTTCAATTGCAGCAACTGCATTTGTAATTGGAACACGACAATTGGCTTCAATTTCGAGCTACATTTGATTTGAGTCCATTAAAACTGAATTGATTTATTACAGACTTGATGTTGTCTGGACAGATCTTTATTGGGCAAGTGAACTGCTGAGTAATTCCTCCTTCGCGACCCTACTACGCGGAAATCACTGCCTACGTTGTGCAAGACACTCCCTTCAATTGACTCTTGGGTTGTGACGACAGTTGGGCTTGGAATGGTCAAGATCATAGTTTCTCAGTATATAAAATATGTGATTCTGATTGACTGTACCAGTAACTGTGACATACTTTATAATACATTGTGTTATTTTTGTTGTATTGGTTCTATTATCCCCTTTTGTAGTTTCCATTTTTTCATAATTAGTTGGAATTGAGATTGTCTAACAAATCATTTGTCTCTCTTATATTATGTTGTTTTAATTCAATTCTTCTTCTATTTTATTGTTTCTGTTTTCTATATTGATTTATTCCTCAGTATTTAAAGTTGCTATTCTAATATTTAAATGTGCATTTCTTTATTAGTCTGCAACATTACAATTTCTGTTTTAAAATAAATTTCATTTCGATTCATTTAATTTTTTCAATTTGATGCATTTACTCGAAATATTAAAATTTTGTGAAGATCTTGCTACATTTTCACATAATAGCTCGTTTGAGTAATACCCTCTTTGGTAAACCATTAAAAAAAATTGAATTGGTCTAAGAAATAAATTGCTGACGAGACGATTACACATGGATGGGCAATTAGAATGTGATCCATCGATCGATCACTTAACTCAACTTACCGACGTGACGTAACTAAACTAATCAGGGCAAGAGATAATAATGATTATGCTTCACAACGAACAGGTCAGGTCAGCATACGTGATGAAGTGCGGATGGAAAGCTTGTGTTCTGATCTAATGAACGCAATCTATTCTCATAATCTTATTGTTTAGGCTCGACTGGATGATATAGGATGAGGGCTACTTGCGTTCACGTAACAACTGAAGATCAGTGGTAACCTAAGAAGGATAATCTCGAGTTTTAAATACACTTGGGATCAAATTGAAAATCACGCACATTTTCAATTTTCGCCCATACGCTTATTGTTCAATGCACGCACGAACTCATTTTCAAACGAGGAGGGCCGAGGGGATAAGGGTCTTTAGAGTCGATTCTGCCCACTCAGCTACAGAACCGATTTCAGTGATTGACTTCCAAACAAACCCATCCAGCGCCGACGTCATCAACGCGCAAATATTGACCATCCAGCGATATGGTAATTGAAATTCTTGAATTGAGCATGGTATTAGGAGTTGAAGTACATTCAATTCGTTTTGAATAGTTTTGGGAGCATGTATTTACTCATGCATAAAGTATAACTATCGCAATGACAAGTTAGAGGACAAAAGTTCATGGATAGTAATGCAGCCAATAAATTTGTTACGATCAGGAAGTAACACATTTTCATTGTTGAAATGGGAACAAGAAATCGTAGTTTAATTTAACAAACAATAAAAGGCGGTGCACTTTAAGTGTATAGGCCTCGGGATCGTCCCCGGCTGATGTAACATTCGAGCGAGTGCAAAGATGTGCAAAAACATAATGACTATACTTTCTTATATGCCTTCATTTCTCTCTGCCTACGACTATCATTGTATTTTACCCCACATCGTGCATCGATGCGGCTCCACTCACAATTACACGGACTTTCCTTTTGTTCTCGACAGAGATGAACCAGTACATTTTTCTTGTACCCATCAAACAATGCATTCTCGGTGAAAGGGCGGAATGTGGACTGGAGCATGTTATTACTTATATTATACACGCCCGTCTCTAAAACACATCAATCGAATCATGAAGAGAAGAGAAAAGTTTGGCCGACCTTTCAAGAGCATCGCCAGTTCGGCACCTCGTTCGTTAATCACCGGAAGAAATTCCTTCGTTTCTTAATGACTTGCGTTGTGTCTAGACTATTAATCGCGTTTAGTAATAAAGCTAAGTAATAACAAGCTTGATGATTAATCGGTGATTAGTGTGCAAGCTTGAGTGAGCACGGTCTCACACGTACATCACAGAGGACGAGAAGAGGTTTGCGCCGTGAAGTTGTAAGGAGGCGACCTCTTGCTTGTGCTCTCTGACGGATCGTCCCATACAGTTGATGGCGGAAGAGGGTCGTTCTCTTTAATGACATTTGTTAAGGAAGAAGTATCCTGGGAGACCAAACACACTGCTAGTTTTGATCAGAAGAAAGGAAGGTGCTGGACCTACTATTATTTACCAACTAACCATCAACTATCAAAATACTGGTTGCCAGCCCAAGGATGTCGGCAGGAAATGTTATGACTAATCCTAAACCCAATTTAACCTACTAAGAACAGTACTAACCAACATCAACTATCATACAAATGGTTCCCGCATAGACATCTATAGAAATATAATATTAGAACTAAGGGAAATTAACCGAATCTACTGACAACTAAGCAACAACCCAAAAACTATCAAAATACTGGTTCCCAGCCCAACCATCTCAACAGGAAATGTAAGGAGTGATTAAGTCACATTACATTACGTCACAGAAAAGTTAAATCTAAGATAATAAGCAGGTGAAGTGAAGCTCGGCGAGATATGATCTTTCTTTTATACAAGACTTTCAAGAGGGCGAACTTTGTCTTAACTTTCTAGTGTGACTTTCCAGTTTCCACTCAAGGAAGGGGCGAAACACCCCCATTCTCAGGGGGCGGAACAAACTTTCAGGTACTATTTATCTCCGACCACACACACATGGGTGGCCAAGACGTTGATATGTGAGGGTGGATGGAGATGATGACTACGCCGTCTCTGTTTTGGAGTTCCTTCTTTCTCCAGGGAATAACTCTCCCCCCACCCTCACAACCTGTCTCAGTCAGAGAAAATATCCCTCTTCAAACCCAGTATACTTGGTACCAGTTCAAGAAACACCCTGACTAAATTTCGCCTGAATGTGAGACCCATTTTCCGATCTCTTTTTATTGTGTTGCATCATCTCAACAAATCAGAGTTGAAACGTCATCCTTCTCAATGAAATAGCCGAGCAGCGGGTTTGGAAGGCGAGCGCTGTACCGAGAATGTGATTGACATTTATGACCTGTTCAATAGTAAGGACTTTCTTTCAGTTTAGGTTACATATTGCCAGGGTGTTGGTTGGTCTGGCATAGACTGTAGTTTGTGTGCACTGTGCGCCATGTTTACCTCTTCATTCCCTCGACCCTCCGCGATAAAAAGAAACGAACCCCACCTCGTAATTATAAATCAAAGCTTGCTATGACGTCCTTACGCGCTCTGTTTAGTTTACTTCAGATGCACTCAGCCAATGGAAAAATAGACGTGTAGATTTTAAATCTTTCTCAGCTGGCCAAAGTACTACTTAGCATGTTGACGTTTCTCCTATAAACTCTGCATGTGGCGAGGGCAAAACAGCGGGGATGTTTCTATACGTACAGTGCGTGTCGTTTGTCTTCTCCAGGGAATGCCAAGTCCAGACATGGGAGCGAGAGGGAGTCTGTGTTAACAAGGATGTTCTTTGTCTAGTTTCCCAGAAAACAATGCGAGGGAAAGTTATTTCAGGTTGTGTTTTTGATGTATCTCCCATACGTATCTGCATTTGTCACAAAGTAACAAATTGGTTCTATTTTCAGAATTTTCAGAATATTGACGTTGTTCAATATAAAATTCCACTTACACAATATTTGTTTAGACAATGACAATGGAAGACCAAGCTGCTATAAAAGAATTAAATAACAATCTCAAATTTGAGGACTGTCTGCCTCACATTATGGCACACAATGTCGTATTGTAAAGTTGGGACTAAAAAAGCGATCAATTACTTAGTAAAATGACTAAAAATATACCATTTCTCAATTAAATAATATTTAAATAATTAGGTAGGTATGGAAAAAGAAACAGATGAAGAAGAAATCAAACAAGGTGCAACGAATGGACTTAGAATAGTAACTGGCGTGGTGCAACCAAATACTACCCAGAAACTAAAAGCTAGGATAGAGACCACAGCTAAATTCACTAGTAGGCCTTTGTTTTTACATTTTGTATGTGAAATTTCAAATTTGTAATTTGTACATTTTGTGTGACATCTGTTATTTTAACATTTGAAAAGATTCTTGAATATGAATCGAAATATCACAATAAATATTATTAAAATAACATGTCAAAAAATACAAGTAACAAATCAAAAAAGTTTCTTATGTTCAATATCTGATTATAAATGGAAGAGCTGGAAATGACATAAAATAATAAATAATATGATGGAGTTTTGTTTATACAAACGCTTTCAGTTTGTTTGGAGAAATTTGCTTGGAGAATTTAATGAATTTGTGCGAAACGTTATTTTTAATGATGGTTCCATCTTTTATAATATAATAAAATGTTAACATCACCCCCCCCCCTACGACTCGTACCTGCGTCATCTTGTCGCTCTTGCCTTCCCAGCTGAGTCGCTCGTCGTACAACGGATCGTCGTGCGTCCCGATGAAGATGGGCTCCCAGTGGATGTAGTATCCCGTCCTCTTTCCCGATATGGAACACGTGCAGTCCCTCAGTCTGGTTAGCCGCGAGCCACTCCTTCGACTTGGGCACGTTGTGGCACCCCGGACACAGCGTCTTGTGGAACGGGATGGCTTTGCTCGTCTTTAGCATAGACACCTGCAAGGTCGCAACGTCTAGTCAGTACACATGCTATCCAAATCCAAGTTTCACAATGTTTTTACACTTACTTAGTCACAAACTTATTTTATAGACTACTCAAACAACTACAACTTATAATAACTGATTTTAAGCGATCAATACATGAAAAATTATAGCAATACACATTATAGACAATTATTTTAGATATATTTATTTGTTTGTTTCAAAATACGGCAATGTTTCTGGACCGTCAAAAACATAAAATCCATAGGCATACACGTAGATAAAACTTCATCCAATAAAACAGTTTTTGAGTATAGTTTCTCAATAATAGTTTACGGGCATCAGGTCCAACTTCTCGTGGTTTGACCTTTGAAGCGAAATCTCGCAATGTCTCCCCATTTCCTGACCGAAACGTGTTTTGTAAGTGGTTGTGTTGTTCAACCCACTTTTCTACAACATGATAGGGTAATCGTTATTTAAATACCTGCCATATTTATGTACCACTCACTCGCACTCCGTAGTACTAATCGTTTCAACTAGCGACATAGCATAAACACTAGACGCAAACCCCAACATCAATAAACAATACGTTTATATGGCAGTTTCATGAAGAAATTCGCGTTTGAAAATCCCTCGCCTACCTACGGCGGCCATCTTTAACGTTGCGACTTTAGCGCGCTTAATTCCCCTGGTGGCAACTTTCAGAACTGCAAGTCAAGTGTCAAAGAAAGGGTTCATTTTAGGCCACTTTGGACCAGTAACAGGTGGTATAACAGGTGTATTTGTAAATACAAATGTCTAGTCTAGTTTCAAGTGTCAAAAAGAGTTTACGCGTGTGAATAAGTGATTGTGTCTTCAGCTGTACTGTGGAGAATTAGGTTATGTAAGTTCTACAAGTATTTTTACACCACGGGTAGAGAATAAGGATTGGTGATGGTTTCAGTCTTGGCCGTAGGCCCTATAGCCCAGAGACTAGGGAGGGATGCATCATGATAGGAAGTGTGTGATTGTGGGTTTCATTTCAAAAAAGCACTTTAGACTAGCCTAGGTCTGCAATCTTCCAATTCCCTCGGGCTCTAGCTAGTGCTAAGCTAAATGACAATATGATGTTCCCTCGTCGCTTCCAACTAGTTATAAAAAAACTAACGCCCTTGCCCGTGGTGTTTGCCGTGCTCATCCAATGCGATAGAGAATTAAAAAACAAATTAAAAAGTTAATTCCTTGAGCGTGATTGAAACTCAAATCCCATGGTTCGGGATTGGTCGGTGGTCCATCCAAAAGGCAGAGGACTTGCGCACAAACAGGTCATATTTCACTTTTAGTTTTATCCAACCTATCTACACTAGGGCCTAGTCAGTAAAGGCGTGTCTGATAATGCACGAAAATATATCGACACGAAAAACTAATTCGGGTTGTGGGGGCTGCTCAACACGAAACTATATGTAAAACCTCTATGGACCCTTACAACTCCATACAAACTTTGAACTTGGGCTGAAATTCGTGTCTAGACACTTTGGTCAGTAAAGCCTCTATGAGCAAAGCTGTACGCCTATGCGGTGGCTCATACGATTAGGGCACTTGGAGGACGCAAGTTCGAATCCCACACGAGGCAAGGGTGTATTGTAGTTGTCCTTGACCCTCATCTCATTGATAACACTAATAGAACATTTGATTTTATTTTACACTAAAAACACGTTATTGCGTGTGCATGGGAAGATATTATTAAGTAGGCGACACTGCGATTTGATGTTAGGTACTAGATGGTGTCAGTTCTTATTTGGGAACGACAATATTTTTAAAAGAATGAATGGTACTACTTTATGACAACACATCACATCTCTCTCCCCCATTCCTGAGATAATCTATGCTCTCACTGTCAAAGATTGTAAACTTCGAGGACTAATCCTACTTTTCATACGTTTTCATAATCCAACTCCAATTGGACGGGGTGGGGTGACTGCCAATAATTATATTACACTCAACATACGCACTCAACTCGATAGCCAATCAATGAAATAACGTTGACTTTCCACTATTGTATGGTAGACCGGTATGGATGGCACAATGCCATTCCCATTGTTTTCAATTTCATCAAACTACTCATAGGCACATTATTATCTCAAGTAGTTCAGTGTTCAATTAAAACCCATGTAGCTGGCAGCTGCATAGTTCATTACACAATATTAATATAGACTACGCAGGCTTAATTAATTTCCTTATAGCTGGCTGTACAGGATATGTTCTAATTACTAATTAGGAACGGCTTTCCAATTACAAAGCACATTGCGGAGATTAGGATGCGAAATACGAATATTGAAGGATGACTGAAGTGAATTCCCTACTCCCACGACGCTCGAACCGCGCGTCTTTGACCAGTCAGTAGAGTTTAGACTATAGAGATCGTTCCTTCAAGTTTAGAGGTCGTTTATGCATCAGTTTTACAAGATGGCTGGAGGTTTCCCCTTGAGGGTTTCAAATCGTCTTTGTTTGGTTTGTGTGTTGATTTAGTTAATATTTGATACAATGCTGAGGGGACTCCACGGAGTTGACATCCATGTTTGTGAGATACCAGCCCTAGTGAAAGAGAGAGGGGCATATGCTGCTACGCAGAAGTTATGATGGCTATACTAGAGAACGAAATAATTTGATTTTACAATGCCACACAAAGTTCAGCCATAAAAATATAAGACTTTGGGGAAATCTACCCCTGAACATTCCCAGCGTAGTGTAATTTGTTTTGGACGCAGGAGGCAGCACGAAGGCCGTACGGATAGGTGTATTATCCACTGGCCAAGCAGAAGGGTCGATGTGTTATTTACAGTGAGAACCATTTTACTTTTTACCATTGTTGTCATTATGCAAACGCATCGAGAATGTTGATTTAGACTTATAATAGAGAATCATTTTTCTTTTTATCTTTATTTTATTGTATGATCGTGTCATGTCCACTGTCCAATGGGTGATTTAGGAAAGGTTTTCCTTTTTTTGCCATTAATTTTACTATAAAGTGTTATCTGGCCGTTTTCGTTTGTCAATATTTAGCTTAGGCCTACTCCACAAACAGTTCCAGTTACCATATAAAATCCAAAGAAAACATAATTTGCTTTATATCCAGATAAATATTTGTAGAAAAAAAAGATTACAAAAAATGGTTACATTATGCGTGTTTTTTACGAGTCACACGCTGAACAGCTGGTGATTGCAAAAAGTGTGTCTCGCTCACGCCTGATGATAACACGGTAACTACTTTTGGCGCATTGCACCATTAGAGACCGCCTGTAGATTTTACCAGATACGTTCGGTTCGACGATAATATAATCGACAGACATTTTAAACGATCCGAATGTCGGTTATTATTCTGACATTCCCGTGTGTGTAGTGAGAAGTACGCTCGGAATCTGATATGGGAATGTTTCACACGATAAACGAAAACTGAAAGTGGGTCGTTATAGTGTGGAAAAGAAAAATAGTTTAATAACTATCACGTGGTTATATTCATGGGTCTGTGCAGAAGTATGTCGGTGCAAGCATTATTATTGTGATGTATTTTGATGAAAAAACGATGTCTGGTTAATCGTGACGACGTTTAATACACGTGCCATGGTTAATATCTTACTTGACAACTATTGTGACAAAAAGTTACAGAGTACGCGCAGAATTAGACTGTTGGAAAAGAATAAATAAATACCCTATAGTTCGTAGAGTATACTGATTTTCAGTAGGAAATTTTAATCGAAAGCGGACCGAGTCAACCCTGTCTGCAAAGACACCATCAACGAGCAAACAATGGCCAACCAGAAATCATCAATTGAAATGGGAACTAGCGATCAAATGGCTGCGGGCATGATCCACCCGTGCGAACATACGCAGCGTCAACGAGGCTAATTAGGAACATCTTCAGAATGTTTATGTCCTTTTGTCAAAGTCACATTTTACACATTACTACACAACAAAGGTATTGATGGATTTAAGTCCATATCAGAAATAAATAATCTTCATACTGAAACGGGACTCGAACCCGCGGCCTTCTGCGTCGGTAGCAACGAGAAGGACAATGAGACCGAGCCAATGCTGGAAATCGAACCTGCAACCTCCCGAAGTGGAGTCTCGTGCGTTGGAACCGAGCCAACTGTAAGGGCACAGTCGTCCGTTATGACGTCGAGACTTTCCAAAGGTTTCTGCCTCCAATGAGATTACACAACCGAACGACCGACTCAGGAAAACATTTTACACAGAATCTATTTCTATGTGTTTCAATCTACAACTCGTAAATATAACCAAGCACCCGCATGATACTAACTCGTAGTCGCATACCTTGAACCCGTAGTGAAGCGAATGTCAGGCGCACTCAACAAACAAAGGCACTTGATAACCATTCAGGATGAGTTGACACAATTTACTACTAACAACAATATTTATAAAAAAAAATATTAAAACAAATCAAAGAGAGTTGGTAGCAGTGGGTAACCACTGACCATATAAGGGGGGAGGGCCTCGCCTAAAGACCATAATTTTACAAGCATACAATTCTCTTTAATATTACCCATCTCATCACGGAGTTGGTGCGTGTGTTTCAAACACTAAAAATTTGAATTCGTAAGATGTCAACCGACATGTCCCAATCAGTTACCACAATTTTCATACAGTTTTTCCCTTTGTTGTTACTATTCGGCAAAATAAAGACACTGCTAGTCACTTCAATATTGTTTCGAGAGTAAGCAGTTAATAAAAACGGGGTTTGAAAAGTGCATATTTTTTGTTTTCAAAATTAAAGTTTTGTATGGTCATGTATGATTTTCAGAAGATAACAATTTTGAACGTAGGAATATCCTTAGAAATTTAGTTTTAACAACATAAATCATTCTCAATTGCACACGCAAGATTTCTTACCGCACAAGTCACATTTCTCACTTCGCAAAAAGTTCTCACTGATGCACCGTACTCTAATAAGGTCCTGTGACGTAAGAGGGCAACAGACAACGCACGGGCGAGAATCATCTCGTGCGATCATCCGTTGCGATTGTAAAGTTCGATCTATCGACGATGACGAGGGCGACTTTCATCTGATCGCAACGAAATATTACATTTTAATGGTTACATGGTTTTCACATCACGTTCTTTTGAGCACGGATTGCACAGAGACAGTCTCAGTCTGGGCGGGCGTGAGACCGAGAGGACGGTGCATGGGCGGAAGGCGATACACGTGAAACAGAGTGTCTGTCTACTAGTCGAGAAAACCTGCATGAACTAGTGCGGGAATGAAATAAGTTGTACTTTTACACCACGAATTTTCAAAAATCTTTAAAACTCACCAAATCGAATTAATAATTAAATATTTTTGGGGCCCTCATTACAATATGCGACGTTCTGGGGTAAAATCAGTTCTCTTATTATCCCTGTCAACTAAATTAGCTGCATGAAATCTGGAAAACCTGGAAGAGTCAGGGAAATTTGGAAATCTGAAATAAGTGGCCATCCTGGTGAAGACATCAGTTTACTGACTCTTTTGACCCTTAATGTTCTGCACGTGCATCGAGGATCATTGAGAAGTGTCATTATTATTATTTTGTTGTTCTATACCGGCGATGTTTTGGACGATGATCTTTGTAGTTCGTAAAATTACCTAAGCTTTTTCGATACAAAAGTTGCAACATTTGATTTTCTGGATCAAAATCCGACACTTTTCATCGATCTTATATAGCCAAGATTTGAACCGGGAATGATAACTAAGTTATATGTTTTTTAAACTATACAATTCTTGCTAAAGAATTACCAATCATTAAGATTTTTAAGAGATTAGGGTGAGCAGGTATTATATCAAGTATTTATAGAATAGATTTTATTCATTTGGTAAATCTGTTTTCGATTGCTTTCAGTTTCATGAGAACACAGAAAAACGCATTGTAACATGTTCTCAAAGACGTTTTTTGTAGTTTTTTTTTTGGACGTGCAAAACATTAGTAACCCTCAGTGAACTAGCAGATCATGTGTAGCTAGTTAGCTTGTATGACTTGCAATGCAACGAATTTATTAAACTGGCCGTGATCCAGATCCAAGCATGAGAACGTGTTAGCGTTGCCAGAGGGCGCGTGCGCCCACTGAACGGTGACCACGGCGTATATTTAGAAATAGCGTGGACATCAAACAAATACCGGCGACCTTGACCCCCCCCCCGGAGGAAAGTTTTTTCGGGTTTCACGTCGATAGTAAGTATTGGTTACCACTAACCTATAATACCACACAAGGTTGTAACCAAATTCTAGCGAAACTCGTAACCACCATGTCGGAGTGATGATCATTAATTTGAATACATTTGAATAAGTGTAGTCTATTAGATGTGGCCGCTGCATCCTGACCAAGGCAACACAATAGAACAGACGAGAGGAAATAACTGGCAGGGGGAAGGTTTCTTGATTACGCATTAGCGTCACGCTGGTATCAGAAGTCTAGTTACGTAATCATTACATTGCACCAGGATGTAGGTTACCACTGTAGTTCTAATTTGTGTTGTTGATGATGTTGATAGTATTGTTGTAAACGTCCATGTATTTTTTTCTTTTCGAGACGAAAAGTTTTTAGAAGATACAAGACGCAGATGAAGGACAACGATAAAAATCCAATTAACCTATGCTTCTTACTCTTCTTAACGTGTAATATCTATTTGAAAAATCTATCCCGACCGGGGTTCGAACCCGGGTCTCCCTCATTCCAGGTAGGTGGCTCTATTTGGCATTTTTACGGGAGCTTCACATCTAATTGATATGCAATTTTGTGTGGTTGTCAAGCAAGGAGATGTCCACTCTTCGAAAGTCAAAGATTACGGATTAGTCAGTAAAAAAAACTTCTGAAATTTACCAATGTTGATGATTTAACAAAACTAAAAAATCCTTAAAATCAATTACATTTTTTACAACTGTTTGCGACTTTTATAAAAAATGTACATTCATAGAAGACATGTGCAAAGTGCTATATTAATCTGACAATGGCTTCCGGGAGTGATCGTGTAAATAAATTGGAGATGTGAAGGATAATAATATGGCAATGCATGGGGTAACTTTATTCGATTTTTCGATGCCAAAAGCGTGTTATATTTTTGGTTACTGCACTTTGTAAATTGTTTTGGAAGGAATCGTCGGTAAAATGTACATTGATTATGGCTGAAATAAGCTTTTTGCGTTCTTTATGGTTAATAATCCGGTTCATAATTCTTAAAAACGCTAGGGCAAATAAACGTCATCATACAGTTTTTGAAGAGGGAAATAAGAATTTATAAATTTGCTACAAAGATTGCTTGCTAAGATTTCAAACTCTCCAAAATGTTATAAAAATTGGTTTGAAAATGCTTTTGCTGTTTACGTTATAATAATTATGTCACAACGGAGCTTATCCTAATTAGAACATTCTACTTTAGATTGACATCTCTATCATTTACAACTGCACATGCTTGCGTGCATGTGTGTTATTACGTATTTATAATTCTATTATTGTGCCTGTAACTTATCTGTTTTCCTATTTTTGCTACCGTTTCATCTATATTTTACTTCGGACACGTTATAGATAAGGAGACCTAGTTAGCTGAACATAATATGTTGTCGGATGTCATTAAAAGCTATCACGTAAACATACTTTATAGTGAGTGTAACTTTCAAGAAATCATATAAACTGAAATAAAGAAAGGAGAACCGCGCCTCGACCATATTCAACCTCTCGCCATATACACGATTGAGAATTTATAGTTCCATAAAATATCTATGGCTGGCTCCGCTTTTGCGTGAGGTTATTTGAATAAGTAATACCCGGCAATATCCAATGAAATATGCAACCGTTTACGTTGGCATTACCGTTAATCCATGGTATTATCCCTCGTCCCAAGAGCATGCGATAAGTCCTAGTCTCCGTTTGATCTGTGTATTACGACCATGTGAATAAATCCCCACACTAAGCGATTAACAGGAGTCACCTGAAATTGTTTTATGACGACTAGCGATCAAGGTCCAGCCAGCCAATCACAACCTAACCGAGCAAGGCGAATAGAGATTACCAATGCCGACGAGTTTTTTTTTCTGAACGTGATCTTGCAATCGTGGTCGTTATACATGTGTCAATTTGGTGTAACGGTATATTTAAAAACAACAAAGTGAACAAGTTGCTTATACGGATGTAGTTAACAAATCGCCAGCCAATCAGACGTCTATTTGATTGTCTACAGCTAAACGTCGCGAAGCCTATGTTCTAGACTCAGATAGCAGGTGTAATCCCACGATTTATTAATCGAGATATAATAGCAAAGGACGAGGATTATTTTATTAATCCAAGTAGAGCCTTATGTTTTAGACCAAGATAAGAGGGCTCAATTTCCTTCAGGGCCCTTTGTGTATAACACTTCACAATCTATTACAAACACCAACAAGCACAGCAGTTCGTCGAGGAGGAATACAAAAATAAAATAAAACGTTTCTTTCACACCGTTTGAATCTCGTTGTTGTTGGTGGTGCGACTGCCGAGTATAAATAAAGATACATAAATGTTGATTGATGGTTTTGGTGGAGGTGCCGGGTATTTCGTAGGTCAAGCTTGAATAAAGCTAGCCCCCCCCCCTTCACCCATTGACCCGTTCACCAAAACATTCTGTACCATCCTTGTTGAAGGGCAATGTGTAGAGATACGTTTTTTTAGCACTTAAATTTAGAAAATTTAGCATTAATTTTGACAAATTTAGCATTTTGTTAAGCATCAATTGGTTTCTTTTACACAAAACCCTAAATGTAGGGTGTTTCTTAAACTTCTATCTGGTAAATGATGAATTGTAGGAACATTTCAATTCATATAGTCACATAAAACGCTAGAATACATTACTAAACTAGTTCTCAATAGGCATTAAAAACATTATTTTTAGTAAATTAGCATTTTAAATCGTCAAAATTAGCATTTTGTTGCATCAAAACCTAAAACGCTAAAAAAACTTATCTCTAGCAATGTGTAAACAAACCCATGTTAATCGGAGATCGTGTTCGATTTTTTTTTTTTAATAACCCATCTTTCTTCCCTCAAAACTCTTCCATTAACTCCTACTCAACTCGTCCATCAGCCAAAATCCATGTTCCTTCTCACAATACGTCCCTGTATTCCAAAAGTCCTCACTTTCTTTGCCTTACTATTTATAACAAAATTCCAACTCATATAAAAATGTTATCATCACCAATATCTTTTAAAACCAAGCTCAAAGAATTTTTATTATCAAAGTCTTATTACTCCATTAATGAATTCTTTGATGACTAATTATAACATTGTTTTTCTTAACTTCAGATTTAGTATATTCTTCTATTATTGAAATGTTTTCCATTAATTTCATATTTCATCATAAAATGTTTGTATACCATCCATTGTATTACTAATTTTATGTATCATATTCATTGCCTATATTTGTACTATGTATAAATCAAAAAAGGTATGTTAGAATAAAAATAAATAGAAAATCGTGACCCTGATATACGCACAGGCGGACGTGTGTCATGTGCCGTTGCCAAAATATGAGACTGTCTAAATATAAACATATAGGATTCTAATATTATCCAACAAGAAAATCACATTCAATGCACGTACGAGACCTAACTGTTTGGTATACACGCGTGATTGACCTTGATTGATGTGAATATTCCTCAACCAAGTGCAACAACATTGTTTTGTTTGTTATTAAACCCTCCCTAGTGAGGTTCTCCCAGTGTCCTCATTGTTGTGTAGGTAGCACATTTCGCTTGTAATTGAATTGATTACAATGTTGAAAGCTGAATGCAACGTGTGTTCCGCAACTCGCGCAATTCTAACCCACATCACGCGCGAGGAGGTGTACGGATCCGTCAGTCAGCGCAGAATAAGGAAAACAATTACCATTCTTTGTACTTTCCGAACAATCATGTGATTGGTTGGAAATATCTCGCACTAGATCGAGAAAATGACCACTACGATTCGTTTTTTTGTCTTGTATACTGAAATCTGTCGATAAGAGAGTTCGAAACTATCCCAAATCAAATACCTCTCACCCATGGTGAAGAGACGAGTTTAAAAAAGAAAAAAAAAATTAAAAAAAAAAAAAAAAAAAAAAACGATTAAAAAATTAAAATTAATTAAATTAAAAGATTAAATCTTTAAATAAAATACCATACCTAACTAATTTTCAGATAATTCAAATATAACACAAGTTTCATCAAATGTATTTCTAGGCTTAACAATAGACCAACATCTAACATGGCACGATCATATCAATACATATACCAAACTTAATTCGTCTTGTTATGCTATAAGGACCATCAAGCAGATAAGTAACATCCCCACAGCCAAATATGCTACTATTCATTATTTGAGTCATATATAAGCTACGGAATTGAATTTTGGGGTATATCGACCCACATTCATAAAGTTTTTATTATACAAAAAAAAGGACAATTAGAGCAATTTGTTCCCTTGATCCCACAGAACACTGTAAACCTTTTTTTATACGCCACAAAATCCTTACCATTTCATGTTTTATACATTTTCAAATCAATATTAGTAATTGAAAAAATATATACACACCTACTTAGTAAATGCAAATGTCCATGATCACGACACACGTAAAAAAATCACCTATAGCTAAACTCATATCACACAAAACTTGGACAAGTCAACTCAGACTACTAACATCAATCTCTTTAAAACCATCTTCCAGAATCCATTAAAAACATTTCAAGCTATGACCGTTTCAAACATAAACTCAAACAAATTTTAATTCTAAAAGCCTACTATTATCTTATTGATTACTTAAATGATACACTCACAGAAATTCCTGTTATCACTTGATATTATTGATTAAACTATAATATAATGAAATGAACCTTATTTTATTACTTTTCAATAATTATTATTATTTACAATGTATTACATATTATGTCAATTTCTCATTATATTAGTAATTTGTAACATTTTTTTTTTATTTAGCTAAAGGACACATACACTAAAAATTGTGTTGTTGTTACATAAATGTACAATTTTGTCCTAATAAAAATTGAAAAAAAAATAAATAAATAAATTGAAAATTGTAATTGATTATATACATTTTTTTAAAGTTAAGATAGTTATTTTGTTTATTACAAAACTTATTTTGAACTGTGTGAACTTTTTGTAATGTATAGGTAGGTTAGCTGTAAGTAGCGAGCCTATATTAACCTAACACAAGAGAGTGGCCATACGGGCATACGGCAGCCATGTTTTTGCCAATGTCACTTTTTTAGTTTCGTCAACTGTCGTAAAAGTAAACAAATTTGGCTTGAAACAGACGTAACAATGTTGGTCTGTTGTAGGCCACATTTGGTTTTCAAGTCTGTTTCAAGCCAAATTGGTTTACTTTTGCGGCAGTTGACGAAACTAAAAAAGTGACATTGGAAAAAACATGGCTGCCGTATGCCCTTATGGCCACTCTCTTGTGTTAGGTTAATATAGGTTAATATAGGCTCGCTAGCTGTAAGCAGCTTACAACGCACTCTGTGTTTGTTAAAATTATCAATTAATTAATTCTTTCAAAGTTCACTGACAATGGAAGCACATCGCGTGAAACTCTGATCCAAGATGTCACGGGTTCGAATACTACCATCGGCAATCCTGACTGAAACCTTTTCCGAGGTTTTCTCAGTATTCACTTTGTCACCCGACGAGCGTCAAACTTGATAAGACTGATGTACAGACCCTTTATAGAACGGGCATCTTTACGGGGAAAAAAATCTGAGTTCCGACTGAGTTGGGCTTAATTCTGAGCGTATTCTCGTCCTGCTTAATTTCCCCTCGACGCCCATTTTATTACACATTTCTTTCTCGCATCACTTACAAGAAACACCAGAGCGTTTAATTTAATGCTTGCTCTCAGGTCGTCGTGCCAAATAAAGAGTTGGATAGCGTCCATGATTGAACGACGTTTCGTCTGTGTGTGTGTGCTCGCCAAACAAGAGAGAGGCTTTGTTTGCTTTATATGCTTGATAACATTTGCTTTAATTGGGAAGAGTGTTGACCCGAAGGAAGCGATGTGATCGGCTGGCCCAACTAAGATTATAGGCCTCCGCCTATTCATCCACATATTTGAGAGACGATAGTTTAGTGGGGAACTCTTGAGCGAGAAGCTGTATCGTTTTCGAAATTCAGATTAGCCATGATTTAACCAATGATATTTAACATCTATAGTATGTTAGATCCCCAGTCATTGGTCCACTGGCGTGACAATTAGAAGTCATCTTGAATAGGTCAGTTTGTATGTTTAAGTAGGTGGGAGTGATTTAGTCCAAATATTTTTCAAGATGGCTGTTGGGTTGACAGGTGAGCATATTAGCCACTAACACCAAACGATTACTAAATTCCCTTTCATGCAATAACTTCTTATTGTTTCTGTTTGTGCATTCCCATGCTGCATATCAAAACAATCTAGAAAAATACTTAATTGCATCTAAAACATGATGTAAAGCATAAATTGAAACGCCAAATCGCCATCTTGAATAGGTCAGATTGAAGCTTTAATTTGCTACGCTCGCGCCTGTGCGGACGTATTTGAGATTGGGGATCTAGCCTATATCATTTGATCCAACTGTATATTTCACACAAGAGAATAGCCTATACAACCTGTCGTTCTCAATGGACAACTTATCATTCGAGCACTAGTTTATCGGAAGCACCTTCTCAGAAGAGCTTAGCTTGTGACAGGAATATGTCCACTATCATGCTTTATGAATTATCATTTTGAGATATATCCATGGAATACGTTAGTACAATGTTATAATCGAGAGGAAACGTGGGGTGCATAACGAAGACAATAATACATCTAGATGCCTAAACCAGGATTCGAACATGAGTTTATGAGGCTTGGGTGCAGCATCTCGAGTGCACTATTTTCGTACTTTCGGAATTCCACATATCCACACACAGGAAAATCCATATATTTTGGTTCAGTTTTCACCCTTCAATATAGATAAATAAAATTAAAATGTAAATTCTCGTTCATAGCTCAAAATTCCATTTGTCACATTATTTTTTTCTGCGAGTTCTCAAAGTCCGTTTCTTGTGACCTAACAGGACCAAAATTTGAAAAACAAATTATAAACGAAAATAAAAATATTCTCTGAGAAGACAAAACAACCATATTGGTCGATTGAAAAATTTAGACGTAAGCCTAGTTTGAAATATACGAATGCACTTTTTTCTGGCTATATTCATGACATTTTATAAAATGTTGGTTTCGAACTTGTTCCGGACCACGTGCAAGGCTAGGATCTATGAATGGGCACAATGACACGTGGTCGTCACTATAGTATCGGACTCTGCTGCTGGGAACGAGCAACTTCCGGGCTGTCACGGCTACTGTGAAGATAACTCGGTTCCGTTGCCTAATTGTGATAAATCTAAACGACAAACTTACAATTTGTCCGACTAACTGCTAGAGCCTTCTCGAGCAATGTGTGATGTCACATTTGCAGCAGCGCATTTCCCTCCGCGGGTCATGAACCAATCAGCGCGTTGCGTGTGCGTCTGGTTTCGAACAAGTGATAAAACGATAGCCTAGATTAGATTATGACTGATAATGGCTCCCACATTGCTAATTCACACCCTTATAAGGAAATCTAAGCTTTCGAGAAATGTTTCTGACTGGAACAAGTACTGGTACTTCTGGGACCAGGACCCTTATTCTATAACGTGCTGTGATAACTTGTCGGTCGAAACGAAACGAGAATTTCACTTTGGTATTCTAAGTTGTGTATTACATCATTAAAGAAATATCGGTAGAAGTGTTAAAAGTTATCTTTTAGTGCAAATATATTTCTAATAGCGAATGGCTTTTATACCTCCTTATTTGCATTCCCACTAACATTGTCGATCGACATTAGTGGGAAGGCAATACGGAGGGATAAAACCTATTCACTTTTAACGTTATTTGCACAAAAATATAACTTTTACACTTTTAAAGCCTTCTGTCAATGTTCCTTTAATGTAATACACAACCGAACCGTATATACAGCAGAGGTAAGTAATTACTATTTATTTTGGTACGATAAATATTATTTGAGGTAGCAGTTTTCTCTTGTTACAACTTACAAGACACCCGCGCCAACTTTAGTAAATAGACTCCCAGGGGTCATTCTGTCCCATTCGATTATGTAGGGTTATGATTCTATCATTTAAATTTGACACTATATGCATTCTCTGTCATATCTTGGGCCTAAATTGTAATGGTATTGCGTGAACCATTGTAATAACAAAAGTCTGTTGTACTATTGCAATATTGACATTATAAAAATACCATGTTTTGTAATAGAAGATAAACTTAAAAATAACAATGCATTAGATCTTGTAATACAACCTATTTAATTATTACAGCATGTTGCAGCTTCTTCCCACAATCTGCCGTGAAGATGTGGTTTTGTGTTGTGGTAAAGTACAGCATTAGAAAACTCTCCTGTTTGTTGGGATAAAATTATTGTATTAATATTGCGGTCACGCGTTTACGTATAGTCTACTTAGTACTTATACTTACAATCTCTATTAGACTGAAATGTAAGATCGAGATAATGATTGATGAACACCACAAATCGCAATCTTACAGATGATATTAATAATTACGCGTGTAATCCCTTTTTTATGTCAGTTTTAACGCTAAAGCAACTCTTCAAATGACACGTTATAGTGTTAGGCAGCCTATCACTTAAATAATTATTGAATAGGCCTTGGCATTAATTAGTGTGAATGCAATAAGCCTGCATGCAAGAACGTGGATTCATAATTATATCATTTCACTCTCGGTGTGTGGTTAACTACTTATAGGTTATCATTACCTACGCGTATAAGTAGAGGCACGTCGTTTTGCACAAGAGATGCGAGCGGTAATTAATTACAACTGTTAGAACGCTACAAGGGGTATTATTTTTTAAATAAGGTTCTCTATGACATGAGTCTACTTCTATTTTTAACATTATGTTCTTGCTGTATATCATCAAGAGTTTTTTTGACTTCAATACTTCAGTCAACTCAAAAGAAAAAAATTCTATACACCGGTTTTTGAAGATGATGCTCCAAAGTTCTTGCTTCAAAGTGCTGTTTTTACAAAGTGGATTTGAAACTATTTGCTGCGGCTTCAATCAAGGGCGGCGGCAGGATTTTTTTGTATGTGAGGCAATGGAGTTTTATTTACATCCCCCTGCAATGCTCAAAGTGGAAATAAAAATGTAGCTTGATGGTAGTATAGGACAAGCACGGGGTGTTTTTGAGGTGGGGTCCCACAAGCAAAATATTTGAAAATGTTTTAGAGTGCGTTTGGTTTGGTACTATTAAAAAAGTAGTAGGCCTAGACTGACGGAATGAAACTACCAAAGCAATAACACAAACTATTGAAAATTAAAGGGGGTTGAGTATCCCCTCATTGCCACCATGTGCCAACGCCCCAGAATAAGTCCACTGGATTGGGTGGATGATAATTGTGGATAATATTTACCAGTTCATTCTTGTTGCGAGGTAGTGAAGCTCCCTTCTCGATCTCGAATATCGATAGTGGATACACCTTAGGATTCTTGTGTAGGAACGGTCCATCTTGTCTTCTGATCATATCTAAGAAGTCTCTAATCACCCCCGGACTGGGGTACAACTCTATATCACTAGGGAGAATAAAGTGCGTGGTGGCCGACTCCCTCGCCACATTCCTGCCCACATTCACCGGGTACAAGATCTTCTTCTTGGACTTGTAGAGCATGGAGGAGGTGACGTTCTCCCAGGGTGGTGGCCTGGAGCAGTTCGCCCGCTCCAGCATCACCTTCTCCGCCGGCTGGATCATCTTGGGCACGTGGTAGCGCATCCCGAAGAAGATGTGGAACGTGACGTACTCGCTGACTAGGGGCGAGAGGCAATCGCGCGCGTAACGTATCGCCTCTATCGTGGGCGAGAAGTCTGTGCCGGGGGCGTGCATCGCTAGCGACACCGGGCCCTGCCACCGCTCTAACAGCGGCTTCAGGTTGTCCAGGAAGGTGTAGTCCGCGTGAGTCGTGTACGTCACACTCTCGTAACACCGGAACGTTCTCCGCGCAGGTACGTAATTGTAAAGCACCCAGAATTCGCTCTTTTGAGCCACCCGCGATTTTTGTTCACGTTCGTAGCACTTGATGATTGATGATGAGGCGGCGCCGGGCGTGTTGCCGTTGACTTCCGCCTCGACGGAGACGTCCTCGGGGGTGGCCGTCAACGCCTCCGACGCCACCTCCTTACCGGAAGTCGATTTACTCATTGTCGACGTGCTCAACGCGGCTTCCGGGGAGGATTCCTGTGGGATGATCTCGACGTTCTGTCGGGGCGAGGGCGGGAAGTTGTCGAGGGGTTTCGGGATGAACTCGTCTATCACCTGGTTCACGTTGTAGACGACGGAGCCGAGACTCCCCGAGTTCTGCCTCGTGGGGAGGTTCGTGCCCAGACCCGAGACGACCTCGAACTTGACCGACTCTTGTTGCGACGCCGAGCCGACCTCGTTGTTGTCTATCGAGGCGAGGTTGCGTCCCGACGCCTGCATCTCCTCGATGAAGACGACGCCGGCGCCGTTCTTTGAGGCGATGTTCGTAGCGACGTACAACAACACCACCACATTGAGAATGATGCTGAATCTGAGCAGGCAGTTTCTTCGCGTCAACATTGTCGATTGCATCGAATCGTTTAGAAGGCCGGCTGAGGTTTGAATGGGGACGTCCTAGGAAGGCGTCGTCTTCGGCCGCGACGACGTCGTTGATGGTGCGGATGACCTTGAAGAAGTGGACGCTTCATGCCAGGTCTCCTGCCATCCTCCCAGAGGTCACCTCAGCATTAAACCCTGCAGAGGACAAAGAAATACAGAGTCAGTCTAGCTCATACCGGGGGCGACACAGATCACGCAGGAAACAAGAGCACGGAAAACAATGTCAAATTAATTGCTTTTGTGAGGAGACTGACAAGAATGTAATTTTCTTAGTTTTCACTTTTCTGAAGGTTGAAAATACCATTTCCCGACCGTTTTATAACATTATTGAGATCTCAGTATGAAACAAGTTTCTCACGCAGGCAAGAGTTTGAAATCGCACACACCAAACAATCGACTAGTTTTACCCAGATAGAGCTAAGGAGTTTTCCAAGGTTTTCCTCAGTAAAGAAGCGAGAACTTCTACTGCGAATTCTATACAGATAAATTATAGCGAAACTGGAACATTTCCTTCCCATTTCCCAACTATCGTTTATAATAACATGCACGTGGGCAAGTTATCTCTGGTTGTGGCCTGAGCAGTTTCGTTAGGAAATTATTATGCTATACACTGCATGGTTACCTATTTGAGTTTATTTTAGATGCAAAGGCACAACGTTTTGATGCGGTGTGGTTTCCGACAAATGAGCCATGTCTTGATATTATAACATCCCGCATAACTTCATGAACTGGATGTTCTGAAAGGTCAGTTTCACCGCATTTCCGACGTATGGCTTTAGTACCAACAGAAAAGAGTACGCTATACACTATCGTTATACAGGTTTACCCATTTCTACTCTTTAAAAAAAAAATGGAATCGGTCTTTAACGTTGCGAACATAATTAATAGGTTTGTAAATAACATTCATGCGAAGGTAACTGCCAACTGGTACCTGGCTACAAATTCACACGTCAGGTATGAAGGGGTGGTATCATTAATTAAAGTGCACTTATCCGTATGTTGTAATTAATATTACCGATTGCATGATAAGAAAGTTGCAAGAGTGTCGTGGTAAAAAACAAACATTGTATGCACACTTGCAGTTTAATGTAATGAAACTAAACCGGATTTGTTAAGATTGACGCCTTGGTTGCAAGGTTGTATGATAGTCGACCAGTATGGAAAGTATCTTGGGTTCGAGTACCAGACAGAGACGTAGGTTACTTATGGTAATGTTAGATACCAGGGGAAGCTTGTAAGCATGTAGTGTTCAACGGTTAGAGTGCCCAAATATGAATTAACTCCCAAATGCGCATCTCTTTTCTGTCCGTCCGTCCGTCTGTACGTGTGTCACGTCTCACGATAAAAACGGAACATTACGTCCGACGTATTGACATGCGTTTTTTTAATGTTCGCATTGCCCTTCAACAAGGACTATACCGAATGCTTTGATGATCCTGTTTGAGGGGGAGTGGATATCAAGTAGCAACCCATGAATGTTTGGACCCGGCGCCTCCACCATTTCACATTTCATTTCATTTTCACCACAGTCCAAAAATTCTATTTTTTGATGCATCATCAATAAAAAGTAAATCAAGGGGTCTACTTATATCTACTATAACCTACTTAGTCCTTGATTTATTTCTGTTAGAGGGTGTACGTTTTGCTTATAATCGCAATTTTGACAAAATTCAGGTTGATTCGAAGGGAAAATATCTAGTTTTGTGTAATAAAAAAACTATTTTATCATACGTTGAATTAAATACCACCTGAACATGTTTTCTTATTTATAGCATGATAATTGCAGGTAGGATTACAATAGTTGCTATTACTAGAGCAAGACTAATATCCTCAGGAGTGTTTGAATCAAAGCGCGTGGATCTAATACACTCACTCTGCAGTCCTCGTTCGAAACCGGGTTAAGCATTGGATTCCGTGCTGACGGAGCCCCCGTAATATTTTACGAGATCGTGACTGGTCAACGAAGAGAATTAGTAAAAGTGGAATGGACTCGTTCGTGTTGTAGTTCGCCCCACCCACCCTTGTCGCAGTGAAATTGAACAGTATTTCGAGCGCCCTGTTTGTTGAAATACAGGAGTTCTGTTCTTCTACGCCGCTACGCTGTTGTCAGAAGTCCATGGTCAGAAAAACAACCTCATACAACAATGCTAAACGATTATCGTCTAATTCAAATATGAATTAGGGCTTACTATAATCTGATCAGATACACGCATTTGTGGTGAAAATAAAAGGCAGTTTTTGTTTTGACCAAAGCCGTTGAATTAGTGTAGAAAATAATTCAGAACCTCTTTCTTGTGGTGTACGTAGGCATATGCCTTTTAAAATATTTTGCTGCGATTTTTTTTTTTTTTTTGAGTTGCAGATTAAATTTTAAATGTAGGCTATTTTAGGGCTTTCAGAGGCAGACATTTGGGGTGTAAGCAAATTTCAGATTTGTTTGTGTTTTGTGGTGAAAATTATTAAAGCTTCCGTTATTAACAGTGAAATTTTGGTCCTCAATAAATGCATCCTACAATGACTATATAGTAAAACTTAGAATTACAAAATATTTATTATTTCATAAATCGTAGGGATGCACAAAGTTGCGATAACGTGATGTTATCACAACCAGTTATTTCCGATCATCAATGGGACATAAATTCCCAACAAATATATTAGAATATAATGTGTGAAGGAAGTTTGTTGTGACTTCTGTATTCATTCGAATACCTCTAAATAAGTGTGAAAAGTAACACGTACTAGACTATTCGAAGAAAACTTACATAACACACTTACTAAATGACTGCAGGTATGTGTTTAGAGAGAATGTGGCGTACGTTTAAAAACTACTTGATAATATAAATATATATTATAGAAACATAACAAACATTATCAACAACACATCAGTGAATAGATTCAATTATTTTTAGGAAGTGCAATGTTGACAAATTACTTCAGTTGATTTATGATTAAATATTAAATAAACACAGAGCAGCATGAAAAGCTTCCGAGCAAATCAAATTGAAAGATAGTAACTCGATCGATAATGACGTGCAAAGTTAACCGATTGCGTCATTGATTGATTTCGAAATCAATACAATGAAATGGGTGGAAATAAAACTGATAGTTTGAGAGAAAAACAGCTGACGAATAAACCTTTGTAAATTAGTTTTTAAAATAAAAATAAAATAAACCGAAAGTTTTCGGAAAATTATTTTGGTGTCAACGTGCACGCCCATTGCGTGTACTTTAGTTTTGTAAACGCAAGACAAGACTAGACAAAAACACTCGGTAATCATTGTTATCCACCCAGCCAAGTGACAAAGGAATACAAGAATCAGTAATCATTTATATTCCTACTTTGACAAACCAAATCGATGCCGTAACGATGTAAAACAAAATGTTGGTTGTTATTGGCTAACAGTCATGTGATACTATTTGGTAATGGTAAAGAGAAGACGGATAGTTGCAAGTCATCTAGTTCAGAACCTAGCTTGAGACGTATGTTCTTCATACACAATAGTTTGTTTTGTATGAGCGGCGCATTCTAAATTTTGTTAGGTTTCTACATTACAGATACAATTTGCAGTAATTATTTCTCTAAATTTGTTTATTAAAATGTAATTTCAAATTGTAAGTTAACAATAGTGTTTACAATTTGTAATGTCTTGTTAATAACTTCAAAATGAAAACTAACAAAATTGTGTACATTTTGTATTGTTTTGTTTACAGTACCTAAGTTATTAGAAGTACAACATTTAACAATATTATGGTTACTACACATACATTTCAAATTAATTTCACCTCCTATTTCGCGTCGTATATAACAACGCACAATTTGTATTTATTTAACGATACAGAATGTGACTAATGTAGCCGATTTGAAGTGTCAATAATTCAACAACTTCTTCTATGATCGTTATTGTTAGGTGTATACAATACAAAAAAATACCTTATTAGTTATTCTCAAATGCAGACAAACAACTCAATGGGTGTACAATTTATGCCTTATAAAACAGTTCAAACTGATTTATAATTTAGGAAAGTTTACAATTCCGTATAAAATAGTAAGCACTAAAAAGAGAATGTGATTTATAATAGGGTATTACAACATTGAAGAGCATAATATTTTAATAACATTGTTTTTACTTGTTTTCCTCCTAATTATTACATTTCGATTCCGTTATTCTGGAAACCGGGGAAATAAAGTAAGTAATGAACTCGGAACCCGCTTCTATAACTCACGCAAGAATGAAATACTCCCTTCATTTATCTGCCAGCTCTGTGTAGGAAACTTGTACAGCAAATAACTCCTCGTCAACCGAGACAAGAGAAATGAACGCCACTCCAAGAGTCATTTTTTGTAAAAGAAAGAAAAACAGGTTGAGAGGTAAAGAAGTGAATATGTTAATATTGTGACAATAGGAAGTATCATTTACCACCACACGTTGGCTTAGTGTCTTGAGGGTATAGAAAGCTAGGTGACTTATACAGGGTAAAGCACACGTCGCATAGAGAATGGCAGATATAAGCTCTTCGTTCAACAAGTCCTTTGGACGATTTTACTAGTTTGTTTGACCAATTGAAAATTGTCTCTTTAGAATCTATACTAACGATATTTAGTGTACTTTTAGCTATAATTAGATATAAGTTATAGATTGTTAATTTTTAGTTTCGAGAAAAATGAAAATTTAATAAGGCATGTGGGGAATCAAAATATAATGAGATCAAAATAAATCCCAAAATTTGCTAATTTTTTTATATCTTCATAAAATAGTTTTCAACTCGAAATTTATTTTTGTAAAATGACATAATTTGAGGCTTACCTAATTCTCAAAGTTACTCAATTCGCAAAGGCAAAGTGCATGTATTATTAACTTATAAGACATTGATATGTACGTCGCTCCTCAGAGAAAATCTTCAGGAATAATTCGGAATTTGACATGACAGAAAAGTTTGAAAATCTCCTTGATTATGTGTCATAAAATGAGCCCTCATTTCCACCACGTCAACTCGAAGATAGCTCGGTAGAACGACGAAGTCTACGTGAATCGACTGTTAGTCACCTGACTTTCATTATAGGGGAACTAGAGCTAGGGGTGCATATATAATCATGCTTTCTCCGTGCATTTCATACACACGGACGACGACGAATGAAGGGAATTTGAATACCAGAAGAATACATTCATACAACACACGTTCCAAAAAATCAAATTGAACACTTCCACCTCGACGACGACGACGACGACGACGACGACGACGACGACAAGTATATAACATTTTTCTATCTTGAATCTTAAAGGTGATTTTGAAAGTTAAAAACTAAAAATAATACGAAGGAATGCCCGCTGTAATGTGCACATCAGTGTACCACTATAGGTTATAGGTGTGAGCTACCCTATTCAAGCGACTAAAAATATAAACCAATAATTAACAATCAATGGTACAAAGTACCCAAAATAGGGAGCGAAGCTTGCCATTATGATAGAACGTTACCATATAACATGCATAACAATTTAATACTAATAATAATGATATGTCATAATAACGTTAAAATATCTTTGGTGGAGGTGCCGGGTCCAAAAAATTATTTTTGGTTTTTTTGGGACCCCGTCCCCCAGACCCCCAGGGCCACCAAAAATATTTTGACATCGCCGAAGAGAAATGTCAAGAAAAAATGCATATCAATCTGGGGTTACGTTCGGTTTCTATCGTGAGACGTGACACGCGCACAGACGGACGGACGGAACAGTGCTGCAGATCGGGGGCCTTCGCAGTTCGCTCTTTTATTATCATAGTATGGGATGTCAATGGAAAACAAGCCCAGCATTCGTTTACAACCTTAAAATAAACCTTAAAGGGGCTAAAAACCCCCAAAAAAATATTTTTACCACGTGATCTATAGCACAATACTACACTTAAATGACCGTTTAAAAAATTATATCTTGTAACTGTGATTTAAAACGAATTTTTCAATTTTTCGGATCCAGAAATTTACGAAAATTAGTGTTTTGGGAAATTTCTTAAATCGACTTTAACCCGTTTCTTTTTTGGTCCGCATAGATACAAGAGCATAGTATTAATCTAAAATGACCATTTTTTACATCGTGTCTTGAAACTGTGCCCAAACACGCAAAATATGCATTCCAAAATCACACCCCATCTTGGTAATCAGCATATTTTGACCAAACTACTTGCCCAAATTACAAAACAAAATATAGGGAATTTACAGAAAAGGCTGCAGAGTACGTCAATAATGGCCAATATTTTTTTGGATCAAAATCCTCCAAGGTCACGGGGCATAAAGATCGTCCCCATGTTATTTCTTATGGGAGATTTTTGCCGATGGGACCTAGCTCGAAACATGTCATGTTTGACAATTTTTTGGGAGGTCATGGTGGCCCCAATAATTTTTCTGTTGATTGCTAAATTCATAACTAGGTAGCCCGAATGAAATATATTTTTTGAGTTTAGCGGTTAAATACCCCTTTAAGTAAGGATTGCGGGGAGCGAAGCGACACCCTCTCGAGTTAATCCTACCTCCAGTGGTTTCGAAGCTTCAACTTGTTACAGACAGGGTATATATAACGTGAGTTCCTTTGTTTGTTTTCGTATTCTGTGTAAGAAGTGTTTGTTTGTTCACCCCTGGACGCCCTGTCCCTGCTTCCACGCGCCACCACAGCGAAGCGTCGCGATGCCAACGGAACTAGGGCGTCGGTCGAGAGAAATAAGTAAATTGACTCTGTTTGTTTGTTCACCCCTGGACGCCCTGTCCCTGCTTCCACGCGCCACCACAAAGCGTCGCGATGCCAACGGAACTAGGGCGTCGGTCGAGAGAAATGAAGTAGTAAATTGACTCTGTTTTACGATGTTTGAGATTTCATGCCAAGATTTCTTCACCGATTAGCGACACAAATAACAATGTTGGTAGCACTTTGTTGTGTTGGGTTTTATGATTTCAAGCCCTCGGGATCTAAAAATATGTTTCTCATTATAACGCGCTTTTAACTGGCTATATCCATGCTATAATACATACCACACGCAATGGTGCTTCAACTTATATATTTTGGTGCATTTGGCAGGAAGCATCCAATGTATAACAGGTTACATGGTTACCCTAAAGCAGTAGATATGTACATTTTTTGAAAATCAGCCCGAAAAAAATTTACGGATATTGTAAATTTTCTTCTTTTAACAAAATCCGAAATCGTAAAAAAGCATTTAAAAAGCATGACTGTAAAATAAGTTTGAGAAAAGGGTGACCGCATAGAGTCCATCATTTTCGCTTCTGTGACCACTGTGTAAAATTTCAAACAACTGTGGAGTCAGTCAGCCATACGAACAGGAATTTACCTAAAACGCATCTCCTATCTTCTTATAAAATGATTCGCTCAGCTCGTTCAACGAATATTCCTGGTGGTGATAGTAATTACTTTGATACCGTCTCTCTCGGCGACGTGCAATCGAGGCAAGGTCTACACAAGAACATTGCCATTGATGGTTCGGGTTTCGGAAATTGAGAAGCTCATTTTGAGCAAAACACGACCAGAGGCGAAATGAGGCGAACTCCAATAACCATCCTAGCAAGACAATTTTATTAATTTCCCATCGCATCAGATTCATGTCGGCAATATAGAAGGGTAGAGAAGAGGGATCAGAGCTGGGATTATAGGAGAGAAGTAAACAAGCTTCGGTCAGAGTTGCCGCAAATTAATCTATATAGAAAGCGCACTCCCCATACTTAAGTCGATAAGTCGAATCGAATAAGCCCCGGAAAACGCTCTAGAGTTTAATATTTTAAAAATGCGGATTTGCGTTTAATTCATAATACCGGTCTGCCTAAAACGGATAACCTACATTTAAACCGTTATACCTTAGGAGTGTTTACAAGCATGGAGGTATAAAGTCAACAGGCAGAAGCTAAAGTACCAAAGTCCTCGTTCGTGCGTGTATTACGCTCATTTCCATACAGGTAAACATACTCACACAAGGCAGTACATTAGTGAGACTTCTTAGAGAGAATAACGGGTTCGTTCATCAACAGTGAATCCTCTGAAGACTTTTCCACTCAAACGTTGAAATAATAGAAATCGTACGATGCCCGCTGTAGGGTACAACATCAGTAAACCCGGTGTGAACCCTCTTCAGGTGACTTACTATGGGTTATTAGGGCGTTACGGTAAATTATTGTGAACGATATGTTTGAGACGTAATCCTACTCTAACATGAACCGAGTGAGTACGGCGTTATTAAGTAAGCAAGTCAATTTTATTAATTTCCATCGCATCAGATTCATGTCCTACAGGGTTGGCTTGGTCGCTTTGATTAAAGTCCCCCACTGAAAATCAGTTATATAACTGAGTGGGCAGACTCTAAATAAATTTATTTATTTATTTATTTATTTAATATGCTGTTGAACGTTCCTCACTAAGTAATCGAAAACATTGGCAGATAAAAATTGTGAAGTAGAAATATAGAGAAGGGTAATAATAGGGTAAAGGTTATTAATAGTTGGATTACGATTTTAGGCGAGGGTGGAAAAAAGGAAAGGAAAATATACGTGTAGATGGATTTGTGGGAAAGACGGAGGAGATTGCATTTAAAAAGTCAAAAATAAATGTTCAACAATTGAATTCACAAAGTCCATTAATGCATATATTACAACAAATCATCATCTTCATTTCCATGGGGCAAGTTGCGTTTTGATCCAAAAAACATAGAAAGTGCAACGTGTACGTGCAACCAAATTTAGAAAATAACAGTCGAAAATATTTTTTTGGACAAGTTGCTTTTTAAATCTAGGGTAAAAACCAATTAATTTTATTGGCTGCTGACCAACCAATGTTGGTTGACCACATGGAAATATATTTTAAATATTAAGTAATTACATTATTGTTATGAAGGTAAATGGTTTTGTAAAATAATGACTTAGCCTTGAGAATTGAAAAAGTTAGGTGTTATTGAAAAGGGTATCAAAAATGGGACTGGAGAAGAAGTTAGTTATAGTTATTGGGGTTTTAGGGCACAAAACAGTAAGAATAAAGTGCAAATGCAAGGGGATCCTCAACCTAAATGCGTAGATTGAGAGCTACTGAATTATGTAGCACCCCTATCTATTAAGGTTAGCTAAAAAACCTACCAACGTATGCACGCACCGTGCGTATCAGTATGTTCATTGCTTCAATGACATGACAAGACTAAGGCTGCCTGCAATACAGCCCTGAGCGAGCACACACATCACTAATTCTCAGTAACCACGCGGTCGCTTAGATAACACTGACCGAGTTCGGAGACCACTCGGACATGACGAAACGAAACCAAGTGAAGGAAAGAGAAATTTAGCGACTTCAATGTCGCCTGCCGAAATCATTGCCAAGTTGTCTGTCAGTCATTAGAGATGGATGGATGGATGGCCCGTGCCAGGTTCGTGACATTCGTTGATTTTAAAGTTCATGACATGCACTATTCATGCAGCCTTAATCATGATAATGTGATTAAAACTGCAATAATGAATAAATGTACGCCCCTATCGTAGCAGTTATTTAGCAGTTATCGTTTAAAAAAAAACTTTTTGAGATTCTAAAAATTTAATTTAGTTAGGATATTTGTGGGAAAAGTGCTATAGGTGAATTAGAATTTAATTCTTACTCATTTATATGTAACTGAAATTGGTGGAGAAATTTGAAACCTGGTATAAATAGCATGCCTGCCTCCCCTTATTTTTTTTAAATTGGTTACTATTGTCACATTGCGCTTCATTTTGGTGCACTGGTGCTACGTTTAAATAAAACATATTTTTCGTGCGTAATCAGGATACATGCGTATAATCACTAATTAGTTAATTATAATTAAATTGAGTCCAGCCTGCTGAAGGAAGGGTCTATACAATAATGGTACATTATGAATTGGAAAATAATTTAGAGTAATGCGGAGGGTTAAACATTGACCCCGGTCAACCATATGTGTACTTGGCCTTGGGTTTCTGCACCATGGCAGGATTTCCAATCAATCAGATTGTTTTAAATTTCTCGTGGGAAACCTGCATATGCCCCTAGGTATGGATTAGTACAATTGTGAAAGGATATTCGTGGGATGTTGAAGAGTACTCAATCCCTTGTAAATGCGCATTAACGACTGAGGAAAACCTCGGGAAAATCTTCAGTCATGATTGCCGGTCTTGACGGGATTTGAACCCGGGACCTTACGAATCCGAGTCTTGAGCTATATGCTTGAGACACCACTATCGGTTAATCAGATCAAAGAGTTACTTTTAACAAGCGACGTGTAACTGCTTCAATCACTTCATAATTGTCTAGGTATTCTTAAAAAAGTTACTTAGTTACGGCAGAATTTTATCGAAAAAAAATATTCGTTCAAATTTACGAATTCTCTTGCATTATTGGAGAACACGCGACCCACGATGGAAAAATAAAATTAAACGACATTTTCCTGTCCTTTCCTCGGGGCTGTAATTAATTAATTAACGATGGCGACTCAGTTCTGAGCTTATAAAACACGGAGCCACTTGAAAATTCCATTAGGTTCGACCAAACGCGTTACATATTTATCGTTGTCATTCCGTTAAGGTCGCCCATGCACGCTTCTATCGAAAGTTAATTCAAAAGAAATGAACCAGCCACGAAATGCGAACTGTGCATTATTAAAACCACCCCGTCGGTGGGGGCGGGTCATACTTTCTGCATAATTCATTGCTGTATCGCATCGCATGATGGTAAAGTTTTCAGACTTACTTCGACTGACCAAATTTATGAGCTTGATATTCCCGGAATACAAGGGGGAAGTTCTCCTCCCTTCATCCACCTGAGCCCACACATAAGTCTCCCCACCCCCCACCTTGTAACCAAGATTGATTGGAACAAGGAGGGCGGGTCGCGAAGAAGCAATTCTCTTACTTGGATATTACAGACGAACAGCCTCGGCATGTAGAACGAAAGGAAATGGATCCATTTAGACTTTTAATGTGTTTCTCTTATGAAAATATGTCAAAATAGCTTCGCAAATAAGTAAAAGGTCTTCTTCGCGTGTAGCTTTTTGAGAGCCTTATTGAATAACTTTTTCTATAGAAAAATGTCGTTTTGAATGTTTGTCATGGGGAATGAGACGTTATTAATTCGATAAATTTATCGTATACATTTCATTTATATCAATAGAACGGAACGCCTACTCCATCTTGAAAGAGGCAACTCTTAGCAAAGCGACGTCTATAACATCAAGTGGCCGTAAACAAAAGAATCTGCAAGTTAAATTGAATTACAAATCTAGTTATTGAACGTACACAACAACTTTGTGAAGAAATTACATTTTCTACTTTTACCTTTTTCATTCCATCACGTTAATAGTGTACATTTTCTGCATTCAAACATTGTTGTTTCCATTTATCTTTTGTTGCTAAATGTTAATTGGATGTTAATTCTTGTTCAATTCTAATTCACTTCAAAAGTACCTTACCTTATTACTCTTTGTAATTAATGTTCTAACTGTAATAAGAGCACAAACTAGAAGTAGTTTTAATGACGTTCCATAAATTGAGTAGTTGCATAGAATTATAGCCAATTACTATGTCAACAAGTGTATGACTTAGGACAATAAACCTACATCTACAACGTTATACATTATTAATTCCACATGCACAGGTTTTCTTGAGCCAGATTTTTACTATTATTATTTATTTTAGAAGTTGTACAAAATATGATATAAAATTAAAATTTCCAACTCCATACAAAGTTAGAAAAGGGTCATGGGGTCACAGTCACACACAGTCACTAAGTGTCTACTATAGCTTACTATGTCAGATGGTTACGTTATATTTAAAAAACCACGTTATAAAATACAACTATTTATAAATAAAAAAAAGATAACAAATATTTTTATAAGTTTTTGTGCCAATAAAAAACACGCAACACAAAATCAGCACGTTGTCCGTCTCATCTATGTTATGCAAGAGAGAATTGGGTCTAGGTCCTACTTGTGTTCCTAGGTCACTCACTAGTTGTTGTTCTCTGATTGGCTATTACTGGTTTTCGTCGTCATACAACAGGTTATTTCTTTGTAAAGACAAGAAGTCCTCGGGTTACGTCATAAGTGACAAGACATTGTCCTAAATAGCAAAAACACCGTTACAATGTGTAATTGAAATCGATGATGCTCTTGACTCTGCGAGGCTCGCTTCTACGTCCACGTCTGGGAGTAGAGGGTGAAAGTAGGTGGGCAGACAGCTGGTATGTCCGGTTGGTGTTGATATGCTAGAAGAACACGTGCCACCCGGCGAGCGTGGACGGCCACACCTTACGGGTAAACACGGCGGCGTTTCAAAATATCTCGAATATCTCGGAGTGGACGACATCTAGGTAAAGCATGACTGGGTGTGAGGAAAACCCGCACGATCTAGCACTTAATAACTAACTCACTGTACTAATGATTCAATATTTATATATTAGAGAATCACTTACACATATAGGTAGAATTGATCAAGGTATATTTTTTACGATTTCTGCAATGTTTTATTTTAATTTTAACCCTAATTTGTTGGCATAAATGTTTCATGATCGTTTTTGTTATTTTATATTTAAATTGTATTGTTAAAATGTTCCTTTGTTCAACCTCAGTTTGAGAAAGACACTCGATTAGTGTCGAAATATTACTAATAAAGTGTTTATCATAAGAACAGTGTATGTCTAAATAATTACAATTAAACAAGGTATATTGTGTTATATGGTGTAATTTTTTTTTTAAACGTGACCTGGTATTGAACCCGGGTCTCCCAATTATTGAAACTTGTTGAGTGTGTGTGCGTTCTGAAGACAGTATACAGCAACGAATCTGCTACCTTTGTGCTGGCTATCTACAAGACTAACTACAAGTTTATAACATACATTCGTAGGGAGCGAAGCTCACCTAATGCAACACGTTTTCGTCTATTCGTCCGTCTGATGAAAACCGAACACGACATCCGATCGACACGCGTTGTTTGTGATATTTTTATTTTAGATTCATTTTTAGATTAAAAAGAATAAAACGGAGTGTCATTTGACCCACGGAGTGAAGGGGTGGTACTAGCATCACCCAAATTTGACCAAACGAAAAACCCGGCACCTCCACCAAATTCTATTTTCTGTGAACTCGATATGTGTACATTGTAAATATTTAAGTTTTTGTAATAAAAAAGTAACAAAATAATAAAAATAATAAATAATAAAAAAACAGCGAGATATTTATGTCCGCACATAACGTATTTGTATTTCTGTACCCTCTCAATTTTCTCGGCACCTCCACTAACAACCATATTTGAACGGTGGAAAGAAACGCTCTACTATTATACTTGTAATGTATTCTTTTTCTAGTGTCCCCATTCCGTGCTTGTTAACAACGTACACCAACCATATTTTGCTTGTATGAACGAGAGATTATTGTGCATGCAAGTTATTAGTGGTGCGACAATTGCACGCGCGCTTTTCTTTGTTTCTTCCTGAACACGTCGGTTAATAAAACTAGCGCACGTGCCAAAGCTGAGAATGCTTATCATTGGCTAGTCGATGAAGTGGGTCTTGCCTTCGGAACTCTATTTCTGGTTTATCGACATTATTTTTTACCGCGCCTACGTATTGACGGTGACTAAGTCGACGAACGATCTATGTGTAATGCAATGTCCCATATTGAAGATTAGTAAAAGATTCGACTTTCAAATAGGGATTATTTACAGTTAATTTAATTTTAATTTAATTTCGCAGCTTTGTGGAGGATAGGCTACGTTGTTTTTAATTACGTCCATACCGAATGAACTAGACTAGTTCTTAGTTGGTACCACAGAGAGTACACTATTATGGTTGGTACCAACGAGGTAGAGATCATAGACTCGTCATGCAGCTTCCAACGTTCTGATTCAACAAAGAGTGTAAGAATAAGGCGTGAATGTGACAAGTATGGCCTTATCACTTAGTATCAATCATTATCGTTCATTTACTAGATGTAGACGTAAATTATGTAAACTAGGAAAACGCTAAAGTCCCGCCGCGTTGATGGATGAGCTTTTTAAAGTTTTTAGTTTGCGTGGGATATCTTTACTTTTGCAAGTGCTTTGTTTTGCTGCCTACGCATTGTAGGTGATTGTTGTCAAGTTTCTATTAATTGGATGAGCGTAGCGAGCGTAGCGAGCGAAGTGAAGACTTCAATTTGACTTTCTGTTTTTTTGTTTGTTTTTCACTTACGTTACCCCAAGAAAAATAGCTCGGGTGTTTTGTTTTTTGTTAGTTTTTCTGTCTGTTTGTTCGCTCTCTACCGGGCAAACGGCATATGCGATCTTGATGAAAATTGGAGGGGACCTTCGAAATCTCTGAACTTAGACTTGCTACGTTTTGGGTACAATCGAAGAATATTTCTCATGAATATCGTACTTTTACGATTTTTTCCGATTTTTAGTGCGATATTTTCGTGACATTTGGGCCGATTCTGACGAAACGGGTGGGGCTACAACGTTCATATTTCACACGGACATTAAGGTAATGTGATGTATTGCTTTCTGAAAGAAAAAGTTGAAAAAGTTAACCAGAATCTATAGAAATAAAGCTATTGATTTAAGTTTTTTGATGTTTTGTGCAATATTTTCGTGCCATTTGGGCCAATTTTGACCAAACGGGTGGGGCTACAACGTTCATATTATACATGGACCTTCCGGTTCTGGTGATGTAGTACCTTTTGAAAGAAAAAATTGAAAAAGTTAGCAGAATCTATAGAAATTAAAGTTTTAATATAAGTTGTTTACGGTAAATTATACCAATTGACAAGAACAATAGAAACTTGAAAACAATCACCTACAATGCGTAGGCAGCAAAACAAAGCACTTGCAAAAGTAAAGATATCCCAAGCAAACTTTAAAAGCTCATCCATCAACGCGGCGGGACTTTAGCGTTTTCCTAGTTGGTATTATTTATCGTAAAAAACTTATATTAAAAGAATTATTTCTATGGATTCTGGCTAACTTTTACAACGGTTCTACATCACCATAACCTTAATGTCCATGTATAATATGAACGTTGTAGCCCCACCCGTTTGGTCACAATTGACCCAAATGGCACGAAAATATCGCACAAAAAACTTATATTAAAAGCTTTATTTCTATAGATTCTGGCTAACTTTAAAAAAAAAAATTCAAAATGTACTACATCACCATTACTTTAATGTCCAAGTGAAATATGAACGTTGTAACCCCACCCGTTTGGTCAGAATCGGCCAAAATGTCACGAAAATATCGCACTAAAAATCGAAAAAAATCGTAAAAGTACGATATTCATGAGAAATATTTCTTCGATTGTACCCAAAAACGTAGCAAGTCTAAGTTCAGAGATTTCGAAGGTCCTGTCAAATTTTCATCAAGATCGCACATGCCGTTTGCCCGGTAGAGAGCGAACAAACAGACAGAAAACAAAAAAAAAAAAAACACCCGAGCTAAATTTTTTGGGGGGTCAGTGAAATTGAAGTCTTCGCTTCGCTCATCCAATCAAATCTTAGTACAAATAAAATATTTAAAAAAAATGAATATAACTATCACAAATACGTACATTTTATTGAAGAACAATGTTTTACAATAAACCGTTAGAAAGGGATTTTGATAATTTTGGATTCGGTTAAAAATTAAAACAGTATGTTTTGGAGCCCGTGAAATAATTATGTCACACTCACATAGGTATACACTTTGTACTTCTTATGGTGACCACGCATATGCCGGTATCATGTAGCTCCCGTCCCCATCCGACATGAGTGCCGATCCTTAGAGTAACAAGGTGTTTACATAGCGTAGGTACACACTACACAGTACGAGGACCGTACTAAATACCGTAGCACACTCAGGGGCTTACGCAAACTATAGCCGAATGTGGGCATGGCTTCTTCATACGGAAATAGAAGAAAGTGTTCTAGACGGTTACACACACACAATTCTATTTGGATGTAGGGTAAACGTCATCCTACTAAGCTGATGAATTCCTCATCCTACGCCTTGACTTTTGAAATACATCGAACCAAATCTGAAGAGTTTCGTACGTTATACCTGTGGCAATACATAAGGAAAGAACAATACAATATCAAGGAAAAGATTTAGCTAAATCTGAGAACATGCGAACATAAAATTTGTTTCTAAAATCGTGTTTAGGGTTACTCGAGTACATACTCTTCAAAATTTAAAATCTGCATACCTTATTGTTTCTCGAACATCTATGTTAGATGAATCGAGTTGAAAGTTTAGTAAATGTAAAATAATGTGGATCCATTTCGTCTGAAAACGTGAAAACCGTATGTTTCTTCGTTCGTCTGAGCATAAGATTGGTCCCGCCTACCGATGATCGTGTAGCCTATACCGGCCTACCTACCGGTACCGATACGGTTTTATTTTAATTGATTGTTAATTAAATACTAACATAATACATGTGCGTCAACACCCTGTTTAGTTTCAATTTGTTACAAGGTTTCAATCAATCAACCAAGGGTTTTATTTTTATGACACAGCAACTTTTCAAAATCAATTGTAGTTGTACAGCTAACTATAGCTCAGGGGGCTTTATTTGCAGACAAAGATTATTGCAAAAAACTTATTAACCTCGAAACTGTTACTAAACGAATAGAAACTAGTTTTGTATAGTTTATATCTGTAGAAGTTTGGTACGAGTATTTACCAATAACCACTAATTATTTATACAACAGCTTATAATTTATTGAAGGAGTTGGCCTATCGAGGTAACAATTATTTTAGCATATTAGACAATACGAAATCCGAAGAATGTTACGAACGATATGTGTAGGATACTAAATTAACTAAGTTTGTTTTGTTGGGTTGCTTTCTGTCAGCAAGCAGAAGGTACCAACGCTGGCAGGCCGCTATAGTTTCATCTACGATAATTATCTTAATTAACTACCTGAATGTATGCGAATACTTTAGTTGGCCCACGCTCTCGTTTTAGAAAACCAATTTGGCAACTTAAAATATACCCGTACGAAATATAATATTTTTATCGATTACTTTCTTAAATGAAATCTATGCTAGGCATACATAACACGTAATTATTTTTCATCCGCGAGATCATGTGTAAGATTCATGTTCTGGCTAATCTGGTTTGGAAACCTCACTTACGCATATATTATAAATTATCTGAGAAACCATGCGTGTACCTACGAGCTGGAGACCACGTACACCATTTCCTCGACAGATAAAAATATCGTAATCGAAATTAAATTGGAGCACTTTTTCTTCGCAATTACATATCGGGGACCTGAATTCAAAAATATAATTTATGATCGCGAAAACGAAAACGACAACGATGACGTAATGAATTCGTCGACCGCGATTTCGTAAATGTTTGTCGCGTTTTTTTCTAGAACTATTTCCAAGATTTAGATTGCGATCATTTCAATGCCCTCTATGTTTATCTTGGCCGATGACCATGTTGATTCTGTATCTCTGTGACGTCATATTCATTAATGTCGTTTCCTGTCGTTTGCTGGTCACAAACCGTGGACAATTTTGGCCAGGATTTACTTCCAGAGATCATGCCAAGATCGTGTGGTTGGAAATTTTATAGACATGAGACGATTATTTTAAAAGAGTCGCGTCATGGTCGATCGATTGTTGATAATCTTTCCATGGCAACAAAACAGGTGCTGCGGTATCAATGACACATCTAAATTTAGAGGAACGAGCAACGAGCTACTGGGCTCATCTCATGTGGTAGGAAAACAGAATTATATACAGCTCGCAAGTTATCAAAGGAGTAGTCCTATTTATGTTCGTTCCTTTAAAAAAAACATTTTTTGGTTCGTTTGCCTCAAGTGCTCCGAAAACGAAACTCACATTAAAGTAAAACGGAATTTAAATTAAAAAATAACTTTTCTTTCTTCTTCAGTACCTCCCAGAAAACTACTTGAGGAACGGAAATTTGATATTTGAAAAGAAAAACGCATTGTTATTCGTGTAAGTGGAAAACACTCAACCCCAGATATTTCTATACGCAACTAACTTCCTAGATGTACACGACACGACACCAACCAGACAACGTTACCAAGAGTGGGTTGTGTTGTTTTTAATTCGGATCTGGCAACATTTCGGGGGTAGTAAATAACGCGGACTTTCTAACTTCTAACGAGCCGTGACAAATAAGTTGTACTAACATGAATGTGGCTGCAAACGAATCATTGAAATCAGAAATACCTGCATTACCTACTTTCATTATTCAAGTTATGTACATAACCATGCCAAGAAAGGCACAACCACCTCCACACATGTAACACAGAGTGTCTGCTAACAGATTAGCCCAACGGTCGTGCAAACATTATTGTTGTGAGATTTTGGGAACTATATTTGCATCAGGGGTTATTGGTATGTTAGATTTTTTTACTCATTACAGCTGTTAATATGCGACCAAGGTTCCAAACCTATGAAAGCAAATTTTAATTTAATACCCAATTTGGCAATTATAAATAAAAAGCTAGCACTATATGAAATTTGGCAGTGTATTCCAATTCAAAAAAATCTCATTCGTTTATGTCATTATTATGTCCAGCCTTCAGGGGTAGAATGATCTGCCCAGGGGTTACACTAACTCGTAGGGTGGCTATAAAGGGTGTCTACCCCGTGGCCTCGATGATGATCGCGTCGTAAAACCACACAATCGTTATAACGATGTTTGGCGCTATAATATCAAGTTAACGATGGTAGTAGACACTATTTCACGAAACAGTTAATAATTGGGAGGCCCAACTACGTCATAAGAAGCAACCATTAGTATACGTGTGCACATGCAATATACAGTTGAATACACACAAAAACACGTTGCACAATTTTAAATGACGTGTATTGGAGGTACACTTAATCAAAATTCTTGGAAGATACTACCTATCATGTAGTATGTCTCTACTTCCGCAGTAAAAGGGGATCAACTATACTGCATACTCATATATACACATATACAGACTTATTGTTCGTTTAGTGGGATCACAAAACTAACAATAATCTGACTGATGGCTTCGATCTCTAAATGTCTGCAAATATGTAAAAATGTTTGCTTTTGGTTTTACACGCGATTTGCGAGGTATTCGGTGCGAGAAATAATTAGGCAGTCGTGGTTCGCCCATGGAGATAATTGATCGCTATTGTTGAGACGAGTGCCCTTCAACCCTCTAGCTGCAAGACAGTAGAGATGGGGTGGATTTCAAAGTATGTCTTGTTGGATGCAGAACAAAGCAAACATCAAGATAAATTTAATTAGAACGATCTAGAAGGGACCCCCATAGTCTTTATTGAAATCAAATAGAAGTGTTTCCTTTGATGGGAATTGTTCGTTAATTTATTATTAAATTAAATTATAGGACTTGTCACGTTAAAAAGGACGTCGGCGTTCCGTACCTAAAGCCTACACCGAATTCGTTCGAATACACATTCAATACGTGAAGGTGGATGCATGCACAAAACATATCACACAAACACGAATTGTGATGGTACCATTTCCTTCGCAGCGTCCTTCAATTGACTGCCGAGTGTCTACTGGTAGAATACCACTCATCAAATTTTGATAATTGATATGTATGTTGACAACATGTAAAACTAGTCTATGTCGAATGGCAATGTGTTACTGGATGGACATATAACCAATGGGTATGTGCTATGCTATAGTAAATGATTTATCAATATATTTGGTGACCAAGAGATGGCTATAATGGAAGTCTGTCAGTTGAAAATTGTATCACTATTGGAAACCAGTCAATTGAGACAATCATGAGGGTTGTAACTGGTAAATATTGACATTTTGGTACGTAGGCCTGTCACTGGTTAAAAAATAATCAATTTTTGAATTTACGTGTGTGGCTATTGAAAGTCTGTCAATTGACACGAGGCTTTTAAACACCGTCAATTGACACGTGTGGTTATTGAAAGTCTGTCAATTGACATGTGAGGATTTTGAATACCGTCAATTTACATGTGCGGCTATTGAAAGTATGTCAATTGACATGTGAGGCTTTTAAAACCGTCAATTTACAGTGGCTATTGAAAGTTGTCAATTGACACGTGTGGTTATTGAAAGTATGTCAATTGACACGAGGCTTTTAAACACCGTCAATTGACACGTGTGGTTATTGAAAGTCTGTCAATTGACATATGGGGCTTTTAAATACCGTCAATGTACATGTCCGGCTATTGAAATTGTCTGTCAATTGAAACGTGTGGTTATTGAAAGTATGCCAAGCATCACGTGTGGTGGAATTAGTCAAGCCCTAAAGGATGTTGGTCACATAATAGTCTCACCGCGCGTAGATGCTGCATTAAGGGTTGGCGGGGGTGGCGTTGGGGGTGGGGGTGGGGGTGCGTGGGAACATTTGCGCAGGGTCGCGGCCATCGACCGCGCGAACAATTGCCTTTCAAACACCTCGGTATAAATACATGGACATTAAATTGCCACGGATCTGAAGATGCTTACGGCTTATCTTAGGCTCTGGCTCCTATGGCTCCGATACTATGATCAGGACCAGGGACCCGAAATACGCTAGTTTTCTGCCTAGATTGTCTGGTTGCAATAATAGGTGTCCTGTATCATTGCTGTGATCAGTTTTTGACTTGCTATACAATCATCAATATTTATATATCTGATATATTCCTAATTATATATTAGAGTCAAGAATTTTTGTAGTAAATGGTTATCAAGATTGAACAGAAGAATGGAGATTTGTGAATGGTGGTTTCTTCCGCGAAAGTTTGATTATTCCCCAATTTGCTATTTTGTAGTGGGATTCGTCTAATAAATAATTTCTTTTTATTTTTCTTTTTGACGTTTCTTCTTTCCCCTTTTATTTTATTTTTAAATTTTCCACCTTTTTATATTTAGTTCATTTCAATTAAAGTCACTTCAATATTGTTAATATCCAATTTAAAATATTCTGCTATAAAAATTGTTGCCTAAATTACTTCACATTGTTTTGTAATATTTTTATTTCAAACTCTGGTTAACTACTGTTCATTTTTGTCTGCATTTATGAGATTAGTTTTATTTAGTTGTCCTCCATTGTAAATTAGTTTGTAACTGAATATGACGACGTTAAAAATAAATAAATAAATAAGTGAATAAATATCTGTACTGGTTGCAGACTCCGATACGTATGGTAGGGACGCGGACCCGAAACACTGCATGGTTGCATGATTCCGATACGTACATGACAGGGACGACACGACGATTTCAAGCTTACAAGTTAACGCTATTAGAATTTCATGCTTTTTCTTCACAAATAGATTACATAACAATCATTAGATTGGCAACGTAATTACTTTAATGTGTTTTATCAAATTGAATGTTTCAGCTTTTGAATTAATGTGGCTAAAGTAAGCGATGCAATAAATATTCTCTCCCTCGCTATTTAGCTGGATTGCAATTGCATTCAAGAATAAATAAAAACGATTCCTTTATTGTGAAAATTTAATTTCGTTTTCATACCTTCGTTGGTAAATAGACTCGTTAGGTTCATCGTTCAGCGTAATACTTCTAGTATTACATCAAGTGTTTTATCAAATAATGTTCTTTGTGCACTGTTTTTATTGAAGTTTTGCCATTTCATCTTGAAAGTTAATTATCTATAAACTGAAGATGAAATGAGAGTCGTGTTGTGTGTTTGTGACCTGAATGTCTGCTGTGAACATAACTTCTCGGCTCTAAAGCACAGATGAGATGTCTTCATTGCGACACAGTATTGCAGTGACAGCCAGCACAACGCCCACACTTCGCCCCAATGTGATGAATTCAGAGTGGAGGGCGGGAATACACAACACTACAATGCCAGACGAGAGCCATATTATTATTCAATTTTACCAAGTAATGCTCAAATTAGTTCTAAATTGCGATTGTCTTTTGCATTTTGAGACGGCATGTCTACTTCGTTGTAGATATGAATTTTGTTCCTTTCGTTTTGTTAATAATTTGAAAATTGTCTTATAATTAATAAAATGCACATTCATTTATTTATTTATTTATTTATTTATTTATTTATTTATTTATTTATTGGAAGTGTGATTTTACGGTAGACACCCAAAACTCAATTTTAGTGATACAGGTAGTAGAGTTTATATTTGTTTTGTATATCGTACCGAGAAATGTTTTGTCGATATATTGTATGTTTACTAGGCCGCTTCGCGAACGCTTTTTTTTAGTCGCGTTGATGGATGAGCTTTTTTGCAAGTTTTTAGTTTGCGTGGAATCTCTTTTCTTCTTCAAGTGCTTTTGACATTGTAGAATTTTTCAAGTTCATTGTATTGTCTTGTTATTGTTTATATATCTGAAAACTTATATTAACTCTTAGCAATGGATTGGCTACTTTGCCAACTTTGCTTTCAAAAGACTCAGCACCATAACCTAATCCACTGCACAAATTGAAATTCAGAGTGAGGGCGGAATACATACACCAAGTACGAAAGCCAAATCGAAAATAATTACAATTTTACCAAGTATGCTCAAATTAGTTCTAATTGCCCAAACTTTGCAGTTTAGTTAGAGGCATCTCTTCGTTGTAGTAAATCTATTTTCCTTTCGTTTTGTAATATTTAAAACTTGTCTTATATTAGTAAAGACATAAATACTATAAATATTATTTAAAATATAATCGATTTATATTTTTTGGGTCAGTATTATTTAAGTTTTTATCCTATTATAAATTAAGAGATTTGTACCGAGTAAGAGCAAGGCTTAAAACTCAATTTACGTGTACATGTGTAGATTTATATTTTTGTATCGACGGAAATGTTTGTCTATATTTATCTTTTAGGCCGTTCGCGAAACGCTTATTCTTAGTCGCGCGTTGATGGATGAGCTTTTTTAAGTTTTAGTTTGCGTGGGAATTCTCTTTTCTTTTTTCAAGTGCCTTTTGAAGGCATTGTAGGTATTGTTTCAAGTTTTTGTTTTTGTTCTTGTTAATTGTTATAATATACTGAAAAACTTATACTAAAAAACTTATACAGCTTTTTTATGGATTCTGGCTAACTTTTTCCACTTTTTCTTTAAAAGGTACTTACATCACCATAACCTTAATGCCATGTAAATATGAACGTTGTAACCCCACCGTTTGGTCATCGGCCCAAATGTCACGGAAAATTCGCACTAAAAACGTCAAAAAATCGTAAGTCATATTCATGAGAAAGTATTTCTTCGATTGGCTAACCCGCAACAAACGTGACGCAGTACTAATGTCAGGAATTTCGAAGTTGTCACCCCACCATTTCCATCAGAATCGCATAAGCCGTTTGCCCGAGAGACGAAAACAAACTAAAAAAAAAAATCAAAAAACAATCACTGAGTTAAATATTTTTGGGTGTCCAGTGAATTGAAGTTCGTTGCTAGTCGCTCACAATTCATCAAAATCAAGAGTTTTGCCCGTAGATGAGGTTAAATTGCGAAAACAGTCAAATGACAACATCAATCTCAGTATTTTTTTCTATTTCCATTGTCATCAGATGAACGTATAGGCCCTACCATCGTTGGGCTTACGATGGGTTATGAAATGTACTATCAATAATATCATTGATGTTACTCTAAAACTGATTGTGAAATTAGGTTATTGCACATTTTACGATATCAACGTACCAAGAACACCAACATACAGATAATGAATTGATAATTGAATCGATCAAATTAAAAAATACGTAGAAAACGTCTGGAATTAAAATTACCATCTGATAACTGATAACAGTATATGCGTGTGTCTACAATTGCGACATTATCCTCAAGTGTGTAAATTATGAGTGAGAGAGAGAGAGAGAGAGAGAGAGAGAGAGAGAGTCAATGAAAATACAGTAAGAAGGTAAAAAAAAAAAACGAGTGATCCATCAAATAAACACCACCAGGATTACTTTCATTATTTATTTATTAGACACAACACAAGTCTCCTAACCTGACTCAATACGTCACCAGCTATCTCGAGAAGAATTTTATAGGAACTGTCGCAACCTTTATTATATTGTGACAAAAACACTTGCATTGATAATTGAATGCAATTCATTTTATCTAACGGGAAATGTTGTAAGAAGTTAATCATTCATTCTTACTTAGCAACACGTGATCAAACTCGTGCGTTGACTTAGCATGGCACGAGAAATAATCCATAATTACGACGTCGATGACACAGTTTGCGGTTTAATAATACATCTTGCAAACATTTTATCAACAGCATTCAAAGTGATTACTGATTAGTTTTATTGATCGTACATGTACACGTGTTGTGGTAAAAGCAATTTATTTGCCACACCGAAAATGGGTTTTTGCAATTAGGGTAAGTACCCTATAAAATAGTGCTTGAAGCAGACATGTTTGTCAGCGGAGTTAACAAATACATCCCAGGCTATAAAAAAAATACGTAGCTTTATGTTTTGTGTTGGCAATGTGAGAGGTGCAGAAAAACCAGGGTGTGCTCCAATATTGTACATGAACGCTACTAGATATAACTTTTACATCCTATTTTGGAAACAAAAGAAAATATTTAATAAATCTCGAATAAAATAAGCTCACTGTATCTTGAGTTCAGAGTTGGCTGTAAACCAACTTCTGTAACGAAAACACTGTCTATGCTTGTAGCCATCTTGTCAAAAAAAAACAACACTTTTCAATAATTTGTTCATGACTATTCGGAGATTCTACGCAGCGAAACTGGATGCGGTATTGGGGCTGCAGGAGGCGGGGGGGGGGGGGGGGGGGAGAGTTTGGCGCAGGAGAGCAAACCCTAGAGTCTTCTATGCGGGCAATGAGGAAAATTATTCTGATAATAAGGGGCCCGGTCTATCGTTTAATGCAGACCTAAACAAAAGGCAGCTGTCGCGCCATTCAAATACCACGAAAATGTGATATGTGTTATAATTACCATCATGGCCGTGCCTAAAGAGGTTAAAATTGTTAATTATAGAGTAATTTTTCATTACTATACTATCCTCTTACACGAATGTAAGGAAATTCGTACCAGTATGTGGGCATGGAAATACGTCGTGGTTTATCTGTATTCTATTTCGGCGGCTATGCTGAAAAAAGACTCGTTGATTTTTACGTAATGGCCGACCTTGGCACTATCTGGCAGGAATACACTACGTGCCATTACTCCTCACTTGACCGGCAAGTGTACAACCAACAGCCTTCACTACGCAGAAAACATGCCCAGAACAAGATAAAGTAAAGCATGTCTCCGTGCAGAAACACGCACATTACGCGACATACACTGGTTTTCTGAATAAATCCACTTGTTCTACATGGCCGTCCTTCCACAGACGTCTGTTACGTATCAATTCAATTGAAATACATCAAATATGGCTGCCCTTGCCTTCCGGTCAATACGTCAGGCTTTGAAACCGCCGGCATTCACAGCCACGCTTTGTAAACTTACCCCCTAACGATACTTGTCAAACTTTTACTCGTTATATCGTATACAACATTCTAAAATGTAGCCACGATAAGGGTTGATAAATCAAAACTCCTGCCAGTGACAGGGGTGAAGTTTACCGAAAAGCGGGAATGTTCGCTACATTTGCGGGATAAAAGTAAAACACGCATACACCACGTGTAGAAATAACATCGACCATATATTATATTTCTCGATTTGTAATATTTAATAATACAATCCAAAAATGAAAAAATCCATCCCGATCGGGATTGTATTAAATATTAACAATTCCACCTACGGGAGTGTTTCCCGACTATCCAAATCGAGAAATATACCCTCGCTCATACCAGCGTAAGGTAATGACATTAAAAATAATGTGTCTTTGGTCAATTCAACAGCAACAGTTTTTCGATGCTTTATTGGTCCATCCATTCAAGTTCTATAATGTAACTACAATACAGAAATTAAATAGATACGTCTTGGTGGTCTAGTTGGCTAAGGCGTCCACCCGGAAAGTGGGAGACTTCGGGTTCGTACCCCGACCGGGATGGATTTTGTAATTTCTGGATTGTATTAAATATTAACCAATATTATATGTTGAAATGTATACAAAACAAAAGTTCATTCACAATAAACAATAATAACCCAAATTGAAAAATGCACACACTTCCATAAAAACTCTAAAACAAATGTTAGACTAACTTTAACCACAAAGTGATTAGGGCTATAGTCCATGCTGTATCAAGAATCTCTCTAGCGAAATGCGGACTGGCTGAGATACCTTTTTCAGATCTTTGTAATATGTCATCTTTCTCAGTGAAACGGTTGAGCAATGAATGTGAGAGAAGTTGAGGGCTCTGCGGAGGATAAAATTAATAATGATGACAAAAGTAGGTAAGGACTTTCTTTGAGTTTGCATGTTGCCAGCATATAACCTATAGACAACTCTTGATACACCTTTCTTCAACCTGTCTGTAGCGAATGTGTCTGTAGCGAATGCATAATATGCACTATGCACCAAGTCGTGTTACACGCTCACATTGCAGAAAATGAATTAAACGATGCTGTATATAGACCATCCACATCGAGAGGCAAGATCTCGCCGTATGAGATGACCAAAACATAGTCTTCGCTTTCCAGTTGCAACCCAATAGAAAGATACTCATTATACTGCAGTCTTGATGTGGTAGAAAGCTGAAGGTGAAAACTGGTTAAGATGCTACACAAGTTGAGAAACAATCTTAAACACGAAAGAGGGTAACTTGTTTGCGAGAACGGGGCTCGATCCCAGGTCCTCAGATGACCGGTCAGGTCAGGGGGTGACCCGAGCACGATTTCATTGTACGTGAAATTGAACACTTGAGTTTTCAATACCCTAGCGAGAAATGTGAGATACGTTTTTTTAAACATTTTAGGTTTTTTATGCTAAAAATGCCAATTTTACTAAAAATAATGTTTTTTATACCTTAATAACTAGTTAAGCAATGTATTCTAGCGTTTTATGTGACTATTGAATTGAAATGTTCGTATAATTCATCATTTACAATTAGAAGTGCAAGAAACGCCCCACAATTTAGAATGCCTATAGGTTGATGAAATTGATGTGTAATTAATTTGTTGTGTAATTCTTCTATTACATACAATTTTATGGTGATAGGTTGAGGAATGGTGATTTAGGACAATTTCGAAATTACCAGCGTTATTCGGAATTCGAACTCACATTCATTCGTGCCACAAAATTTACTTGTGCCACAGATTGTACCACTGACGGGGCTCAATTCAATGCCGGAGTTAACATTATTATTGTTTCCGGGGAAAGACGATACTCAACTTGACGTAGGGCGGGCTACCGATATGTATTTCTTATTTACAAATCTAGCATCAATATAAATAAATAGCAAAATTTCATACCATTCCTTCAAAATAAAAAAATAAGGTGTGAATAGCAACTTGGCTTTCAGAAGGTAAGTGATATCATGTTCGGAATCTCCGTGGAGACGACACTTGAAACCAGCGTCACGGAGTGCATCCTGGCGTTGTGGCGAAGAGCAACAGCAAGGTTATATTTATCTGCGACTATCTTGTGTATATTATTTTTATTTATGAGACAGAAAAACTGACAGGAGTGTTATAGAAATACATTTGCTCAGAGAATAAGACCAGCCCCGCTGGGGCTCGACCCAGATCTCCTGGTTTGTGTCCCGATGTCAGACTCTGCTTTATAATCCCTCCAGACCAACCCCACCAAGCATTATTCTATACATTCTTTGAAACTCGAAAACATGAGAAATGGTTGGATGGACTAAAATGTGAGTCATGAGAAAAGAAGAATTATAACAATACAGGTCGAAGTAGAGACGCCAAGAGATCTGATACTGAGCAAATAGCGAAAAGTATATTGGAAAACTATGTAAGAGGAAGACGGGAGCGTCAGGACGCGACTTGTTGGCGACTTGCAGGAGATGGCGATAATTTGTTAGCGGTGTATGGCGCTATCTCTATCGATACTAATGTTGATAAGACTGCAATTTCAGAACAGGTATAACAGATCGTATTTTTTAAATGGAGCTGTTGATGTAGTGTATCTATGCAATGTGTAGCCCCAGCCTTTAAAAATGTTATTCTTAGAGATAGTTGAAAATGATGTTAGGTGTCATAGATGCATCAACCTGTCTCTACCGGAAAACCAGAAAATGCCCGATGGCCTAATAAGCCAAAAATGCGGGCATATGAAAAGAAAAAGAAGATCGGCTACATATTTTTGGGCTATATTTTAACTGTTAGCATGGTTTGTCTATTCCCCATTACATAAAATAGTATTTATTTTTTATGTGAATTCCACAAATTTAACTTTTATGACATGATTTTTAAGAAAAAGTTCGATGAAATTCCGTACATATAGGCTACTGTATAAATGTTTGAAAATGGGTAAAAGTAAAAATTAAATGTTTGGTTTAAAATAAAAGTGGAAAGTGCTATAAACTATAATCAAAATTTAAATGCTGTTTACACGCGCCTCTAATAATTATTGTCACCTCTGGCAGAAACAACGCAACACATAAAATAGAGTAGGCTGCGTATAATGACGATATTGAAAAAGGGCGGTGGATGAATTAGAATCCGCCCGATGACCAAGCCAGGATTCGCGGAAAGGATCGGAAAGGATATAGGAACTGAAGTCGATCAGATCTGAGACCAACGCCTAATCGACCAAATGTCGCAATGGGCGTTACTTGCGATTGTTTTCAACTATGACCATCTCAACATCGACCTAATAACGAGGACACACTTACTAACAGCGTGGGCGAACTCACAATGAGATTGCTCCTATGCCCATGTTGGAAGGAAGAAGTTACAAAATAAACAAACATACGTGAACACAGCCTTGTCGTCTAGCAGAGCGATCCGTCCAAGAAGTGCGATCAATTAAAAACTAATTAGGCGGTGATTCAAGGAGTCAAGGACGTTCCACGAGAGATTTCGTTAAATTACTCCATGAAGGTGAAATTATTATACTTTTTTTCCACCAACATTGTAAAAATATAAGTGTGATAATTAAAGTTTGCTTACATAACATCGTTTTATTATCACGGGTCTATTTCAAGTACTGTAATGTAATAAATCACTCTCGGCTTTGCGGGCCAGACTAGTTTGTTTAACTATGCACCGAGACGTGTAGGTATACGCGCAGACGTGCTACTTGCAAGTCTGCCAGAAGCAACGTAAGAATAATTTCAAGTTCATTACTGAGGATAGTTTGTGAGCTTTGTACGAAGGTGACGAAGTTCTGGCGGTAAAATTAAAGACGCACCGTGGTTGCTCACCTATACAATTTAACGCACAGGGCAACGCCAAGGTCACGGGAAATATGCTTTTTTCAGACAAAGTATTTAATGTGTGTTATTTGTATAACCACTTTGTTCCTAGAGTTGATTTTTAGTTTGGAACATACAATTTCCTATGGACGTTGCTGCAATGAATGCTCTAACGACGCAGTTTATAGTGGTGGTTATAAAGTCGTTTTTGGGAGTTTAAAAACACATGATCTGAGCATAATCCGCGAGGGATGAGAAATTAAGTGATATAAAAAGAGAACATGCTACAATGAATGCACACATTTTACAGGTTACAAAAAATTAGAACCGTATCGCTACATTCTTTGGTTGTGTGCCATAAAACACTCATTTCATTCTGTCATCCTCTTGATAACCGTCGTTGCGTGAATGTGAGAAGGATAATTGAATACTTGCGTTATTGTCTCAGGAAAAATATTTGTGGGAATGTCTTTTGTGTAGGTAGAAATATATGTCAAAGGGTCGTCAATACTCAGTAGACCTATACAATTTGATCCCAGCATTTCGAAATTTAAAAAAAATTTCAATGAACATTGCCGATGTGTAGGAACGGACTGATGACCTCCCAAATTTTGCTACCTCTGTTCATTAGCGTTTTTTTTCAAGCATAGTTCACAATTAATCATAAGGCGTAAGGTCTTAATTTTGTGTATTGCCGAGTAGGTATGTATTTCAATTGGTATTGGTATGTTTTCAACTCGTCCCAATTCGTAAGGCATAACGAATTGACCAAAATCCAATTCTTACGACTAGACATTATGCCTCAGAAGTCAGAAGTTGTGAATAAGGCAAAATGTGTAACTTTTCATAACGAATTGCCCAAAATGATTTTGGGGATTTTTTGGGGGATTTTGTGGTCGTAAGATTTTGGCAAAATCCATTTTGGCAAAATCCATTCTTTCGACTGCATGTAACGGAGCCGTCCCACAGTGCCGCTTCCCGTAAGGCCATCAACCTTTTTTTTCCCCCTATGCCATCATTACTACCTGTCGATAAAGACCATGTTACACTTGTTGGCCTAAGGGGAATTGATTTATTCCCCTTAGGCCAACACCCTGCATTTCATTATGGAAAATACAAAGAAGGTTTGTTGGCGTTGGGGTAATTGATTTATTCCCGTTAGGCCAACAGAGTATATGCATCGTTTACGGTAAGGAGCGGGGCGTTGTTGGCGTTGGGGTAATTGATTTATTCCCGTTAGGCCAACAGAGTATATGCATTGTTTAAGGTAAGAAGCGGGGTGTTGTTGGCGTTGGGGTAATAGATTTATTCCCGTTAGGCCAACAGCAAATAATATGACAACTTCAATAATAAAATGCAGGGTGTTGGCCTAACGGAATAAATTCAATTACCCAAGCCCAACAACACCCCGCTCCTTACCGTAAAAACGATGCATATACTGCTTTTGTCTAACGGGAATAAATCAATTACCCAAGGCCAACAACACCCCTCCTTACGTAAACATGCATATACGTGTGGCCTACGGGAATAATCAGATTACCCCTAACGCAACAATCGCCCCGCTCCTTACCGTAAACGATGCATATACGCTGTGGCCTAACGGAATAAATCAATTACACAAGGCAACAAACCTTCTTGTATTTTCCATAATGAAATGCAGGTGTATAGGCCAAAGGGGAATAGATCAATTCCCCTTAGGCATCAACGCTTCCTGTAACATGGTCTTTATCGACAGGTGAAAATGTGGCATAGGGGGAAAAAAAGGTTTGATGGCTTACGAAGCGCACTGTGGGAAGACCACCCATGTAACGATTGTCATAACGAACTGTCCAAAATCCAATTCTAACGACTAGACATTTCTCAGAAGTCAGAAGTAGTTGTGAATAAGGCATAATGTGTAATTTTTCATAACGAATTGCCCAAAATGATTTTGTGTTTTTTTTTTTTTTGTGGGGGGGATTTTGGGAAAATCCATTCTTACGACTGCATGTAACAAATTGTCATAACGAACTGTCCAAAATCCAATTTTAACGGCTAGATATTACTCAGAAGTCAGTAGTAGTTGTGAATAAGGCATGTGTAATTTTTCATAACGAATTTCCCTAAAAAAAATCCAATTCTTACGAGTAGACCTTATGCCTCACAAGTAGTAAGGTGTAACTTTTCATAACGAATTGTCCAAAATCCAATTTTTACGACTAGATTAGACTATAGACTTTATGCCTCCGGAGTATAGTAATGTTGTGAATGAGGAAGGAATGAATCCATCTGACTATATCTGTCAGTAGAAGACGAAATGAAGATGATGTCCATCGTAACCGCCGCGAGGAGAAAATCACACTTTCAGTTCAATGCGACAAACAAAACAAAACAATCGACAATCAATCACCAACGACAGAAAACGAAAATGATCGATCGTGTAGACAGGAGAAAAGCTCAGCTCAATGCCAGCTCGTGGCGTTTGTTTGTAAGGTTATCAAGTAGGCGAAGTCACTTGGTTTGGCTGGTTCATTCGTTATCTTTTTGCTCCAGTATTGAACAAATGTTTGGTATATTGCCAATACCGCTGCAATGCTAACCGTAGGTCGAGGCTGCGATATTATTGCTGCGCATTTACACTGATCATATCAATAAAACTAATTACCATCTTCCTTCGAGTGCAAATAGATAATCTACGTAGAAAACGGCAGATGAATATGCTTACATCCATCTCAAAGGTGGTTGGATATATAGTCACTAAAAGGGAAGAAGAACGAAGCTGTTTGATAAATGGCTAAAAGATAACTTAGAGATCACAGATTGAGAGAAAAATAATTGTAACACGTGTCAGATTAAAATATTTCTTAAATCTGCAAACTCTTCAACAACATCTGACGTCCGTAAATTAAATATGGCAGTGGCAATCATTTGACGCATACTTGGCCAGAACACAATTTTTTAAAATTTAAAGGTATTTTTATACTGCTTTCAGAAACTTTTAATGTTTGTGCAGTTTTCAAGAGAAATACTTACTAACAAGTGCTAATCTCGTACTACAAATACTGAAACTGAAACTAATTGGAATTAATTAGTGTTAATCGACTTCAGTCCCCGGTCAAGTCGGATGTTTCCCATGTATAATCTACCTCTGATGTGTGACTCCTAGGGGGGGGGGGGGGGGGGGGGTTACCACACGGTTCACATGAACATGCTCTGCTAAACAGAGTTTACTTTTAGCTGAGGTTACGACCTTGTCTCCCACGAGTTCTCATGACCTTGCCAAAGAACGATGGTCACACTTTTCATGGCTTTACGGAAGACAATGGTTAGTTTCTTCGTCCACTGACTCTACTCTAATCTTTTTGTTAACTTATTTTTCGCTCATTGCAATACGGTTTTTCAGTTCTCCGGCAAACTAAAGACCATCTGAACACGTTGGTAGAATTCAAATCCAATTTTCCAACACCATTTAAAATATTGCCTTACACAGGTATGCGCGAAAGAAATTAATTCATCGATTTAGTAAAGTTGGTTATTGTACGTTTCTTTTGTTTCACACCACATTTTTATATTTGATTCGTTAATTAATTGCATTTAATAATATACTTTTAGAGTTTGTTACCAAAATTGTTGTGTTTTAATGCATTGTTGTTTTAATATTACTATTTCAAATATTTACTTAACGTAGTTCATTGTTGTGTCTGCATCTATGTAAATTGATTTATTTAGTTGTTCTCCTTTGTAAATCAGTTTTTTAACTGAATAGGATAGACGTTAAATACATAAATAAATAAGTAAATAAATACACATACAATTCACTAGATGTGATTTCAATAAGAAGTAATGGATGGACCACCCACCAACCCCTTTTGGTAACGATGCCTGGGTGCCTGTATGTTCGCCCCGCCACTGTTGTAATTTGTACATTGTATTAATAATTATCAATTTCACTTACGGGTGTTCCCGACTAACTAAATCGTGACGTAATTAACTAACACAATAGCTTGAACTTCAGAAAACGATTGAACCAGAGTCAAAGCAAATTCAGATGCACTCCAGACTTGGCTTTGATAACAAGAGGCATTAGTATCACCAAAGAGATCAATACCTATTCATCTCTATGGTATCACCTGTGGCTCATGGCGCTTGTCATTCGGAATTCATAATTCACGCCTAATTGAACGTTAACGTAATATAACTAGAAGTGAATCAATGTTCTTCTCCGTACTCTGATAATAAAGATGTATAAAGTGTCTAACGTGTATAACGATGACTTAAAGATGTCAAAAGTGTATAATTATTATTATCACTAAATATGTCTCAAATGTCTAAAGAATTAAGGATGTCAATAGTATATAGGCTATTTTTTTCTAAACATGTTATCAATGTGTGTGAAGTAATGTTATTCTCCATAGTCTATTTAAATACACACTAACAAACACAACAATCAAAATATGTATAAAGTGTCTATAGTCTAAAGATGACCAAATGTCTAAAGATTTTATGGAAATCAATCCAGAAATTACAAAATCCATCCCAGCGTTGTATCGAACCCCGGTTTCCTGATTGCCGGTCGAGTTCTTTACCCCTAAGCTACCGGGACGGGATTTTTTAATTCCTGGATTGGTTTCCATAAAATCAATTACACCTTCGGGAGTGTATCCCAACCAATGAAATTGAGAAATGTCTAAAGATGTCAAAAGTGTATAATTATGTGTAAAGATGGATGCCCATTAAACATTCCAAGTCTCAAGATGAATATGTCGAAATAGTTTCTGACGAAAAGAAGTCGCACACACAGTCACCTGGATGTGGCTTGGAAGTCTCAGATCGCGCTCGGTGTAGGGGGCGGAAATGAGAAAAGAATGGTTATATTCCCCACACGTGAGGGGTGTGCGAGGGGAGTTTTAGTGAGATGTCTTGGTTTTCTTATCTTCCATACTCAGTGATGCTGGAATAGGAGGTTTTGATTCAAATCAAATTTAACTTTTTAAATAAACGCAAATATTTAAATCCAAAAGGCCTAAATTGCACTTTTCCTTCATTAGGAGCTACAAACACAATAGTGATTTCTGCGAAGTTTCACAAAAATACTAGTTTGATACACTAACGAACTTCAAAAGCCATTCGTGATTCTGAAAACAATTACACAGCTGAAATACTTCTTTGAGAAAGTAGTAACTTTTACCAATTAACTAAATTTAATTTAAATTACCTTAGGTAAGTTTTGAACGAAGTGTTCTCTCATCAAACTACTAGGCAATCTCGCGTGTTCTCATGTTTATAAACGACCTTGATGTCCACTTTGAAACATTATCTATTGTTATAAAGTTTTTAAAAAATTTCGATGATCTCACTCTGACCTCACCATAGAAAACACGATAGACGATGAGCGTGTCTATACTCAATGCTTTAATCATTAACATCATCATTATCACAGCCATCTAATTCACTATCGTTTGCGGAATCATTATGGATTCGGAATCCAAACACGAAATGTATTCATTACCGCAGTACCAAAACACCTTCGCGCATTCCTGAGGCTCATTGTAGCTAATTTGCGACTCTCCATAGTGAGATTGCGTCTTAATTGCTTGTATTAATTGGTGTGGAGCAATCAAGGGTTTTAGAGAAACGAAAGTGTTAGTTTCTCGAATCTCGATCTCAGCATGCAGATCTCCTCCCCCGTGCATCGAGGGTCATCGAGAAAGTGATGGGATGTCGGGGGGAGATGTTCGACGAAGGGTTGCGGAAGAACGACGATACGAAAAGGAGGAGGAATTAGATTAGATCCGTTCTCAATACAGTCACCCACGCCGCACCGATAGAGTACTGTGATTCAGGTGGATGCTGGTTCGATACCACCCACGGGGCAGTCCTGACTATTTTTTGCCAAGGCTCTTCTCAGCCGTAATGTTCACGAAGATATTTAATTCTACTACCATACAAAAGAGCGAAAAATCACTCATCAATTTGACTTGATTTTTCACAGCCGAAAAAAAGTCAATAGAGCGGTGCAAAATTTAGTCGAATTGAGTAGACTGAGTAGGCCTACACTCTTTACTTTGAAAGGGGACATTTTTTGTAACTACCCGAACACCATAAATTATCTAGCACTGAGTCAAACTGATGTGTACCAAACTCTACAGCAGGCTTTCCAACGAAAAAGTTGTTTTTGCATACAGTTTGAGGAGGCCTAGTAAAATGTAACCGATAGTCGTGGGTTCAAATCATCCACTCTTCGCAAGACATGCGCAAATACGACTGCGCACGCCAGGAAATAAGAGGTTTTAATTAACAGTCTGTGTCAAGCAAGTGCCAAATATACAAACGAGTCGAGCCACTCATCTTGGTTGTGCCAAATGTGTCGCAGATTGTTGGTGGTTCGGAACAGCGATCACAGATAAACAGATGAGGATGCCACAGTAAGAGTCACGGCCTGGTGGTGCCTAAATGGTTGTCACTAAAACAACACGCCCTGATCACCGTTAGTTAACATTGCAGATCTAGTTCCGGAGGGTGGGTGTACTTGTCACAGAACAGGTGCAGGTCAAGCGAAATTGTTATTTTTGTGCACGATCCGTCAGATTGGCCAAATTGTATTGTGTAGGGTTCTCGGAAAGTGGTTTTCCATATTATCCTTTTTATGCCCAATGTAAACAACAGTTACTAATGGATTTTAGGTCATTTGTTTGATTTTTTTGTATTGTGAACACGGAACACGTTAATTTTGTCAGCCAGCCCGCACGCAAGGAAATACATTTCTTACTCGGGCTTCTGCTTTCATTTTATTTGCCAAAGACCCTATTTGTATTGTATCATTTTGAACCGTATATGGCTTACTTTTTTTTTCTTACGGTACTTTATATTTCCTTTGTGCACTATACAGAATAAAATGATAAATTGAAAATTAAATTTGAAAGATAGACCTATACACAAAACCTTGCCCCCAAATACCAACCATAAAACACTGTAAAGATGTTCGAGGGCGAAGTTTGCGTTATCTTTTATAAAGCTAGATTGTAAATTTGTCTAATATATTTCCTACAATGTAAAAGTGTATGGATTCTCCTCTCCCCAATTACACCCCCCGCCACCAAGCTTAGCACGCCACCGGGAGATTAACACGCGCCACGTCTACACGAGAATTGTACACGAATGCTACGTATTTCAGGTGGATTGGTGTGGAGGGTATGTCTAGGAGGAGGGGCCCGTGAAAATAAATAGCAAAAACTTTTTCTTCCGTGGCATTAATTTCACCAAAACAAAGCCATAAAAATTTTAATTTTAATGGATTTTCTACAATAAACATCGCGTTTTACTAAAAATATTTGCCAAAATGACTCAAATTTACGGTGAAATGCTAAATAAGTACTTTTTTCCTCGCGAGTACCGTACTTTAGTGCAAAATAAAAATTTTAGTAAAAATGCTGTAATTTAGCAATATAACATATTTTAGCATATCCTAATTATAAAAAATAAATTGGTCAGTATAACACACCCAACCTATCAAAACTTCCATAAATAAACTCTAAAGCTAAACTATTTCACGAGGCTCTAGGACCATCCGATTCCCTCCAAACCCGAGATTCAGCCACGAGATGTCATCAAAACTGACGTTATTTCCTCCATGGGCGGGAGATCGCGTGCGCACGTCTGTTATGTTATGTAAAGGCCGAACCACATCAAGGTTTTCAATTGTACACAAAGACGTGACGTGATCGTATAGTATTCGAATTTCACACCGTGACTGCCATAATAGAGTATCCTTGTTGCATTTCCTCTCGGTGGAAATTGGTGTTGAAAATTGATAGCAGGAAGTAGGAACTATATGTCGGAAAACTATTCAACACAATGTAATTATTAACGAGGAAATTAGGGGAAATACCTAAAGATGGAGTGTTGCATTTTACAACCCTTCCCATGTGAACGATATTTATGATTGGTTGATTTAAATAAATAATTAAAGCCCGAGGTCAACCTTGAAACCAAAGAATATTTTGCTACAACATTGGCCAGAGCCTCGATCGCCTTTTTGAACATGTGACATGGTCAGTGCCCAGTTAAATATTTATTTAATTTCTTGAAAGTCTCCCAAAGGTTAATGGTGGTACTAAGGTTCCTCCACCCCTTCACCCAATCAAAGACTACGTTACACAACCACTTTCCATGCATAGACTAACGGAGGTACTGGAGATACCATCCTCCAACCAGATCGAAAGACCGGTACCCGACACAAACGGTGGTACCGCAGTTCCTCCGCCATCCTCGACGGTAACACCGCACCGGGTCAAGGACTGGGTTATACAACCACTTCTTTCTCCGAGAGGCGCTTTCTTGTCCAGTCACAAACAGCAAGCTTGGTCGCTGTCACGCTTTTGCTATCTATCAATACAGGACGTTGACGTTTCCTTGCCCGCATGGGTAGTCCATGTCTCACTGACTTTGCGCAACTCTCCTTGTAATCGAATTATTAAATACATCTCGACGGGAAACAGAGTAAGGCTAAGTGTTGGTAATATGTGATATTAAATCGTTAATTCTATGGCAGAGCAGGAGGCAAAAAGTGTTCCGACCTTGTCACAAAACATCGCCGACAAATTTCAATCGGCGGTTTTAACTGCTCACGTCGTCGTCGTCGTCTACCCACGAAGATTTACGTACGGGGGCGAGTTTCACAGATAAGACCATTGACGTAGTGGTTGGAGAATGTAGCATTCCAACATGTGGGAGGAATAATCAAAGCAGCCTAATTTTCACTAAATGAGATATTGTCTTCCACACATTATTTTTTTATTTTAATGATTTTTAACTGCCCATAGGGCAGGAAGGCTAATGCAGGGCAAGTGAGGCCCTCTGTAGCCTGACACAGTGATACACGTCTCGACACCAAACATGTAAAATCGGCTAATATTTTAGTGACAATTTTGCCATAAGCCTAATTCATTTTAATTCCCAATTGTTTCATTAGTAGGATTCCTAGTGTAGGATAGGCCTAGGTTTAATTTGTTAATTTGTGACAAATTGGTCTGTTTCGGCAATTTGAAGGCTGCTTATCTCGCTCATGCATAACGTGTGAGTCTATTGGTGAGGTTGCGGGTTCGATTCCCGCCACCGGCGATTTTGACTGAAAGCTTTTTCTGACTAACTTATTCAACCCTAATAGTCCTAACCTATTAGTTGGTCACCTAAATAGAGTCAAAGAAAAGTCATAGATCTCAATGGATATAATGTCAAATTTAGAGAGGGACTCATCACTAAATGTGGAGCGGATAATCTGGGTTCGAATCGAAGAAATAAACCCAATCAAAAAGCTTTTCAGTTGTTAATTGCTACGTTGGTGTGTAACTCTAATTTTTCATTGCAATATCTAGGAAACTAGGGGACAATTTTCTTAAAATTTTCAAGTTTCAACTGCATGCACAGTGCTATGGCCTATAAATTCGGTAACCGGACTTGCAAAAATTCAAAGAATGGTTAATTATGACTCCCTGTAATGCACATTGACATAATGTGTATAATGTTCCTATCGACACATGTTTTTGTTCTTGTCGAGAAACTCTGGCCAGCACAAACCCACTTGATATTCTTGACATTGGCAACCTAGCGAAGCAGCCTTGCAACTACACCAACCAAATCTAATAGAACGGGTTAGCCTCGTCAAGTCAAGTCAACTCACAGTGGCAAAACCAGTAATGATAATCGATCATTTAAAAACTTTCATTTCAAACATTTAAAAAATATTATACGTTGCCGTCCGATGCTCATAGGATTCGGGTTCAGATTCGAAGCATGTCAAACGAAAGGACGTGGGTTCGAATCCCGTGTAAGTCACTGATGTGTGAAATTTTACTTTTCAATCTCAAACTCAGATCTAATATATCTCGCAAGAAACACCATGCCTATATGATCTACATAGCCTACATTTGTAATTATTCAACTCGTATTTATAGTCTACCTTCAGCCAATTTGCTTTCATTTTCAGTGGGGGTTTTCAATTCGACGAGCAATTAATAGCCAACCAGAGATGGTACAGAAAAGGTAATAGCGACCAACTGGTTGTTCACGATTCTTCGGTGGGCGACGCCAGAATCAACAAAGCTAATTCGGAACAACTTTATATACTATTTAATATTATCTTCGTTGTTAGTACGGCTCCAAAGTCACACACTAAAATTTTTGCTTGAAACAGTAGTCGAACCCGGGACCTTCTGCATTGAATGCGGAGATTCTAACCTCTGTACCGCGAGAACGATCCACACTTGTGTCTGGAGATGTCTCTATCTCCTCGGCTGACAGACAGACAGGCTGGCCCAAGGCTCGAAGCCAATTACAACAATTAATCGACACTTGAGAAAGTGAAGACATAGACCTTCATTCATCTTCTTCACACGACCCGTGAAGTGAATGTGAACTCCAAATCTAAATGTCATCCGGTATCGAGACGAGATTGCAGACAATTCCAGGAATAAATTCCAGAATATAGAATCCTGCTTTGATATATCAAGACTTGGGTGGCTAAGAAGCTTGTGGCGGAGGAAATACGTTTGACGCGGTTTCGAGGTTGGAACCCAAATATCTTACCCTCGAACTAGAAATATTAGCTAACTACATTCGAACATCTGACAGATCGATCTGTCTGACCTAGATTTTAGTGATTAGCCTGAGTTTTTTGTTTAGTATATTTGTACATAATTCGAATGTTAATTATATATTATGTGCAATTAATTAATGACTCACTATTAATTATTAATGTATACAAAATGTGTAAACAGTGAAAATTACACCTCACAGTTGTTTGTTTATAATAATTATATTATATTATGGAGCACCATATAACATATTTATCAATGACAAACTATGAATAATGAATACAAAATTAATCGCAGTTCAGTGAAAACTGAAAATATAAATTTCAAATTGTTGTTCAGCCCCATAAAGTGACGGGAGACGTGCCACAAACATAAATGTGAATAGGCCTAAACTTGTAAATTTAGAACGAGGGCAATTTAGTTGTAATATTTTATGGCTTAATCATGATGTAATATATGTCTACGAAATAAACAATCGTGTTGTAAATTAATCAGTAGGGCCTACACATAATCGTAAATTTAGTGTGATGACTGGTTCAAAGGTCAAGAATATTATATCAATGATTATAGTAGCGCCTTTCAATTTGCTTGGCACGATAATGCACTAATTTGGCAACGTTGTTTTTCTTTTTGCATTCTCGACGGTAGTTACTTAACTTTTAAGTTTAATTTACTTTTGTTGAATGAATGACCGGTAAAATTACACCACCAAAATTAGAATAATACTTGGTCTGTAAAATACACGGTCACAACAATAGAGGTTGTCAAACTTTTATCATTTGAATTTCGCGCAAAAATTTCAAATTGAACATATCGTACACATCAACCTAAACGGGTAAAAACCAATACGTCTTATTTTGTGTCAACCAAGTCCACAAAGTAATCAATTTAAATTTATTTTGCGATAGGAATTCAACTAATAAAATAAAGCATTTGCTTTTTTTCTTGAATTTAACTTGGTAACTTTCAATTCTATACTAAAATTTCAGTTTTTTACAGACTTTTTTCAACCACCGTAAACAACTCGCATGCGCTAAACTCAGGAAATTTTAAAGTGTCAAAATTTTTTTAAAAATGTCATAGAAACTGAAAAATAAATTTTCTCAGATTACCTACCGCTCTCATATTGCTGGGATCCGTGACAACAAGATTGGCAAAACAAGATACAAGTCGAACTAATATCCATTCTTCAGGGCATCAGCCAGCCATGTAGCAGCAGCTAGCTACAGTGAAGGAAGGGTAGCGCAACAGCGTGGACCAAAATCGATCGTCCCCGCGCCTGACACCACCAGATCACCCACTACACTTGAACGACACGATCGGCACACGAACACAAAACCATCGCAACACAAATAATTTATTATATTTCAATTCGCACAACGATATTCACACCTTGGTGTTGTATGAGCACGAGTGAGCAAAAGTACGTTCGGCCGCTGGCCTACAAGGCAGGCAACTGTTTGCCGCAGCACGGTTCTGCCTGCTTCCCTCCCCTTCCATACGCGCTGCCAACCGCTGAAAAAGCGGATATTCAGCTAGAGTGCGCGCGACTAGCGATCTCTCTCTCGCGCCGAGGTTGGCAACACTTCAATCTCTATCTCTCTTTCTCTCACTCTGGTTAATTAAGTTTGCTCTTAGTTAGGTTTTGAGGAGAGATTCACATGCCATGCGCTGTATGTAGCGTGCTCGGGTGACATTTCACGTGTGAGCACGTGTGATGGATTATTGACGTCACGATCCCGAGATTACGAGCTTATAGATATATATGATAAGTTCGAAGTCCAGCCTTGCTAATCTACAGGTGTGACAGAAGCATTGCATCTACCTGGAGCAATGCGCCTTCTGACTGCTAAGATTAAGGAATTACTATTAATTAGATTAAGGAATTATACGGAATGATAAAAAATCACATTAGCGAATTTATCCTCGAAATTATCAGATTGTCCAAGAAGGACACACAAATAAAATATTATTGAAGTGCATTCACATCTTTGGGGGAGGTGCCGAGTACGGAAAATGTCACTTTTAATAAAGGGTTTGAAGCAGATCGCCAAAGTGTGCCCCCGATTTCAAAACGAACTTGCATTGTCACCCTGAGTCGCTCTGCGGGGAACAATGTCCATAACATGTTTCTGGTTTGATAAAAAAACATAAAAAAATATATAAAAAAATAAATTAAAAAATAAAATAAATAAAAAATAAAGGTTGGATCCACCCTTCTGACAAAGGGACACCAAAAGCATTCTGTATCATCGTTGTTGAGAAACATCATGTTAATCAGAGGTCGTGTTCAAAATTGGTGTTCATCGTGAGAAGGCACAGACAGACGGACGGACGGACAGAAATGTGGTGCTTATGGGGGAGTTTCGCACCCTAACTAGTTCAAATTAGGAAGAGTCTTGTGAAAGTTAATGTCGATAATCGTAAAGAAGAGGGAAAGGTTGCTTTAATGAGCGACTGTGAAAGAAATGCATTATAGTGGACGCGTTAATTAGGACACAATCAAGTTTGTCCATAAAATAAGTGAAGGCTAATGTAGACCAAAACTATGTTGATGTTGAAAGTTGTAGGGTGTAAGAAATTAAGATTCTTGATGAGAAGAGAGGACGAGAGAATGAAAAATAACTCGTACGATAACGTTGAAATTTGCACAAAATTTATTTTTTGGTGGGGGTGCCGAGTTGCCTATGTCAGAACCTCTGACCCTAAAACATTCTGTATCATCCTTGTTGAAGGTTAATGTCAACAAGAATGTTAATCGGAGGTCGTGTTCGGTTTTCATCATGAGACGTCACATAGGCACAGACGGACGGATGGACGGACAGAAAGGTGGTGCTTATGGGGGAGTTTCACACCCTAACTAGTTCAAATTAGGAAGAGTCTTGTGAAAGTTAATGTCGATAATCGTAAAGAAGAGGGAAAGGTTACTTTAATGAGCGACTGTGGAAAGAAATGCATTATATTGGACGCGTTAATTAGGACACAATCAAGTTTGTCCATAAAATAAGTGAAGGCTAATGTAGACCAAAACTATGTTGATGTTGAAAGTTGTAGGGTGTAAGAAATTAAGATTCTTGATGAGAAGAGAGGACGAGAGAATGAAAAATAACTCGTACGATAACGTTGAAATTTGCACAAAATTTATTTTTTGGTGGGGGTGCCGAGTTGCCTATGTCAGAACCTCTGACCCTAAAACATTCTGTATCATCCTTGTTGAAGGTTAATGTCAACAAGAATGTTAATCGGAGGTCGTGTTCGGTTTTCATCGTGAGACGTCACATAGGCACCGACAGACGGACGGACAGAAATGTGGTGCTTATGGGGGAGTTTCGCACCCTAACTAGTTCAAATTAGGAAGAGTCTTGTGAAAGTTAATGTCGATAATCGTAAAGAAGAGGGAAAGGTTGCTTTAATGAGCGACTGTGAAAGAAATGCATTATAGTGGACGCGTTAATTAGGACACAATCAAGTTTGTCCATAAAATAAGTGAAGGCTGATGTAGACCAATCGTGGATGTTGAAAGTTGTGGGGTGTAAGAAATGAAGATTCTTGAAGAGAGAACGAGAGAATGCAAAATAACTCGTACGGTTGAAACGTTGAAATTTGTACAAATAATATGTTTTGGTGGAGGTGCCGAGTTGCCTATGTCAGAACCTCTGACCCTAAAACATTCTGTATCATCCTTGTTGAAGGACGATGCCAACAAAAAAACGTTATAAAATTTTCTCCGAATTTCGATCACATTCAATATTTACAACATTTTCAATTCGTCAGACAGGCGGGCGTGGTTAGCAATTATTGATTGAGACTTCAGAAGAACCAACGCTTTGTTGTAATCCTAGCTGAGGAGTACTTAAGGTAATTAGTGTGTTGACATACCGACTTGTTTATATGGCCCTTGGAGACACCGACTTCAGCGGGAGTGCGTGAGGGTGCGGCACATGCATAATTGAGCACTGACATTAGTTTCCCAGTCGGAACAATTTATCGGAACTACGTGAACATTTTACCAACATAAAAAACATAAAAACTGGAGAAAAATATTCTACATTCAGATTCTCTTTCATTTCAATAAATTTTAGCGTATATTAGCATACACCATATTTTATGAATGTTCGATAAATTTTGCATGAATTCCTGCGTATTTGCGTTGCCATTCATGTTTTTGCGTTCCTCAAAAAAACTCGACATCATTTCTTACATTCGGATTTGCTGTAGTATTTTTGCTGCTGAGTTTTCACTTATACACGCAAGCAATAAGCGAAGAATTCCTATATGCACGGTTCATAGACGACGATACAGTGTTAATGTAGGCTACACGTTCCATTTCAGATTCATTATCATTAATAAATAGTATCGGAGCATAGACCGTGTAATCTATTCATGAAATGGAAATTGGCTTAAAATTGTCGTCGTTATAATGACCAAACAATGGACATAAAACTCATTTCCAACGATAATGATCGACGTTTTTGGCTTTTTCTAATAATTAGCGGCTGCGGCAGACATAAACTATTGATGCACAATCCTACTTTTCAAGCTATGGATACAAATTTATTTCTCGATTTGGTTAGTCGGGAAACACTCCCTTAGGTGGAATTGTTAATATTTGTATTAAATATATTAACAAATTTATTTATTTCATGCAGTCTACTGACATATTAATAGGGCACATTTTATAGGTACATGCATGACCATTAAAATGACAAATAATGCAAGATATTAGTAAGTCTGTAAAATGCATTAAAAAATTGAGGAGAATTATAAACTTATGAATACTATATAAAACGGTGCAGGCCTAGATATAAATAATTGTATTGCTATATGTTGTGTTGTGTAATGTTTTGTACTGTAACACCATGTATAGGTGTCTCAGTTGTTTATAGAGTCGGGACTGATTCCCAACGTCACCCGAATCCTATTCCTATTATTTTGTCTGAGGTTTATATAGACAGAGGTGAATTATTGTAATTATAACGGGTATGTAATTGATACCTCTATACTTTAATCAACTCTTCGGAATTAACCTTGCACCTCAACTCCCGTATTCCCTTTCTTATTGTAGGTCAACACATTCACCTTGTATCACTTGCTGTCGTGTATGACCCATTGCAAACCTATCGCATTAATAATTATCATCATTTTTATGAGGTAATAGCAATTACAACTTATTATATGAATTAACTCCGACTGGACAATAACCCAAATTTCCTGTAACTCCAAGTACAGAATACTATATTCTATGCTCCAAGTATACGTGAGCCGTCGAAATCACAGTACATATATTGTTGTTTGTTGTAGTTTTGTAGTTGTGACGTAGAATATTGGATTATGTTGGTGTTCTATCCCCAAGCATCTTTTAGATTTTATAATCTTGATTGAAATGTTGTATCTTGTTTGCAATTTGGGACGAATCACCCTATATGCATCACTTTTCCCTTTGTCCGCTGTGCGCATGTCACGTCTCTCTATAAAAACGAACATGAATGCCGATTGACATGCGTTTTTTATTACATTGACCTTAAAAAACGGTACAGAATGTGTGGTGACCTTAAGAGTCCGAGGTAAGGAGCCCCCACACCTTCCCCCAGACTATCTACAAACTCGACACCTTTGCAAAAGAGAGTTGAACGCTGGATCAAGCGTGCTATATAATAACGGAAATCTTGGATACTCCCTCACCCACTTTTCTTTCATACGCATTTTCCCTGACTTGAACTCGAACCCACGGCCCAGCTGTACGGTAATGATGTCATTAGAACAGAGGTCTCGCAACTCCGTCGACCAACACCCACCCATCACCCAGGAGATTAGAGAACGATTAACCTGATTGGTTTAATTTATAATAATATGTCGAACATGTATGTACAGTAGAAAGCGGACGGAACCTTGCGAAACCCTGGATGTTAGAAAGATAGAGCTAAGCTATGAGTTGTCCCCATACACCCGTGGTCAAGATTGGGTAAGAATGGATAAATCAACTCTGTGGGCGTAACGTACAGGCTTATTGTGCTGGTATAGAACTAAATATGTTAACTGCTTTAATTGTTTTACTTTTTTAGTATAAGTCTTAGGTTTATTTTTTAAATTGTTTATTATAGTCAGTTTCGCAAGGCATGCAATGCAGGCAGCGTGGACTGCAGATGCCAAATAAAGGTTTATTGTTATCATCGGGTTCAATTCCCGGAACATGTAGGCCTAAGCTTTACACAAAGGCCTTGTAAAGTCGCCCAAGTAAGGTTTTTAGATTTAAAAAAATCTTTTTAGTGAGTTACGTATTATGACGCCTGTCGAGCCACCAAGAAAAAAACATTGTACGCTATCAAACGGTCAAACCATGCAAGACAGAAACAGAAACACACTTTATTGTTGCCATTACTATTAATTATATGTATCATTATTAAAGTATGTAGCCTAAATATAATAATTGGATGAGCGTAGCGAGCGTAGCGAGCGAAGCGAAGATTCCATTTCACTACACTGGAGAAAAAAATCCGGAATGTTTTTTTTTTCTTTTTTTTTTTGTATTTTTGTGTGTTTGTTAACACGATTCCGGCTAAACCGATACTTCGATTGCGATGAAATTTTATGGAGGCCTTCGAAATCTCTGAACTTAGAACTGCCACGTTTTTGAGCGCAATCGGGAAAATTTTTCTTATAAAAAACGCAATTTTACGATTTTTTTCGATTTTTAAAAAAATTCTTCGACTTATAACACTTACATGCTTTATCCGATTGTAATGATTTTTTATTAGAACCTTAATTTTATGAATTAAGATATTCGTGTGAAATTTGAGCTTAATCGAAACATTATTTCTCATGAAAATCGAAATTTTACGGGTTTTTTTCTTTTTTAAAACAATTCTTTGACATATAACACCTACATGCTTTATCCTATTGTAATGATTTTTTTATAGAACCTTAATTTCATGAATTAATATACTCGTGTAAAATTTGAGCGCAATTGAATAATTATTTCTTATGAAAATTGCAATTTTACGATTTTTTTCTTTTTTAAAATTACGTAAATATTATGATTTATAAAAAAATTAAGTTAATTTTTAATTTAATTTAATTTAATTTAAAAAAAATCTTCGAATAAGTAATGATTTTTTCACAGAACAACAGAAAATCCGCGTAACTCAATGCAGCTCAATGCACCAATTACGCTCATCCAACAACGCGGCGGGACTTAAGCGTTTTCCTAGTACTAAAAAAGCATACCACCTTAATATTCAGAGAGTTCGCTTCTCCCCCGGCTGGCTGTGACTAGTTCTGTCCAGTTCGGTTTTACTACTACCCTTAGAGGTGTGTGCCCTTAAACCCGAATAACCAATTCAAAGGTTTAACATGACCAGAAAGCAACTACTCATTTTGAAGACAATTTGATCATACCAATGCAAAAAATTATGTTTTTGGAAAACCCGATTTACAAACAATGTTTTATTATAACTAGGAAGCTTCGCAAACGCTTTTTTCAGTCGCGTTGATGGATGAGCTTTTTTTTGTAAGTTTTTAGTTTGCGTGGGATTTCTTTACTTGAACGCATTGTAGGTGATTGTTGTCTAGTTTCTATTGTTACTTGTTAGTTGTTATTATGTACATCAAAAAACTTATATTAAAACCTTTATTTCTATGGATTCTGACTAACTTTTCCAACTTTTTCTTTCACAAGGTACTACATAACCATAACCTTAATGTCCATGTAAAAAATATGAAAGTTGTAGCCCCACCCGTTTGGTCAGAATCGGCCCAAATGTCACGAAAATATCGCATTAAAAATCGGAAAAAATCGTAAAAGTACGATAATCATGAGAAATATTTCTTCAATTGTACCCAAAAACGTGGCAGGTCTAAGTTCAGAGTTTCGAAGGAGCCCTCCAATTTTCATCGAGATCGCATATGCCGTTTGCCAGGTAGAGAGCGAACAAACAGACAAAAATACAAAAAAAAAAAAAAAAAAAAAAAACTAACAAACAAAAAACATTGGTGCTTAATTTTTTGAGGGTCAATGAAACTGAAGTTTTCGGTTCGCTCATCTAATCAGAATAGAGCTTTATTCTCTACAATTGTGTTGTTCTTCAAGCTAATAATGACTCTTTTATGTATATATTTTGATGAGCGTAGCGAGCGAAGCGAAGATTCCATTTTACTACACTGGAGAAAAAATTCCGGAATGTTTTTTTTTCTTTCTTTTTTTTGTATTTTTGTGTTTGTTAACACGATTCCGCCTAAACCGATACTACAATTTAGATTATCTTTTTCTGGAGGCCTTTTAAATCTCTGAACTTAGAACTGCCACGTTTTTTAACGCAATCGACAAATTATTTCTCATAAAAATCGCAATTTTACGATTTTTTTCGATTTTTTCAATTTCTTCGGCTTATACATGCTTTATCCGATTGTTCTGATTTTTTTACAGAACCTTAATTTTATGAATTTATTTATTCGTGTGAAATTTGAGCGGAATCGAAAAATTATTTCTCATGATAATTGCAATTTTACGATTTTTTTTCTTCGACTTACAACACTTACATGCTTGATCCGATTGTAATAATTTTTTCACAGAACCTTAATTTTATGAATTAATATATTTGTGGGAAATTTGAGCATAATCGAATAACTATTTCTTATGAAAATCGCAATTTTACGCTTTTTCCGTTTTTAAACAATTACGCTCATCCAACAACGCGCCTGAAAAAGCGTTTGCGAAGCTTCCTAGTTTACAAAAGATCTGCATTTTGTGTTTATTATTACAGTTTTACGACCCGTCAGGTCGGGCGCGTTCGTTTTCCTCATCATATCGCAATCACAATCGTATCAAAGTGAATAAATTTATTTAGAAAAAATGTCTATTTAGTAAGTTACGTACTATGGAGCCTGTCGAGCCATCAAGTAAAAAAAATTGTATGCTATAAAACGGTCAAACCACATAATTTTTCCCCATACAATTCAGAAACAGAAACACACTTCATTGTTGCCATTACTTTTTATTATGTATCATTATTAAAGTATGTAAATATAATAATTTACAAAAGATCTGCATTTTGTGTTTATTATTACAATTTTACGACCCGTCATGTCGGGCGCGTTCGCTTTTCTCGTCATATCGCAATCACAATCATATCAAAGCGAATAAATTTATTAAAATCAACAATCTAAATGCACAGTAATATAGCAAAGTCCTACTACAATTAGAATATATATCATGATTTTTTTGTAAAATAATTATTTTAATTGTGCCGACTGCCGACAGACAATAGAAAATACAAACAAGTCGTAATTTTTCTCTTATCAGCAAAGGACGACACGTTTGCATTACTCTTGTCTAGCTCTAGCTTGTCACGCTCAAACGATAATACTATAAATACATAATTTAATTAATATTCTTTTTATAAAACAGTGGAATGCGCAGTGCACGCAAGTACCTCGTTATTTTATTACGTTTGGGATACATTTGTTTTTTAATGTTAATACCCCACGTGATACTTTGGAATAACATGTTTGCATATTTGCAGTATCTGAACATTTCATGTGTTTGTATATTCCTGCTTAGATTGAAACTTTGGCTAGATCAAGAACTAACACCCAACCGGAAAAAAAAGTAAACGATATTATTAAAAATATGTTAAATTTATCTTTTTTCCTCGTTATTAAAATGTATTAAATGATAGCTTATATTTTGCACAACCATATGCATAATTTCCAAACTATGCCGCATGGCAGGACTTGCGTTTTAGCCACATTCGTGATCGCTCGGCTGACATGACACCACAGATGATCGAAATTTTGAACAGTTTTCACGATAGTGTAAATTTAGGGCTCTACAGCAACACTTTTATAAAATTCGTTTTAAAACAATTAAAAAGTAATAATTGATTTTCATGATTTTTCATTTTGTTAAAAAGTACACATATGACTATATTCGTGATTTTATTTTTTTATCTACTACTGTAGGGCTGTCCGTGTATGCTTTATTGACAACGTTGCAAAGTTGTATATACTTCGTATGCTCCTTGGCCGAGCGAATAGCTATTTGCCAACTGCCAAATGTGTCCTGTTCTCTCTCTACGTCAGGATACCGTCCTGCGTCCAGTGTACCGAGGAAAGCATACAATACAAACATTGGAAATCATTATTTAGAGTGCCCACACTTACACAACTAATTTCCAGCGGTGGACTGTAATTAAAATCTCTCCGATCCAGCTCAGTAGACTAAGAATAACGTTCTCGCCAGGGAATCGAGCCCACAACCTCCCGAACGAGAGTCCCGTGCGGTTAAGCTGAGTCACGTCCGCCGGTTACATTCCAACAGTCTTCAGGACGCGGTCGACGATATCGACAGTGATGAAATTCCGTTCCACCTAACTTCGCTTTTACCTTCGCATTGAATTGCATCAGTTGTCGCGTAAAACGTAAAACTTTGCGATAATTATTTGAAATAAAGACATAAAATAATTCGAGGAAAATAAAAATGTATTGTTTTAGTATACTTTACTTTTTTTTTTTTTTACTTTCCTGTTCATTTTAATTATTCAGTTCAGTATCAGTTTTGTTTCAATAGAAGCTTTTGGGTTCAGACGTATACACATCAGTAGTGTTTTGTATTAATTAGGTAGCTGGATAGCAATGTAACTGAATATTAATTAAGGTCACTGTTTTTTTTTCACGATATATTCTTTGAAATATGTTAAAATAATGCTTACCAATAAATGATGATTTAAAATAACATGCTAGGCTAAATTTTGAACATGATATTGTAAGTGTACGTATCCAGTTATTCTGTGAAAATATTTAGTGGGACATATAATCAACTATTTCAAGTTGCTGGTTGATGGGTAGAGCTCAATTGGTACACAGTTGCAAATTCGATTATTTTTCACACCGCGGACGTCCTCAACAAAACATGTTTGCGATCCCCAAAGACGTAAATTTGAAATACGTTAATTCATTAGTATACTCGATCTTAGGTTCATACTTAAAGTTTACGAACTCATACTTAAAAAAAAAAGTAAAACGAAGTTTAAGTTTATTTGGAATTGTTTATTATTCTTTGTCGCATGGCAACATCAGAGATTAAAATGAAGGTTAATTATTATATTAGAATTAAGTAGTTAAATTTTGTTTTAAACTGAGTTAAGGTTTATGGTAAAAGTAAAATTAAGTGGTGACCGGTTCACATTCAGCATCCACAACGAAGGCTCTCGCGCAAATCGCTTTTTACTTCAATATGAAACGAACCAAGTATTTAATTGCTAGTCTGTGAGCAGCACACTATCGTGACTCACCAGGGCGATCCGGCGATCTATTACTAAAACAGGCCAATTGCCGCACACCAATCATCTACGGACTGAAATCAATTGGAATCGTTTCCTGTTTTATCGGCATCGCCCTCGTAGAAGGTCACTCCACACTGACCCATCTTTCCTGCGCGCGCACCCACTTTCTAATCATTTGAATTTACCGCCTCAATGGGTAAGTGTGTTTGATAACGAACGAGTGACCTTCAATATTGCCCGATTCGCCGCGCCCTCGATGCAACTAGTGCGCGAAGGCTGTTCATCGTACGTTGGTCACGGAGCAATTTCGGTGTACCCGTCCGGTACCTAAACCGGTTACCTTCCGGTACTTGCTCCTGTGCGTCAACTAGGAGATACATTTTAGTTTTACTTAGTAACGCTTAAATTACCTCCATATTGTGTTCAAATATTTGTTTTTAAATGTATTTTTCCCCCATTCTGGGTTTTGTTAAAATGTAACTGACAATTTTTGTGAATTGTTTTTGTCTGATTAACAAATATATTGATAATCTACTACTGCAGGGCTTTCCATGTGTGCTTTCTTGACTAATACAAAGTTTCATCGTCGTCGGGTGCTTCCTTCCTGGCCAAACAAATTAGACGATTTTCAAAATCACCAGCGCCGTCTATCGCACGCGCAAAGCACGCGCAAAGCATTACGGGAGAAAGGGTATTTACACGCTAAATGCCATATGCTCGGGTGTGTGGCGTACTGCGTTTCCAACACAGTTATTGCAGTCCGCCATAATCCCAAGCATAAGACATTTAGCATGTAAATTCCCTTTCTCCCATAATGCTTTGCAACGGAGCGCGCATGCACAGTCAATTCTGAAAATGGTCGATTGCCATTACTGCCATTACTGCCATCAATCAATCAATCTCTGGGTTGTATTACATAATATATTACTGTTATTTATAAATAATGTTAAAGCGGGAGTTTCAGTCTATAAAATATAAAAGCACCTTCCTTCGATCGAGCTTCCCAGAGAACAGATCAGTAAGGTCACACTCACACACATTTCTTGCCTCGTTCAGACGTGACCACTTCAATGCTAATTCTCTCCAGACTGCCAGCCAGGTTGATGACGGCCCATTGACGGCTATCGCGTAGTTACCGTCCTAGTCTGCATGACTTCCTACAAGGGCAAGGGCGTCAGGGCGCGGCACTTACAGCTTAATCCCGACATTCCTACTCCAACATGTTCGTTATACTTTAACTTATCACAAGCTGAAGATTTCACAAGTTGTTTACACTAAGTTATTGGTGGGTGTGGTTAATGGCGCAAAACTCGCGAAATATGGTATGTCTGTGGCAGAAATAGTGCTACTGCCGTTTGGACACCTTCTTTCCTCCCACCCTCCTGTCGTCATCCGAGTCTGAATCATACCAACTTTCTATTTTTGTTTATGGATGGCAGTACTCTCTCGTAACGAGTGGGCTAACACGCAGCTATGTGTTGACATTTTCGGTACACGTCCCCTGATTCTTTTGATTTTGCACGCCCCGCACCATATCAGGCCGCTATGATATTCGCCCTTCTGTGGAGATACTGTTATATTTTTTCCCAATCTCGTTCGCGCTTTTTTGTTCTTTTTTCTTTTCCTTTATCTCACATCAGATATTGAAAGAGTTACAGACATGCATGTTATGCATATCCAGTCGGCACCTGCCCATTTTCTTTGATTTTTGTAAAATTAGACAAATTATTATTTCGGTATCCGTCCGTGTAGATGATTTTGCGCCGCCAAGATATGTGAAAAACGAGGTGTAAAATGGAGGATTATGAGAAGTGAACGTTCAGTTTGACCTGAGTAAATGGTAATTGATTTATCTTATAATCTTATAAGCTTCCACATTTTTCACAAACTGTATAATAATAAAATTAATGTATTTCACCGTTTCACTTACGTAACAAGGGTAATATTTGTTATGAAGCAAATGTACAAACTGTTAAGAAAACCGATATTGATTTTATATCAAGTAAATTACCGTATTTCCTCTAGACATCCACTGCGATTGAACACCCGTGTTCTCGAAGAATTTCATTGCGAGTTAGATAGTATTGATGTTTTATAAATCGCACAGAAGAAATGTTATCCATCATTGATCATATTTTTGTCACCAAAAGATTTATTGAGGGTCATCAAAATCACATCCCCTGAAATCCTTTTCGCGCGTATGTTATCAATACACCTATTCACAATATTTTGAAATGTGAGGTTATTTCCATTTCAACGAACATGTTGTGACTCTCTCGTGTGTGAATCGTGGCTAAACTGCCTCAGTATATCTTCTCAGTGTAAGAATACAAGCCCGTAGCCAGCCTATAAAAAAGGGGGTCTTTGGTTTTACATCATCGTATAAGAATTTCTTTAAAGTTTCTGACACAACCACAGCCCATTTCAACATTTCAAATAATTGTCTCCTAGATATGCTTGAGAAACTACTACAAAATACCTGATTGGCATGGCACATTTACAGTTCGTTACTAAAAATTCTTACTTGTAATTTTGCTACAAACCACAACCCGATACACGTTGGAGATTACAATGATCCAGACTAAACCACTGTGATCTGCGTCAAAGCCTGGTTTGCTTGAACTCAGACTCAGTTGCTAAAATACATCACTTCGTTTTCCTCTCAAATGTTTGCCCAATTTGCAATGCATCAAAATTTACAAAAATTTTAATTTTTAGTTTATTTTTTAGAATTTGGTAAATTGGCCGTTTCTTTAGCAAATATTAGCCCAAATATCATATTTAAGTGCAAATCAGCAAAACGCTTCATGTTAGCATTTTGATTAGCAAAAACATTAGTCGGTAAGACTCACAACCTACAGAGTGTTCCGCAAATAAACTCTAAATTTAATCCTTACTTGGCCACATTGAGCATTTACTTTCACGATGCTCTTGCAGACTTCAGAGTCCGTGCAAATTTTTTCAACGTATCTGCCAACACGCGAGGGTTCCCCCATGCACCCAACCCTTTGCGTGGGAAACCAGCTGTTAAATGTGAGTCACTTTGCTCTCTATTGATTCGATCCAGAAGATTGTCCACTGACTAATGGCTCTGTGAATAATAGAAGCCAACCCCCTCGCCGTCCCCTACAAGGCTAGATGGTTAGTTTTTATGAGTGGCTCGTGGTGCACTCCTGTCGAGAACGACTAGAGCGAGTTACGACTTACGTTGTAACTTAAGTGTCATCAAACGTAATGTGCAGTTCTGGTTCCTCTATGTTGGTGTTTAGTTCTGGTTCCTCTTTGTTGGTGTTTGGTTCAGCAGTGCCTTCACTATTACCGTTGGCCCGTTTTCACCCACACTTACTTAGAAAAAGGAAGGTGGAAGTTTTTACAAAGCACGGATACGGGCGTGTATCCAAAATAGGGCAATGTTTTTTACTCAAAAGATTGTTCAAGAATGATTCACAAATAGTTTCAGAGTTAAAATCTCGTTGTTGGTGGAGGTGCCGAGTTTAAATATATCATATTTTGGTGAAACTCACCCGCTCCCTGACAGTTAGAGTCTCCAAAACCATTCTTTATCGTCCGTGTTGAGTAAGAAATTTCAACAAAAAACGTATGCCAATCTGATCTTATGTTTAGCTGTTGTCATGAGTCGTGACACATACACAGATGGACAGAAGAGTGATAAATAAGGGAAGCTTGGTTACCCAAAATCACATTTTAGCGGCAAAAATGTAATTTTTCTTGAAACAAACGTAGGCCTGGGGTGTTATGTTGATCGATACTTTAGACTAGGCTAAAAAACGAGACTACCCAGCAAACACAAGTAATCCCGCCCGTACATAAAACGTACGTTCAAGAACGTACGCGCACGTACGTTTTATGTACGTTTTTCCCCCCGTACATTGCCCGTAAGAATGTGTCACTTCCGCCCGTATGTATAACACACGTTTTTTAATGGTTTACAACATACCAGGATGCACCTTAACCGCACGGAAAACACACGTTTACGGCACTCAGTAATATTCCGCCCACACGGGAAACACACGAAAAACACACGTAAAACACACGTTTTCGGCACTAATAAATATTTAGCCAGCACCTCGCTTGGTCTGCAGGGAATAAATCCATGGCTCCATCTAGTAGAGAATCTGAAAAGTATAAGTTAGCTATGCCAATAAACAATTACTAAAAATATTAAAAATTATTTTATTGACTTATGAAGTACAGTACTCACATCAATTTAAGCGGCATTTCATTAGATAACTATGTCAGTTTATTCAATTTGGAAATATGCATTATTAGATAAATTTTACTTCATCGTGTGTATTCGAACCTCGGCCATGTGTCGCTCCTTCAACCTGGAATCTGAAAGCCAGTCACTAGACCGTTCGGCCACGGTGAACTGATGACTGAGAAGAGTTAAACTAGCCTGTAGTTGGACGAGGCGCTCTCGTGTTTCGTCAAACCTAATAGGCCCCTATTCGGTCTCGAATATGATTTAAAGTTATAATTCTCCATAAATCAAAAACGTTGTATCATAAGTTTAGAAGGAAATATAACAATTATATTGCTAACAGTAAAGTTTGATGTAGATATATAATAAATTGAATTATACAGAACGGCAGAAGGCATTTATCAGTAGTAATTTGGTTGGAATCCTAAATAGATACATATATCCTGTATATAAATACATTTTGTCAGTGGTATTGTGCTAATATGAAAATGGTTGCATGGTCAATATATGATGATTGATTTGAGTATGAAATTCACGCTAGCAGTGGTGCAGAAATACGTACGTTGCCCATACGTGCAACACACGTACTCAAATGAATTACCCACACACCACACACATCCCACTCGATACGTGCGTTTTACGTACAGTTTACGTTTACTTGAGTACGTACGATGGCTGTGAGGGATATGTGCTGTCAAGCAACGCATAAACTGTGCAGTGCTTGAACGCACGTTGCCCGCACGGGTAACACACCTCAATATAAGGGACAAATACATACGTTTTCTATTAAGTAGAGTACGTACGATGCCTGTGTGGGATATGTGCTGTCAAGCAACGCACAAGCAGTGCAGCGCCTGAACGCACGTTGCCCACACAATTCCAATATGTTCCAAAATACATATATACACACTACACACGAATTACACAGTACTAGTGTGTTTAACGTACATTTAACATACGTTTGACACAGTCGTGTGTTTGCTGGGTATAGCTCCCCAAGGTAGTCGGCAATCTTTACTGAAGAGCGTGTTTAGTTCTCTTCGCTCTAAACGAGAATACTAGGGTGAATATAGCCCATGACTTTCCCTCCCAGATCTCCTTCCAGCCTATATCTAAATAATCTGATGATAAAAGCGATTTACGTGAGTTTCAGGGTGACTGCTCTGCCCTGAAACTCACGTATACCGCTGTTTAGAGCTGATGGAGGGTTCGAGAGCTAGTGTACCGGCTTCGTTCTCCTCGACGTCTGCTCGGCAGTCCGGTTCAGTGAAGGAACCTATATGACTGTCAAGGTTACACCGTCTTTTCGGATTAGACGTAAAGCCGTAGGACCCCTTGGTACTTTTCGAAAGGATTAGGCTACGTGCTGGTACCGGGTTTCCCCTCCTCCCTTCCGTTCATAATTCATCCTCATCTATCAACACTCATCGTCTCGAATAGCTAAAGTGCATTAATATGATTCCTATAAAATAGCCCCATTCCCAGCTCTCCTTCCAGCCTATACCTAGATAAGTCACCTGATGATATAGGCAAGTTATCCCTGGGCAGGGTCGCTACTAAGCGTTCTAAGGACACTTACATCATTCTATGGACCAACAGTTCCCTAGTCCTCCATCGCGCGTGTTGTCATGGCACTTAGTTCTCCAAACACTTCGATGCACAATTTTAATTGTTCGGTATCTATACAATACTTGACCAAGGCTCATTGCCGACAACCTTCGGGATTAGAGGAACCTTGACTGTCGTGCTTGAATATCTAGGTACCGCGATGTCACACAAGAATTGGTTTAGCCTTTAACATCCGCATACATAACAGAGTGCTTATAGTAAGCAATTCTGCTAAATCCTGCAGATATCTTCCGTGTGATCATTTATATATTTATCACTTATTACTAATATTTAACCACAATTTAATACTGTTGGAAGCATGCAGAATGTGGATAACAATTTATACTATTGTGACGATTGTGTAGTGGCTAGTGCATGTATTTGATAAATAACATATTATTTAAGTATACCAGACCTAAAATGCGTCATTAGAATTGAAAAGTTGTGATAATTTCCTATGCTTATGTATGAAACGTTCATTTGTAACGTGGAAACATTTTATGTCATTGTCAGGCGTATACGGATGAAATTTCATTAAAATAAGTAAAATTGGCTTTATTTGACGATTATCAGTATTGTGTACGACTGGACGAAGTTAGAAACCACAACGAAATGAACACGAGAACGACACGAATCCAGCCTAAAATGTGTTCGTACTTGTCGAACTTCGTCTATAATTTTCCATCGATATAGATGATTTTTGTACATACTCAGAAAGGTTATGTGACTTATGTCTATCTTCTTACATAATTTGTTTTTATAATTTTGGACCCGTATGGTCACACGAAATATGTTCACATTGACTAAAGTCAGAATTTTTATTTTCTTTGGGGTCTCGCAGGGGGAAATGGAACTAAAATGAAAAATTGGCAATCAATAGGAAAAATAAGATAAAATAATAATAATAACATAATAAACTAACGCATAACAATCTATATCAATGAATAGGCCCCATTTAGAGTTGCACAAATTGTAATATTCATCACTTTCGAAATCAACTCAAAGGGAAAAAGAATTCACTGATGTCTTCAGTCGCTCGTGCACGCACATACAATTTGTATTTACACGGTACACAATCACTCACACAATCATACACCACTACACACATACATTCATGTTTATGTAATTTTTAAAGTAATATTTATGTAATTAATTTTATATTTGTATCGTATATTGTAATTGTAATTGTTATTGCACTTGTGGGACATTCGTCCTGTTGAATGTGGTCACAAATAATAAGATTAATTATTATCTATCGGAGAATGGATACCAGAATATATCGATGTTCCCGCATGTATTTCGAAAAGTACGAAAGTACTTGCATTTAGTTATTGTCCTTCTTTGTATATCAATTTAAATAAATAAACAAATAAATTCCACACCCATGCCTCTAAAAATATGTTTAAATACGGTTCACATTGCAAATAAGTAAAATAAGCTCAAGAGAATGGGGCATTCTAAAATATGTCTTACATTATATTCATGTGGTGCGAGTTCACTCTATAAAACACAACCTTCTCAAGCGGAACGTGAAACATCATCCCACTGTAAATGTGACGTGAAAGATATGTGCTCCGCGCCTCAGCAAACAAGATATAATCTTCTGAGTGCTTTACTGAAGACAATCGCACAGACAGACAGACAGAGAAACAATAATACTATTCAATATAACATAAATACGACCCAAGGAAGTTGAGCTTCGTGCTACGGAGTCATTTGTTGTTTGTGACTGACTGCCTTACACGAAAGTAATAGATATCCTTTGATGCCTTGGAGCGTCGCTGTACATTGCCTTGCCAGTCAGTGAACCAATACCTTGCAGGGGTGTCGAAGAGTATAAGATAAAATAAATTCATATCTGAAATCCAAAGCAATATAATGATGTTACTGTTAACCATGCTCATATTGGGTTAAATAATTTTTATTTAATTTTTTATTAGTAACACAATGCGAAAATAATGACAGAATTCTTGCATTCTTCTCTTCATTCAGCTTATGACATGTCATAATAATATGATATCAACTAATGACCAAGACCTGTCCTACGCGGTCAGGTTTAAAATATTGGGGTTTTGAAAAATTAATTTAATGAATTTTACCTGTCCATGTATTTATGTTAACAATACACATTATTAGTGTCAACATGTATTTTACTGATTGGTTATTTTATTTATTTGTTTATTATGATTTTTTATTGTTTTATTTAAAGCAGAGTTGGACGTGGCAACAGATAATGATAATGATGTTGATTTAACGATGATTTAACTATTTACAAAGGACAACAAAACGTCCCAACGTAATCTACATTTTATGCTAGAAATGATTCCCTATGGATAAAATAATGCATGCAAAAGAAGCTAACATTTGAAAGGGAATGGACCTTCTGAGTTGTTATTGACTATTTATCAGTTGGAAATGTTTCTAAAAAAAAAAAAAATCATAAATATTTTCTATTGAACATAATTGTCATTTCCATTCCTCCCGGTAGTTTGTTTTCTGGTTCTTATAAGATTCTGTGAGAACTCGGTGGGGAATAAGAATTAAGAACATATGTTGTGCACCTTGAATCGAACAACTCTGCATATCACGGATTTAATTTAACATTTACAATCAGCATTAATTATTTTAAAGAGAAACCAGTATAACTGGATAGGTGATGAACCTCACTAAACGGCGCCTGCGACTTTTCACTTTTCATGTGTGCCAAATAATACAAATTTCAAACCAGCCTAACTTTCTTTCTCGGACTGACGAGGACTGTCATCACTTGCTCTTCTCTGACTGAGTTGTCTTGACTGGGTCAAGCTCGGGCCTGTGTGCCTGTCGTGTTCTGCAAGGTGACGGCCTTAGGCCCCAAGGTCGTTTCATGAGGATTCAATAATGTTTTTAATAGTGCGATCACCGGTGTGTACGCACTTTTGAACGGGCGAAGTTCTTTTAATTGGCCAACCGGTAAAATTGAAGAGAAGATCGAGACAACTTTCATATTCGCGTTGTTATTCAATGCATGTCCATGCTCCACCCCACCCCACCCGGAGTCACGTTTCACTAATACTGTCACTCACTCACTCACTCACTTACTGTCACTCACTCACTCACTCACTCACTAACGCGCGGTTTCTTCAGTGTTACCAATTTAGAACTTTTACAGCTAGATCTAACGTTTATTTAAGTCGAATATGCGGTGGAAATTTAAAATTTAGACTGACATCTGTTCACGACTTTTACCTAATAATCGATCAACTTTGTAAAAATCTTTGATTTATGCATTTAAATCCATAAATTACTCAAGAAAAGCGTCACTTATTACTTATTTTAATAATACTAGGAAAACGCTAAAGTCCCGCCGCGTTGATGGATGAGCGTTTTTTTTGTAAGTTTTTTTTGCGTTTTGTGCGTTTGTTTGCACTTTTCCTTTGCAGTGCTTTTTGAATGCATTGTGGAGGTAATTGTTGTCAAGTTTCTATTGTTATTTGTTAATTGGTATTATAAACTTCAAAAAACTCATATTAAAACCTTTATTTCTGTAGATTCTGACTAATTTTTTTCAACTTTTTCTTTCAAAAGGTACTACATCACCATAACCTTAATGTCCATGTGAAATCTGAACGTTGTAGCCCTACCCGTTTTGGTCAGAATCGGCCCAAATGTGACGAAAATATCGCACTAAAAATTGAAAAACTAATATTAAAACCTTTATTTCTATGGATTCTAGCTAACTTTTTCAATTTTTTCTTTCAAAAGGTACTACATCACCATAATCTTAATGTCCATGTGAAATATGAACGTTCTAGCCCCACCCGTTTGGTCAGAATCGGCCCAAATGTCACGAAAATATCGCACTAAAAATCGAAAAAAATCGTAAAAGTACGATATTCATGAGAAATATTTCTTCGATTGTACCCAAAAAAATACACCTCTAAGTTCAGAGAAAACGAAGGTCCGGTCAAATTTTCATCAAGACGCATATGCCGTTTGCCCGGAATCGAGCAAACAAACAGACGGAAAACAAAAAAAAAAAAAAAAAAAAAAAAACACCCGAGTTAAATTTTTTGGGGGGTCAGTGAAATTGAAGTCTTCGCTTCCGCTCATCCAATGATTCATAATTTTACAAAATACCTTGTTCATTATCAAATTTCTATGTCTATTATATTAAAAATTGAAGTTCATTTTGTGGCTTTTAGTTATCTTTTGTTGCAAATATTTGTATTACTCATATTTATGAGTTTTTTTTTAGCATTTTTGTCAAGGACAAGTATAAGATAAGATAAGTGTAACCTTGAACTTAAATTATTTTTAGTAATTTTTTACCGTTTTCATCAAGGTTGCCTTGCAGACACAGAATAAGCAATCACAATTCACTTAAATTACTTATATATTTACATTTTAACAATAACTAAAATTGATAATGAAATATGAAGTATGGCCGTTGTGCTCCAGGTATCGGAACACGTGTTCTTTTCGTCTGATGTTTTCATTGGACGTGAGTGTAGTTTGGCCGGCGATCGGGAAAATCAAGTTCATAAAGGTGGAAAGAGGAAGCTTGATGAACGCACGAGGCTAATTAAAACTCGGGAGCTTTTTTTTAAACTTTTCCTTTTTTAAATCACCCCATCGTAATTTGTCTTTGTTTTTTTAAATTACCTTTTTCAAAACCACATTACGTATACGAGAATTCATACGCTCTGTTTTGCAAATATTGTTACGTGTACAGCAATATCCTTGTGGAAAAGTAGAGACCATATTTTAATAACCAATGCGTGTTATTTTAGTACACAACTATTACCTATGTGTCTCAGCAGCATTCACGAGACAAAATAATAAAAATTAGGTGTCGATTCGATTTCAGGCACCGACAATCAAGTTTAATTAAAGGTATTTTCCACGAGTCTCCTCGGGTATATGAAACGTGAAAATTTGGATTGGATTTTATTAACAGCCATTGGCCTTTCATTGGCCCCTATTAGCCCTTCAAGAGATGCACATCACTGGAGAAAGCATTCACACGTTAAACGTTTTATCACAAAATTCCAGGCAAATAATACAGTCAAAATGTATCATCGGAATATTCATTACGATATTTTTTTTATTGATGGAAAATTAAATAAATGGATAACATACAAATTATAGATTACAAGCAAATGCTATGAATACCTATCCAATATATCTTTAGAATACTAATGCTAATGCTATACAACACAATCACATAATAATATGATCACAAGTTTTTAGTGTTACTCTATATAATCGAGGGACGCGCTCAACGCAATGGGCGCACTGACGTGTTAACTTGGCACGCAAGCAAATAAAATTATCGTCCATTTGGTTTCGTCCTGAATCCGATTAATATAGATATTAATTTGCATAGAAAAGAAAGTTTTAAATATCACACGAACGAAACCTAACTACGTGCAAGTATACTTACATATAAATATTGTTTTGAGTTTTTATTTTTCTACGTTTATAATGGCGACATGTGTGCTAAACGATTTAGTGGGCTCTAATCAGGAAATGTCTTCATAAATTTGTTTATTTATATGGATATTTTGGTTGGAAAAAACGACTAATGGCTTACGCTGTTTTGGCTGTAAAGTTGTTGGTCTGAACCTGGTATATTATTGATAATAAATAATGTAATATGTATTACATATTATCTATTTAGCATGCATATTGTGTAATAATTGCGTTATTATGTGATTGCGATAATATTTAAAAAACTAAAACATATATTAACCTTCTATTACTGAATAAATCGGCGAGGCCGATGTTTATCGCGGCTACATTTCTTCCGAGTTTTATGTATGATGATGTCACGTGATGTCTGAAACCTCATGTAGTAATGTCTGCTACAAATCAAACAATACGAAGGCTCCTAGCTTAATACTTTTCCCCAAAATTAAAGTACTAATTATATGATACAAAATATATCGATTCTCATGTTTCGGATTATACCAAAAAGTTTTAGAACATCTAAATGGAAAACGGGCACAGGTAAATGAATTATACACTACGATTCTTGGCGGTACGATTTCCAAAACTTACAATGGCATCACCATTTGATACAGCCTATACTTCATCCCATGTCGCCAATGAGGAAAACTCCTCTGAATCCGGGGTTGAAATATGCACTAGATCTTCCTTTAATGATCGTAAAACGTGAGAAAGAGTCAAAGACCATGTCGAAAACATCAGTTAGTCACTTAGAAAGTAGTCAAAATCTACCCGAAACTAGAGGCGAGCTCTGACATTGCTCGTCTTTGGAGACCCCCTTCCGTGTCCATTCGCGACGACGACGACGACAATACGAACGATGATAAATATATGTGAAACCTCCCTTCCGTCTCCTTGTTTGGGCGTGATCTGTCCTCCCCACATTCCCTACGTGGTGGATTGTGACCGAACGGTTGACGCGCCCCTAAACCTTTATTAACTCTACCATCCACGTATAGCTGGCTCGCTTCTTGTCCACCCCTGTCCTAGACGTCTCGCCGGCCACCTTCACACATGATTACCTCCACATCTTGTACGTACACTGACCACACTTTTTACTTAGCCATCGAGGACGACAATAACACTTCTATCTTATTTCAAACGTGCCGAGATCGCATCCTTGGAGGTCATTGCCAAAATATCCTTCTAGGTTTACTGACCCTTGCAACCAAATCGCCGTTACCAGCTGGGAAGATTGATATGAAAGCGAGAGCCACATGTTTTAAGAAATTATTCTAGTGGTATGATGTATCTTAGACGGTGATAATTTAAATTCAAGTCATTGTAAGGAAATTTTTAATACGCCGGATGATGTGTATTCCTGGGTTATGTGTGTTTCAATGTGTTGGTTAATTATGCAACGAAAGTATTCTACTAGAAGATTAGGAAAAAATGCAAAGTGCTATTGTGATGAATGATAACGGAATGTAAGTGCCATACGTTGTTAGCATATAAAATTTATCTTGGGAATTAAACCTATTATAGGGTGCAATATACCCCTCTTCAGGTGATCTTGGTATGTTGGGGATAGGACAGCTGTTGTAAAGGGATGTCCGAGGGCTGTTTAAGAGGATTCAATCCCTTGCATTCGCATTAACGACTGAGGAAAACCTCGGTAAAAACCTTCATACAGGATTGCCGGTCTCGACGGGATTCTAACCTGGGACCTTCCGAATCAGAGTCTAGCGCTTAGCGCCCGAGCCAACACTGTCGGTTAATTAACCTATACCTGTGCTCATGACCGGTGAATTAACTAGCGTATGTATTTTTTTTTAAATGTTAGACTATTATCGTTATATCTATCGTTCTATCTATTTTATATATCGTTATCTATCGTTTTCAATGAACTCGATAATTTGGCACGTCGTCACTTTTATATTGGTCACCGACATCCTGAATGAAATTTTATCAAGGTTTTCCTCTGTCAAAACGCGATTGCTTGATTTAGGTCCTAATAATTGTCATGTCCAAACTATCGTTACACCTGCATATAGTTGTCACCCGAAGAGGGGAAAGTTGTCGCTATAGACAGGTTCCTATGCGAAAGTCAACGATGCTTTAAAAAAAAATGTTTAAAACGGATTTAGATATTTCTCAATTGCGTTAATCGGGAAACACTTGATTATAGGGTAATCAATCAAGAAATTTAAAAATGTATCCCAGCCGGTTGTCGAATCCGGGTAATTGTGAGATTCGGGCTTGATACAGGGCTGAGATGGTTTTTGTAATTTCTGGATTGATATCCCTATGATTTAGATATCTTATTTAGATTGACGTTTAAAATATATTTGAATATTAAATGCAGTACGATAACGGTGAGCTTCGTTGAAACTTCCGTCCAGCAATGGCTCTCGCTTTAGCGCTACTGTGCCAGACAGTCACTTGCACTTAGTGAAATGATTCCGTAATTAATTATGCGTCTCCTCTAGCGTTCTTCAATGAGTTTATAAGCGAGAGCAAGAAGCAATTAGTGAGTGAGACATTAAATAATGAGAGAGTGTCCGGAACATGTCAACGTTGTACGTGAGGGAGGTAGCCGGAAGGTCAAGAGTGCGGGAGGTCAATAACCACGTGGTCGGTCTAGGGTTCACGTGAGACTCGATTCCTGGAGGTCGTCGGTTCGATATCAACTACCGGCAATACCGACGGTTTTCTCCCAGATTCCTTTCAGTCATATTACGACTTTTTAATGGAGTCATATAAATTATCTTTGAACATTCCTACAAACTATCCTTACACCATAAATAAATAAATAAATAAAATAAATAAATAAATTCGTATATAGAGTTTATCCACTCAAGTCACATAACAGATTTTCAGTGAGAGACATTAAATTTAAAGTCGTTTAGACCAACCATGTAGGCGCCGACACCATCGACGAGCGAACAATGACCAACTAGAGACCGGCATGTTATTTAAGTAACATTCTCCTTTCCAGGCTCCCATAATAATTATTTTAACCAACAAATTACATAATTATCTCTCGGGGAAAAATCAATCAGCCGTCAGTCAACTATTAATTGTCCTCGACGAACTATGAACTGAATTATGAATTGAACCACACACCTGGAATCACTCCAAATACAGATGTCTAAAATTTTGTCATTTTTTACCTGTTTTTTTGTTTCCTTGTCATAGTTGGATATAGGCGACTAATTTTGTAAGTTCGCTTGTCTATAAAATAGGCACATTTTTCTAACTAAACAACTAAAACAAAATACGACTAAAATATAAGTCACTTATAATGACTACATTTCTCTACTCGAGGTGCTTAAAAATCTCCTTGCAAGTGGGAGAGAGGGTATCATAGGGTATTAAAGTAAGCTATTTTGCTTAAATTTTCCCGTAAACTTTTAAACATATTAACCTTCTTCTACTAAAGTTTCTGGTCGACTAGTTTCCGGATATGTCTATGTTATGTTATAAACGTTTCACTGGTTCTGGGACACGCTTATCTGTATGTTAGAGAACAGAAATCAAGAATCAATATACGAAGTGAGTGTAAAGTAATGTGATTAATGTTTGTTTTATTGGCGTACACTAAACATGGCTGCGGTATAAAGATAAATATCTTCCGCCCCAATACTCGGAACTTCAAACTAAATTCTAGAGTTTGGTTTTACGTTTGCCCTGCACACGAACACACTCGATTCATCGACAAGACACTTCAAGACATATCCATTACATTTAGTTAGTTTCTGAGGTTCCTAACCGCTACTACATCTTGATTGAGATTTGTCGAAATTTATTTGTGTAATTACCCTATACACAAACTTTACTACATCTTCAAAGCAAATTATATATTTACATACATTATGCAGAACTTTTGCATCGTTTTATCAAGATTTAAAGCAGGAAAAACACTATGACTATGAGTATTTTAATGTCATCGTTATAATTTTGAATAGATTTCTGGTAAGATATAAATATGATAAAGTATAGGTGGCGGATTTATCAAAAACTTTAGACAACAAATTCAATTAACAAAATCAAGAGTATATGAAGGTCGAGGTAAAAAATATTATCAGAGTTACTCTCCTGCCAACAGATTGAAGTGTAATAATTTTGACTTCAGCTTCTGCTAATCCAGCATCGATCTCTCCATAAGTACATGTCTAGCTTTTGCACATATAGTTGCAGGTTTTAAGAAATTTTTCTTCCATTCTTTAGGTACAATTTTTGGTCGATGATAAGTGCATTCGTTTAGTTAGTTTATTCTGTTCTTGAGAATATAGAGATGTGTTCGACGTTCTCAAATGCATCAACACGTCACAACCTCGATAGCAGACTTTTCACCCACGTGCAATGTACGATGAAAAATCGTGCCAACTTAAAGTTGTTTTAGTGCATCTTCAAATTGAATGAACTATGCCGGTTTATGAGAATAGAAAGCTACGTCGCTTTGTCTGTCTGTCTGCGCTGTGTGTTACTGGCCTACTGGGCAAAGGTCCTGGGTTCAAATCTCGCCCAAATCAAGAGCTAACAACCTCAAACACGATCGAAATCGTCTTCAGTACCGGTAATGAAATAGAGTTGATCTTTGTAATCCTCAACACGCGGCCAAGACAGAGCAATTTATTACGACAAGTGGTTTTGATGCGATGAAAGACCCGAGTCTCGGTGCTGCCATCTAGCAGCGTTGCAAAGATTGCATTTATGATGGATGACCTTTAAAGGGGTATTCACCCGCTAAACTCAAAAAATGTGTTTCATTTTGGCTAACTAGTTATGAATTTAGAAATTAACAGAAAAAATATTGGGTCCACCATGACCCGGAAACAAATTATCAAACTTTGTAATTTTCGAACATAGGTGCCATCGACAAAATTATTCAATAAGAAATAACATGGGGACGATCTTTATGCCCCGTGACCTTGATGATTTTGACACAAAAAATATTGGCCATTTTTATACGTATTCGACAACCTTTTCTGTAAATTTAATATATTTTGTTTTGTAATTTGGGCAAGTGGTTTGGTCAAAATATGCTGAATTCCAAGACGGGGTGTGATTTTGGAATGCATATTTTGGCGCGTTTGGGTAAATATTTTGGCACAGTTTCAAGACACAATGTTGTAATAGGTCGTTCAAGATTGGTACGTTGCCCTAGTATCTGCGTGAACTCAAATTACGCAGGTTAAAGCCGATTTTAGTAATTCCTAAAAACGCAAATTTCAGCAAATTTCACGATAAAAAAACTTAAAAAATCTTGTAAAATCGCAGTTACAAGGTAAAACATTTACGGCCATTTGAGTGTAATATTATGCTATAGACTAGGAAAACGCTTAAGTCCCGCCGCGTTGTTGGATGAGCGTAATTTGGTGCATTGAGCTGCCATGTGTTATGCGGATTTTCTGTTCTTCTGTGAAAAAATCATTACTAAGTTGAAGATTTTTTTAAAAATTAAATTAAATTAAATTAAAAATTAACTTAAATTAAAAATTAACTTAAATTTTTAATTTGTTTTATTAATCGTAATTTAAAAAAAGGAAAAAATCGTAATATTGAAATTTTCATAAGAAATAATTATTCGATTGCGCACAAATTTTACACGAATATATTAATTCATAAAATTAAGGTTCTGTGAAAAAATCATTACAATAGGATAAAGCATGTAGGTGTTACAAGTCAAAGAATTGTTTTAAAAAAGAAAAAAGGTAAAATTTCGATTTTCATCAGGAATAGTTTTTCGATTGCGCTCAAATTTCACACGAATACCTAAATTCATAAAATTAAGGTTCTGTGAAAAAATCATTAAAATCGGATAAAGCATGTAGGTGTTATAAGCTGAAGAAATTTTTTTAAATCGAAAAAAATCGTAAAATTGCGATTTTAATGAGAAATAATTTTCCGATTGCGCTCAAAAACGTGGCAGTTCTAAGTTCAGAGATTTCGAAGGTCTCCATAAAAATTCATCGTAATTGGAGTATCGGTTTAGCCGGAATCGTGTAGACAAACACACAAAAATACAAAAAAAGAATTAAAAAAAAATTCCGAATTTTTTTCTCCAGTGTAGTAGAATGGAATCTTCGCTTCGCTCGCTACGCTCATCCAATTATGTGGTAAAAAATAATTGAATATGATATTTATAGTATATTCTTAGAAAATACATATCCTGCTCTGTTAACGTAAGCAAAGTAACACCATTGCTTACAATGTTACAACCAGTAGGGTTGCTCCACACACGGATGCAAGTTTCTGCTCTCTAAGTACAGTAGGGCAATAAAGAATGTGTCGCCCAAGTGATCCTCCTTTGTAAACTAATATTTATAACTCAATAATATTGACGTTATAAATAAACAAAGTGGTCCTAAATGTATGACCACAGATTCTTGTCGATGCAAGGCCTTTCGAGACAGTCTCACGATTATTCTCCCTAAGTGCATAACTGACGAAGGTTAATCCCTACATGAGATTTACATATACAATATATAGGCCAGGTCAAAATTAAGAAGGAGAAGCTGCCATAATAGAAGAACTTAATAATTTTATGTTCCCTCCATCATGGGTTATACATTCGCAACCGTAGACCAGAACCACCGGTCCTATAATTTTCGTGTTTTGCGATAGTGCACTCACTCTCCCTTTCATGTGACTTACTAGGCAATCAAGTCTGAAAACAGTTTGGAACATGTTGTTGGTGAGATGCTGTAGCAGGAAACGATCAACACCCATCCCGTCCCATCACGACGAGCTCATTCTTTTCTCATACATTAAATTAACCTTTGATGCAATGGTAATACTTTTACTTTTCATTTGCGCGAGGAACTCCCACAACTCAATAATAATTAATGTCTGTACTTGCAATCATTGACGGTTGTACCGACGTAATCAGGAGGTTGACGTTGGTCGTAGTTCTCACGACATAACACCAAATTCAAATTATGTTTTAATTGCTTGAGAACATCGTCGTAGGTTAATTGAAGATGTAAGAAGGCCTTCCCTTGATGATAGGCCTTCGTTATAGTTAGTGACTTTCGTCAGTAGATTACAGTCATGCATACAGCAATCTTCTGCCGTTGAATAATTTAGATGTAAACAATGCTGATGCTCTTCACCACAAAACACGAGTCATAAGAGAGAAAGACATAAAACTAAAAGCAAACAGAAGACATAATTGATTATCAGTAAATAAAACATTTTACTCCCTCCCATATTTACACAAATATACACTTATATTCTCGTCGTAGCACGCCCATATACACATTAATATTGATATATCTTCATAGTTCTTTCTGTACCTGTAGTTTTTTTTTACATGTAATATTTGCATACAAGTATAAACCACGCTTGTGGGATGTATGTCCTGTTGCATTCAGAACGTTAAATAAAACTGTTTCACAATTCTATTGTTTGTGTTACAAACACAAGAAGGGGAGTACCATAAATAAGGACTGAAACTTACCGTTGTTATTCATAGCTTATTTCATAGTTCAGTTATTTTTGGTGGAGGTGCCGGGTAATAGAAATTATTATTTTCGATGGGGTCACCAAAAACATCAAGTAAAATTCTTGTTGAAGGGTAATGTCGAAGAAAGTGCATGTCATTTGTCAACATTTAATTTTCAGTTTTTATCGTCGACGATCAGAAAAGTGATGCATAACTATATGTGATATTCGCTCACTACTTCCCAGGGCATGATTATTGCATAACACACAATTGGCACACAAACTTCATGGTATGATTGAAGTGACACAAAAATTTACAAAGAAACCAGTTAGTTTTGTATCAATTACAAATTAAAATTTCATCAATTTCAAAATTAAATTTCTTTCAAAATAATACAATTACATTAAAGAAATGTACTTTCAAGTGTGTGAGCTGACTGACAAATAAGGAAATAGATAAAATTAATGTTTTTGGTGAGTCATGTAATAGATAAGTTTAATAAATATGATAAGCAAATAATATAAATAACCGTCACCACGATAATTTCTTTTATCAAACATTATTATCAATCATGAATAAGTTTACATGATAAATCCGTCACGTGCGCTCTCTATAGCCTACACCCGAACACAGGCGTAACAAGCTCTGGATCGTCGCGTACTGCATGTGCCACTGATTTATCCCTGGTTTATTCAAATGAACTAGAGGATAATTATTGTATGTGTGATCAATGTGTAGGTTTGAAATAACAGTATGCCCGGCAGGGGTTTCTGAAGAGGAGAGTAGTAAATATATACAACACCGTTCTATTAAATACATTTTATATACGCTTGTTAGAGATATAATCGCTTATATTATTCATTACTGCCCTCCAAGGTGTTAATAATTTATTTTAATTGTAGGGTTAATTTAGACGTACACGCAAAACACAGGCAACTGTTAATAGCCAGTGACTTATACATGTTTAAAAATGTTTTTCTTAGCATTTCCATCCAGCCATTTTAAACCATGAAATACTAGGAAAACGCGAAAGTCCCGCCGCGTTGATGGATGAGCTTTTTAAAGTTTTTAGTTTGCGTGGGATATCTTTACTTTTGCAAGTGCTTTGTTTTGCTACCTACGCATTGTAAGTGATTGTTGTCAAATTTCTTTTGTTACCTGTCAATTGGTATTATTTACCGTAAAAACCTATATTAAAAGCTTTATTTCTATAGATTCTGGCTAAATTTTTCAACTTTTTCTTTTAAAAGGTACTACATCACCATAACCTTAATGTCCATGTATAATATGAACGTTGAAGGCCCACCCGTTTGGTCAGAATTGGCCCAAATGGCACGAAAATATCGCACTAAAAGTCAAAAAACTTATATTAAAAGCTTTATTTCTATAGATTCTGACTAACTTTTCCAACTTTTTCTTTCAGAAAGCAATACATCACCATTACCTTAATGTCCATGTGAAATATGAACGTTGTAGCCTTACCCGTTTTGTCAGAATTGACCCAAATGGCACGAAAATATCGCACAAAAAGTCAAAAAAACTTATATTAAAAGCTTTATTTCTATAGATTCTGGCTAACTTTTTCAACTTTTTCTTTCAGAAAGCAATACATTACCATAACCTTAATGTCCCATGTAAAATATGAACGTTGTAGCCCCACCCGTTTGGTCAGAATCGGCCCAAATGTCTCGAAAATATCGCACTAAAAATCGAAAAAAAATCGTAAAAGTGCGATATTCATGAGAAATATTTCTTCGATTGTACCCAAAAACGTGGCACGTCTAAGTTCAGAGATTTCAAAGGTCCCCTTCAATTTTCATCAAGATCGCATATGCCGTTTGCCCGGAATCGTGTGAACAAACAGACAAAAAAACAAACAAAAAAAACAAAAACAAACAAACAAAAAAACAACCGAGCTAAATTTTTTGGGGGGTCAGTGAAATTGAAGTCTTCGCTTCTCTCATCCAATTAACCATGCCCGATAAGAATTCCCTGTCCTCAAGTCACAATATACTCAGGCAACTATTGTCGGGCTAACATTATAGTATAGGACATGCATTTTAGGCAAATCGCAGTTCGATCGGCCGACTGACATGACAGGTGTTTGAAATTTTGAGCATATGTCAAGAATGTGGAAACATGGCTCTGCATGTAACACATTTCCAATTTACTAGGAAAACGCTAAAGTCCCGCCGCGTTGATGGATGAGCGATTTGTAAGTTTTTTGTTTGCGTGGGACCACTTTTCCTTGCAAGTGCTTTGTGAATGCATTGTAGGTGATTGTTGTCGAGTTTCAAATGTTACTTTTTAATGGTTATTATAAACCTCAAAAAAAACTCATATCAAAACCTTTCTTCTATGGATTCTGGCTAACTTTTTCAACTTTTTCTTTAAAAAGGTACTACATCACCATAACCTTAATGTTCATGTGAAATATGAACGTTGTAGCCCCACCCGTTTGGTCAGAATCGGCCCAAATGTCACGAAAATATCGCACTAAAAATCGAAAAATTGTAAAAGTACGTTTATTTTATGGGTTCTGGTTAACTTTTTCAACATTTTTTTCACAAGGTACTACATCACCATAACCTTAATGTCCATGTAAAATATGAACTTTGTAGACCCACCCGTTTGGTCAGAATTGGCCCAAATGTCACAAAAAATTTTCGCACTAAAAATCGAAAAAAATCGTAAAAGTGCGATATTCATGAGAAATATTTCTTCGATTGTACCCAAAAACGTGGCACGTCTAAGTTCAGAGATTTCGAAGGTCCTGTCAAATTTTCATCAAGATCGCTTATGCCGTTTGCCCGAAATCGTGCGAACAAACAGACAAAAAAAACAAAAAAAAACAAAAAAAAACAAACACAAAAAAACAACCGAGCTAAATTTTTTGAGGGGTCAGTGAAATTGAAGTTTTCGCTTCGCTCGCTACGCTCGCTACGCTCATCCAAAAAAGAAATTATAAACATTAAATAAGTTTTCACGAATTTTGATTTCGTTAAAAACTCCAAAATTGACTATATTCGTGATTTTTGGCTGATTATGACAATTTAAAAAATATACGGCCGCAGGGCTGTCCATGTATGCTTTATTGGCAACTTTGAAAAGTTTCATATACGTCAGATGCATCTTGGCCGAGCGAATAGCTATTTGCTAACTGCCAAATGTGTCGTTTGTAGAGCATTCACCTTACGATGGCTGAGAAAAACTCTAAAGTACTTTCAGTTAGGATTGCCCGTGCCCTAAATCGAGCACGCGACCTCTCAAATTACAGTCGTGTGCTGGCGCTCAGCCACTTAAGTTGGTAATCAGTATGAATACGAATATGCACTTAGTATCACAAGGTTGACTTAATTACAAAAGTAAAGTGCAATTGAGTTTAATAGAACTAGAAGAGTAAAGGAGATAAGGCGACCTGAGAAAATGCTTTACGTAGGTCGGAAAAAATGTATAGGTAGTCCTCGTAGGTTGGGCAACATAAAATATAGCGGAAATTTTATTTGTTAATTTGTGGCTACATTACAACAGGACGCAATGTCCCACAAGTGCTATTTACCAAATATATCAGGGTAACAAAACAATACAAAACATTACTATACAGTACAATATAAAATTATAGTTACATAAGATGACTATAAAAATAATATAAACATGAATGTATGAGTGGTGTTGCATGTATGTTTGAGTGTATGACTGTGTTAGTGAGTGTGTATGTGTAAATATAAATTGTGAGTTATTATTTTCACTCTCAGATGATGACTGTAACCCAACGGGGAAACCCCTTATCGACTTTGCTGCAACTATTGATAAAGGTTTCGTTCTCCGGATACTCTTCAGGGAGATGAAATACATTATCAAATGAAGTAAATACAATCAAACTTGCATACAAAGTAACATCATGTTAAAAGTAACGTTAAGCTCGTTGTCATCGTTATAATCAGTAAGCATTAACTTACATGCAGAACTTATTTCTCGATTTGGTTGATCGGGAAACACTCCCGTGGGTGTAATTGTTTTTTATTTACTACAATTCAGAAATTAAAAAAGTCCGTCCTGATGGTCTAGTGGTTAAGACGTCCACCTGGAATGTGGGGGATCCGTGGTTCGATTCCCGGTTGGGGCGGACTTTTTAAATTTCTGAATTGTAGTAAATAAAAAAAAAACATGCAGAACTTACTTCCATTGCAATATACACTTTTAAATTATTTTAAATGATTATAATGTCCTCTTTTGTAAATCAGTTTTTATGACTATACGTTCAATAAATAAACTAGGAAAACGCTTAAGTCCCGCCGCGTTGTTGGATGAGCGTAATTGGTGCATTGAGCTGCCATGTGTTATGCGAATTTTCTGTTGTTCTGTGGTAAAATCATTATTAAATTGAAATGTTTTAAATTAAATTAAATTAAATAAAAAATTAACTTTATTTTTTAATTTTTTTTTTAATTAATCGTAATTGTTTAAAAAAATCGTAAAATTGAAATTTTTATAAGAAATAATTTCTCGATTGCGCTCAAATTTAACAGTAATATATTAATTCATAAAATTAAGGTTCTGCGAAAAAATCATTTCAATCGGATAAAGCATGTAGGTGTTATAAGTCAAAGAATTGTTTAAAAAAAGAAAAAACCCGTAAAATTTCGATTTTTATGATAAATATTTTTTCAATTGCGCTCAAATTTCACAAGAATATCTTAATTCATAAAATAAAGTTGTGTATAAAAAATCATTTTAATCGGATAAAGCATGTAGGTGTTATAAGTCGAAGAAATTTTTTAAAAATCGAAAAAAAAATCGTAAAATTGCAATTTTCATGAGAAATAATTTTTCGATTGCGCTCAAAAACGTGGCAGTTCTAAGTTCAGAGATTTCGAAGGCCTCCATAAAATTTCATCGCAATCGGAGTATCGGTTTAGCCGGAATCGTGTTAACAAACAGACAAAAATACAGAAAGAAAAAAAAAACATTCCGGATTTTTTTCTCCAGTGTAGTGAAATGGAATCTTCGCTTCGCTCGCTACGCTCATCCAATAAATGCACACGGTATAATAATGAATATTGTTTGGTGTAGCTCATTTTTAGTGTCCTCTGGTCCCAAAAGGCACAAAACTCGTCGTGTTTAATTTAACTTTAAATTAGCTACGGCGATCCTGCAAACGTGTAAATAAGTTCAGTAATGGAATCCAGGTTCTGATCTCCCTGGAGCGTCTGGATTATCATTCTGTCCGGGAATCCTCCGAGAAACCACGTTCGCCAAACTAAACTCTCATCCCTCTCTTCACTTGCGCAATGTGTGTTGACACTCGGCATCAGCCACTCTGCATGTGCAACACGGTAGATGCGAGTGAACGTGTACGACTGTACGTGCTAATTGTTTTGGCAGAGTTTACCACGCAACCGTGTAGAGCGCGCGTGTAATACAAAGTATCAGTTTGTTATCATCTGTGACGCAAGCAATGCACAAGAGGGAAAACAAGGAGAAGTTATCCTCGGTGGTGTATTCGGAATTATAACGGTGCCAGGGTGCTAACCCTAACCCGCCTAAATTAGCTTGAAAATCGAAAATGATGAAAACTTTACTTGCTTGACGGGGGGTATGTTGGAGGGGGAGGGGGGGGGGTTAGCAGTCTACGTTGATTACATATTTTCAGATAAGGTTATAAAACTAATTAAAAGGAACCATAAAACATTTCGTATAAATTGTTTCTTTTGGCAAAAAAGGAGAAAATGCTTTCTCCCGTGTTTAATTCTCGAAATCAGCAAATTTAAACAATCATTAAAGTTGATGACCAAACATGTTATGTAAATTTTACAATTTGCGTATTTTTTCTGTTATTTAGATGGCTGGCGTCGTCTGTGGGTGTGGATGGAACATGCCCAACGAGATGGGTAAGTGAATTGCCTACTAAAAATGCCGGTCTCTAGTTGGCCATTGTTCGCTTTTCGATGGCGTCTGCGCCATCCGCTTTAAATTAAAGTCTACCAGTTGTGACACTACACTCTCCAAAATGATTTGTATTTAATTTATTATTTATTGAATATTGTCGTTATTCTTCTCTTTGTTGGCTTATCCTATTGACTGTGCAGTTTGCACAACAAACGTCCACTTGCATTTCCTCATTGTAAACCAAGAAGGATTTGCTGATTTACCAACATCCCAACACAACTAAGGATGTGCTTGAGTCACTTTGGTATGTTTCTTTCTGTCGCGGAGCAATTTAACAATTATACCGTATATGTACGACAATGAATGTCGAGTAGAATCTCTATGATTACCTAGTTATTCAGTGCTTGCTTGACTTGACGCCCCGTTTACCGTTGCAAGGATTTAGCATAAGTGAGTGCCGAGCCTCAAAGAGCAAATGACATATCCGCATGGGGGCCACCTTTGCAATCCGACTTGTCGTAGGCGCACTGGAGGAACAATGACACACATGACATTTGTCAAGGTACGTCCTACCAGCTGTTTATTCAATACTGAAGTAAAATGTACGACTTCGAATGGTGGGATGGGAAAGTTAAACCACAAAATTCAAGCAATTTATTGCAGTTGATTTGATTTTCAAGATAATGCTGATATTTTGACCGTATGTCAGATAATATATTTACTAACACCATAAATACTGTCAGAACGTTTCTTCAATGTTTTCTTCAGTCTTCAATGCGAATAGAGCCTTGCATTTGTATCTGAGCAGATTTTCTACGAGACAAAGAAAATTGTCCATTATCCATACACAAACAGTGATTCGAGTAGCTAATACATTCAGAATCAAGAAGAGACTGTTGAAACCTTTTCTTGTTAAACTAGTCCATAGAATGGAGATTAGCTTCGTTTTGAAGCACATTTTATTAAATTTTAAACCAATCAATAACACTGAAATCACAGTTTTGTATTTATTTCACTACACACGTTCTAAAACTGCGATAAACACGTAATTATAATAAATTTGAAAGTAATCTTTGTTTCCTGTGGCGCCATTGTTACTAGTTGTGACAGCTACGACTTATTAGTCCTTCGTGTTTAGCAGAATTTAACATAAAATCTAAAAAATATGTTTCTGTAAAGTAGTTTAGCGCCATTCAACGCGCGTTTACTGCTGCACTGAATTTGTTTCGCAGAATGACCCAATATAACTCGGAGGTAAAAACAAACCAATGTAATATTCCTTTTTGCACGAAATAATACCTTGAATTTCTCAACTCATTTCGATAATTACAAGTACTGTTTTAACAGAATTATTTTGGCTATAGTAAGGAAGTGCAAGCGTGCACTGCTAAGAATTGAAGCCTCGAGTGAGGTAGCGTCATCTCTGGAGAATATAGCGTGCTTCAAATCGCAATGGTCCTTTTAGCCTTATAGGCATATTCGCTGTCACACGCTACATTTATTCAGCTTCTTATTTCTAAGTACCACATGCAATTTTTGTACCGTGCTAAGCGATAATACTATAACCCATTATTTAATTAGTGCATATAGGCTTACTGTATTCTAATAATTTATTTGCTAATTTTTTTCTATGTATAGGGTTAGGATGGCAGTAACAACTTGTAGTTGGAGCTGTTCTGTTTCTAGTAAAATCACTTTCACATAACAAAAGTTTTTTTTATGAGTGAAAACAAAATACACATTATAGATAAACAATCACATACGTGTATTTAACAGCCAACGAAATTGAAAACGAAAATGGTGGCAAACGAATATTTACATCATCCATAAATAGATTTATAATCATCGTTATCAAAGTTTTAGCCTTATAGGCATATTCGCTGTCACACGCTACATTTATTCAGCTTCTTATTTCTAAGTACCACATGCAATTTTTGTACCGTGCTAAGCGATAATACTATAACCCATTATTTAATTAGTTCATATAGGCTTACTGTATTCTAATAATTTATTTGCTAATTTTTTTCTATGTATAGGGTTTAGGATGGCAGTAACAACTTGTAGTTGGAGCTGTTCTGTTTCTAGTAAAATCACTTTCACATAACAAAAGTTTTTTTTATGAGTGAAAACAAAATACACATTATAGATAAACAATCACATACATGTATTTAACAGACAACGAAATTGAAAACGAAAATGGTGGCCAACGAATATTCACATCACCTATAAATAGATTCAAAATCATCGTTATCAAATGCATCGCATGAACAAAAGCATCAACCTGGTTTATTTTCATAAAATGTTTGGCATATAAACCTTTAATTAGTATAAAAGTAGTACTCGTAAAATTTAACGTTCGTTCAAACGGTTGCACATGCAGAAATTCCTCCGCTATGCGATTGTGTATTGTTCAGCTTTTCTCTATGGCCATTAAACATGTTATGGTGCTATTTCACGAAAAGTACCTTTATAATAGCTAGCTTGGGAGTAATAATATAAACAAGTGCATATAGATAGAAATTAAAAAGCGTGTTAGAATGAGAACTCTTTAAATTAAATTTGCTGTAGATCAAAAGGGGTCTGGAAAACTCACTTTTACAAATCCTTCATTTGCCAAACTTTAAAAAATTATTGGACAGCGTAAATCCCAATAAATAAAATTTAATTGCTGATGCTGATGATATTTTAAACTTCAGAGAGGTGGACAACACAATGCCAATAATGCCAACCTAGATAAAAATAATATAGTTTTACAGGATACTGTGGACAACTAAATCACAATATTTTGAATTGGATATTTTACTGCTGGTATTATTGTAAGCTGGATTACTGGTACAAGTGAACCCAATGCCAATAGAATTAATTTATTTTTGTCATAACCAAAAACCCACCCCATACAGGCACCAGTCAAATTTTAGAACCTGTGGACAACTGTAAATCATAATAATTGAATTGGATAAATGACAAGCTGGTGTATATGTATGCGGTACAAGCGAATACAATGCCAATAGAATTCCATTTTACTTTTGTCCTAACCGAAACCCACCCAACAGGCACCACCTAGGTAAAAATATACTTTTACAGAATCCTGTGGACAACTGTAAATCACAATAAATTGATTTAGATCATTGACTGCTGGTAATTACTAATTATGCATACAAGTGAACAATACTATGCCAATTGAATTATTTTTACTTTTCGTCCTAACTTAACCCCACCCCATTCAGACACCAACCAACCTATGTCAAGAATTCTAAACACTAATTGTATGGTAATAGAGATATGCCGAAGAGCGGAAGGAGTGAGTACACTTGGAGCATATTAACATAACGCATCGCAGGTTCAAGGTGGTTCAAGGTCCCGTCATCAACACCTGTTGAGTCGTGGTGAGTCAGGGTTCGGCTTAGTGGTGAGTTCGCCAAGGGTGTGGGAAAGAGGTACAATAACTCCTTTATTCGGTGCATGTACGTTAAATTTGAACTTTTTTTACTTTTTGTGCGTGTAAGTAATAATAAGATACTTTTCACAATTATTTCTCGATTACGAAATTTTCGTTCCAATCTCATCAGAAATTCCAAGAAAAACAATAAGCATAAATCATATGCAAATGCAATTAAGTGTAAATTTTCAGAACGTCTGTGGATCATTCGAATAGGCATTAACACTTACTTTGAGGGTTCGCTGTAGCAAAAAATTGTTGTGATTTCTCGTTTTTCATCCCTCCCATTCTGTTTATTTGTTCACTTAAGAATTTTATTGTGAGAAAATCTTGGAGGAGGTTGGATTTTATATGATGGAATGGCGTGAAAAAAACAAGGGAAATCTGAGCAAAAATGAATTACATTTAATGGATGACAGGAGGCATATTCGCAACGAAGTACATAATACATACTTTGGTTGATCCGAATAAGCTTTGTTGATACTGGCGTAGACCGCGGTTGAATCGTGCCCAACTATTTGGTCACTATTTCCTATTTCAAATACCACTCTATGGTTGGCCATTGTTCGCTCGTCGATGGCGTCTGTTCCGACAGAGTTGGCTCAGTCCGCTTTAAATTTAAGTTCCCCACTGAAAATCAGTTTTGTGACTGAGTGAGTATAGATTGACTCTAAATACAATTTTATTCTTCGTTTTTTAAAGTGACGAAGTCTCGGTAGCTTAGGGGTAAATCACCCGATCGGTAATTGGGAAACCCGGGTTTGATATCCGACTGATTTTTTTTTAAATTTTTTTTTATTGATTTCCATAAGACGAAGTGAGTAGTAAATATTGGTCCACTCAAAGATACACGGTCGCATCTTGCTGCCAACCAATGTGGTCGAACCAGGTGTGTAAGAGGCCAACCCACTCCCTTCGTGCGTGTGACTGTGACATACGCACACACATACACACAGTTAGTCGATTAAGGTAATAAATACACCCAGCTGCAGTAAGCCAACACTATTGCATTTACATTACAAAGAGATATACCTCTGATTTATCTTATTGGAAGAAAGAACAAGTTGGCTTCGATCCCAGGGCGGGGCGCCAATGATTCACTCGTAGCGCTGCGGGTGAAATCCGAAGCTCTTTGGTAATTGCTTCATCGAAGATTCAAGATAAGCAAGGACATTGACATTGACTTCTTCTCGAATATCACAGCTGACACTTGCACTAATGTAACAACCACTACATTACACTGAATGCTTCCTAGGTGCTGCAGCCACTAGACATAAACAAGACTGACGACGAGAACATTGACTTGGGAGATTATCGCGGACACTTGCACTAATGTACATCCGTGGACAGGAGCAGGGTTTGACAGTAACGTATCACCCTATAATTTCTTGAGTTCCGTTGTTATTTTCTAGTCTTCGTCTAGACCATCTAAACCAGTGAAAATATCATGATACATTAAATTCAAGGGTGGATCACTGATCTCTATATACTTACGTGGATAGAGGATGCTTACCTGCCAGATGTTGAGAAGTGAAGTCGGACTAATTTAGCGGGTTTTCTTACTGTAGAACTAAATAAACAACACGATTAGGGTTTCGATTAGGTTTTCCGCATTGACAAATCGTTTTGTGCACTTCAACGCAATGCACAATGGCATGTTTGCCGTAAATATGTAAAGTTTTGACCTCCAACATGGCCACCCATAGAAATAACATTGGACACCCAAGATGGCGGCCCCCATCAGGCCCTAGTTGGCTTCAAGGTTACAGTATAGCATACGCAATCCACGTAAGTATGAGTGGGGTGGATCTAGGCATAGGTACTAAACTAAACATTTCTCGAGTCTTAACACACACGATTCGTGTACTAACTTGTGTTACAAAATATAACATTTCAAGCTTCGATACCTGTATCAAAAAAAATATTTTGCAAATGCGATGTTTGAAATCAGCACGTTGTATTTTGACATATTTTAATTTGAATATAAAACCAATGCAAACTGCCTAATCATTGGGTATTATAACTTTTTTAGTTTTGTTCCTTATTATTTATTGCCAGTTATCCCGAGGCTTGGCAATGCAATAATGGCTCAATCTCAGACAATAACGAAAGTGAGTTTGATTTTAAAAATAATACGTTCAGCAGCGATGTTTAATAAAATGATCATAATGTGTGGCCCTAGGCAAACTGCTTTAACAACCAACCACCAGACGTAGGCCTACGTAAGATAAGGAAAGTAAATTTTTGAATTGCAGTTTGTCAAATTTGTCGAGTCACTGGGTAAATAAATAAAACTGTCACATAATCGTAAAAACTATCTTATTATGGTTTCATTTACTTGAATGTGAGTGCATTGCCAGTATAAATTTCAAAACGTGGGACTTACAGTATATGCCTATTCGGCAACACCCTCGTTGATTTGTGGTTGAAATGACGAAGCTACAAGATTTCGATTATTACGTTTATAATAACACGGGTACGGCCGGTACCTGAAATACGGAGCAAAGCTGCTTTACCAACAGATTGTGGACGAAGAACACACAAATAAAATATTATCCGCATTGAAATCTCTTTGTAGAGGTGCCGCGCGTACACAAAACTATAACCTTAGCGAGCATTGAAATATCTGGTGGTGGTGGTGCCGAATACACACAAATTACCTAGCTAACCCCGCCCCTTTTTACGGTTTTTATCGTGATACGTGACACACACGGAAACGGGTGGACAGAATTGATGGGACACATCGCGATAAAAAACATTTTTAACTACATATTTAGTAGATGATTTTTGTTTATTTTAATTCCTGATGACAGAAATATATTTTGATTTCAGAAACGTTGTTGTTTAGTACTAGGAAAACGCTTAAGTCCCGCCGCGTTGTTGGATGAGCGTAATTGGTGCATTGAGCTGCCATGTGTTATGCGGATTTTCTGTTGTTCTGTAAAAAAATATTACTAAGTTCTAGATTTTTTTAAAATTAAATTAAATTAAATTAAAAATAAACTTAAATTTAATTTTTTTTAATTAATCATAATTTCAAAAAAAGGAAAAATCGAAAAATTGCGATTTTTATAAGAAATAATTATTCGATTGCGCTCAAATTTCACACGAATATAAAAATCCATAAAATTAGGGTTCTGTGAAAAAATCATTACAATAGGATAAAGCATGTAGGTGTTATAAGTCAAAAAATTTTTAAAAAGAAAAAAACAGCAAAATTTCTATTTTCATGAAAAATAATTTTGCGATTGCGCTCAAAAAACGTGGCAGTTCTAAGTTCAGAGATTTCGAAGGCCTCCATACAATTTCATGGCAATTGGAGTATTGGTTTAGCCGGAATCGTTTTAACAAACACACAAAAAAAAAGAGAAAAAGAAAAAAAAAAAAAACATTCCGGATTTTTTTCTCCAGTGTAGTGAAATGGAATCTTCGCTTCGCTCGCTACGCTCATCCAAAAAAAAATAGTTATATCACTAAAAATATTAAATAAAAAAACTCTACTTAATTTAACACAATAAAATACTTTTGTTTTGTGTCCAGACAAGAGCGTTACACAAACAATGGAAGATTGCCTCTAGTACTGTGATTCTATGGGTTCTTGTTGTCACACAAGGGTGATTCCGAAGATGCTTGTTGAAATGAAACGGTCCATTAAAGACGATGATAACCTTTTCTCGTCTCACATTACGTAACGAGGCTAATTCTCACGAAGAGAGTGCAATCAATTAATTAAGATGAATGTGGAATTAATCAATTAATCAACCACGGTTTGATTTTACATCCTTTCAATCTAAATTACCGCTTTCGATTATTTCATCAAATAAAATAAATCACTGTAAATGAAGCTTGGGGGGGGGGGGATATTTTACTAATCATACATAGACTTAATTAGGTGAAACGTAAACATATCTTATTTCACGGCCGTATTTGGTTTGCTTAGTTCAATTTCCGAGAATCCAGTACAAATGTGTACCCTTCGTTCGTACTTGTAGACGAGTAAACACAACAGTTAAAAATAGACAGCCAGGAATTTCTCAAGGATAGTGTTTATATAAGTCCACATTCTCGACTTTCTACATGGTCTGATTCGTTCGGTTATTGCGTTGCTAGGCTTCAATTTAATAGCGCCTAATTGTGTTATTAAAAATTATAAATGATATTTGTCTGTGTTTTGTGGGTGGGTGGTTGCACGAATCCTAGGTTGGTTGGGTGAAGGGAGACGGTGTTTAATAATAACTCCAGATTATAAGTGGGGATTAATTGTTGCAGGAAAGAAAGGACAAACTGATTATAATGACCGCAACGTGGTGGGATGATTTAATCGTGACCTTAATCCTGATTAACCTTCGAGACAGTAGCTCTCGTCACTTCACTAATCTACCGGCACAATCCTGCATGAGTCGAAAAAACTCAGAATACTAACCTACCTCTATGTAATTAAAATTACAAATCAATGCAATGCTGACCTACATTGTAAAACTAAAATAGAAAATAATGTATAGTCTAATGTAATTGGTCTGTATAGAATTCGTAATTTCTGCAATACAATGGACAATTTTTTAACCACATGTATTAGCTTATAATTTTATACGTTTAAACTTGTAATTTACTCTCAAACTATTGCGACATATAGACCAATTATTATGTATTCTATGAAAAAGTTTTGACTGCTGGGACCATAATAAAGTATGTTTTGCATTAAAACATTCACGAGTGTGATACATAATAAGAATCGAGTCACTGATCAGACAAGGCTAGCCCAGCCTTCAGAATCAGCCCTTCCTCATTATATTTTTCTCTTGCCATTATACACTATCAATCTTAATTACAACCAGACATAAAATAATTAAAATGAAACTATATGGCAGGAAATATAATAAAAAATACATATAATTGGACATTTAGCAGTGTTATTATAAAGCGGTAAGCAATAAAATAACATAATGCAGTGTTAAATGTCCAATTATTTGTATTTTCTACTTTGTAAAATATTGTTGTTACTTTGTGTCTGTAATTATTTCCAGAAAACAATCAAAATCGTATTGTACACTAAGCATACATGAACATGAACAACATGTTTGCAAAAACACTTTGCACATACACAAAAGTTATTGTGCGTTGCGTAACTTTTCTACATTAATATTATATTCCCCATGCCAACCACCTGCCATCAATCGACGTGTTTGAAATGCTCCACAATATAATTTGATGATTTTATCTGTTATATTAAAGGAATCCACATGACATTGGAGAAAAAATATATCTTGGCTATTGCTACCTTGGCGTTTGTCTTTGTGTGTTTTTGATGAATATGATTTGTCTTCGTTAAAAAAACCTGATGGCGGGAAATGGTTAATAATTTCCGAAACGTTGTATTCAAATTAATTTATTAAAGAGGTTGTATCAACTAAATGGTTTTATGTTTTATTTCAACTCGATTTATCGACTTCAATAAGTAATTTTAACTATTAAAACTTTGTATTCCTTGTCTAAATTGTTTGATATTTGTTTGTTAAATAAATAGTTGTATTGAAATTAATTTATTACACTAAATATTTTTTAACATATCTTACTTAGGTCTAATACTATACAATCTTCTAACTTTAACACACAAATAACGAATGTCACTATTGAGTCTTATTATAATATGATCGTATCCAAAATGCTTTGGGATGGTATTAAACATTTTAATTTTCGTATTCCTTCTGCAACTGTTGATAATGAATGAAGGAGGTGTATTAAAAGAACATCTGGAATAAAAACAAGGTTATGTGTCCGACAGCCTTCCACACGTAGGTATTTTGGGAGTGTTTGAGCCTAAGGATAGCATACACTTGACCGATCAAGTGTGAATATTTACACACGTGTTTTCCCAAAGTATAGACCTAGGTTAGTTTAGTCGTCCTGCGTATTCACATGCAAACAAGTTTCAAGTGTTTTCTGGCGTCGCTTTACAGCTACCCGTGTCCCACCAGAGCTGCGGTAAACAGCTTTCACGGCGTCCTGGAAACCTTGTCTGTCAACTCGAATCACGGCCTTCTGCATGAGTTGACATTGTGCAAAGTAAATCTGCCATGACTTCAGTCCAGGGTCTTGCTAACAGATTCTGTATTTTTAGTTTTCTTGTGAATTTATTATTTAACCTGTGTATCAATGCTGCTTGACATTATTGTTGTTGTTCTCATTGTTATTTTCATTGCCATTATGTGCATTATTTGCATTATTTGAACAATTTTAAGCTTTGAGTTGTATTGCATTATACTGGTAAATCCCGAGCGATTTACGAGCACGCACGAGCTCTTATCACAAGGAAATAAAGCACGAAGTAGACGAAACGTTTCGATCTTGTCGACAATATAAAAGCATATACACGAGAGCATTCAGATCTCCAATAAATCGTTACTTTATCCATAAGAAATTATTTGTTTTATTCTTTCATATTATGTACAAATTTCAAACCGATTAAAATTTTGACTACTTATAAAAATTAATGTACATTAGGGCCGCCTACTAAACAACAAACAACACATGATACTGCTTTACTGGAATTACATAATTATATAATGAAACTCAATTTTGTGACTTAAACATGTTCTTTTATAACATACATTTTATTTATTTTATGTTGTAATTAAAAGACTATTTAAAAGTCCTAAAATTGTATTTCATTACCTAACTGTTCTAATAATCACAGCATTTATATTACATAATTATAAATACATTTCTTTTGGGTAACTGACCCAAAATATCCCCGCGACGTCTTCTCTAAAAGGTAGCAGTTTCATGGGAATGTTCGAGAGTTATATTTTGATGTGGCTCAATCCTAGCATTCGTCTTTTAACTAAGGATTCCCGGTGTCGGGTGACGAGCCCGCGACCCCGGGTCAGGACCGCAATGTGGGCACCACTCCACTACAATGAATCAAGTCGAGGCACCGTGTATGGAAGACAATGGATCTATAATTTGGGTTTAAGACAAGTCTTGTATGAGTCGTGATCGTATTCTTGGAGGTCTTTTTGGCTAGACCTAGAGGACCTCCCAAATCTATGTGGGGACCCATCAACTTGCCACAAAATACCAATTTTGCCTTGTGATATTGTAGAAGTCCTAACAACAAAGTAAATAATAAATTGTGTGCAAGTCCTCTCTCCTCTGTCGGAAATCTGTCTACAATTATTCAGGGGGTAACGGAACCCATGACATGTTGGCATAGGAAACCGATGGATTGATATTTAACTTATATGTATAAAGATAAGAAGAATATGTATAAACTAGGAAGCTTCGCAAACGCTTTTTCAGGCGCGTTGTTGGATGAGCGTAATTGGTGCATTGAGCTGCCATGTGTTATGCAGATTTTCTGCTGTTCTGTGAAAAAATCATTACTTAGTCGAAGATTTTTTTTTAAACGAAAAAAGCGTAATTTAAAAAAATGAAAAAAATCGTAAAATTCCGATTTTCATGAAAAATAATTTTTTATTGCGCTCAAAAACGTGGCAGTTTTAGTTTAGAGATTTCGAAGGCCTCCAGAAAATTTCATCTCAATTGGAGTATCAGTTTAGCCGGAATCGTGTTAACAAACACACAAAAATACAAACAGAAACAAAAAAGAAAAACGAAAAAAATCGTAAAATTGCGATTTTCATAAGAAATAATTTTTCGATTGTGCTCAAAAACGTGGCAGTTCTAAGTTCAGAGATTTCAAAGTTCTCCAGAAAATTTCATCGCAATTGGAGTATTGGTTTAGCCGGAATCGTGTTAACAAACACACAAAAATACAAACAGAAACAAAAAAGAAAAACGAAAAAAAATCGTAAAATTGCGATTTTCATAGAAATAATTTTTCGATTGTGCTCAAAACGTGGCAGTTCTAAGTTCAGAGATTTCAAAGGTCTCCAGAAAATTTCATCGCAATTGGAGTATCGGTTTAGCCGGAATCGTGTTAACAAACACACAAAAATACAAACAGAAACAAAAAAGAAAAACGAATAAAATCGTAAAATTTCGATTTTCATAAGAAATAATTTTTCGATTTGCTCAAAAACGTTGCAGTTCTAAGTTAATCGACTTCAAAGTTCTCTAGAAAATTTCATCGCAATTGGAGTATCAGTTTAGCCGGAATTGTGTTAACAAACACACAAAAATACAAACAGAAACAAAAAAAAAGAAAATCGTAAAATTGCGATTTTCATGAGAAATAATTTTTTGATTGTGCTCAAAAACGTGGCAGTTCTAAGTTCAAAGATTTCAAAGGTCTCCAGAAAATTTCATCGCAATTGGAGTATCGGTGTAGCCGGAATCGTGTTAACAAACACACAAAAATACAAACAGAAACAAAAAATAAAAACAAAAAAATCGTAAAATTGCGATTTTCATGAGAAATAATTTTTCGATCGATTTTTCGAACCGTGCAGTTCTAAGTTCAGAGATTTCAAACGTCTCCAGAAAATTTCATCGCAATTGGAGTATCGGTTTAGCCGGAATCGTGTTAACAAACACACAAAAATACAAAAAAAAACAGTCCGGATTTTTTTCTCCAGTGTAGTAGAATGGAATCTTCGCTTCGCTCGCTACGCTCATCCAAAAAACCATTCAGCGCAGATTATCGCCAGTTCGGAAGCGAAGCTCCACCATATGCATACATTTTATTCTTTTGTAGTATGTCTGTCTGTCTGTCTGTCTGTCTGTCTTTGTCTCACGAATAAAAAACGAAAATGCCCTCCGAATGACAAACTCATTTTTTGTTGACATTGTCCTTCAAGGGGGTGGGACTAGCCCGACCCAAAGGGAGAATTCTATAAACCCGGCGCCTCCACCAAAAATGAGACCTACACGTTGTATGTACAGGTAACTATTTCGTTTACTCCCGGAACTGTGTTTGTTGTCGATTTGTCAGACCAATTGAGGAACATCACCTTTTACAAACGAGACTTTCCTTCGGGAGATTGCCCGTTTGGATCAGCCACCTTCAACTTCAACACTGCATGAGGTTTTACAATGATTTTCCTCGGTCTAAAGTTGAATGGGGAAATTTTCGTCTTTAAAACACCCCTCTGACTTTCTCTCCCAAGCGTATTCACACTAAGTAACTACATTGTTATAGGCACGGGACAAGTGCTCTCCCTGGAACAGGTTCCCAGAAAAAAAACGTACTTTTGAAGCAAATTCGATATCGATTGTTTCTAAAATAATAAAAAAATGGCTCCATTTGATGTATTCATGACATCTGTCTTTCGGACAGCTGTGAAGTCAGTTGGCCAAACACGTTTAATTAAACGGAAGTTTCTAACAAGAAAAAAAATATATAATAGATTAGATGATATTTGTTTTCAAACCGGCCTGTCTCACACTCACACCAGAGACGCGCAGCTAAACGCTTAGTTTCTGGTTCTAGTTTACCAAACTGTCACTCGAAAGACAAAACAAGCTCTAAACTAGTTCGAACTTGCGCAACTGGTGTAGGTATATCCTTGAATGGTCGTTGTCCTAAGAATTTCGCCTAAATACCTTAATTATAGAAACAACATCAGGTTGTTTCAGTTTGCCGTCAGTCCAGTTCCACGATGGCACAATTCCTCAGGCGATTGACTCCACTCCCCTCATCCCGTCGATATAAAAACTCTAGCCTAGTTCCGCCGCGAGTTCCGTCATGGACGCTCTGTTATGTCCATCTTCTAGCTACAAGTTTGAGCCGCCTTCCGTCTTGTCGCACGCGACGCAATCTAGTTTATATTTAATGACACACGCATGACGCAAATGATCGACTTCTAACCTATAATAGCGAGGAGTGTTATAAACAGGGTTTAAATTATGGTTTTTTTCTACGTCTAATTTGTTTAAGATGACGAAATCAAGTTGTCCTTGTATTTTACAGGTAATCTATCACAACTCCTTATGACTTTATGCGTACCCCTATCATTAAAACATTAGTAATCGAAAACATTTCGTGTTGACCGCTGTTGCGTCATAATTAACTACGGTTCTTCTCCGAAACGCTGACGACGAACGAGTGTACGTAGTGGAAACTCCACGGTGGAAATACGTAGTTAACATTTTTGCTTCTGAAAACTATTTGTCTTTTTCAGAAACAAAATATGACATTACAATGTATTTACACTAGGAAAACACTTAAGTCCCGCCGCGTTGTTGCATGAGCGTAATTGGTGCATTGAGCTGCCAATTGTGTTACTCGAATTTGCTGTTGTTCTGTGAAAAAATCATTACTTAGTCGAAGATTTTTTTTTAAATTAAATTAAATTAAATAAAAAATAAACTTAATTTTTAAAAAAGAAAAAAATCGTAAAATTGCAATTTTCATAAGAAATAATTATTCGATTGCGCTTAAATTTAACAGGAATATATTAATTCATGAAATTAAGGTTCTGTCAAAAAATTACTACAATAGGATAAAGCATGTAGGTGTTATAAGTCAAAGAATTGTTTTAAAAAAAGAAAGAAAAAACGTAAAATTTCGATTTTCATGAGAAATAATTTTTCGATTACGCTCAAATTTCACACGAATACCTTAATTCATAAAATTAAGCTTCTGTGAAAAAATCATTACAATCGAATAAAGCATGTAGGTGTTATAAGTCGAAGAAATTTTTTTAAAATTCGAAAAAAATCGTAAAATTGCGTTTTTTATGAGAAAAAATTTCCCGATTGCACTCAAAAACGTGGCAGTTCTAAGTTCAAAGATTTCGAAGGCCTCCATAAAATTTCATCGCAATCGGAGTATCGGTTTAGCCGGAATCGTGTTAACAGACACACAAAAATACAAAAAAAAGAAAAAAAAGAATAAAAAACATTCCGGATTTTTTTCTCCAGTGTAGTGAAATGGAATCTTCACTTCGCTCGCTACGCTCGCTACGCTCATCCAATTATGGTTTCGCCAATTATTCCTGAAAACTTTTTTCCATGTGACTAAATATGGACTGGAATGATTCAATTTGACTGAGAATTTGTATTTGTATTTAATAATTTAATCGTATGTGTGTTGTGTCTTACTGTGAGTAAATACATTAAAATATTTTGTATTTATTGAGTGTGTGAGTGTGATGCGAGTGAATATCGCTGGCTGATGACGGTATATACATGTGCAGTTTCTGTTTGTGATAATATATGTTTTTTTAGTGTATGTGTACTGTGAATGTGGATGTGGAAGAAAGATTTAATGGAAAAATTGTTAATTTGGATGTAGTGTTTTTGTGGATAAGAATGTGGATGTATGACTATGAGTGACTGCGAATGTAGTGTATAACAGGCTGAATTTGATCAGTGTTTCGATATGCAGTTCGTTGCGGATAATATGCTTTGTTTCATATACGAACGTTGACAACCCACAACCCCATGGCCTAATTGATGGAATTGAAAATACAATGTCATTGCTCTTAGCTTTGCGTTCTGCTCAAACTTCACACCTCGAGAAGAGTTCAATGTTAAAACAACCAAACTTCCTTACAATGTGAATTATTATTTCACAATGGATTCATTGTTCCTCCAATTGCTCTCACAGGTTACAATGTTCAACTGTATGTGTGAATATTTGATTTCGATTTTTAGGCTGCCTATCACGTATCAATTGTTTTAGTGACTTATGTAATGTTCACGAATAAAAATCATCGAATTAAGAATGAAGTCATTAAAATTGAAAAACACTCAGCAAAGTATTAAACTTAAAAAGTACTTGTCTGCAGTAGTAGTCAAACACGTCTAATATTGATGCATGCTCTAACACTGAGCCACTTTCTCGGTGTCTATAAGTGACTACGCATAGCAGGCACATTTACGAGCCCATTTCCATGTTCTAAACGATATGACCCTCTTCATTCAGGTAGAGTGAATATAATTGAATCAATCAACTTGATTAACTCACTCCACAAGTCTTCGCAGTTCCCCAAAGCTTTCAGCATCTTCGGCCAATCAGGCGCCATTATGTGCACTCCTCTTGTAATCGCATTAGACGTGTTTTGCCGGGTAATTAAATGATCGAATCGGCTTCCTCGAGTGGTGAGGTGACGTCGTTCCTGTCGTCGTCTCTATTGGCAAGGGGGGGGGAGACCCTGCAAGAGGGTCCCGGCTGGTCCGGAACCGAAAAGGCAAAACTAGGCCGCTTTGCGAACGTTTCATATAATCAAGTTTATGGATGAGCAAATCTCCTGCATTTCTTTATTCGAAAAAAAAACATAATTGTCGCAATTTAAAAAATATATATATTACTGTTAATTTACACAAATATATAAGCTAAAAAATTATGAAGGTCCCTTGGAAGTTTCATTAATATCAGAGTAGTCGTTTATCTGGTAGTAAAGTAAGCTAACACACAGGAATAAAATGGTACAAAAATCGAAACAAATCGTAGAAGTATGTTTTGAATTAAAAGATATATTCGATTTGGCTCTTATCATAGCATATCTATATGTTTAAAAGTCTCGAAGGTCTCCTGAAAATTTCATCAACAACGGAGTAGCAATTGGTCTGGTAGAGAGCAAACAAACATACAGAAAAACGTACAAAAAACAACAAAAAAACACTAGCTTATATTCTCAGGGTAGCCAGATTGAAGTCTGCGCTACTCTAATGCAATTAAACCTTCATGGGGTATAATTTGATATAATTTCTTCGACGTATAAGAAGATAAGGAATTAGATTTGTTTGCTTGAAAACAAGTCCGGAGTCTGGTGGGATCTCCTCCCCCCCTCCCCCCCCCCCCCCCCCCTCCCTCTCACCGACCTGATTGTTGGAAATAAGGTCGGGGATTCATTAAAATGAGGGGTAGATAATGTTTTCCTCGGGGAGTATATAGCACATCAAGTTGTTTACTTGAAGTATGTTTGTCAGTTGACAGATGAGTCTTACCAAGCACCGCGTCTGATCGATTTGAAAATAACATGGTTTTCAAGCCAGTATAGTAAAGAAAGAAACGTTAACTATAATACAAAATTACCTGCACATACATTCCATTACAATGCCAAAAATACTACGCTAGTAATATATTTATATTACTAACGTTCGACACGAGTTAAGGAGGCAGTTTAAAATTAGGATTGAAAACTCAACCATCGTCCCCACCAACTATAGAGTCGAACGCCAGCAATAACGAGGTCTTACACAGAATCTTGATAAATTTGTGTTCAAGGGCTATTCTCGTTGTGACATCCCTAATGCTATAATTTAATAATAATCTTCATAATCATGAAAGCAAAAATTAAAATAAATAAATATTATAATGTCAATGAACCGTGTTTAAACCGGATTTAAAATGACCGGTTGGTATGTAATGTTCATGTCTGTTTGTTGGTCCGTCTGTCTGTCTATGCGTGCGTGTGCCGGGTCTCGATATAAAAACCAAACATGACATCCGATTGGCGTGCGCCTTCTTTTTACATTGCCCTTCAATAAATATGATCCAGAATGTTTTTGTTAACCCTGGTCGTCAGGGGGCGGGGCTATCATTTCCAAAAACCCGGCACCTCCACCAAAACGGAAACCGATTTGCTGCATGAAAACGATAAATGATACGTATGTATGATCTACGAAGAAATGTTTGTATAATTTTTAAGCCTCTATTTGCAACGAACAATGTAATCCACCAGTACAAATTTATTAGAGAAGGGAGGAGGGGAAACCCGGTACCGGCACGTAGCCTACTCCTTTCGAAAATGGCTTTACGTCCCATCCCAAAAGACGGTGTAACCTTGAGAGTAATATATTTTCCTCTACTAACCCAGACTGCCGAGCAGACGTCGAGGAGAACGAAGCCGTTACACTAGCTCTCGAACTCTCCATCTGCTCTACCAGCGGTATACGTGTTACAGGGCAGAGCGGTCCCCCACTCTCCCCCTGACAACGCCCGTGATTGCTTAACTTCGGTGTTCAAGTGGGAACCGGCTAAGCGACCGCGGCTAAACCTGAACCACCGGTGAAAACTTTACATTGGCGTGACAAGAAACTACTTGCCGACTCTGGTTTATATTTATAGCAAGACCGACCATTCATCGAGTGTGATAAGGTTAGATAGTGACGGGAGGAAGACGAAGGTCAAACTCTGGTTCTAGGTCACAAATACGGGTGACCACATACAGGAACACTCGGGTCACACAGATTGTGACCCCCCACTGTCTTCAGACGGTCACCGACTAGACCGCAGCGGCGGCGAGCATCACTTGACTTTCACATTATAAATCTACCAGAACCAATTAGAACCATTATTTATTAGTTACGTTTAAAAGTTGAGATAACATGCACTTCATTGTAGTAGGCTATGGTAATATGAAGTGTACCATGAAGAATATATTTAAGGAAGTGGAACCAAGATCATCGTAGAAAAAAGAAGAAGGAAAAAGTGTATTAGATTACTTGGCTGTTGTACCAGCAGAAGGAAAACTCTTGTCTCAACATAATGGGATTGTGTTGTATTGTATTTCATATATTCGACATATACACAGCATATATATATAATAATAATAATTTTGCGTGGGAAATGTCTGCCCAGGGTGCAATTCATGCCCCTTGTCTAAATATAGGTATGTTAACAATCAACAAATTGTGAAGGGACGTCCGAGGGCTAATTAAGAAGACTCACCTTGCATTCGCATTAACGACTGAGAAAAACCTCGAAAAACCTTCAGTCAGGATTGCCTGTCTCGACGGGATTTGAATCCGGGACCTCCCGAATCAGAGTCGCACGCTTAACGCTCGAGCCAACACTGTCGGTACATGATAAGAATCGTCAGTAATATGCAACAAAAGCAACAAACAGTACACGAAGCAAAAGATCTCACTTCATATTATTATATAATGTCAATTGATTCGGAAATCTGGCAAGTTTTTTTTATCGTTCTATCTAGTTTCGTGACCAGTAGAAATACAGCAAAGTAATAATTTCTTCAATTACTTTATACTAGGAAAACGCTTAAGTCCCGCCGCGTTGTTGGATGAGCGTAATTGGTGCATTGAGCTGCCATGTGTTATGCGGATTTTCTGTTGTTCTGTGAAAAAATCATTACTAAGTTGAAGATTTTTTAAAATAAAATAAAATTAAAAATTAACTTAAATATTAAATTTTTTAATTAATCAAAATTTTAAAAAAGGAAAAAATCGTAATATTGAAATTTTCTTAAGAAATAATTATTCGATTGCGCACAAATTTCACACGAATATATTAATTCATAAAATTAAGGTTCTGTGAAAAAATCATTACAATAGGATAAAGCATGTAGGTGTTATAAGTCAAAGAATTGTTTTAAAAAAGAAAGAAAAACGTAAAATTTCGATTTTCATGAGAAATAGTTTTTGATTGCGCTCAAATTTCACACGAATACCTTAATTCATAAAATTAAGGTTCTTGAAAAAATCATTAAAATCGGATAAAGCATGTAGGTGTTATAAACTGAAGAAATTTTTTAAAAAATCGTAAAAAATCGTAAAATTGCGATTTTAATGAGAAATAATTTTTCGATTGCGCTCAAAAACGTGGCAGCTCTTGGTTCAGAGATTTCGAAGGCCTCCATAAAATTTCATCGCAATTGGAGTATCGGTTTAGCCGGAATCGTGCTAACAGACACACAATAATACAGAAAAAAAAAAGAAAAAAAAACATTCCGGATTTTTTTCTCCAGTGTAGTGAAATGGAATCTTCGCTTCGCTCGCTACGCTCATCCAATAACCGTGATGAGATCTGAACTCGGGTGGTCTTCCACTTAATAAGCTCTTATACAGGTTCGATTTTCTCTACGGGTTTATGTCAAGTATGTAAGAAGCAAAGCTCATTTGCAAATTTTAACAAATAGGAAATATTTTTTAAGTAGGTTTTTATTTATTTTAATTGTTAGTTTTTTCAAAGGCGAAGAATGAAATAGACTTGAGGAAGATGCAGGACTACACTGGATAGCCGTAAACACTCATCTGAAAGAAACGATGACGCGCTGTACCACTTTCAGTGTCGGAAGAAATGTACCACCTTCTCTTCACGTTACTTTCTCGACGACTGCTGCAGTTGCAGCGCTCTCCTTGACAGCAGTGGAGTGAGTGCACTAAACCACTGAGTACACTTTCTAGGGAGGTTCACTCGACCTCATGTCCAGTGCGCTTGAAACATGACTTGCGAGAATCTTTATACCACATTACTAATTAATCTGTTATTTTATCTGGTATTGAGAACAGACACAAAATAAAAGCATAATTCTTTATTAGGGAGAGAAGCCCCCCCCCCCCCCCCCCATTTGCATCACTTCTCTGTCCGCCCGCTCGTACGCGTGTCACTTTCCACGATAAAACAGAACACGACTTCCAATTGGCAAGCGATCTTTTTTTGATATTTACTTTCAACAATAATGATCAGGATGTTTTGGGGGCGGGGCTAGCTTTAATAGAAATAGCTGATGTTGTATGTACTCGGCACCTCCACCTAGATATTAAGTTTTTTTTAATGATACACAGTGTTTTGTATTACCGTATGGATAGGGTGTCCGGGCTCCCTTTTATAGAATGGAGGATTTTTGTGTACTCAGCACCTCCACTATGGGATCTCAATTAGATTGTAAATTTGATTTGTGTTTTCTTCTTTACCAATATTATTTTTACGTAGCTTTGCTCCTTATTTTGGGAACTCCCATTCCCTTGCTTGTAATAAGTAATTTATGTTCAATTAGATAAACACGAAATTGATATTGATCAAAAAATATTATTCCATAATGTAATAAAACGTTTTTATAACGTATGTGTGTTCACAGGGTAAGCAAATTTTATGTCTTGCCGGACGATGATCATTGTCGCTACAACTGGTTCAGCGCTTCGGATTCATTCCGACATCAGTAAGCCTTACTGAGGATTGTTTCCCTCAGCCAAGAGTTAAATGTTGTTTGAATCGCGAAAATAGCCCTGATCTATTCCTCCCATACTATCCAAAAACATGTCACCTATAGTTATTCACAATTTCGTAGCAAGTTTCTGTATACGCAGAGCTGTCCTTAAGTTCTCTTTAAGTATGATCATATGTAAGAGAAGATGTGACCGTCAATGGGATGCAAAATATTAATTATGTTTGTTTTTAACACTCGGTCATTAATTCACTATGGTAATATTACAATAAAAATCATGAGTAAGCATTTTCATTAAGGACCAATGGATTCTGGATGTCACCGTAGTTATGAGAAATGTTAGTTAATCCTATTACTAAACCTAAACTAAAATTGGTGAGAAAATAAGTGTATACATACAGTATGTGAAACGGAACAGCCTTTACTCTCCTCGTTAGTCAACTAATTAATCGTCTGCTTTGTTATCTATCTATAAATCTTTTATTAAAGTTACTGTTTTTTTAATAGTCTGTACAGCTCGGCGCGATGCGAACAGACTTACAATGGAATGTTTGTCACTTCAATCATTGTATCAGAAAACCCTAACAGTTTTGTTACCCACTACTAGTTGTTCAGTCCCGACAGTGAAACAATGATGATCTTTCCAAAGACACGTTGATATTTTTTCCTCTCACACTATGAATATATTATATTCATACCTTGCAAAGAAATGGCTGTATATTTCTGCAGCGACGATAATAGCAATACTTGTCATGTAAAGTGCACTTCTATAAAATATTCAGTGATCATTTTAACTGTAAGATTAGTCTGCCAATTACTGTGGGTTATACGTCTACGATTCTGACATCTATAATATAAATTAAAGATTGTGTCTGGAGGTGTCTGGCCACTGAGTGTAGACTGGATCAGTGTCCAACAATTTATTTAAACTCAATCAGGACACGCGTCCATTATAAAGGACATTAATTTCTTAATTTTGCTTCAGTAACCAAATTTGTCGATAAGCAATTAATATATATATTTTTTTCATGTCAATGTGCCGAATTGCACTTTTTTGAGAAGATTAAAAATAAATATCCACCAAAACAGCCAAAAACGAGAAAACTTTGGTGTGTTCCGCAAATTTAATATATTTATAGTATTGCTGGTAGAGGTATTTGAGATACACAAAATCCAAAATTCGCAAAAAAAATTCTATTTGAACACTAAAAAACATTTACTTAATTTGAAAAAATCCAATGTATCACAATAAAAATATATAAAATTACTTTAGACATCTGAGACAAAAATACGAAATTTTCACTTTTTTGTTTAAAATTACGTAATCGCAAATCGACTTTAATATGGTAGATAATTTTCCTTCCGTTATGTACTGTCGGCCTTTTACTGTATGTTACCACACAATTTTGTGTAGTTTACGTTTTGTTATTCATTGACTCGTGAGTCATTTGTCCGGCTCTTTTAGACTGTCTGGAGCTTGTCTGGCATTATGCTTTTCCTGAATAATTATTACTCATACACAATGGTGTTTTTCGTCACAGTTACACGCGTTAGCCGACATAAAAGTGTTATAGTTTCTGAACAGCTATTGTCGTTCGGTTGTGTAGAAGGGGAATCGTGACGAACAATTAAATGTTGTCTTGTTCCACTGCTCTATAACCTCAAGCAAATCGTTCAAGCTATAAGTACTTGCACTTATTTATTTTGGGTGGCTTTTATTTCTGTGCAAGTGAAGATAAAATCTATAAGGTAGTAATTAAATATATAATTCGAAATACAAAATTTAGTCATTGATTAATTTTTTATGAAGTTTACAATTACTATTGGCCTACTGTGTTTTATAATCAAGTATTTATTTCATTTCCATTTATTTCCATTTTTATTTTATTTCCATAAAACAATTATTTATTATATTTTCTTCTAGTTTTGATATTCCAATGGATATATATGTAAATAAATGTTGTACAGAAAAAATTGCCTCAAGAACACAGAATAAAAGTAACATTCAAAGTTTAACAAAATTTTAGGCCTACTTTATTGGGTTTACATGCAAATACGTAAAATAAATCATTTATACATAAATTTGATCCTTAGAATGGAAATAGAACCTTTTTGTATTTTTGAAAATATAAGCACCTCCACACACATAAAATTTAATTATTTTAGTAAGATTATAATGAGTTTATATTGGGACATTTCGCCTTAAATTTTAAATTGATTATATTTTACGATTTCATTGTTACATTAGATTGCCCCACGATAGTGCGTTACTCGTAATGATATTTCGAAATCATTCTAATCTAGTGGCGGCGATCGTGAGTTCGAGCCCCGGGCCCCTGAACAGCTGAGGCCCCGCAGCCAACTTGGTAACACCTACACCCGCCTATTACAAACCGCGATCTCAGCGGCGATAACCAAGTTCAGCGTGTTACTAGGTCGCAACGAATACGTATTGGAAATCACTTGCACTTTTTTTGGCGCGCTTTACTTTAGTAACCGCCGCTCAATATTAATCAACAGTCTTTTGTTTGTTGTCGTTACCTGCGGCCATGTTGTAATCTGTTCTCGTGTGGGAATGCGAATGAGGATGTCTCGTTCTCACTACTCACTTCTCACCCACGAACCGAACCGTGCTCACCAGACAGAGAGCGGACGTAAACTGATCGCCGACGACGACGCCGCTCTGCCCTTGTCGTCGCGTCGCCATATCACCGTCTGACGTCACAGATTGGTCATCTCGAGATGAGTACTATTGTGTTCGTGACGTCATGGGGGAGGAGGTGGAGGAGGTCAAGGACGAGGGGGTCACGATTTTATGTTGTTTGCGGTGGAGATTGGTGTGTTTTTTGTGACTATGCCAATAAGATGCTCCTCAGGACTAGCTGAGTTGAATTATGTCGGCCTTGATTTTGACACCTGCTTTGATGAGTGTTATTTAGGTAGATCGTGGAATACAGTAAGCTAGAAAACTCTTACAGTGTTTGCGTAAGTCAGTCATAGAAACGATGCTAGTCACGAGCGTAAAGGTATCGGTTATCAGATTTATTTATTTATTTAACTTCTATCCTATTCTGATTTACAAAGGAGGACAACTAAATAAATCTAATAACATAGATGCAGACACAACAATGAACTACTGTTAAGTAAACATTTGAAATATTAATATTACAAAAACAATGCATTAAAACACAACAATTTTAGTAAGAAATTAAAAAAGGATATTAAATGGAATTAATTAATACATCAAATATAAAAAAAAGGTGCGGGAGAATAAAAGGAAAAAAGGAAAGGAAAAAAGAAAAAAAAGAAACAAGAAAATAGAAAAAAATCGTCAAAAAAGAAAAACGAAAAGAAAAAACTGATTTATTAGACGATCCCACTCAAAGGAATTATGAGGTTTGCCAAAAATCAGGAACAGCAAATCAGGGAGAAATCAAACTTTAGCGGAAGAAACCACCGAACGCGAATCTTCATTCTTGTGTTTAAATCTTGATAACAATTTAGTACAAAAGATCTTGACTCTACATAATTATATCAGACATATAATGGTTTGAAATTATTCAAGTCAAAAACTGATCACTGCTTTGATACAGGACACCTAACTCAAGTTGCGAGCTCCACCAGTGGGCGGCAACCAGACAATCTAGGCAGACAAATATCATTGAAAATACATGTGAAATGTACATAGATGTGTAACTGAGTGGGTAGACTCTACACACGAGCTTATTTTATTGTATATTTATTCATTTATACAGTTTACAGTTCTGCGTCTACCAGGGTTCAAACATATGACACTGCGTTCGGATGCGTCGTCCCAAATCAAGACACTGCAGTATTTGATCTCACATTGTGATTCAATTAGAGTGGCTTGTAGTTCTTTACCATGGTTCTACGATCATCTGCAGTATCTGAACGTTTAGATACACAATGAGCGTTCAGACGCAGAGTTTGACCATTGCTTCAGGCGTCTCAAATTTTCCTTTTGCGGAGTGAAAGGGGTTGACGGTACAGAAATTTTGAAATTAGGGTTTGGTTATGTAGGAGAGACATAATTTAATCACTAAAATGAGGACATGGAGTTAAATGATATGCGTTAGTGGGCAATGGAATGCTAGCAAAGATATTCGCGGGTAATAATTTGTTCTTTGGTGTTGAGATATTCTAGGCTCTTTCACGACCGCGTGTAGATGAGTTTTGAATGATCCTTGGGTTGTTGCGTTGTGTCGATGATGAATTGCACTGTTAGTTGTTAACTTGTTATTTGAGCAAGCTATTAACTTTTTTATCTTATTCGAACCATTACATTAGTTAACAATTAAAATACATATTAAATCTAGGGCGTGGCATTTTCACCTTGCACCCTTCCTACTTCATTTCACTTACTGCGATGGTTGAAAAGAACATATGTACACCCAATGTTTACCATTCTATAAGAGTATAATAATGGTTCATTTCATAAATATCTGCGCGAAGACTGCCAAGGTCAACTGAAGCAAAACAAATTCATTTCTAAGGATATTTTATTGAGGATACAAGTTGGAAAGTATCGTTAATGCAACTAAACTGTATCGGATAAATCCAGTTTCCTCTGCGGCTAGTGAGTATATCCTAGTTTAACACGTGTCTGGTCTGGTGAATACATCACTTCTAGTAATGCATAGACACATCACCACATACGCCATTGTTAATCTCGCCAACTTTACTATTTGATCAAATTCATAGTTTTCTTTTTAATTTCTTTGCCTTTATCCGTATTGCTTAGTATCCAGTTTTTAATGTTCCGGATATAAACGGGCATTTGGCAGACCATGCAGTTTTAGTAGTTTTAACTACCCCCAGGTTCTATAAAGCTCCTTATTCTGCAAAACTACAAAGACTCAAGTCTTTAACAAATCTAACAGTGGCGTAGCGCAATGTTCGGAACAACGTATTTCACCATTTTAAATTAAAATAATTATTCAAACATTTATTAATGTTATTAGTCGGGAAATAGTTTCGTAGGTGTAACTAAAGTCAAGTTGCTTTTTAATTACATTTCTGGAATTAAATAGAGATTATCCTATCATTGATTTCTCCAGCCCTAGGGCGCCACTGTTAGCGCCGTCTCGGTGACTCATGCTGTTCGATCCCTATGAAAAGGTGTGACGTCGGTTTTTAGGTGTCTGCGTCTTTAATTAACAATTAACAATTAGTCAATTAACAGGCCTTAATCCCGCCATCAATAAAGACGACAATCAAATCAAATCAAATCTTTCACCCTCATATCATCTACTCAAATAAATATTACATATTTTGTACCTCTTTCGGGATCGAACTACTGTACAAACTAAACTTAGGTATAACAGAGTTCAAGAATCAAGCGTGCTACTTTTAATTAAGTCTGGCCAAAGAAATCGATATTTCGATACGATGTCGATATATGGGAATATTTTCGATATCAATATTTTGACTTTTTATTTAAATATCGAAAATAAATAACAAAAAATAATTTTTTTGTTCAAAACGTGAAAAACTAAAACGAGTTATGGAATTTCTCAAATATGGTGGAGGTGCCGGGTCATTTGACGCGAGTTAGAACGTAGAAATCGTTATGAAGTTTCGGCTATACCCTATCAAACCCTTTAACACATTTTTAAAAGCAGGCCTTTTTTATTTTATTAAATTTAGAACTATGTTTGCACAAACATAAAATTTCGATATATTGATATTGATTTCGAAAATTTTGGTGTGATATCGATGATTGAATGATGATGATATAGCCCTATAATAATTTAATACGTATCTTCTCGTGGACGTTCTTTTAACCACCACGATGCACACTATGAACCCTTGCTTACTTGTGATTAGTTAGGGGGTGAGTCTAGATTGATGAAATGAATCCACCCCCATGCATATGCATTTTGACTGATGGATCCCTTCAGTCAGGATTACCGGTAGTCGGGAATCGACCGACGACATCTTGGGTTATTCTCGAGTGTACCTCAGTCGGTAACATCACACAGTCTCATCGTCTCGAATATCATCATTGTATGTTTAACAGCGTCGTGAAACCACAACAAATTTAAATTGACGTTACTTCACAATTTCAGAAATTACAAAAAGTGAGCTATTAAAACGAGAGTTGACCCAAATTATCATCAAACGATCATCAATGTTTCAGAAATATTGACGCATCTTGCAACCAGTTACAGTTTCTTGCATTTACTTTCAGTTGTACAATTCTTTAAGCGGTGCTATGACGTTTTGAAATATACGGTTCTCTCTTGCTATTTTATTTACGACTTTTGAAACACAATTAAATCAGGCAATTTATTCGCCTGCAAAATAGTTACAATATCACCCGCGGACTTATTTGTTTGTATTTATGACGGAAGCTGAGTCTAGCTTTAGAAGTATCGAGTTACAGAACACGTCGGTAACGATTACAAAGTGTAGCAATTCGTATACTGACTGGTATTGCAAAACACAGCTCTAGGCCAGTAATAATAATACAAAATAATTGACTTTATTTGTAAAACACACAGATATTCAACAAAACGACGGGGTTCGAACACATAGCTTGCTCTTCCACCTAACCCTACTTTACCGTTTCTGTGTTTGCTATATCAACAAATAATTAGCACATGTTATACATTTAACACATTCACTATAAATACTATGCATGAACAATTCAATACAGAAATTTGTAGAGAAAGAAATACTAAGACTAAGATTAAATTGATACGTATCTCATCTGCAACCCTATAAACCAATATAAACCAGATAAGGACTATAATTAATAAGACAATTATTTAGTTTTAGTTTTAATAACTAAGTGCCGGAAAGTAAGCATAATTAATTGCAGGACTGGTGAAATGATAGTCGTCAGTGCCGACATCTAACGTCATTGATTGAAGTAGCTCTCGCGTAGACGGGAGTCTCCAGTTCGGCTATGGTACCATCCTCGCTCCCGCCCCTCGACACACTCGCCGAAGTCTAGGAGATTCCGTGGACTTTGGTTTGATACTTTTCACCAGCAATGATCTAGGGGTTAGGTTCCTAGTAGAAATTAGGACTGGGCAAGCGAGGTTTTTGACATTCGGGTCGGGGTCGGGTACGAAACTGCTTTCGGGTCGGGTAGGGAAAAGAGGGCCGTTGTAATGCTGCACGTTACAATAATTCATTCATTTTATTGTGAATAATCTTACATTTTAAGTTTTTCTCTCAATTCATTTTCAAGTATCTGGATTTTCATTGAATGGCATTTTGTACAGGCAATAAATAAAAATTTGTCTGGACCGGCACCTCCACCATCCCCCCAATTTTTTTTTCGTTACATGAAAATCGCGTTTTCGTCCCCAAATTCCCGATCCAACCCAATTTTTCACTACCCGCACACCACTAGTAAAAATGTGAAAGGTGATGTTGAACCCTAAAATAGCATTTATTTATTTAGGCTACTATACGCTATATATCCTATTTCCATATAGGGGCGAATTGTCCCTGGATAAGTTTCCTGCGTATAAAACGAATGTTTTGTTTTACGGGTAGTTGCAAAATAAATAAATTTAATAAATAGAATATTCGAATAAGACATTTTGTTGTTTGTGGTAGACTGATGGGAGTTTCTAAGCGACGCCACTGACACTGCATTCACTTTATGAGGCCGTTCAGCCCTTTAGGTTATAGTTTCGTTCCATCTTGTTCCCACATGGATTGTGATTCGTGAATCGCAAACATCTCGTGTTAAAAAAAACATATCGTGAACTTGTTTCAACTTGTTACCATCATTTCCTCGATATGAATATCATAATATTCAGATTGTTGATAAGACCGTTTCTTCTTGTTACCCCTACGTACGACACGAGACGGGGTTGTCTGCGTGTGTATAAAAGTTTCAGGCAAGAATCGTGCGAATACATTGCTGGATAAGACTCCGCTAAAGATTATAATCACTGCCGTATTTTCTATGCACACGCTACGAAGACACCATACTGCAACAATGGGCTATGTTTACCGTTAGAATCGACAAACTCGGCGTTAGAATGATTGGTTATAGCTGTTAGTTGTCGATGTCCCTTTGTGGGAAACATAAAAAAATAATTGTAGAGGAAATTTTTATGAATGTAAAAAACGACGACATTGGAGAGATCGTTAAAATATCTTAACGATTGATAATGAGATGGGAAGTAGTATATGAAAAGAGGCCGACAAGTTATTTTATAAAAGCGGCTACAATTAGAAGCATCGATAATAATATACACGTCCGGCACCGGGGCTCGGTGGGTGACAGTAAAGGTGTGAGGAGAAGTAACGTGGCTTGTTTTTATGGCTTGTTTTGGTATGTTTTTTCTTCCATGCATTCAAAAACGATTCTCCTGTAATAGTGAGATGTGGGACCATTGTGAAAGACTAACGTTTTTTATAAGCCATCGAGCATTATAAAAACAGTAAACTATTATTTGTGGATAAGATACAGTTCACACGCGTCCGCAATTGCAACATGAGATGACAATGGGTAAGTCATTGCATTGCGATGAGCGCCGCACAGATAGTTTGCCCCGTGCAACTGCCGCCATTTTTCGCCTACTCCATATTCGTCACATTTGACCTAAACCATCCATACATTTACTATATTAATTTCTTTGTATTGTATTTAATCTGGATATATATTTAGGCATGTACCAATAAACACACAGCCTTATTGGGGGGGGGGGGGGGGATTTTAGGACGTACTCTTTCCAGCGAATTGTACGTAAAACTGTGGGTTCTTGGATGTTCAGTTTACACACATTTTGAATCTCCATGAGATTAAATGACAAATTATTGTACATTATATTCATTAAACTGTGCATAATAAGCGAACGATACGATACAACTTACTCATTCATTAATTGATAAGCGATAAACTTCAACATTTAATCGGCAAAACGATATTTTGGCTTCGGAAAAGGTACAAAACCGAGCCTTATAAAAATTTGTATGTGAAAGTGAAATAAATATCTATAAGGTGTCAAGTACATAGTACGTTAGCATAGACAGAGCCACAATGTTGCCAAGCAAGATCTTTGATTTCTGAAATGTTCCTCCTGCGTTTGTTTACATATGGAACTTTTAGAATAGTAAATGTTCCTCAACTTTTTTATCACTCCACTACATAAAGGACTTCATTCTGAATTGGTTAATAATCTTTTTTATTATTGAGATAAGATTTTTATTTATGATAGTTAGCTGAAAGTTGCACTAATAATAATGGCGGGAAAAACGAGCCACTACGCCACAATATGGTATTGTTGCGAATCGGCCAATGAGGTAATGCTCAACAGTCATATTATTAACTGTGTAATCTAGAAGACGGTGGTTCATTCATTGGTCCAACGACATTAATGACGTCACATGCTATTTGCGCGGGAAATAAAATGCTACAAACTTTGAGCCTCAATAGAATTTAAAATATTTACTTTAAATTGCTTTTATTTGCAGTAATGGCGTTTTTACGTGGTTTTCTTTCAAATCTTATACCCACGTCAATATTTGGACTTGGTGCACATTCCCTATTCTACGGGACATGTTTCGACGGTTTGAGTGAACCGTCACGCAGGTCCACATCAGGATAATATCAGGTTTAGGAATGGGTAATAATAGGTCTGGAATAAATATATTTTGGGATAGCCGGTACGAAATGAGCAATTCCAGTAACTTTGGTCTACGTATCTGTGTGGTCAGATACGTAAGGCGTAACCCATTTTGTGTTTTCGTCGACGGTCAAACACAGGCAGCAAGAACATTGTAATAATATGACAATAAACTTTTCTGTGTCTAATCATAAGTGAGGAATTATGCGTATAATTATGTTATCCATGTCTACATAATATACAGCATTAAAAAATATACAAAATGTTGCTTTGGATGTAACCAGAGTATTTCAGAAATCTCACGTGAATTAAAAAATATGCCAGTTTTTAGGTTCATGTATCGAATTTTTGTACCCTCTCAAATTATTCCCATCAGCCCGCACCTTCCTGGAATCTAATTTCTGATTAAAAATGGGCGAATGGTCCAACTCCCGAATTATTCCACGAATTGTGTCTGTGGGTACCCTATAATTTCCTTGAGTGAATTCCTTTCCTTCCGATACCACAAGAGTCTTACGCAAGACGAGCATTCCTCCTTGAAGCCTTAGATCTGAATCCATGGCGCTTGGGCACGTCTGGTGCTGTGTTGCACTCGCTATCTCTCTCTCTGTCAGGGCCTACGTGGGGCATGTCACACATTCGTTGACCCCCCCTTTTTAATCACTTATAGTGTGGATGTCACACCTTAACACTTTTCACGAGTCAATTGTTTATTTTTAGTTGATCATTGGACAGAAATAATCAAGAAAGATCATCCATCAACGCGACTGGAAAAAGCGTTCGTGAAGCGGCCTAATTAAACAAACACAGTTATGCTTCAAAATTCATAAATCAATGTCATTTGATATGGACATTTCTTCACAAATAAATCATCCTCTGCAGCCTCTTGACAAGTTTGGAATTTGTCTTTTGTTTCCATCCCAATAAAATAAAATATATTTTGGTTTTTGTTGTAAATATTTATAATTTTATTAACATATTAACTGTGTTTGTTATTATAATTATATGATATGATATGATTATATTATCATGGATTTACAAGCCGCATGGATATGCATCTCTGGTTAATTGTGTAGGCCTACTGTGAAAATAGCCCCGAAAACAAAACTTGTCAAACATGCCATTACTATTATAAGTCCATGATTTAACCCGATCGGATGGTTTTTTAATTTCTGGATTGTATTTAAATATTAACAATTCCACGTCCGGGAGTGTTTCCTGACTATCCAAATCGAGAAATAACTGTGTTTTTTGAATAAAAAAAAATATTATTACACGAGTAATAAGTGTCTTATATCTTTAATGACGTCATAACAACCCACCCCGTAACCAATAAAACATATCTAAACTAAATTTAACCGGAGAAAAATCAATCACATATATAAATCAAATGTTTTCCAAACCCAGTTTCTGAAAAGCATGAAATTACGTTATATAAAAAAAAATATATAAAAAAAAATACTGGAAACATTATTACATCAATAACAATAAGACACTGCAGTGCATGTAATGGATGTCACAAGTTGATAACACCTCTCCTTCAGAATTGTATTACATATCATAAGGTTTATGGTCGCCTCCCATATACCTTTGTCATTTATCCTTGCTATCGGTTAACCTATATGCTTGCATACCGCATCTTTATCTACTAACTTATTTATTATCTCCACTGTTTGCTTATTTTGAATTAATTTTATGGGTATGGAAACTCAAATTGTATCTCATTCATTATATATAGATGACTGCAAGATGTACATAAAATTATATGATATCTTAAGAATTAATGTTAATGGCACTACAATATAATATATATTTACTTTGTATGTGTCACTATGTATTATAAATGGAAAATAACGTCCAAGTGTGAAACACTTTACGAGGCGATAAAAGATAATTCCCTTTATATTATACGAATGTTTCATAATGCGACTGAATTGTTGTTGTGTTGTGTAAAGTGCAATGATGATTATTAAATGTTCGTTTGTCTGTCTATTAAAGCTATCCCTTTGTATGTTGTTCTGCATATCTTTTGCTGCAATTTAGTTGGGCTTAGTTAGTGAAATATGTACATTTTGAGTCGTCGCCTTTACAACTATTAACTAAAAGATCTGTTATAAATAATTGGGTAAATGTTTCTGTGGAAAAATACGGACATGGATTGATACAGCATTCAATAAGTATAATGAAGTTTACCATGACACGTCCGACAATCCGTAGTAGCAACGTTTGCACTGTACAGAGAGTGAAGAAATCACGGGACAGTGAGATTTTTATCAGCATAATCATTTTCTTCACATAAATTAATTAATTCGTATTTAGAGTCTACTCACTCAGTCACATAACTGATTTACAGTGGGGGGCATTACATTTTTAAAACAGACCAAGCTACACCTGTAGTCGCCGACACCTTCGACGAGGACCGACTAAAGAACTTTCTAAGTCTCAGCTGATCTAAGTTTATGGTGCCAGGGTGGAAGCTTTTTTCCTTTTTTAAGTCTAAGTAAATCAGCTGATCTAAGTTTATGGTGCCAGGGTGGAAGCTTTTTTCCTGGGTTGTTATATGGGTAAATATTATTAGACTAAAGAACGTTAAATGTTATTATTTATTTAAAAAATAATTGAAACTTATTGCTGCTCTTAGGTAGGAAAATAAGGTTTTATTATTTAGCAATATTTCGAAAAATTTCAACTATCCACTTTCCACTCAAACTATCAACCGAAACTATTTACAATCAACTTTCAATTATTATCTATCAATTTTTCAACTATCAACTTGAGCCTGTAGCTACAATTTTTTATTCAACTAAACACTAAAGTCATTTTCTCATATCTAGGGCTAGATCGTTTTTAAATGTTTTTTTTTTCAATTTGTTTAAATTACTTACAAAAAACAACTTCTTTGCAATTATTTTATATCGTTTCAACCACATAGTTGTGGTTGTTTTGTCAGATGTTTGTATTTTTGTAAATAATGTCAGCCAGTCGAAGAAAAGTGAAACTTTTCGAAATATTGCTACATAATAAAAACTTATTTTCCTACCTTAGAGCAGTGTTAAGTTCAATTAATTTTTAAATAACATTTACCTGTTCTATTAGAGTTTCTTTTAAAATATGTAATTATTTATCACATTTCATCGTCGCGATTATCCTCACTACACAAACTGGTACAAAATTATAGCCCTCGACATGAATGCAATTGAATTCGATTCTCACGACCTTATGGTTAATGCAAACTTGTTTATGGAACTCGAAGCCCGAATTCTCTCTAACAATATTCAAGTCCTAGTCTTGCGGCTTGGCTACCATTCTCGTTCCTAACTACATGCCGTGGGGTTATTGATTTCGCGGATCAGTGACTCACCTGTTTTTTAATGATTGTGTTCTGAATACACTTTAATTCTCCCACTTATCCCCAGCTTGGTTACACCTACAGTGTCGTGTAGGGAATCAAATGATATATAACACCGAGCTAAATTAACTGCTACCAACATAACAACTTCAATTAACCCCAGGGTTCTTCACATAACTGGTATCTGAGGTCGCAGGCGATAAAACATGTTAATTAGAGGTCAAGACTTCAGCTGGTTTTAGTTTCATTTAACCAGAGGACGGTGTTTTTATTTTCATATCCTCAAGTAACGAGTCTTATGCCCAGTAGAGGGGAAATAATAAATATAAAGCTGGATTTGTTTTATGAAAATTGAGGGCTTTGAACTCTAACCTGTATTTTCTCTTCCTCAACAGTTGCCAATTCCCATCAGCTACAGCATGAACCTCCATCATTACCTTCAAGGTATGTATTTTATGTTATTAACAGCAAGTAATTGTAAATCATTATACTTTTTCTTTGATGATTAAACCAAAATTAACACGGTTTCTTGAAAAATAGTTATCAAGCAGTTTAGCAGAAATTAAAGCATTGAGATTTATTCTGAAATATTTGTAATAAATGATGATAAATTATGAATGCAGAAAATTGATGTAGGTGTGCATACCAGAACCTATATGAATGCAGTTTCTTGCAATATAGCAATCAATCAGTTTAACAGAAATTAAAGTCTTGCAATTCATTCTCATTTTTAAAAAAATACATTGTTATTAAAATTATGAATGCAGTAATTGCAGTGATTTGATGTAGGTGTGCATGCCAGAACTAAATGAACTAGTTTCTTAAATATAGTTATCAAGCAGTTTAGCAGAAATTTACAAAAAATAGGAGATTGTTATTATTAATTATTAACGCGGTTATTGTAGTAAATGATGTAGGTATGCATGCCAGAAGGTGGTGACAAGATAAATGACGTCACTAAATGCAATAAATGGCGTCAGACATACCAAAGTGAGTCAAGTTGTCGTGTGATTTGGTTAAGAATAAGGCATTACTAGTAATAATTACGTGGAGATGATTTTTTAATTTAAAATTATTCTTAGCAATATCATAAAAGCACGACTACCATACCAATGCGAGTGGTTTAATTATAAATTCATAAAATACTCTTTTATCGTCCACCCACTCAGAAGTAAGCAATTGATTTACAATGGATGTACTTGAATTATACATTGCAATGACGTCTTTACAAGTCAGCGTTTACGCAGAGTTTGTAAGGTTTTGATATGCTTGAAGTAAAAAGTCGACAGCATAAAAACTCAGCGCATCCTGAACCTTCTGCATAGCAAGACTAGGGTTCGAAATTTTCCGGAAAAATTGAAGTCGAGGAAAAAAACGGATATTTTCCCGTTTTTTTCCGGAAAAATTGGAAAAATTGGGAAAAATTGAATTTTCTTTACTTTTCATAAAGTTTATACTTCCTCGTAGTTCATTTTTGATTAATGGCATCTTTATGGTAAATTATAAATTAAGATTATTATTGTTAGTTTATTTTCATGTGTTTACGTACGCGTGTTTACTATTGATGTTTATAAATGACAGCAAAATGGCAGCAATACTACATCTAGCATTTTCCAAAATCCCTTGCAATTATTACTATTTATAGCCAGGGGTCGAAATTAACTTTTTTTGCAACTAGCACTTCGGGCTAATGGCAACAATAGTCCTCTAGCCCAAGAGCATTTTTACAGTCGGCAATCAAATAGGTTATATTGATGTAAAACAATAATAGGGTATATGTGAATGTTTTAAGTCACAATATTTGCCGGGTTTGACTTATGTGTAGGGGGGACTAGGGAGCGACCGGAAACGAATTTTAACCGTAATATTAATAATATTAGCCTAAATTAAGCGATTTTTATTTTGTTTGCATATTTACAACGATTTTCCATACTAGGTAGTGCACTACTACTGGAAACTCGTTAAGTTATTGTTGCGAAATATTGAGATTTTTTGAACGGCAATTGGGAACTCTGGAAAAAGTACTCGCCTGTCGGACTAGAGTAATTAGATTTTTACTAGCGCGAGCAAAGTTTCACTAGCCTCGGGCGAGCATTAATTTGACTCCTGTTTATAGATATACTATGTTAAGCTTTAGTCCCTCCCACGGCATGCCCTCTATTACTTTACAATATGGTCACAAAACTGTCTTTGAAATGAGAATCCTATCATAATTTTAGTCTAACCTAACAAGAACAACTAAGGCATTTACCTTTCATTTTACTATTAAAATAATGAATTAAAAACTGTGAGATATGTAATTGGGCTACCTTATTGATAAAAATAATCATTACTACATTCATATCAATTTTATTTATCCTATGCACCTTAAAACCAATTTTTTCATTTTTTCCAATTTTTCCTATTTTTCCGACGTGCCCGGAAAAAAACGGAAAAAACACGTTTTTTTTCCAAAATTTCCGGAAAAATTGGTACCTTTTAAATCCCTAAGCAAGACCGACAGCGTTGGCTCGGGAGGTCCGGGGTTCGAACCCGCCGGGACCGGCAATCCTGACTGATGGTTGTTACTTTGTGTTCTTCGGTCGTTTATGCGATGCAAGAGATTGAGCTTCGGACATACCTTATCAATTATGGTGATTACCTAGTTAGACACCTGAAGATGGGTATGCATTGCACCCTGGGCAGGTTTCCCACTCGAAATTAATTATGCACATTAATAATGAATAAGCCATGATTTTCGTTGCTGATGGGTTCTAATCCCGGGCGGAGCAGGCTCATGTGGAATGGGGTCCCGGGACTCGAACCCGGATGCTTCCGGTGACCCAGCCGGCTACAGAGGGGGTCACCAGTCTACGTGGCCTTGCTACTCCAGCGACTAGACGAGACCTTGCCTAACCGCTTCCTTGATTGGTAACGCATGAGCTACTTGTTCCCTGGCTTTTGCATATTTAACACAATCTTCTGCGCCTGATTTAGTGGAGATCACAGCATGGGCCAAACATGGTGGGCTCTCACGCGCACTATGGTCACACAACCTCATTCCTTCGACTAGTGACGAAGACAAAACTACTATAAAAATGAATACATTAATATATTTTGATCTCGAGTCTACCCACGTACTCAGTTACACAAACTGATTTTATTTGGGGGACCTGAAGTTGGTGTTACCTACCGATATCTGGTTTGCGCGTCGATGGCGTCGGCGATTCAAGAAATAAACTCCCCACTGAAAATTAGTAACGTGACTGATTGGGTAGATTTTAAATATGATTGTATGTTTTCTATTTTTTTTAATTTGTTTTTATTATTTATTTATTTATTTTTTATTTTATTTATCTATTTATTTATTTATTCACAGCAACTCGGATTCACCCTTTTGACGTCGACGCCGACGCCATCGAAGTTCAACGATACCTTACGAAGCTGTAATTCATGAGGTCGTCGGCCAATTCAGTCCATCGGTAATCTAAACTGTAGATGTTTTTTTATTATTTTCCTATAATTCAAATCGCGAATACAAAGATTGCGTTCTACCACATTCTCTAGCATAACCAACAACTAAAGAGGGGCAGGTTTAACAACAAACAAACAAACAAAACTCCACCGACGTGTTCTGTATAGCCTGCACATCGTATGATTGGTCTGGGTACAAAGGCAATGATCGAACTCTGGCGTGTGAATTCTTCCACGTCCGGCCTGAGACGTGGCCATAACTCGATTTGTTCTCATTCGCTGACGTCGCGATCCTATCTTCTTCTCGTTTCGTTTCGTAACTCCCTGTGAGATTCTGGGTGTATAATGTAGGCCCAGGGCGCTCGGGGCCGTTATTTATTAATGAACAACACAACACAAATGAAGCTGAAATACTAAACCAAACATGGGTCACAGAGAAATAGGAAGCAAATTGGTTTAGTAGAGCTGTTGATTTTTTTTTTTAAGTTGAAGTTAAATTTATAAAACTATATTCACATAATATGTGAGTACGGTAACATAATGCTTTACATATTTTATTTCTGACCGTGGTTATTGTTCATGTGTTGAGTTTTTTTATTGATAATGTTATAAACTATGCTTATATCGTCAAAACAAGGGCCTAACCACTGCATCGCAACTTCAAGATAGGCTACATAATACTGATCTCTATGATTTTGACTTTTGAGATACCTCATTGTCCACCACTTCGTTCTATCCTACAGCTGTTTTGTGGGGCGCGAATTTCTCTCCATTACGCACTTTAAACATTTTGTTAAAGTGATTGATTGTGTTATGTTTTTTTATTAGACGAGTGAGCGCAGCGAAACGAAGTCTATATAACGCTACTCGATCAAGCCTTGGCCGTGACCATTGTCTGTATGTTAAATCTATGTCTGTCTGTCTGTTTGTCCGGGCTCATACGGCCGAACGGCCAAATAGATTGAGCTGAAATTTTAAACAGACATCCGTGACCAGGTAACTTAGAACTGCTAACAAAATGAGCACAATCCATTTCGATTTAAACCTACAAGAAATAATAAACTGAAAAATATGCCTACTAGTGTAGGAATTCTTTTAACGACAATGGTTTTTCTTTTGAAAAAATCACTGCTTCTTAGATGTTACTCGGTTGCAATGGAGGCAGTGGAAAAATATTTGTAATGCAGTTATGCAGTGACAAACTAGGTCTATCAAAACTTGCATGTTCAAGGTATCCTCAAATTCCGCTGGGAGATTGAGTAAACCTTGCAATTTTTACTCGTATTTTGTACTGGCTATGTTTTATGTTATATTTATGTTTTAGTTAATGTAGAACAAACTGCGTTATATGCATTTAAAAACGTGTTTAATATTTTTTTAAATACAACCCAAAAATTACAAAATCTTATCCGACCAGGGGATTGAACCCAGGTCTCCCACATTCCGGGTATAAGGGCGCCTTAGCCAACTAGACTAGGGAAACGCCAAAATCGTTGATAGACGAGTGAGTGAGCCATTTGTTGAATACCCGGTATCATTCCCCATACTGGGCTAGATCCAGCATTAGGTACAGGGGAGGAAAGGGGATGTTCCCGGGTACTCAACACATGGGTCACTCACTCGTCTATCAACGACTTTGGCGTTTCCCTAGTTTCTATTTTCTGATAGATTATTATGCATTATTATTATCCATTATCCCAAAAGGCTAGGTGTCCATTGGACTTGACCTGTACGTGAGGGATCAATTAGTAAAGGAACAAATCTGGTCATCCAAGTTTCTCCGTAATACGAGTTGTATTTTTTCTCGATCAAAAATAGCAATTGCCTTATTTTACTATAGAAATACAATACTTTTACATCATGCTTGAAGTGAAAAGAGTTTCTCATTTGGTGTAAATGTAATGCCTGACTTTTTCTTCCTAGATTCTGACTTGTCGAGCTTCTAAATCTCACTGAAATATCCTCTCTAGAGCGGTTACTCTCATAGACAATGCATCCTAGTTTCCCCAGAGATCTAATTATAATTGAATGGAATGCACTTAACTACGGGCGCACGAAATGAGAGTTTCAAACTATCAAGTCAATGGCTCTGTTCGGTCTGTCTCTCTAGTTCTAAGTTTCAACAGACTACCAATTATAGTAATCTCAGTCCATCAAAGAAATTGATTGTCTGCATATATTATTAACTTTAAAAACAATGTAGACCATAATATGTTAATTTGTAAATCTAAGTTCCTACAGCGAAAATCTTGGTGTGCTCTCGGTAATTAAAAGCGAAACGAAAAGAATTATAAAAATTAGGAAATATTTAAAATTAATTTTGAATCTAAAATTGAAATATAATTTGTATAATAAATGCTTCTGGAATAGCATTTCATCCTTAAGGTATTTTTGATCGCACTAATTCTGAAGGCAATTGGTTTTTAGTTCGAACCAATTATCATGCAACGAGAAGAGCATGCATCTTAATTTTAATAAACTTAGCATGGTTATTCAGAAAAGATCACATCACATCTATATTTTCTATCAAACCGACTTGGCCGTGCATGTCTAACGTCTCAGGATAAAAACCAAACGCGCTGTTTCTAAAGACAAAATAGTACGTTTTTGTTGATCCTGGGGTTTAGGGGGCGAAGATCTCCATCTAAAGGGGGAAATACGTCAAACCCGGCGCCTCCACCAACGCTACATCGTGTTGTAACGGTAACATTCACTCCTTTTTTTTGGATACTGTTTTAACCGTCCTTGTAAATCATACAAATTATTGTGTTTATTAAAACTGTTCCAAATGTTTATTAATTGTTTTACATGTTTTGTAAGAGTCATCAAAGATACCTTCATCTCTGTTTCCATGACGTACGCATATAGTTGCAGACATCTGTGATGGCTGATGTCAGGCGGCTATGCGAACAGGATCCGCCACGTGTTTTACGAGCGCGGAGAAAATACAAGGAGTTTTACTCGGAACTTATGGAGAGTTAGTCACGGGTCCCGTGGAGAAGACGTTTGTTTGTCTTGCACCCACCTGTCCCGATGAATCAACAAGAGTAGTTCTCGGAACAAACGAACAAGATATATTTAGCATCGGCAGACGACGTAGGTAGACGGTTCAGTGTCTTCGATGCGTCAATTTCAGCCGTTATTGTTGCAATTCCTGCGATGTGCGGACGTATAGTAGCTGTATATTGTACATACGTTGACTTTCGGGTAACCTCAAACTCTTATTTCTCCAAGAGTATTAACAGACTTTCGGGGAGTTTTTTAAGGTTTCAATATCCGCTAGGAGCTGGACGTTGATTTTGTTCAAGGGATACGAAACGGAAGAATTTAATATTGGTGGGGAAGGGAAAAATTAAGATACTGACACACAAAAGATAATAGTTAGATTCAGAGCTGGCTCTAATCAATTCACTAATTTACATGATGAGAAAACCAAAAATTATGTTAAAAACTTAATTAGTTTAAAATTTCATCGTGTTAATCAGGGGTGTTATAGTTTATTTCTGTTTTATAGAGCGTTCATTATCATGAGATAAAATGAGACTAAAATGGATTGAAGGGTATCTTGCACAACAATAGTAACTTTCAAGATATTTTGTTATGGTGGTTGATTTGAGCCTCTACCGCATATGACACCATGCTTATTAGCTTACATGGAATCGCGTAACTGTTCCCTAGCTGAAAATAGTACATTATTTGCGTCGTGTTGTAAAAAAAAGTATTTGTTTTTAGACCGGTAGAGAAGAGAAAAAAACCGACTTAACACAAAGCTTGAGGCAAGTGCGGTAAATATCTTGTGCCCTATTTATTAATTCCGCGAAGAGAGTAGAGTAGACCCAACAATTAGCACTCGACTAGCCCGAGTCTTGAGTCTCGTGAGCAACATTTGTAACCAGCACACGTGGATCGGCTTTGTTTAATCGAAAGTACGCGCGCGCGCATTCGGCGACAACTGATAGTGCTTGCAGCAAGGTGAGATTGCGGTACCGGCGGCCTCTATGGAAAAACAAAAATAAAATCGTTTGTTATTTGTGTTCTCTTGACTAAATCTGGATCAGCATTCTATAAAATCCGCGACATTTAGATTCTTTTGTTTTCCCATAAAAAACGGAAACAATCAATCGAAATATGTTGTGAAACGAATCCAATTCAGAGAAGTTATAAAATGTGAACACTGGTTGATTTAAAAAAGTAAGGGGTATCGTATTTTGTCACACTGGAGTGCCTGGAGTGGAAGTTTGCAGCATGTGCAAATATTTATGCACTGTTCTGTTGATAGAAACATTAAATTAAATTATTTATGTTGGTAATTTGATTTATTTAGTTGTCCTTTGTAAATCACATTTTTAACTGAATCAGCTAAAATACATTTATCTAAGATAATATGACAATGAGGAATGTGTTTGTGTAACCAGCTTGTGCTTAGACAAATTTTTGATAAAAACAATCTGTCAAAGAAGAAATGCGTTTGCGTATGCTTCGTAAGTAATTTCCTGAAAATTATAATACAATTCATGTTGTGAGAAAGGAAAATGAGAAAATTAATACGAAAAATGTAACAAAGAAATTATAATACGAGACAACATTTTTCGTGGACTTTATGCTAAAAGTAATTCGACCCTTCATTTTAGGTCTGAAAACTGAATTAGTTCACTCATACCGCTCACAGAAGGCTACGTTTGAGCATGAGTGAAGATACGATATTAATTATATCGACCACATTTTTTGATAACTGTTCTTTGGTAACATTTTATCAGTTATCATTACATATATCTGGAAACTATGATGAAAGTGCAATTAGTTATCTGTGCACTGTTAGGAGATCACCACTTTAGTTTTTGTTGAGTGTTTAGCAATCTTCGTGTGCTCGCGATTAGACACGTGTTAATGATTGATTGTTCAAGCTTTAAAACACGCTTTACCTGGCTACCTGTGACGCGCGAATGTTCCGTTACGTCATGTGGGGAAATATTCAATGAGTAATTCATTCATCTCTTCGGATTAAAAATTAACATTTTTGCATCTCCTTTCTTTGAAACTATGTTGGTCAATGTAGGCAGATGATTTCTTGGAAGTATTTCTAAAACCTGTTTTCAGCCCTGCCTTGTGACTGACAAAACAAAATATGCTCGGGAAGTGGGACAGACCATAGAGGTGGAGCTGGTGTCATCGTCCATGTTTGGTAGAAGTCGACAAGGAAGTTTCCCTCTTCTCATTAAGCACACCTTTTGTTCAAATCTAAAGTGATTATTCTAGTGAAGTAAACAATTAAACATTAATTATGTACGAGAATCAATCCAGAAATTACAAAATCCATCTTAGCCGGGTATCGAACCCGGGTCTCTCGGGACGCTTTAACCGAGAATGTTAACTTATTAACTTATGCAATGTTGATGCATTATAGATCTAAATTGATTGGATAGAACACTACTTCAACGATTCAGCTGCCTTTGAACTGACCAACCCAACATTATTTATAATGTCATTATCTTTAACGTCCGACCAGCAATCGGAAGACACGAGTTCAATACCAGGCTGAGATGGATTTAGTAATTTATTTTATTGATTTGACATTCCCAGCGCTGACGAAAAACGTACCAACTTAGAGAATGACCTTCCAGAAACCAACTAACAAACTCTTACTCTTACTAACCAAACATTTCAGAGATCTGTTTCACACTCTTCTCCAATACCCTCGTCCGATGACCCTTTACTTTTATTGCTTTTATCAATGTTTTATTATTAATGATTATTTCAAACTTCTTTGTCTGCCACTCATCAGAATCACTCATCACTCATCAGAATCCCGGTCGGGGCGGACTTTTTTAATTTCTGAATTGTTGTAAATAATAGCCTTATCAGTATTGAAGGCCTTAGCGATGTTGGGTTGTGACGCAATGTAGAAGATTACAATACAAATCCCGGCTTAGACATTTCGAAACCGTATTTTTCTCTGCATCTTAGAAACAGATAATTATAAGTATTTCCAACACCCATCAATTAAAGTCGACAGCGTAACAAAGTAAAAGTTAGTGCAGTTGTGCTTGATTGAGTGTAGGCAGATCTGATGAAGCGTGCATCTGATCCAAGAGGTTGCAGGCTCGATTCCTGTCACTGACCATCCTGACTGAGTGAATTTCCTCAGTCATAGCGTGCGTGGGTGGTTAGATCGAGCTAGACATATGCTAGACATACTTACCATTCTCATCACATTTTTCTTATACATACAAAGCCATAGCGAATGAGCTGACCAATGATCATCTACACTCTATAGTATTTGTTGCTGTAGCCAACATAAAGGTCATTTAAGGAAAAAATAAATGGACAAAAAATGATGTTTTGTTAAAAATAATCTGATTTAAATTGTAATTAGGGAGAAAGCTTCTTTATAAGCACCATCACTTATCTGTCCGTCCTTCTGTCTGTCCGTCCGTCTGTCTGTAGGCCCTACATGTCAAGTCACTATATAAAACCCCAAAACGACGTCCATTTGACATACGCATTTTTGTTGTCATTGCCCTTGAATATTTTTGGTGACCGTAGTGGTTTAGGGGCGACCTACTAGCCCTCCAAAAAGTTTGTAAATGTATGACCCGGCGCCTCCACCATTTTGAATGATAAATTCAAGATGCTAGTCGTTTTTAAGTGGTATTCTTCTTCGACGATCTGTTGTTTAAGTATAGCTTCTCCAGAACCTTTGCTTGTAAATAAATAAAAATAGTATAAACTCCTCCTCACCTCAACCTTGAGACTTTTGTGTATTCTGGTACTATATTTACTAGGCGGCCAACCATGTATAATATTATATTATTAAGTCAAGCTTGTTGTTATTTGCCTTTAGAATCATGTTATATATTAAGTTATGCTAATGCTTATTTACAACAGGTACAGAGAGTAAACTAAATAACAGAGATTCTCACTATTTTTTAGAAAAAGTGAACGAGTACCGTGAATGTTTATTTATTTAGCGCATATTAAAAAAAAAAAAAACTTTACTAAAGAAAGAAACCAAAGTAAACTAAACTTTCCAACAAACAAATTTACTCTTCTCTTGTTTAGCCATCTTACAGTGTCATTCCAATCTCATTAGTCCAATCTCACCTTGGTTTACCCCTTGGCCTGAATTCACTTTACACAGTATTACCGAACGGCATACACAAATGACTAAACACTATACAAGTACATAATCTAAGAATTATGTCAACTTAAGGACCATCTTACATCATATGATGCAAGTACTTGAACGCTAATTAAGACTCGAAAAGGCGATTTACTGAACAGTACAGTGTTTTCTTACCTTGTCATCAATTAAATTAGAGGCTTGAGGTATATAAAAGTGGGTAACGTCACTACACGTTGCTCCAGGTTTGCGTAGGAAGGGATTAGCATTCTGAGTTGTACTATGGTCAGCGTTACTCCGTAGTCACGAATATTTGCTCGTTGCACATTCATTCATTCTCTCTTATTCTGAGAATCTTCAACGACCTTGGGGGGGATTAGCTCATTTGTGTGTTTGTTTACGTAGGTACTTATTTTAATTGTTGTATGATTGGGGTATTCGCCACCTATGACCCCAGTTATTAAACATCTGACATTCTTTGCGATACTTACCATATACTTTCCTAAACATACGAAGATTTCGTCTCTATGACCTGAAGAACCAAATCGTTGTTTGAAGCAGAATTTTTTTTTCTTTAAATTAAATGAGTAAAAACGTTCAAAGGGGACGCATTTAGAAAATATAATACGGTATTATGTAAAATTATTTTTCGTGTTATGTTCCCAAGTGATCGAAAATTCAGAGTTATGCTTTAATCGGAAATTATTAAATTAAATTTAAATTTAAATCATTAAATTATAAATTAGGTTTTAATGTTTTATTACAGAAAGATTACATCAGAAAAAATTTATTTTTTAATTTACTCCTGTATTATGTTTCGCATGTTTTTTAACATCAATATCAACTCCATTGCAATCTGACCATCCATCCTTTCATATTATATCATCATGTATTCATCTTTCTGTAGCCCTCCGTGGTGGCTCATATGGTTGGAACGTATCACTCAATCCAAGGGGCGTGGGCTCGAATCCCGCATGTTTGTAATTTACCTCCTCCTGATTGATCACTACACCGTCTCGAACAGCACAACTGCACGATAGAGACGTTAAGCAACAATCTCATCATCAGCACCATTCATCTTCAATTTTATTAGCATGGTTGCTCATTTAGTACCCTCCACACATTAGTCTCGCTGCAGACTTTCAGAGAACATAAAACCCAATCAGACACAGCTGTTAAGTTCAAGCTTATGGGCATGGGTTCAAATACCGCTGTAGGCATGAATTATGCAATTGTCCTGGATCCCTATGCTATACAGTATCCTCTAATGCAACACCCACAAATAAACACATAAACAGGTAAATTTATATTTATCTACCAACGCCGGTGCAAGAAATGACTCAGAAAGTTTATCTTTACCTTTACTTACACCATAATAAAACATTGATGTATGAATATAAATAATACGTTAGAAGATGCCAAACCAACTGATAAAGCTCAAGCCTAACGCGCGTGACGCTGATTCGCGAGGCTTGAATCCCACTGACAGCAATCCTGACTGAAGTATTTTTACCAAGGTTTTTCTCAGATGTGTGCGAATGTTGGGATCTTGAACATTCCCTTCACAATTTACCTCACTCCAAAATGCATAGTTAGGTACGTGGAGAGGAATATCTTAAGTCTTATCAGGACAAATAATATATTTTTTAAATTGTTTTTAATTTTGTAATGATTTTTTCCTTTCCTTCTTTCTTTCTTTCTTTCTTTCTTTCTTTCTTTCTTTTCTTTCCTTTTCTCTTCTTTTTTTCCTTTCGTTTTTCGTTTTTTTTTCCACCACTTATTTATATTTGATTCATTAATTAATTGCATTTGATATCCTTTTTATTTGTTACCAAAATTGTTATGTTTTAATGCATTGTTGTTGTAATATTAGTATTACAAATATTTACTTGACTACTGTAGTTCATTGTTGTGTCTGCATCTATGTAATAAGATTTATTTAGTTGTCCTCCTTTGTAAATCAGTTTTTATAACTGAATAGGATAGACGTTAAGTAAATAAATAAATAAATAAATAAATAAATAAAACAAATAAAATAAATAAAATATAAGTTTTAATATAAAGTTACAAATCCACAGACTGGACAAGGATTTGAACCCGGGACCTTCTGCAAGGAATCAGAATGACCAAGGACCAAAAAGCTATTAATTTCCTATATGTACGTCGTCTCTCGTCATCTTTTATCTATCTCTCTCATCTTTGAAGAAGCTCCACCCAACAAAGAATCCCATTTCCTTATTTTGTCATCTCTCACAACGAAGATACATACACGTACACAATCCAATTTCCCATTAGCACATTAAAATGATTGTTAGTAACCTTGGACCATTCTATATAATTTCCCATTTAGCTTTGAATCGAGATAAACACCCTTGAAAATATAAAATATACGCATCATCATTCGCACTTTTCTTACCTTGGCCATATCATCAGTGATCTCACCATGATGTTTTCGTCTCCTCGGAGATGGAAAATGACGTCACACTTGACCTGTTGATTCGTTCGAAATTACTCTCGAGACTATTTCGAGTATGGTTTTGTTTGGTCGGTGTGTTATTAGACGTGGTTTGACTGAAGCAAGCGAAGGACGTGGCTGGCGACTTCTTTGATGTCTTTGTGGACGTCCGGTGGTCTCGATCCAAGGCTGTGAGGACATCTTCGCCCTTCTAAATGATCGGACCACACACGTGTGCGATTCTTATATTATAGCTTGCAAACTGGAATTGATCATAAAACAATGGAAAAATGTCGTAATTGAAAAACGTACACATCGACATTATCACTCTACATTTTTAAAATACCAGGAGGTTGTCGTTATGTTATTGTGGACATGGATTTGGAATTTTTTAAATTGCCTTTAAGTATCGATTAAATTGGTGTAAAAGAGTTTGTTTGCTATCGTTAAAATATGGTTAATAATGTAATTAAATTCATTGGCGTTTAGAGTCAACCCTATCAACCAGTCACAAAACGATTTTCTGTGGGGTAATTGAATGTAAAACGGACCAAGCTAACTCGGGCCGACACCGACGACGACGATGAAACTGTGGCCAATCATAGATTATTTAAAATTGGAAATAGCGAAAATGAATAGACAATGTGCAATTGATTCGAGAGGATAGATAATCAATGATCGAACAGCAAATAAGCATTAGAAAATATAAAATTACTGCATCATAATTCCTCATAAGACTAGAAGTGTGGAAAACATTAGAGTATAGTGAGGGTGTTTGCGAGTATGATTCCCACTACCATCTGACGTCATGTGAATAATTTGTTTGATACAGGTGCAGTTCTTAAAATATCCCTTCTTTTATGAAGGAGTCAAATATGAATTACTCGAATACTAAATTAACCTGGAATGGAGCCCATAATATCTAGTAAATGTTGTGCGTTTTGAAGCACGTACTCATAAGATAAATATAGATGCAGTTACACCTACGTACATGTAACTCAATCGTAAGGTGCGAGAATGATTCCAAAGGCCTCTACTTCGATACTCGCCAACGGCAATTCTGAAATAGAATTGATTTCCTAAGTTTTTTTGATAGTCGTTAAAGCAAACGCTAGGGATTGAGTCCCTGGACATTCTCTTTACAATTACTCCAAGTTTTATATAACTTGTTAGACATCATCTGAATAGATAACATATGCATTATCACTGGGTAATTCTTTTTCACTGGATAATGAAAGAAATTTTCATAATAGATGCAGTTAGCTATTAATAAATAGTACCAACATTTTTGGACTTTAGTTGGTCTATTGTTTAGTAACATCCCCTGAAACCTTTCTACATGCAGCTTCCCTTGATAAGTAAAGTGATAATTGCTCTTTTGTTATGTCCAAGAGCTTTTTGATATATTTTAATCCCAGCGTTCGCCGTTGGCCCTGGATGAAAACCTTTGTGACAAAAGTTTCTGCAAAGCTACCTACATTGGCTTACCGATGGCATGGCGACCTCATAGAAGTGAAATGGAATAATTAAAGGCAAAGATTGGTAGACCTGGAGGTACCACGAACTAAATTTTATATGGCCTCATCGCGGTCCGTATGGTAAATTCATTAGTTCCTAGCAAATTTTCATCTGAACACGATGAGAAGAAATCCCGTAATGGCGTCGGTATACAAAAATAAATCGTACAACAAAATAATGTCTTGAATATAAACATTTGAAGATAATGATATTTTATTCGTTGATAATGCATAAAATTAGTGATATTACCTATTATTATTAAATTTATTTCATACATATCTGATCTACAATGCTGATTGAGTTGAGATCATAGCTTATTTTAGTTTTCTGTTTTTTTCGGCAAAGAAAAAAATGTGTCTTGTTCAAGCTGTACACGGATACTTAATATATTGTATTTTTTTAAGTACTCTTGTTATAAGAATGGTAATTGTGTGTCAACTAAACCACCTTAGGCTCTATACCAGTTAGAAGACATTGAAACCTCGAGAACTTTCTTGTAAAAGTTTCCCAAACGTTAATGGTCAAAGTTTCTCCAAAAGATCTCTTATCTCTTCCAAGATGGCGGCAGTCCGCGGTAGATTACACGAATCGGTGCCAAGTTCCTCGTCTTCTCGATTAGCCTCATGAGAAGTGGTCGGTGCTGGTCACGTTTTGAACTGGTTTCTCCCGTCATGCGTCAATTAGGCAACCCTCCTATAATGGCTGTTGCAATTAACACGCTCGCATCCACGTAGGAGAATACTATTGCATTATTACCACCTTAGTCATGAGCTAGTGATTATCTAATTATCCCATATGCCTTCTGCTTCTCTTATAAAACTATTGTCTTCAATATACCCTGTTGTTTTCTCAATTTATACGGCCTATGACTCACCTACGCAAAGCTAAAATATTTCAAAACTATTACGTGATGATTTCCAATTGTTTTCTTTAAAGAAAAAACATGTTTAACGTAATTTTTTTGCTTAGTCGGTTTTGAATCAACTCTACCTGTGCTGAGAGCTTAATTAAGCTACATCTCCAAGTGAAGGTTGAGATGCCTTTCGAATCCTCACTCACATCTTTTTACACAACTTGTGCGGAAAAACTGGTGATTCCGTAATCGATTGATGTGCTCACCGTTTACATGATGTGACTACGTAGTGGATGTTGTTTTGTTTTATACCTTGATTTGGTTGATCGGGAAACACCCCTGTATGTGGGATATATAATATTTAATAACGTTAAGAAATTAACAAAATTAGTTCGACCTAGGATCGAGCCCGGAACATAACAATCCAGAAGTTATTATGTTACCGATTCTATAATTCTATATCATCACGGTGTTGAGGCGTCTTCCCGACAAGAAGGATGCTCAGGTAGGATCCCCGGTCGAGTTGGATTTCTAATTTTTCGATTGTATTATATATTATAAAGTTATACTTGATGTGGCACTTTCCAAGGAGACTCCGTACCTATATTTGCACCAAAATTACTTAATTATATATATTAAGAGTTTGGGCGTCAACAATAATCATATATAAGGCCGATTTAATAAAGAAACTGTGGAACTCATTCATAAGTTCGTTAATTATTTATGTATGATGATATATAATCTCTTTCTCTCTGAATTAACGAGTTCAAGTTCCTTTCACAAGTACAAGTTCATTCTACAAGGACAAATTTACTCTCCGTACTGCCTATAAGTAGGCCTTTAAGTTGACCTAAGCAAATTGAGATCCCTCAACGTTAACTGAAAAAAGAAATTTGGTTTCTTTAAATTTTTATATGTATATATATATATATATTTTTAAACAATCTAGCGTTTTTTAGCACATTTTTTTACCTTACTTCAAAACCTTACGTACTGTACTCATGATTTTATTTAAATGTAGACTATGCCAAAAATCAACGAAATGAAACATACAAAATTGAGAATTCGGTACCCGGCACCTACGCCATTTCGTGCCATAAGTGTACGCGCGAACAGGCGACGAACCTATTTTTAGTGCTAAGCGTACGTAATGCACGCCAAATCATGCTATTTTGTATTCTTATTCGACGATCTGTTTATTAAGTAGTTTCGTTCGTTACCTCTTTTGGATGTACTCCAAAAGCTTGTGCTTGTTCAATAAAATTTCTTACTAAGGATTTTTGTGTATCACATTAACTGTTTAAAACTTCTGGACATTACTCTAAGATTGTCAACGAGTAGCTTAGAACACGCCCTAGCATGGTCAAAGAGTTATGTGTAACGTGAAGAGTAAACTCTATAGCAATCTAAATGAGTATTTGGCAGCATGAAGAAGACATTTCACATGCATTGCAGTTGCACTTGCACTTGCAGAACTTGGCCGCGACATTCCACATTTCAGCCAAGATGCACCTTGAATTCCTTCAAAGACATCGTCACGACCGAGCGCCCGTTGCAGCTTCCGTCCTCACGTGCCAGAGAAAATGTATTTTTCCGGGAGGAATCCCTGGTGTGGGATACACATCAGTTTTCCCGTGTGTACCTCTTCAGAACTAGAGCTTATTTTTGTATTCTTAAAAATAAATTGCATTAGATAAATTGAACTGAATAAATCCTATACAACCTTCAGTCGAGGTTGCCGGAGGCTAGAATCGATCTGGTGACCTTCCGATTTAGAGACTCACAAGAATTTTTTGAGACGCTTTTGTCGGGATGATGGGATGTGGGTTTTTAAAAGGATTACTGTCAAAATAACGTGAAAGTTATTGTTTATCTTCATCGGTTTCATGAATTAGTTTAGTTTTACATTTTATGTAAATAATGAATAAATAAATAATAATTGTAACATTGTTTTAATTTCTGGTTTGTTTTCAATGCTGTTAATAAATTACCAAAGTTGTAAAACTTATCAGATTGGACTTGGGAAGTGAGAATCCTTGGCACAATCAATCATTTCGTGAGAATACCAAGCAAAGAATCGCCGCTGTCTGGACCTTACTTAACACTAACTTAAAACCTTTCTGAAAAATAAATGCTCTCTTGCCATTCATATTCGTTTCTGTAAGTATCGATTCAACATTACCATTTAACTTTTCAGATGTACTTCAGGCTTATAGTCCCACTTGACTTCACCAAACTATATGCTATGTGATACTGATGGAGATGAAGCATTCACCCTATATATCCACCATCTAGTTTTGATAGCATATGTTTCACGGATGCAAACTACATATTTCAGATAAGTTTTTACAAAGTAGTCAATTTATATTCTCTCGGTGCTGGATTGAAGAGCCAAGTTATACTGTGTGATGTAGAACATAAAGTACCCCGTACAAGTCATAACGCCCATGGGACAAATCTCTGCTCCAGGTTATTGGCTCAACTTTGCCTCAATAAGTTATACTTTGATAGATTTCTCGTTATATTATTACCAAATGGTGCTAATTTTTCTTGGCAGTAATAAGGTAGTATAGGCCTATTTTGTACACACACCTTGTGACAATAAATTATAAAAATTTGCTTAAAATTGTAGACAAACTTCTTTCTCGATAGGTAATAGGTTTTATATGACTGATATATAAATATGTTTAATCATTTATCATCGATCATAGATAAAAGTAGTTGTTAAGAAATCGATTAATAATGTGATAAAGTTCAGTGCTTTCATCATAACTAGACATAATTAATTGTTGTGAGTGTTTTATAAAATATTTCATCCATTTGCCGCAATCAATTGCAATTAGCTAATACGTTAGTCAGACTGGCACCGAGTTCCGCAGAGAATACGACGCGTTATTATTGAAACCATTACCCAATGCATCACTATAAATGTAACGATAGTTTGTGAGCCATGATGTACGCAACACACGTGCTCTCACGTTCGCGCGTTAATGTATGATGACGGTAATTATATATTATGGTGTTGTGTAAGAGTGATTTAAACAGTCAATGCCAAGATCACTTCCGATGTTGATACGATAGCTGACATTAGAAGATGGGAATACGATTTGCAGGTATAATGTCCTGGATGTATTATTATCTGGTAGAAATGTAAATTAAAAGTTGTATTTATTAGAGTGTTGATGCTGCGCAGAAAAGTTACGTAACTTGACACTTGATTTTGATTTGTTGTGGGTCTTCTTGCCAAGATTGTGGTCATTCCGGTGGTAAACTGACCATTGCACATGAACACTAGTCTCATTACTCAGTCAGACGTTCATATTATTAACCTTTAGCTACTTCACAACCTTGGAATTGTTTTGATACACCAATCAGTGGAAATAAAATATTCTGATACTATCTATGTACTAATTAATAATTAGTTAATTGAAATTGAGACACACATTACGTGTAGATTGAAGATATTTTACCTTGAATTAAGCTCAACCTGTTTTACTTTCCGGACTGGACAAAGTGCTACTCTAATTTTGATGCAATTTTCAGAAATTCTAAATATCTTGCCACGTGTTTGAGTGCAATCAAAGAACTGTTTATCATTAAAATTTCACTTATACGAATCTTTTCAGTATTGATATTTTACATGTATATACATGATGCTTTTAGAGATGGTTCTATATAATGTTTACCATTCTAATTGTAGGCATAATTCGGTATAAGCAAATACTTCCAAATACTCCCTTCAAAATAAAATATAATTCAACATATCAATAACGAAACGAAACTGAAGTGAAGGAGGGACCAATAATCAATTATGATAGGATAGACGTTATATAAAATAGATAAATCCCTTGTTTGGCCGGCGAGTTTAGGCGAGAGCAAAGCGAATATAGAGACGGCCTTGGTTTAGGGCGGCCATAACGTGACTGCGAGGGATTCCCCATGTACAGCTCGCACATATGATAAGGCCGTGACTGTTGCTATTGCGTTTCTATCATTGCAGTGCTATACCTTGGGATAATAAATGAAACATGATTGACAATCACACACATCCTTGTAGTATGCGTGATTAGAGCCAGCGTGTAAGACTCGGTGTTCCAAGCGAGAGATGGAGTTACAGGATCTGCGGCATGAGTGTGAGACAATCTAAACGATATTTTAAAATGAAAGGAAGATGACTGAAATCTTTTCTAGATGAGTGAGGGTCGTGGACATAACAGGAAATTATTTTTTGGGGCAGGACGTTACGTCCCTGTCAGCCATTATATGCGAATTTTGGGACAAAAGTGTGAACACTGACCTAGGTGCTACACTTAATTTAGATCCACTGTTTTTTTTTATTGTTTCTACACATTATTGCCTTCCACCTCCTTATTAGCAAAAATGATTTTCTGAAATATCGTTCGATTCACGATTTTTTTCGTCTCATGTACAAAACTCTTATTTGTACCGTCTGACAAAAAAATCGTACATCCAACAATATAATATCAAAAATCGTTTTTCCTTACAAGGAGGTGGAAGACATTGATGTGAAGAAACAATATTTAAAAAATTCTCGCTCTAAATTAAGTTTAGGACCTAACTCAATGTTTCCACTTTTGTCCCTAAATTTGCATAAAATGGCTGACAGGGACGTAACGTCCCGTCCAAAAAATTACAGAATATATTTTCCTGTTATATTCAAGATCCTCTTTCATTTAGCTAAGGTTTCAGTCATTTATCTTTTACTTTTAAAATATCGGTTAGAGGGCGATACAATATAGCATTAAGCTAATTCCGAGAAGACTATAAGCTACACCCGATTTTCCATTTTCATCGGTCATGAATGTTGTTTTATTATTCAATATTGTAATTCGGTTTCTACAAAAATGCCAAAATGGCCGCCAACAACGTTGATGACGTCACAGGAACACAAGACTGCTAGTTAGCACGAGCGCAAGAGCATGGCTGTCAATGCAGAAAACGTTTCTTGTCGTAATAAAAATGATGTTATCGATCCCGAATAAAGACATTGAAAGTTTCCTCTTTCAATCAAACTTGGCCATGAGCAAAAACTCAAACAAAAAGTTCACTAAAAGTAAAACTCCAGATTCATCATAATTGATTCGCGGATGCAGAAGTTATAACGAGCGTAAAGTTCACCTCTCTTGCTTGTTGAAACCGGTTCGGTAGAAAAATAACAAGCAATTGTTTGTTTTTTCAAGTAAACAATCACGTACACTTGTAAGTGTAAGTGATTGCTTGCAGTACATCCGTGTGCCAGGTTGTTGCATCTCGACGCGTTCAGGAATGTTTGGCGCCGATCTAGAGAACGCGAGGTTGACAATCGATCTATTGAGCAAGCAAGTGCATTTGTCAATCATAGTGCAACTGTATTGATGTCCCTGGCTTTACTTTCAACACATAGTTGATATATTTTGTCGTCATCCAAAAAATACACCCCCTCCTTTCGTAACGAATGAATGAATGAATGAATTTATTGTAGAAATGTGCGTACACTTTACTGTGGTAGGTACGAATCATATTACTCGCGTGCACCTTCAGTCCGAGTTTATTACATTAAAAAAATTCGGGAGATGAGTGGTGATAGATGAAGGGTGAAGGACAATTACAAAACCCATGCCTTATGCGGGACTCAAACCCACGCCCCCTTGGTGTCGTATTCCTGCTTATAAGTGTTTTGAAGACACGTTCATCGGTAGCCGTGGGATCGATATCCTCGCCGCCCCGCACCGAGGCCGTCGAGAACGAAGTGAGTATAGCGACGGCCTCACCCGCACTGCCACCTTTCATGTTTTTAATATGTTGTGAATTTAAAAATAAATGCTCATTTTAGACAAAAAAGTGACATTTCACTGATGTATGAGAACACATTTAATTTTTTTGTACGTAATGCACTCAAAAAACGTTGACGTCCTGAAATGTGTTCTGTTGCTGTATTTTGAATTTGTATACACTTTCGCTTATCAAACTATAATTTAGTGCTATGTGGACAAAATTCGACTTGTTTGATACACACAAAATCACGGTTTGAGACCAAAATTTAACGAACAAAATCATTTTAAAAGTGTAGCCGTACATTTTTTTTATCTACACGTTCATCGTATCGGTATTTGCTCTGAAGCACAAAATAGATGAACGATAGAGTAGCTTGTAATCGTTAAGACTCGAGAGGAAGACATCGACACACTCACTAGCATGTCTCATCAGAGAGTTTCAAAATAGATCCCTAATTTCACACCAACACGACTCGGGGCAGTATTCCATTAATGATAGTCCTGTGAACGGTGAAAAATTCCAAGCTACTCTTTTTTCTTTACGTCCATTCTAGGATGTTGTTTCCGTTTGAACTCTTGTTTTAAAATAGCCCTCGGGATGAGATGAGATGAGAGTGATGGTCCGCTGTTCACCGGCACGCTGTCTCGTCACCTTGACCTTGGCGAGTTCAAGTACGATGGAATCACCGAACAAACAATAAGCTGCACATCCACGGTTGGAGGGACGCCGCGTGAGTGTGTGGGTGATGTCACTATAGCACACATTCCCTACCGCTAGCGCACGGTAATAATTATACATGACGTAAAGGTATCTTCCAGTTACAGTCGCCACGGGCACGGGATGAACAATGACCATAAGCTCTCGAGGGCGTTTCCACGCGTTCTGGTGAAAAGTTGCGAGTATTGTCGGCTAGATCAATAACCAAGACAACGAAAAAATATACTGTGAAGTGTTTTATCGATGTCGTCTTCATTGTATTGTAAATTGCGGAACGTATTTTAGGTACTTTATTATTAATTACTTGTGCTTGAGGTGTCAAAATATTTATTTTTGTCCATATGATTTCAAAACAGCATTGTTGCCATCATAAATAAAAATATTTATAACTACAAATTACAATTACAACCTTAACAAATATTCGGTAACAAATCGTTTTAAAAACAAGTAGATTTTGTACAAACGTTCTATAACAACTTTTTTATGATTTATGATTTAATGGCGCGTCAACCGTTAGGAGGGGCCTAAGAACCAGCCACGGGTAAGGGGAGAAATGGGGGATTCTTACTCGCGATCGTCTGCGTCTTTGTCATCGTTCGTGTTGTCGTGGTCGTCGTCGTCGTCGCGGAGGTCGTCGCGGAGGTCGTCAAGGGAAGGGAGAGAGGTCCCCGACGACGACTGCCAGAGCTCGCTTCTAGTTTCGGGGAGTATACTCCCCAGTCTTCTACACTAGCTGATATTTGCGAGGTGGACTTTTTCTCTTGAATCGCCTTTAACGATTAACAGAGTCATGCTCTGGGCCAAATTCTACCCCGGACCCAGAAGGCGGGTTCTATAACAAGTACAAGAAGATGATCTACATGAAGTTGTTACTTAAAATTCACAAAAATAACGAAATATATTTTATCTGGATATTTTAAATTGATTGATTGAATTTTGTGCAGGTCGCATAAAGTGTGATTTCGCAATAAGACACTGAAAACGTGGAATATAATACAATATAACACAAAATCTGTATTCAAGATGTATACCTACGCTGCATAAGCGAAGCAAACTTTGATAAAATTTATCACACTCTCTTAATGTCCCACGTGGATTCAGCAGCTGCTGGTGATGGAGTAGATAAAAGTAAATTGGTGTCGGGTTTTCAATTTTCATCCATGCTACTGAAGTTTTCCATTGTTTATTAATGTATTCATTGTTAAACTCCGAAGCGTTCTTTGGTCCTTGGGGAACAGTTGTCACTTGGCAGTGAAGCACAGTTTTGAGTCGCGTAGACGCAACGATCATAATGAATTGCTCACTTTAAATAAATACATTTTTCGTATTGGAAACTTGTCACTGTCCATTGACAACTTGCTCCTTATTATGCAACTAATCATTTGTTTTATTATTTATTAATTAATTATTATATTTGTTTATTGTTATTATTATAACTTTTTATTGTGTGAATGGATAGTCAACAAATGTGTTTGGACCTGTGCTTTTTTCTACCAACCGACTATCACGCATTAGTAGTTTTTGTGCTTTTAATACCAGTTCAAAGGGTATACTGAAAATACCGGAAGTATTGCACTGTGTAATTTATTTAATATTTAATAAGGAACATTGGATACTCCCAAATGTGTTATAATTTAAAAACTACCTGTTCTTTAAAATCTCATCATCAGCAAATGATAACAAAATTAACTACGTTTTGTGCTAGGATTGTTCAAGGGAGGAGAGACCCAGGTTTAGTTTTTAGTATCGACGGTTACTCCCAGATTTAGAATATCAAGTCAATGTATACTATACAGCCTAGGCACGTATAATCAGTAACATATCTGGTGTGACTAATTGGATGAGCGTAGCGAGCGTAGCGAGCGTAGCGAAGATTCCATTTCACTACACTGGAGAAAAAATCCGGGATGTTTTTTTTCTTTTTTCTTTTTTTTTTTGGATTTTTGTCTGTTTGTTAACACGATTCCGGCTAAACCGATATCCGATTGCGATGAAATTTTATTGAGACCTTCGAAATCTCTGAACTTAGAACTGCCACGTTTTTGAGCGCAATCGAAAAAAAATTTCTCATAGAAATCGTAATTTACGATTTTTTTCAATTTTGAAAAAATTTCTTCGATTTATAATACCTACACGCTTTGTCCGATTGTAATGATTTTTTCACAGGACCTTTATTTTATGAATTTATCTATTCGTGGAAAATTTAAGCACAATCGAAAAATTATTTCTCATGAAAATCACAATTTTACGGGGTTTTTCTTTTTTAAAACAATTCTTTGACTTATAACACCAACATGCTTTATCCGATTGTGATGATTTTTAACAGAACCTTAATTTTATGAATCGATATATTCGTGTGAAATTTGAGCACAATCAAATAATTATTTCTTATGAAAATCGAAATTTTACGATTTTTTTCTTTTTTAAAATTACGATTAATTAAAAAAATTAAAAATTAAAGTTTATTTTTTATTTATTTTTAAATAATTGAAAAAAAAATCTTCAACTTAGTAATGATTTTTTCACAGAACAGAAAATCCGCATAACACATGGCAGCTCAATGCACCAATTACGCTCATCCAACAACGCGGCGGGACTTAAGCGTTTTCCTAGTTAGTAATTACACCAAACATTAGTTATCTGTGCTATGGGTGTGCACCTGCCATTGATTTATTCATAGTATCTAATAAGGTAAAACATTTTCTTCGCGATGTTACGTACGTGTGGCAGTAATACTCCCCGAGAGTAATGGGATATCTGCAAACACGTTCCTTCTTGGAGTAAAATAGATTCCCTACAGGTTGTACAAGTAAGAGTGCTCATAACAAGTCAGGGAATGCGAATACCAAGGTGTTTGACCGGTAGATTAGTGGGAGTGGCACCTCTTATCTCAAAACATTAGTTCCATTCAGCCTCCGGTCATTAAATTTAATTCTTCTCGGCGACAAATAAAACACACGCACATTTTTCTTTTCTTGGTAGTAGGAAAAAGACAGACGGCGCGTTTTATTCTATACTAATTGTAAATTGTGTACCTACTTTCAAGAGCAATTGCCGTGTAATTTTAAATTATGACAAAGTGAAACAAATTATTGTGTAAATCTCTGCCACTGTTCATCCTGTCTTTGGTTTGGTAAAAACAAACCTCGGGCAAAACCTGCCCAGTGACAATGTAGGCGCCACTCCATCTGGGACTGGATTCCTGTACATTTCTAGCCCGTGACCTGTGCTATATAAGCAGAAATAGGGGTTAATTGTAAAAGGTAAAAAAACTAATAAAAACCCGATTCATCTACAATTCCTGACGGGTTAATTGCCGACACAGAAAAAAAAACATTGTTTTCTTTCGTAGACTGGTGATTAGTTGGGGCACAGATAAAAGAGTACACTCTATTATCTGTGGTTGGGGCCAGCACGGGATTAAAGGGGTATTCTCCCGCTAAACTAAATAATATAGATTTTTTATTCAGACAAACTAGTTATGATTTTAGAAAGTAGCAAAAAAGTTATTGGTTCCACTATGACCCGAAAAAAGTTGCCAATGGTAATTTTTAAGCTAAATCCTATCAGCAAAATTCTCCCATACGAAATAACATAGGGACGCTCTTTATGCCCCGTGACCTTGGGGGATTTCGTATCAAAAACCATATTGGCCATTATTGACGTATTCAACAACCTGTTCTGTAAATTTGATATATTTGTTTTGTAACTAGGAAAAGTGGTTTGACGAGATTATGTGGAAAAAAATTTGGGGGGTATAGCCTCTTTAAGGATGGTGCATGAATCGGAACCCTTGTGTCAAGCGAGATATTTTATTGTATTAACTCAAGGTACTGTCCTCCTTTGTAAATCAGTTTTTATAAATGATTAGAAAATACGTTAAAAGTAAAGAATGGGTAATTTGTGAAGGATTGTCCAAGGGCTGTTTGAGATGATTCAATCCATAACAAGAAAACCTTGGATACACCTTTCAGTCAGGATTGCCGTTGGCGGAACCTCTCGAATCAGATTCTACCTCTAGAAACTAGAAACTACCTCTGGTGCTGTATCGACGTGAAATCGATGCGATATCCTCAATCCCATTAGTCCTGATGAAGTCGGCTCGACTCGACTAGACTTCCATCTTTATTTAATTGCCTCCTATACCAGCCAGCCTGTATGTTGACGAACAGGGCGGAAAGTTCCGCGCCATCGCATCCTTGTATCATAGTCGGCGGATGTCAACGCCGGCCACTAATTGATAGTCTCGGTGATTGATTAGGTAAGTGCCTGCGTACGTCATCGCAAACTAGGAGCTATTGAAAGTTGAAGAGTTTTGAGACATTCACTTTGGAAGTTTGGAGTTCGAGAATTCGTGCGTGCTCTACTCAATTCGAAGCTATAAGTTGTTTATTTCATTTCATTTAAAAAAAACAGTCAACAACAAAGCAAGCTTCGGAAGTGTGATGACATTTATAATTAAAAATGCATTACATAAAAAATAAAAATACGTGTATACTTACATACACAACTGTGTTTACCTGCTCGAATCCCTTTCATTGACCGTCGGGCCGCGAATAAAATCAATTGAAGCATTCCAAGCGCACTAACAAAATTTCACCGCTTTGTATTTAAGACGTTGATTAATGACGTCATGTGAATATAATTGAAAGAAATCGGACCCTCTATATTACCAGCATTGAAGTTACACTAAAAGGGCGCTTTATAGACTCACATCCCAGTTTTAGATATAGTGCGTTATCTAGGAAAACCTTTAATTTTAATTTATCCTTTTGGGCAATTACTTTAGAAAGTTCATTCAATATGTTTTTGTTGCTGAATTTGAATAACATGATATTTTTAACATTTTGGAAATGGATGCAAGTACTTTATTTTTAGAATGTTTGTCGAAATTCCGTCAGGATGGTGCTTATTGCTTTTGATATCACATATTTTATAGCAAATGAAATGACATGAAATGACAAATGAAATGACATGAAATGAAATGAAATGAATTGCATGCAATTGTGCAATTGTGCATGAATGCAAACGAACGTGTCTCGTTACATCCACCTCTTCTTTGCTGTGTAACTTCTTTCTGTAATGTTCACCCTCATACATGAACAGTGGTGTCGAGTACCCGGGGTTTTCCTCGGTGGCTCTTTACCCTTCAGCTCAGCTCGCCCTAAATCAGCCGGGCTTTGCACTGGCGACATCCACCCATGATTCACGCCCCTAGGCGAGACAGGGGCGCGCCCCCCTGGGAAATAGAAGAGTGTGATATCAGTCAGGCTAGAGAGATTCGCTAGGATGGAAATCAATGTGTCGGAGGTTGATGGTCTAGTCTGTCTTGTTTATTATTGAACGTCCTCTTCAGTTATATACAAACTGATATACAAAGGAGGACAACTGGATAAAATTACGTACATAAATACTTACAAAATAATGAAATGTAATTTAGCAAAGTTTGAAATAATAATATTGCAACAATGTATGTAATAGGATAACAATATTTTTTTACAACATATTCAAATATTCAAATATTAAAATGAAATGAATTAAATAGATATATTAGGAAAAATATATTTAAAAATAAATAAAATTTGATTTATTAGACGATTGCAGTCAAATGACAATTAGTTTGCAAAAAAATCAGAACAAGGAATAATCAAACTTTCGCGGAAGAAAACATCGAATTTTTCTGTTCAAATCTTTAAAACCGTATAAAATAAATATCGTACTGTATCCGGAAGAATGACGAGTGTGCGTGTGTTGTTTATGACCCCAACGGCGACTGCACCCCCAACCCCCCAACACCACCCCTGTCGTAGTGTGTGGGTGGAGATCGCGTGTTCGCGTTTTCTTTCTTTCGTGATTACATTTTCTGCAGACTTTTCCGGCTTTCGTGTTCAAATTACTTATAAAAAAAGCTTCTTGAAAACTTTAATTTCAAACAGATTCAAAAACTCGCAATTACACAAAGTTTTGAGTTTGTACTAGGGCATTTCGAGTCTTCGTCGTGTATAAGTGTACTTTCAAAGTTTGTAAATGTAGTTTTTAATGACGTTTTCATGTTTCTTTTGTGTGCTTAATGATTCTTCATGGACGTTGTCAATATCGTTAATCTTCTGATATGCGCTAGGCACAGACTGGGAACATATTAAACTAACTTGTAGATGGAATTTAAAATAGTTTAAAACAATTGACATACTAAGTAATAATTAATGCAATCTAGAAATTTCAAACTCCAACACAACTAGGCATTGAAAGCGGGTCTCCTGCAAGCCGATCGGAAATTCTAAATACAATTTAGTTTGTTTTCATAAATCGCAGAATTATAAACTTCATTGTCATTCATTTTTATGAATCACCCAAAAAATTTGTGCATTTTAGACACGAATTACTTTCCAAATGTGTACGGTATATGTATTAATTGTATTACTTCAAAGATTTGCACGAATTTGCGTACCTTGTCATAACCACGAGGGAACTCAATTTATACAGAACTAACCTTATTTTTAAGAAATAATAATAATTGTTAAGGCGAACATTTGTGCCCATCCTGTATGTAATAACTGTACATTACGTCTGTCGGTATACTTAGTAGGCCACTTTACAGTACAGCATTCATCTGCCTTATGCTCAATGAAAGTGGGCGGGTTTGTGTCCTGCTGCTAACTGGGATAGAATTGCAAAGAACACATTGCACAAAGCTCATGATCAACATATTGAGGAGAGTTAGTAGACTAAGACGAGAGCTTTAGTTCGACATTGTGACAAGCTGTCACACGATGATCGCAATATGCTGTTACAGTTACACGATGTAACGGTCTCGTTCGAACAAATACGCATTTGAATGTTCATTCAATTCAATTCAATTTAATTCAATTCAAAGCGTTTATTTCATTAGCAATTGCAAAAGCATTGCTCACTAAAAATAATAGTTCATGTACAAGTCTTGAATAGCTAACTAATCTAAATCTACTTACAACAATACTGATATTTTACATATTTATTCTACATGCAAATACAAAATACATGTTATTCATTTTACATTCAAAAAATTACATATTTCATTTACATAATTATATACATATTTCCTCTCGTCCCAATATTTAGTTGTTTATTCGTCAAAATTAAATTTGTAATACTTTATTCACAGATAATTTCTTATCATTTAATTATTCATAGGCCTATTTAAATACATACAATAATTACAAAATTTATCTCAGCGTTATATTTACCCTGTTATTTTACTCAATTTATTAACAATATTCACAGAGCAGTCTTTACCATCTTGAAATTTTATACTAAAAATCCATGAAAATATAGATATTGTTTAACGTTTAATTTAAATTTGTCTCTATTATGTGAGGTCTTAATTGTTGGTAATTGTTAAAAAGAATAATGTTGCTTGATATCTTTCTTGCCTATCGCTGTGCAAGTGATTTTAGTTTTAAAATATGCAAAAGTATAAAAGTCTATCAATATTGTTAGGAATGGTAATCTATTTTCAACAATTTTCTTTTTAGAGTTGATTTCTTTGTGCCATGTACAAGTATGCCTGCCTTTTTTCAAACGTTTCTTGACCAAATGTTATGTACAAACAAACATTGTTCTGTAAAAAATTGTTTTCATTGAGTGTTTTTTTTCTTTTCTGTAATTTCTTTTCTAGGTACATTTTGTTTTAGTCTTGATAGCAATATATAGACAAACTTTATACATATGTCAACATTACTTGAGCATACATTTATATACAGATATAAATTTACGCTGAGTAACGTTATAGATTTTTCAGAAATCCAAACATATATATTTTTTTTAAATTATAATTTTGTGTATTTGTGTGATTGTTAATGTAAATAATGTAATGACATACGCTAAATGCATCTTGAGAGTGAGGAAAGCTCTTCACATATGACGTTTGAATAGAGACGAAAAAGGAAGGGTAATATTTAGCGGTCTGTTTGCGCATAATTAGTTTCACCGCTCTTGTGACTAGAATAATTAATTCACCAATGTTAAAGGTATGACTAGTATTATATCACGGCGCTCTTAAAGAGATTGAACCACTCGGCTAATAATTAATTAATCACATTCGCGCGCCTCATTGTTTAATTGTCTGATGTGAGTGATGTCTTTTATTCGAACCTCATTCGTAAAAATGACGGTGACACGAACATTTACACAACCAATGAGTAAATAATGACGTTAAGTAATCGCGTGTGTAAAGTGAAATCAGCCAACTAATGAACGCTACTTCTGTTCGTAAGAGAACACTAACTGTGTTGATGAACTCATCACACATGATGGAAAAATGCTAAACACTTGTAGTGAAATGAAAACGCAATGAGCGTCATGCGAAAGGTATTCGTTGTGGAAGCAAACAGCTACCTTGGTTGAAAGATGTAAAAACGTAAAAGAATTTAAAGATTGCTGCATCACTTTTTATTTGTGGAAAAAAAGTAATTTGTATTGAAATAGCTATATTTCCAAATAAATTAATGATAATAAAACCACGAATTCGGTTTCTATTTCACACCGAATTCGTTGAGTTATTTAGTCAGTACAACCATTATCATGTTTGGATTGTTGTGTTGTAATTAAAATATTTCATCACATACTGATGAGTTTAAACATACCTAAAACAGTGATAAACGTAAGCAAATATGCCAAGCATTTCACAAAATTGTGAATTTATACCACGTATCAACATTTGTGAAGTTGTTTGGTGGCTAACTTGGATTGAAATCAACAGGACATCTACCACCCAACAATACCATACTATGCAGACATATACCATGCAAACCGAATACATGTCATCGGATTGTTTGTGGGTGCAAGGGGCACAATCCCCAAGTTTTTATTGGTATTTGCCATCGCTTTAAATTAGGCAAAACGCTCATACAAGACGTTTCGATGATGGCATTAAAAGGTTCCATTTCTATTCTTAGGAATCACCTTTATGGTCTAAACATGTTATTTTTTTACTACTTATTTTATGTATTTATAATTAAACCTCTGTTTTAAATTTTGTTTTATCAGTAAATGTTATTTTTATTGTGTCCTTGTGGCAGTTGTATCGTACAACAGAGTCTTGTTTTGTTTTTAAAATATTATATTATAATTTATTTTTTGTAAGTATTTGTTTTTAAAATAGTATATTATAATTTATTTTTGTAAGTATGTATTGTTATAAGATTGACAGTGACCAAGTGTGCTTGGACCTATGCTCTTTTCTGCGCTCCTTGTGACATATTTGAATGTGTTGAGGAACAAATACAAAATAAATACAAAATAAAATAAATACATCATATATGAATTTCAATCATACAGCTCACCTAGAGGAAGCATTTCTATAAGAAAAAGAAACTCACATTCTCAGGTCATAGATAAAAATACACTTTGAAAACAATCATTTCTAAGTATACCTACTGTAGAACATACAGGTGACACCACTCTGAACGGCTTCCTCGTAAAAGTCAGTTTCGTGGAAGAAAACCAAACCAACCAATCTTCTCTAAACAAACGTGGCTGTTCAGTTGTTTTCTTTGTGTTCTAGAGGTTATGTGTTCGTGTCTTCTTCAACCCACCTTCATCTTTCTGAGATATCGCAGTGTTTGTTTATATCGGCGTGAATAATACTTCTAGAAGAGAGGTTCGAGTTTGTTGCTTTAGATACTATCTCCTCAAGGACTACCGAGAAGGCGTTTATAAAAGTCATACGTACAAACACAATAGCTTCGGTTTATTTATGTACAGCACGATGTGTTGACATTTCAATGCAGTTCAAGATCCTATAAGTCGCATGCAGGAACTTACTGGACATTTATGTTGATTGAATACCAATGCAGACAACTTAAAATAAAACTTATCTTAGTTAGCTGCCACCCTACCAAAAAAATAATTCCTCTTGGGAAAACTGCCCAATGACAATTGCATGCGATTTTTTTTTACAATTTATACTACTTTTATTAGCTTATACTGTTACAATGACAACTATAATATTCTATGTACTTACTGCATACCTGCTGAATTTTAAAGAGGCTAATAAAATCTATCTCGATATCTTAGAGTCTTATACTAGGTGTTTTGAAGTTAGGTCTTTGTGAATGGAATGTCCAAGACAGTCTTAATCGCTGAAATTCGCATTAATGACCGAAATAAACTTCGAAACAACTTTCAGTGAGAATTGCCAGTGGCGGATATCTAAAACAACCCTCTCGAATCAGATTCTCGTGCAACGCTTGAAACACATCCGTCAGATACCAGTCCCCGTGTGCACACGCGTTGGCTTTTTGAAATCCTTTCTTTCCAGTTAAGTTATTGTTTGGGTCTATCCAGAAAATAGTTTTAAATCGTTAATATTTGCCATTACTAATTTTTAATTTCTTAATTTTTTGTTATATTATATTATTGTATTAATTATTTACATTAAAATTACATTACAAAAATACATTACTTATAAAAAAAAAATTACCACAAAATCTTTTAAACTACACTAAAATAACCATTTAAATAATTACATCATGTAACTGTGATTTTACACGAATTTAAAAAAAAACAACCTGGAATTTTGCGAAAATTGACGTTTTGAGAAATTTCTTAAATCGGCTTTAATCTGCTTTGTGTTTGTTCCACATAGATACTAGAGCTCCATACCAATCTAAAATGGCCCTTAATAACATCGTGTCTTGAAACTGTGCACAAATATACACTCAAACACGCAAAAATATGCATTCCAAAATCACACCCCTTCTTGGTAATCAGCATATTTTGACCGAACCACTTGCCCAAATTACAAAACAAAATTTAGATGATTTACAGAAAAGGCTATATAGTTTGTCAATAATGGCCAATATTTTTTTGGATCAAAATCCTCCAAGGTCACGGGGCATAAAGATCGTCCCCATGTTATTTCTTATGGGAGATTTTGGCCGATGGGACCTAGTTCGAAAAATACCACGTTTGACAATTTTTTTCGCCTAATGGTGGACCCAATAATTTTTCTGTTAGTTTCTAAATTCTTATCTAGTTAGCCGGAATGAAATATATTTTTTTAATTTAGTGGGTGAATACCCCTTTAAAACGGTCGTTTGCTGTATTGGGTTCTAAAACTAAGATTCATCTACAGTGAAACGTTATTTATCGACAAGGCACAAAAACACACAAATCATCATTTACTTCGGCAATTAATAAAAATGAATGTTCCAATATTTCAGAACGACCGTGTATTGAAATTTCCACCGCACCTGCCACCCTCGACTATGATTGGAGCGCGTCGCGAGATACGAGTTTTATTAGGATTCATGTCTTTGGGTTTGGGGGAGGGGGGATGGGGGCTCAAACACCTACTCTATACAAACCCGTGCTAAAAATCTCCCTTATCGTGAATTTCCATAGATTGTGTATTTTTAAATATATAAATCTATTGCGTTTATACTGTCTGCTTTTTATGCCTTTTAAGCCTTATTTCTTCGAAATTGTAAGTACGTGGTACAATATATCTAATGCTGGTAATCTATTGTGTTAAAACAATTTGGTATATAATAATTTATTGTATTTTACCTGCCCATAGGGCAGGAAGGCTAATGCAGGGCAAGTGTGCCCTCTGTAGCCTGACACAGTGATAACAGAGTTACAAATTAAACATTACATGAAAAACAACAAGAGAACATGACATTTATAAAGTTAGACAAATTGAAAGGCAAAAGGCGGATAAGGGTACTTGAATCGCGGTAGAGGTCTGAAGACTCGAGGACGCGAAACGAGGTCGTGAAGCTCATTCCTGCCGCCTGCGTGAAGACGTTGCACGTAAGCCCCTGCGAGGGTGTCGAGTCGAGCGCTGATACCACCGACGCCGGTTTGGGCATACACGTCTTCATTCCGCGTCATCGGAGGAAGCCGCGCGATGCGGCGAAGGATTCTTCGCTCCAGCGAGAAGTATTGCTGGAGACATCCTCCAAAGACGGGTGTCAGCGCCGGGGCCGCGTATTCAAAGAGGGGACGGATGAAAGTTTTATAAGTGTGCCGTAGAGTACGGAAACTGCATCCAGAAAGTCGCCCACGAAGCATCACGAGTAAATTTAGTCTCGACCGCGCACGGTTGATGAGTCACGGCAATGAGCACCCCAGTTCAGAATGTCTGTAAAGATTACTCCAAGGTACTTGGCAGACCGACTAGGGTACACCGTAGCGCCCCAAAGTGAGATGGACTGACGGAGTGGTCGTTGAGACATTTTCTGCGTTTTGTGCTGGTGGTCAAAAAGGATAAGCTGTGTCTTTAAGGCGTTCGGCAATACACGCCAACGACACATCCAAGCTTCGAGAGCTTTAATTTGGCGCTGTAGACGGCGGAAGACTTCTCTCGCTGTGCGCCCTTTGCACCAGTAGGCCGTGTCGTCTGCATAGAGGGCTAAGGCAAGGTAACGGGACAAGGGAGGAGGAATATCGTGGCAGTAGATCAGGTAGATAAGAGGAGAGAGGCAGGAACCTTGAGGCACGCGAGAAAGATTTAACCCGTATATGCCATTTTCCAGTGAAATTTTACGGCGTTTAGATCACTTGAGCTATGCGCCATTTTGTGCATTCATTCTTTTTCATCGAAATTCTAAGTGGTACAATATGTATATATTAATTTAATACTACGTTTAGACAATTTAAGAATGTATGCCTTTTTGTGCCTTGACATTCTAGAAGTTTTGCAATGGAATAAAAAAGACTCTTTTATATATTCATTGTCGTGATTTTTGAGTGACTTGAGATGAATCCAACGTTATTTTGAAACACTTTCCGACATAAATATGGGATAAAAAACCTCTTTCTTCACAATATTCCTTGAAATTGCTAAATTATCACGTCATTACGCGACATTTCTAAGCAAAACAAACACGTCGCGCGAGGGAGAATACTAAACAGTAAACGCCACCCTCCGTCGCCTGTAGTTTGTTTACTCGGCACACAGGCTGGATGGATGGCGTCGGGCCGGCCGGCGTCGTATTGTTTGCGTATGGCGGGGGTGGACGGGACGTGTCGTATCGGACGGGAGATTAGCGGGCATTCCTCAGACACCAAGGTGATAGCCGGCCGGCCGCGCTCGTTGCGTGACTTGAAGCTATTTTCAGCTCGTGACGCGATAATGAAATAAAAACGAAACATTCGCAGGTAAACAAATTCCGTGGAAAATGTTTTTAATATGTTGGTAGGATGAAGCAAACGGAATTATTTATTAATACTCGTGATGGTTATTAGAAAATATTTTTCTTTAATGACTCATTGGTTAAGGTATCAACAGGACTTGCTAATCGATTGAAGGTTGATTTACGATTGTTGAGAACATGGAAGACGTGTTTTAGAAGGTGGCTCAACGATGCAGAATAGCCAGAGGTAATTCACGTAGCGCATGGGAGGATTGGGAGGTGTAAGTGTTTGGATCCCTTTTCCGGCAATCCTGGCATAACGTTTATTCCGAAGGTTTTATTCAGTCATTGCCCTAATTACCTAGTTAGACACCTGAAAAAGGTCACACATGTAATCCTGTCAAATAAGAATTTTTGGAGGAAAAAATTGCGATGTCGCTGAATTTTTGCAGAGACTTTCCTTAAAGAATACTTATCAACATACTAAAACTCCCCTACAATCGGACTGGAGCTTCGGCCGCCATATTGGAAAATGGCGGCCAAAAAGTGTTTGTTATCGAATATCTCCAAATTTGTTTGAGATAGACAAAATATCTCAATGGCAAAAATATTCCCCATTTAATTCTCTACAAAACAGGTGTCTTCTATAGTTTTGGTAGGGGCAAAGGTTACGTCACAAAATCGTGGTTTATATGTTGCTTATTGGAGTACCAGCTTATTTCCAAATTTTCACGCCCAGCATCAAACAATGCCCAGTAAATCCGTAAGAAATCGATTTAAATACAAAAGGACTTTTGTACGGGGTTCATGAAAGCATGCATTAGTATTTAAAAAAATCAGTTTTGCGAAATCGGATTTTGCATTAACCCGGAATTTGTTTTTTTCCATTGTTGGCATTTTCTAAAAAATGCCATATTTTACTGTACATTATTAAGCACTAAATAGCATCGGAGGAAAAATTCTTTCTACGCACATTGAAATGACTTAAATAATGATCCGATTACAACCAAAGTTTAAATCCAATATGGCTGCTAATTCCTAATATTCACAATATGAATACTGTTTTCGTGCTGTTTTTACACTCTTTTTGTTACATCATTCACTTTGTTGTTGTGGATATTAGGAATTAGCAGCCATATTGGATTTAATACTTTTGTTGTAATCGGGTTATTATTTAAGTCATTTCAATGTGCATAGGAATAATTTTTCCTCCAATGCTATTTAGTGCTTAATAATGGACAGTCAAAAAGGTCATTTTTGAGGAAATGCCAACAATGGAAAAACCCAAATTCCGGGTAAATGCAAAATTCGATTTCGCAGACCTGATTTTTTAAAATACTAATGGAAGCTTTCATGAACCCCGTACAAAAGTTCTTTTGTATTTAAATCGATTTCTTATGGATTTACCGGGCATTGTTTGATGCTGGGCGTGAAAATTTGGAAATAAGCTGGTACTCCAATAAGCAACATATAAACCACGATTTTGTGACGTAACCTTTGCCCCTACCAAAACTATAGAAGACACCTGCATTGTAGGGAATTAAATGGGGAATATTTTTGCTATAGAGATATTTTGTCTATCTGAAACCAATTTGGAGATATTCGTCAACGAACACCTTTTGGCCGCCATTTTCCAATTTGGCGGCCGAAGCTCCAGTCCGATTGTAGGGGAGTTTTAGTATGTTAATAAGTATTATATAAGGAAGGTCTCTGCAAAAATTCAGCGACATCGCAATTTTTTCCTCCAAACGTCAATATACGATCTTATTTGACAGGATTAATGGGCATCTTCACGAAAAAGTTTTTTTTTGTGATTATTAAATACTATTACAAAATTCAGTTATTTTATCAAACAAGAGACCTACGTTTTTGTTTTCGATTTACCACTTTGACTTAATCATAATGTATTTACTAGCGAACGATTCTAGTCTGTCTGGATCTGAGCAACTGTAAATCGAAGACAATTCGGTTATATTTACCTTAATTTTTTACTTCTCTTGCTAATTGTTATGCGAGTTAAAAAACCTCATTGCAATATTCACATTTTGCAACAGTTCTCACGTTTACGGGTTTATCAGATGCAAATCAGTAGCTTATTGGGAAGGGTGTATATCAGTAGATCATAACGTACAGTGTTTTATATTCCGTAAAACTTCATATTTAGTGTTTATAGAGAGCTGTTAATGTTAATGTTCTGATATGAGGTTTTTATGCGATTAACATAGTTATAATATAGGGCAAATACGAAAACCCCAACCTAATTTTGTTGGTCTTTGTTATTTTTTAAAAAAAGAACGGCCGCTACAATGAGATCGCGTTGATGGTTGATGGTGGAACGATGTCAAGTTTAAACACTTTTAAACTCAAATTTAAAAACATCATTTGGTGGAACCGGGCCTTAGGAAGTTAATAAAGGTTCGGCACGTGGCCCACTCCTGAAGGGCAGACAAGGTCGGTTAGTAATTGTTTCACCTTCCTCGTCTATTGGGCTGTCCATATTATAAGACTATCTCACAAAACATTATCCAAGACTTCTAATCCTGTCAAATAAGATCGTATATTGACGTTTGAAGGAAAAAATTGCGATGTCGCTGAATTTTTGCAGAGACCTTCCTTAAAGGATACTTATCAACATACTAAAACTCCCCTACAATCGGACTGGAGCTTCGGCCGCCATATTAGAAAATGGCGGCCAAAAGGTGTTTGTTATCGAATATCTCCAAATTGGTTTGAGATAGATAAAATATCTCAATGGCAAAAATATTCCCCATTTAATTCCCTACAAAACAGGTGCCATCTATAGTTTTGGTAGGGGCAAAGGTTACGTCACAAAATCGTGGTTTATATGTTGCTCATTGGAGTACCAGCTTATTTCCAAATTTTCACGCCCAGCATCAAACAATGCCCGGTAAATCCGTAAGAAATCGATTTAAATACAAAAGGACTTTTGTACGGGGTTCATAAAAGCTTCCATTAGTATTTAAAAAAATCAGGTCTGCGAAATCGAATTTTGCATTTACCGAAATTTGGGTTTTTCCATTGTTGGCATTTCCTCAAAAATGCCCTTTTTGACTGTCCATTATTAAGCACTAAATAGCATTGGAGGAAAAATTCTTCCTACGCACATTGAAATGACTCAAATAATGATCCGATTACAACCAAAGTTTAAATCCAATATGGCTGCTAATTCCTAATATCCACAACATCAAAGTGAATTATGTAACAAAAAGAGTGTAAAAACAGCACGAAAACAGTATTCATATTGTGATTATTAGGAATTATCAGCCATATTGGATTTAAACTTTGGTTGTAATCGGATCATTATTTAAGTCATTTCAATGTGCGTAGAAAGAATTTTTCGTCCAATGCTATTTAGTGCTTAATAATGGACAGTAAAATATGGCATTTTTGAGGAAATGCCAACAACGGAAAAAAACAAATTCCGGTAAATGCAAAATTCGATTTCGCAGACCTATTTTTTAAAATACTAATGGAAGCTTTCATGAACCCCGTTAAAAAGTCCTTTTGTATTTAAATCGATTTCTTACGGATTTACCGGGCATTGTTTGATGCTGGGCGTGAAAATTTTGGAAATAAGCTGGTACTCCAATAAGCAACATATAAACCACGGTTTTGTGACGTAACCTTTGCCCCTACCAAAACTATAGACGACACCTGTTTTGTAGGGAATTAAATGGGGAATATTTTTGCCATTGAGATATTTTGTCTATCTCAAACTATTTTGGAGATGTACGATAACAAACACTTTTTGGCCACCATTTTCCAATATGGCGGCCGACGCTCCAGTTGATTGTAGGGGAGTTTTAGTATGTTGATAAGTATCCTTTGAGAAAGGTCTCTGCAAAAATTCAGCGACATCGCAATTTTTTCCTCCAACAATTCTAATTTGACAGGATTATTCGAAATTATTTGTATTTTACCATTACTTATTCCGAAATTGTGTACTTGTAACTAGAAGAGTTCAATATTATTATTACAAGCAGGTACAGCCAAGAGGGAGCGAAGCTACTTATTCAACAGATCGTCGAAGAAAATTACAAAAATTAATTCGACGTGAGTTGATAGTTTTGGTGGAGGCGCCGGGCTAGCAAATTAAGTTTGGCATTCAGTACCGGTAATGGTGTTAGTGCCGGGTTTTCTAACTTTCCGGGGGGGGGGGGGGGGGGGGCTAGCCACATCTCCGTTATCCCCAGGGCCAACAAAAACATTCTGTATCGTCATTGGTGAAAAGGACAATGTCATAAAACTAGGAAAACGCTTAAGTCCCGCCGCGTTGATGGATGAGCGTAATTTTTTTTAAACGAAAAAAAGCGTAAAATTGCGATTTTTTTAATAGATAATTTTTCGATTACGCTCAAATTTCACACGAATATATTAATTCATAAAATTAAAGTTCTGTGAAAAAATCATTACAATCGGATAAAGCATGTAGGTTTTATTCGTCGAAGAAATGTTAAAAATTGAAAAAAATCGTAAAATTGCGATTATCATGAGAAATGATTTTTTGATTGCGCTCAAATTTCACACGAATATATTAATTCATAAAATTAAGGTTCTGTGAAAAAATCATTACAATGGGATAAAGCATGTAGATGTTATAAGTCGAAGAATTTTTTTAAAAATCGAAAAAAATCGTAAAATTGCGATTTTCATGAGAAATAATTTTTCGATCAATTTTTCCCCCCGTGCAGTTCTTCGTTCAGAGATTTCATAGACCTCTATAAAATTTCATCGCAATTGGAGTATTGGTTTAGCCGGAATCGTGTTCACAGACACACAAAAATACAAAAAAAAGAAAGAAAAAAAAAAGAAGAAAAAAAAACATTCCGGGTTTTTTCTCCAGTGTAGTTAAATAGAATCTTCGCTTCGCTTGCTTCGCTCGCTACGCTCATCCAATAAAGGCATGCGAATCAGAGGCCCCTGTTAGATTTTTTCGCCAAACGTGACACACGTACATATGGACGGACAGGCAGGAAAGTAATACTTATATGAGAGTTTCGTACCCTAATTAAATACAATTTAGTGGATTAAATAAAAAGTTGTATTCTGCTTGTGACAATGTTGTATTTATCTCAATTTTCAAAGTTCCTGCAAAACGTGGTCAGCCTTCGAGACCCATACATACACGTGCTATATTTATGGCAAATAATCCACGATCTGTGTCATATAATCGAGACTAGATAAACATTGTTACTCGGTAAATATTGACCAGTCTAGAAATAGAGTTGATTGGAGTACAGTATACACAGTTGGCCGACCACGACCAGTATTCAACCAGGGTTGATTTCATCAAGGACAAATTGTTATGCCTCACGTTTACTGCAGATCGAATCTGATGTCGTCGTCCTGGCTTTATACGTCCTCGTCGAAGTTTATTTTATAGGAATTTTATTGTTGGGTGCCGTAGTGAATGCACAAGGTAAATAAACACTTCGAAAAAGCAAGGAAATAGAATATAAATCAGGTTAGGATGAAAAGAGGGAAATGTGCGAAGTTGTAAAATAATTTGCATTTTCATTTTCAGTATACAAGCTTTACTCGGATTCGGGTGTTCGCAGCTTGACATCGGTATTCCTAGCCACACCACTAGGTTTTTTCAAGATGTTACTCAGTCAAATTTCTTACGTCTTCACCTAAAACTCTTGTAGGCCTACATGGCAACAATACCAAATAGCAAAATAACTTTCAAGTAACCACCAAGTGACTTGAACTAACTAAACTGTAAAGCTACTACCCGTTGTATTATCATTGGAATAATGGCTTGCGTGCGGACGCTCAGCGTCTAGTGTGCAGTACTTTCGTACTTTTCAAGGAGGGAAATCAACATTTTCTTGTTCTGTTTTCACCCACCGACAGATAACTAGATTTTTATTTCTCGTACATAGCCCCTTTTTTATATGTCCCAGGTTTTTTCCTGCAAGCCCTCAATTTCGATACAAAATTGGAATTTTGGTCTATATTTAAAAATAGCATGTGACCAAACGGGACCAAAATTAACAAAAACGGCCATGTACGAGGATTAAATATATAAAATAAATAAATTGTATTTAGAGTCTACCCACTCAGTTTTGTAACTGATTTTCAGTGGGGGACAGTAAATCAAAGCGACCAAGCCAACCCTGTAGGCCCCGACGCAATCGAGTGAGCGATAACCAACCAAAGATCGATATAATTTTGTAATAGGAAATATAGCAATCAGTGGTATGGACAGTGCGAACTCCCGCGGATCAACGCCAGAATCAACAAGGCCGATTCAGAACAACTTGGTATCACGTTTCTGAGTGTGCACAAAAAAATTATCTCGATCGGTAGAAAAAAGTAGGCATAGTTAGAAAAGTACGAACACACATTTTCGTCGGCGTTCCCATGCTAATTTCATTGAGATTTTGAAGTTCGTCCAGTCGTACACAAGTTTCAAGTAGAATAAAGAAGGAACATTTATTAAATCTAGGGCTATATAAAATAGATGACTTTGTTGTCGTCGTCGTTGCGAGTCTAAAATAAACTACCCTGCTGAAACTGGCGAGACAAACAAGGTGCGTGACGGTAAATTTGCATTATATAATAGGCTTTCAAGTCTATTGCTTGAACGATTGACGCACATGTTATAACCTGTATGTTTTATTAATTTATTTATAGGTAGCTAAAGGTAACTCAATAAAATAATATTACTTTCTAGACGTGTTTCCTACATCGTTTTTATCAAATTAAGAAACAAAACTGATACGAGTCGTATAAATTAACTCTCGCTTAATCTCTTTCAACTATCCTCACACTCTTTAAACCTATAGTTATCCTTATCACGTAGAGATGTCCAAGTTGACCTTGATCATGGTTATTACCAAACATTTGTAGTTTGTACATTTATTTATCTAAACATTCTGCAACTCATCAAGGTAAATTTAAAGAAACGCAATCATTATAATAATTCTTCGAATCTCACCTCCACCTGTTATAGTTGTCTCCCAATGCACGTATTGTTTATTTTGTGGATGCAAATGCTTGCTTAGGGCCAAGCAACCTTGATGCGAATATGTGTTTAGATGTTCTGCTCAGACCCTCATGGGTTGAGGCCCTGCCCCGAGACAGACCGTGAGTCATACGTCCTTGTGGAGACGAAGACACTCGTCACCCGCATAAAAACACTAATCACTCTACGGTTTATTAATTACCGACAAGTTGTACCTAGACACGTTGCGGGATGAGCTTGCGAGAACGACCTTGGGATGTTGTTCGCGGGATAATCGCTTTATGATCCTCTACAACAGCTTTATGGTAGTCGCTATTCCAACAGGATTTTTACTAATGAGAAGACAGCTGGTTATACTCTTTGCACGCTACTTACATATACGCGTATCACGATTTATGATGTGAACTTTCATAATAACTCATAAAAACTTGTTAGTAATGTATAATGATGACAATAATAACATACATTCGGGAGGAATGACACCGTAAAGAATGTATTCGTTTTTATTGAGGGTCAATGAAGGTTGAATCTAAGATACTTGGAGCTGTTCGTGAAGTTGTGCTAACATATGTTCATGTCTCATTTACTAGTATAAAAATTAAAACAAAGGTGCACTTAATGTCCGCGGGTTTATGAATTATTCATGCATAACTCGTGTGTCACTCATAATTACGTTTTTTTTTATTATTTGTTATTATTATTTTTATTTTCCACTAATAGACTTAGTAGGAAGGTTTGTGTGGTTTTATTCTATTCACAACATCAAACATGTGTCAAGTGTGACAATTTGTAATAAATTCTTATCAAATGTATATACAATGTTTGCAATTTGCACGCAATATCATTGTGTTGGAGCAATTTACTGTAGTAAAAAGTCATATAGTACGATATAACCTAACAAGTAACAAGCACGGGTACGGGAGTGCCCAAAATATGGAGCGAAGCTACGGAATTAACGGATTGTAGAAGACGGATACACAAATAAAATCTTGACCAGCTTTTGGTGGAGGTGCCGGGTTAAAACATTCCCATCCTTTAATGACCCAAAACTTGGCAACAAAAGAACTTATTTAAAAAATGTTACATTTTCTCCTACGTTTTGCTTATTTTTCATCTTCATATTCATTTTTATGACATGCAATAGTTTCTCACACATGCGTTTTGGTGTGGGCTCTGATTAAAAGCATTGCCAAGGTCATTTGAGACTAGCCCCTCCCCTCTTTCCCCCAGGATCACCAAAAATAATATGTCATCCTTGTTAAAGGCCAATGTCAACAATAAACCACATGCCAATCAGATCTGTGCGGGTTAGTGGCGTGACACACGTACAGACGGACGGACGGACGGACGGACGGACTGTCAGAAAAGCGATGTAGATATGGGTGCTTCGCTTTCATATAAAAATATGTAAAATTTACATTATTTATTGATCGGTATGATGTCGTGATGGTGTTCGACATATCTACTGTCCACAGTAGAGTATGGATATTCTTATCCTTGTACCGTAGTGTAATACATTATCTGTGCTTATATATTTTATTTCTTTGTTCCCAGTTACCACACATACGAAAATGACCTCATACTATGGTTCAAGTATATCCTGGACGAGACAAAGATATGTCAGGCGCCAAGGTAAGATAATACTTTACATTGTTTGATGATTGTCTTTTAATAGTCTAACTATATTTACACAATTACCAACATCAATTAACAAAGTACAAACTGTTTATTCGTATATTGCATGTCATCAGTCAACATGATGCCTCCAAGCCTACGTTGTATGTCTATCTTTAAAATTAATTGTGTACAATCTAGTTTTTAAAAATTACAGCCCGACCGGGGGTCAAACTTTGGTCTGGTTGCAATATATAAATTAATTATGTCTGCATTGCTTATGAATTTATTGCTTTTTCGCATTTTAATTTTTATATATCTTGAAGCGTATCTTTATAATATAAATTTTACTTCAATCTTAACACGTATTTAAAAAAAATAATAATTTCCCTCTGTCGTTTCAAATTTGTGGGAAAATTGATGTGTTGATTTATTTGATTGATTATTGATTAATATATTCTTGTCCTTACGTCCTCATATGAAAACAATGCCCTTAAAGCGGTTATTTGCATAAAACAAAGTTATCTAGAGTATTTATTATTTTGGTACATGATATTAAATATTTTCACCCACTAGAAAGCTTCGCAAACGCTTTTTCAGGCGCGTTGTTGGATGAGCGTAATTTTTTTAAACGAAAAAAGGACAATTGCGATTTTCAAGAGAATTAATTTTTTGATTACGCTAAAATTTCACACAAATATATTAATTCACAAAATTATGGTTCTGTGAAAAAATCATTACAATCGGATAAAGCATGTCGGTGTTATAATTCAAAGAATGTTTAAAAATCCCAAAAAATCGTAAAATTGCGATTATCACAAGAAATAATTTTTCGATAGCGCTCAAGTTTCACAGGAATATATTAATTCATAAAATAAAGGTTCTGTGAAAAAATCATTACAATCGAATAAAGCATGTAAGTGTTATAAGTCGAAGAAAAAAATTTTTTAAATAAAAAAAATCGTAAAATTGCGATTTTCATAATATTTTTTTTGTGGCAGTTCTAAGTTCAGAGATTTCGAAGGCCTCCACAAAATTTCATCGCAATTGGAGTAGGCCTATCGGTTTAGCCGGAATCGTGTTAACAAACACACAATACAAACAGAAAAAAGAAGAAAAAAACAACATTCCGGATTTTTTCCTCCATTGTTTTTAAATGGAATCTTCGCTTCGCTCGCTACGCTCATCCAACAATGTAATTTTGTCTTGTTTCTAGAAGAGGAAATTACCAATGTTCCCTTTGTACTTAATCCCACTTAATCTGACATAATAGGTACAATCATCTGTAGGTGTTAGGCAAACTAGAGGTGCGTTCATTATAATTGCATAAATCACGTAATTGAAGGTTGAGTCACAAGGAAGTTGACTGTTATTGGACACACCCAAATAATGGTAGTCTTGTTAAAAGTGAAGCACATACCATAAGGCACACTCCACTCCTTCCATGGACATCGTCTAAAACAACTAGACGGATATCATGCTTTGATATCAAGGTAACCTAAGAGTAATTGTCTCACATTGAGTTCATTTATTTCGTCAAAGATTTGTCGTGAACTGACCCGAAAAAGTTTTACCTTTGGATAAGGATTTGTGGGTAGGTCTGTAATGTGGTTTATAAAAGTGCTTCAAAATCGAAAATTATTTTTGTGTTTAGAATATCCCAACAAGCATAGCCATTAAATATTAATTTATGGTGTGTAAATCCCCAGAAAATATCAATAAAATACATACATACAAACAATGTGAAAATAAGTAATTTAAAATTAATATTATATTAACAGTAAACATTGACAAACAATAACGCGAAAATTATATAAAAATAAAGTAAAACAATACAACTTACATTAAAACAATTCAAATTTTAAAAAATCAATGCAATTTTTTATAAAAAATAATTTTAGGTCTTATTACATTACTAACATGTAAATTAATTAATATTTAAAATAAAAATTTATGCAGTAGGGCCTTCATACAGCATTAACTACGAATTATAAAAATATGCAATATCGATAAAAAGATGATAAAATACTCATGTGATATTCTAAATCTTGGTCGTTGATGGTGTTTTGTACTAGGTATGAAGAAGTTGTTACATTTGTTTGACGTAAGATGTTTGCAGTCTTTATAGGGTGAAATGGTCATGGCGAGTTTAATTTTGGAGTTAATTCATTCGCGTGTGTTTCCTAAATGACTGTTACGATAACGATTTGAACACTTTTCACTTCGTAATGCTGTTTTCATTTTCCTTGAAGTACTTACTTAAGTACTTAACTACAGGGTGGGAAAACATAGCGTGAAAAAAGGCTAAAACTGTTATAATATGGGAGACCTCTACGAAATTAGCCAATCAGGAATACTTATCAAGGTTCTAACTATTTTATGGTGGGCCTTATCGAGCACAAGATCAACATTTTGTGGTTTATCGCATATAGGTCAATATCCCGAACAAGTTTATGTTCCTTCGTGGGTAATCAAATATCCCCACCCCTTGGACGTCTGGCTAAAGGTCAGACAACCTATCGCGTTACACATGAAACACCAGCGTTAGGGGAGAGTTTTGCAGGAGATTACTCCGTGTCCCAAGTCAGTTAGAGAGCTTCGCATGAAAAATACTCTCGTTAATCTGCGGCGTTTATCAAAATTCATCAATGTCTCAAAGGTAACGAAGTTTAAACAGTGTTGTTGATACCTATACCTGAAATATTTTATTATCTCACATTAACTAGGTGGCAATGGCTGTCTGATACGTAACCAATTTAATAGACTTTATGACTTTTAAATTAGTTAGGTGTACGCTGTCTAATTAACAAACTGAATTATTCATATTTTTCGTTCTATCTAGTTAAATATGGTTACCTACTTAAAAGTTATGCGAGGTGTATTTGCAAAGTAGGCCCTCGACACGAAATGACTTTATCAGACTCTTGCGTAATTGTGTTGCAATTATCACGAATAAGTTCTTGTGTGATTTAATTAGGACTAATATTAGACGCGAATAAGACATAAAAAGTTTTTTTTCTTTTTTTTTCCAGCTGAGATATAGGGCTACACTGGTATAAAAACGTCCCTTGACGTACGTTTTTCTCATTCTGCTAAACTGTCTGTATCCCTTGAACTTGAATATTTCACGGTAAAAGCGGGTGAGTCGTGACAAGGTGATGCATTTGTATGTTATTGTTATTTTCCCGACCAAGGGGCTGAAAGGCTGATATAGGGCAACAATACTGCCCTCTGCAGCCTACACGTACAAAGAATCAGAAACGTAAACAAAAGAAGCACAATTGAGAGGAGAAAATAATCATGCCATGCGATACAAGAAAAACACTAAAAATACAAAAACGAATGCCTTTGTGCTACACTGGCAATGCAGCAAGTCACAAAGAAAATTAATGATGAAAAACAAAAAGTAAAAATGTCAAGAAAAATCAAAATAAATACAAATATATGGGGAAAACACTCGCAGACAATAACGGGAGAAACACAAACGAAACACATACAAAGAAAAAGAATACGAAGTAGGACGGGTACATGAGCACAAAAACACAAACTGATGGTAAAGGAGAGTGCATGGGATACAGAAGAGGAAATATGTCAAGCAAGGAGAGGTTCTGCAATCAGAGATGTCGAGATCAAATCCTTGTCGAATGTTCGGTTGTTATTCTGTGGAACACCCATCTCATCCGGCTGATAACGTATAATATGTAGTTAGGTTGATAACGGCGAGAGGGGTAATGTGATGACCATATAGATGACGGGTACCTAGGTCCTTTGTGTGACGTATAAAAAAAATCTTGCAAAAAGCTTTGGTTTACGCTTTACCGACGGGCTCAACTTCGCCAAATCGATGTGATGAGGCTGCAAGCAAGAAGACGAGAATATTTACTGCCACATAACTCTACAGGAATAATAAGGATTAATAAACTACACCCAACAAACAATAGTTCAAATTTGAGACTCAAAAGTTAAACTGCTACGTTAGTTTCCATAATCAATACTTTTTAATTCCTATTAAATTGCAATGTTTTAGTTTATTGATTTCCAGACAATCTGTTGCTTTCATTGATTAAATTGATTTGTTGCATTGTTGTATAGCGTTGCTCGTTGCCTGATATACGATACATAAATGAACTTTGTGAGAATACCTAATAATTGGAAACATGAGGTGAAAAAAATACTTTCCTACGAATTTGGAATCCACCATCTCCCATCCCCTCTTGTTTCATAATCCCTTTTCATCATCCCCCATTATCACTTTTGCATTCAGACCCTATAGCTATCTGAATCGAAGCCACTGACTGTTCCGAGAGGAGCATGATGTTCTGAAAGCCTTGTACCGTATATTCACCTCATAATTCGCGCTGTCCTCGATTGTAACGACTCCTGGCTGACCGATGTAACTTCTTGCACAATCCGCCACCTGCCCCAACCTCTCCGCTATCTTCTTCTTGTTCTACACCGGACGCCCTAGATTAGACTCACTGTCTAATTTAGTAAATACACGCCAGGTCTAACCACTGTAATTAACAACAAGCACTGTGATTATTAGACCACGTAAATATATGGCTAGGTGAAATTTGTTTACAAAATATCAATTAAGGTTTTTCGTCTGTTCTTTTTCTTAAATTATCATAAACAGAAAGCAAATCAAATTAAACTAAACGGCTGAAGAATACAAATTAGATCAACCCATCAAGGTTAGTTAGCACTTAGCAGTGTTCACACCTTCATGAAATTGTTATTTTATATGCAACGTGCTCTGAAAGAAAGTTATTATGTATTGAGCGTTGCATTGAATTAGTGTGAAACTTGTACAGTAAAAGGATAAGAAGAAGGGAAACAAGCGAAATTGTGTTAATATTAAATGCAATTTGATGTAACGTTTGACACATGAAAAGGATGCAGGACAAGATTCTGAAGACACATTTTGACTAAGATGAAGAGGACGTGCAGAAAAATCGAGGTCGATCTAGAGTGAGGTGGAATGAGATAATAGAGATGGATGTGGAAAGACGTATCGCAAGTTGGGACAAAAATAAATGGGAAGAGAGGTGGGAAGAAAGTTAAATATGGCAAGAACTGGTGGCCAGAGAAAGGTAAAAAGAGAAGAAGGTGGGGAAGAAAGGGGAAGAACGATACAATATGGGTGAAGCGTCATGCGTGGATATAGCCGCGACTTCGTCCCAGGGACCAGAGTTTGGGCCAAACACGTTTTAAAACAATGCTACTATAGATGTGTTTTATGATTTTACAAATCGACATAGTTCAAGAAATTTTGTATTTAATTTGCGTAATACATTAAATTTCTTTGCTAGAACTCAGGAAGAACGTATCTCGTCCTGAACATAGAAATAAGTTGAACCGATTGAGGTACAGCCCACTTATTCATTACACGCAAGACTCGAATCAGGGAGGTCGTCCAGCCGATTCCTACCAAGACATTCCTCAGCATTCTATCTCGATTCACCAGGCGAATGCTGGGATTGAGTACTATAAAGTTTACACTTCCTCCGAACATCACTACCTGAAACGAGATGATTTGTCTTTGGGTGGGTTTTCTAAGAAAATTGTATTTATGGGATGGGTTAATTGGGTTTATTTTTTAAAACTTAGTATTACATGAGTCGGAATTGTAATAGGAACAGTGTAGTCCAGTTTCTCGGGTATCAGTGAGATTTCTTGTGGTTTTATCCGACGTGGTTCTAAGTAATATTGCGTCACAGATGTTAAGAATCGCCGGTAGTATGAGAATTAGTAACTTTGTTCACGCGCAGAAACTGAAACGTGCCCGCAAGGAAAATAAACTCCACTTCAGTGAAGATAACTTTCCCGTTTGGCATTGACCGTAGAATATTGGTCAAGTTCCAAGATTATAACGAGTGGTCCTCTCCTCAGCTATGCAGGGCAATGTGTGTGTGTCCTCTTCACGATTTGTGATGGCCTCGCTACCGTTAGGAGTAGCCACATTACGATCACTCCTATTCTGTCACACATGTATTGGAACATGTAATGTCCTCTTCCATATTATACCTTTGCTACAAGATTTACTTGTATTATCTTGGAAGCCACACTTAATGGAAATAAAGCATTCATTCATTCATTCATTCATTCATTCATTCATTCATTCATTCATTCATTCATTCATTCATTCATTCATTCGATTGGCTTCGCCCCCGTTAGGAGTATCCACATCACGAGGTGGCGCAACCAGACACTCCTATTCTGTCACCCATAGACATAATTCTATCGCTAAATAATTCCAATAATCCAGTCCAATTCAATCTAATTCCAAAAATTTGAATCTGTGCATGCTGCAACTAATTTGGCCTTTATATACAAATAAATCTGCATGTAATTATACCTTCCAGCCTTTTGAAATCGTGGTTTCCAAGAGTTTCAGACAGGCAGCAATACAACAGAAACAATGAACCCGGATTTCTTTTAATAACCTTGAAATATTTTAAGATAAATTTGATAATATTTTTTTCATTAAAATTAATATTTATTAAAGTGAATACTAGTAATATATTATTTTATTTATTTTTTAAATAAAATGTGGTGTGCTCTGCATGGCGTTCATTGCTTTGCTTTTATCATTGCTGCTTTATTTGTCGGGTCACTACATGCCTTGAATGAAATACCTTCTGTATTGTAACACGTGGCCAATGAACCTAATTCGATCTAAATTATCTTAGCAACATGAAAGTGAGACTCGGACATTCTCCTTACTCTGTTTTAATTGTTAGATAAACGCGTGCAACGCTATGGTGCTAAACGCTCGCTTCCTAGACGGACGTTCCCATGTTAATTAGGTGAGTAGGTCTGTCTACTTGGGTGGTGTTAGGTATTCTAGCGGCACACGCACGCACAAGCTTGAAGGTGCAGCCACGCAGGTGCAACACCACTGAATAATATATACACCAAGTTGTACTAAAACTATTACCAAATTGTATCCGAGTTAAATTATTTATTGAGAAAAATGTAACTGAAGAATATTATAATTTGATTGTAGTTTTTAGTTCCCAGTCAACATGGGATTGTTGCACGCAAACAATTAATACTGGATTTGTTTATTGTTTATATCTTATTTTGAATTTGATGTAAACAGTTTTTCATAGGAAACCTGTTTATGGACAACTTGCCTTTCTTTGGGCGGTAACTAAAGCTCCAGGAAGTGGTAGTTGAGAGACACTGTCACAAGATTTATTTTATAGAGCTCAATTCCAGCAATCTAAGGCTATTGTATCGCCCTCCAACCGATATCTTATAAGTCCTGGAAATATTGATGTAAAGTTTGCTGTTGAATGAAAGAGATACAGCAATATTCATTTCTCTCATTTTCGTGGAGGACAAAATATAACGGCAAAATATATTTCTCTAATTTTTGGGCGGTACATAATCTCCCAGTCAACCATTACATGTCGATTTTGAAACAATAGTGGACATAATGAGCCCGGTACTATATTTTATTTTGAGCACCGATTATTTTAGATTTTTTTTCAAATCGCCTTTGTCTTACACCCTAGTAAAAGGGAAGATTATTTTCTGAAATAACTTTTAATTCGTGAAGATGTTATGCTAGCGTATATAGAAGACACGCCACCTTCGCCTTGTTCGACTGTCTGACTAGAATTGACTGAGCTGAGCGCATAGGAGGTAAATAGATATAATACAGGATTTTACTGTTTCTCGGTTAAAGATCGTCCAGGAAAACGATAAAAATGGTTAGAAAGTGTTACTATTTTTACAAACCTTTTAACACTTCAAATTTAAAATGTAAAATTATGAATTTCACAGCTTGGCATCACACAATCACACAATTGGCACACATGGTAGGGCGCTTTAGTAAAACAATGGTTCTATACTCAATGGTAAAACCGTTCATTATTTCTCAGGAGATAGGACTCCAGTTTCTTTCCTTCCTAGAACGACAGCGGGAAATATTCGTCACTCCTGGCGTCCCCGTTCTCGGGATCACTGTGCATAAAATGCACCTAGGAGTGATTATATGCATATTATGCACTTATACATACATACATACCGTTGTAAGTGGGAGACACCTTGAGACATGACCTAATTGTGGCATTCAGTTAGGGTTCAGGAAAGGTCTGATTGATAACAAACTGCAATGTTGTCAATTGCGAGTTGGAAATCATATGTAAATATAAGTTTAATCTATATCCAAATCCCATATTAAATTCTATATTATTGTTTCAGAAATTTGGAATAAGTCAAATAAGTACATGACAAATCTTTATTGTTTCGGTAAACCGATACGAATCAATTTAAATCAATAGAACACTTTTGCGACTCAGCACAAGTCTACTTTTTAAAACATTATAGAAAAGGGGTATGACTACGTGAAATTTCGCCGATTTACAATGTATTTACCTATTGTGTGTGTTCAGTTACTTTGCTAAGCATGTTTCTTTTAGCTCTCTAGAACAATTTTTTAAAGTTAAATTACATCACTTTTCCAAAACTCGCGATAGAAGCTCTCCCAAAACGAATTAAAATTGATTTATTTTTAATTTTTATTTATTTATACCGTCTATTACAAACTGATTACAAAAGAGGATAAAATGAACATACTTATGCAATACTTTGTTACGTATAACGCTAATCTAATCTCGCAACGCCCACACTGCAGATAAGTATTTTCACATTGCATCGCCCTTTTCTAATAGGCCTATTTCACATCTATATAAAAGATTCTCTCGTTTTGTACGATAAGCTTTATCGCGTCAGACGATAAGGATTTATCATGATTTGTGTCGACAATGGCAAGTTTATCAATTAATCTTGGCCAATATGTTATGTCAATAAAAATACTTGATAAACCTTCATGTCACAAAGATATAAATGTATGATTGGATTTCCTCATACTGCCTTGAGTGTATTGTATGTGAGCTTAACAATGTATTTCCATTTTCGTCTTAAAAGTTATACCTAACTATTCTTTTCGTTAATTTCAATTGTAGGCCTAATACTTGTTTTCAATTTGTATTTATTTGTGATTTAATTTTTAATTTTTATTAAATCTTAACTTTTGATTTACCTGTATTATATAAATTGCTTTGAAATTTATGCCTAAATTTGTATGTATCAAATGTTTGTAATCAAATATAGTTTGCATTTCTTTAATAATCATATCTAGTTCTTGGATTTATTTTGTACACTATGTAACCGTATTTACTCTCTTAATTTAAGTTTTAAGTTCAGTTTAAAGAACTTGACATATATGTATGTTTTTAAATTTTCGTTCACAATTTTTTATAAGTATTGTCCAAATATGTGATGTGTATATACAATATATGGCAGATAATATATAAATGAATGAAATAGATTGTCCTCCTAGCGGCCGTGCCGACCCGCCTTCATCTATCACTGCCGCAAAGACAGGGTGGGTCTTGAGGCTATTACTGCCGTGAACGACATGTCGTATGTCGAGATGTAGATTAGGGGAATCTCATTTGTCAGGTTTGTACCACTGCAGTTGGATTCCATCCAACGGCTTTCACGACGCAATTAGAGCTAAGCTTTGCGTGTATATCAGAGGACGGTAGAAACCAATCAAATATTCATTATTTTATTGCACTGTTGCTTTTTATTGACTTATAGCTTCGTGTCGTTTAATTAGTTATGAAACTAGTGCTGCATGCAAATCATTATTGTGTTGCGACACCTACCTCACACTATGTAAAACGGTTACTTCGTGTTTTGCATTATTTTCACCTTTATCATGTTTTACATATTGTAATTATTATTTTCAACTTTTTTACTTGTGAATATGTTAACAATTTTAATAAATAGTTTCCATGCAATTTAGCTCTAGGTCAAGGTTAAAGTTGCAGCTTGCTATTGTAATAAATAAAACTCTATTTGTTTAACCAAAATTAATTTAATCAATTAATAATTCCTCAATAAAACCTAAGTTAAAACACTATTTCGTGTTTCTACTTTTTAGTCACTTACGGAGACTGTTATAAAGTTAAAATTCAAATAGCGACAGTAATGCACGTAAATGCAATGCCCCTTTAATATGTTTTTTTACAATTTGTGTAGTCTTAAAGACGTTTTATTTTTATACGCATTAAAACGTCCAATCATTCAATCTGAGATGTTACTATTAGCTCACCCATAGCTTTCCCATTAGCATCGCTTTATGTCCGTCCGTCCGTCCGTCCGTCCGTCCGTCCGTATGTGCGTGAGTGCGTGTGTGTCACGTGTTACGATAAAACCCGAACATGTTTTGTTGTTATTGTCATTGCCCTTAAAAAATCCTAATACATAATATTATAGATGACCCTTGGGTCTCACAGCGTCACGCAAACTGAACACAATATTCGGACTCATAACCTATAACGAAATGTCAATGCACGATCAGAATGTATTTTTAGGTATCCGTCAAACCCGGCGCCTCCACCAAAATCAGATTTTTACAATGGAAAGAATGGAATTTAATTTTGTGTTCTTATTTGACGATCTTTTGCTCAATTTAAGTAACTTCGCTCTCTCTTTTGAATTACCGCACCAAGTACGCGCATACCCACATCGACTACTACCCCAGATTGTAAAAGACATTCCCCCTTGATTTAAGTTTCGCACCACAGTCACCCCGTGTACCGGACATCGCCACGCCCACGCGTGTCTACAAGTTTAACTATGACGTCATGACATCACCGATCCGGCTTCTGATCTTCTCGTCAATAACTCGTCAGGGAAGCGCCTCGTGATGGAATCCAACATCCTGAAGAAGCAACGGTGACGTCACGGATAAAAATGTGATTATATCAGACACCATTACAAAGTTTATCAAAATTCATCATGGGAGTATCTTGAAATTAAGAAATAAGGGAACGAACATACGATTAAATTAATATAAAAGATGATAGATAAATCTCTAAACTACCAATACGTGCTCGTACTTCTTATATTTGGTTTGAGCTTTTGATTACAAGCACGAAACAAGTTACGTTAATTCCCTAAAGGTGGCCGAGGATCGCATTGTGTCCAAATCTGCTGCAGGGATCGCCTTTAAGATTTAAGGCACGTGCTATTTATTTTGTATATTTTAATTTGGGGTGGGGTTCACTGGCTGGCTAGTAAAACAGTCACCTCGAAGGCCAGTTCAGAGCTATGGACGAAACGCTCAACCAAAGTTTAGTGTATAGTTATTCGGGGAATTACACCCAATGTATTGTGACTAAAACTTTCCATTTCCTATTGAATAACTAGGTTTATTAGCACATTTTTGGTTTCAATATCAATCATCATGTTTTCTATCTATGGATCAGTCTGAAAACCACCTTTCTCCTTTCTGCCATTCGATTCATTTCTGCATAATTATCCATAGAATCTACCATACAAGAATATCAGTTATACGTATTCGTATCTTGGGCTATAACTCCATTTTTATTTCCTTGCATTCTAAAGTTTTTTGTGAATTCATTCGTAAATCTTATATGTTTGTTTCAAATCATATAGCATATTTTCGTTTAATGTGTCCTTGATTTGCTTCTCCAATGTTTCAAGGACCGTTTTATATAAATACACATCTCAAAAAAACTCCAATAATTCGACCAACTGGTACTTCTTGAAAATCACCAATACAATAATAGTTCTTAAATAAAATTGTTAATTCAACTATCAAATAAAATTGGCTTCCAATGTTTGCAAGAACCGTTTTATAAAATACACACAAAAAAACTCCAATAATCCGACTACCTGTTACTTTTGCAAATCACCATACCGTAATCGTTTCTAAGAATCTAATGGTTAACACAACTATCAAATGAAATATTGGGTTCTCCAATGTTCAAGAACCATTTTATAAAAATATCAACTCAAAAAAAAATCCATAATCCGACCAACTTGTCCTTCTTGAAAATCACCAAACCGTATATTAGTTGTCAAAGTTAAAATTGTAAACTTCAACATTGGTCAATTCAAACTAAACACATGCACTTGAGTTCAAATGCATAAATTTTTATTATATTAATGCTGTATGTTTAGAATGTAAGTCTGGATGAGATATACACATAATGACTAGTAACTATCCCCTGTGGTCCACGTTTCACCACGCCCGATCCCTGTTGTGTTGTGTGTTCTGACGTCAGAACCCCTCTTCGGTGAGCAAGGAGATGCTTCAAATTGGAAGAAGGGCCCTTAACTTCACTTTCATGTCGGGCTGTTAGTCAAGTTCAAGACGGCAATTAAAAAATGCAAGTTGGCAAATTGTATTTAAGACTTTACTGAATTAAAAAAAGGCATTAATTACAATTTCCTATTTTTCATTGTGTAACTCCCTTTACAAAATAATACATACTATGTCTTTATACAAACAAGAAAATGTAAGACCGGTTTTTCGACTTATTCTATCAAATCAAACCTTGCACATTGGCATGAAGTGCGTATCAACTTTTATTGGTTCGTCTGGATCTTAATTGACCAAGTAAGTAAAAGTGAGTGCTACGGTCATTAAACGGTAGCGAAGTTTGATCGTGTAAAAAAGAAAGCCGCCCAAAGTCGTAAACTTTCGTCTCACCGACACCGAAAGTTAAAGATTCTCGTATCAACAAATAAGACTTCCTCAATAATGACGTCATGTACTCATCAGTGTGGGTATTGGTGGCACTTCACATTCTTTACTAGATAATGAATTTCCTGTAATTTGCTTTATTATGTCGTAATAAGCTCTCATTGCATTCAACTCGGGGCACTGACGCTTTACCTCGATTGTGTCATTGTCAGATAAAACGATAGTTAAATCTAATGGCTTTTCATAATCGCTCATTGAACCATAGATAAAAAGTATGATCTACACTGTTAATGAATATTTTATATATTTTACCGTAGCGAATAAGCGGATTACATGCAAAGTTTGCAGCGAATTTCCGCAACTTTTGGACCTGCCACGTAATTAGCAACTGTACAAAAAAATGCAAAACCGTACTTTTACGATTAAAACAAAAATGTTGTACAATTTTGCTCTTTCGGACTAACGTCTACTCAGATCTTGTTGAAAATTTGAGGAAACCTTCAAAATACCATGTTCTTGGGTAAAATCATATTGTTTTTCAAATGAAGAAATGCAGGTTCGCTCATCCAACAACGCGCCTATGAACAGTGTTGTCGAAGCGGCCTGACATCAGTCGTGAGCTTGTAGATGCGCCCGCCTGTTCTACCCCCGCGCCACTGATAGCTGCAGCTAGGGCCACGTGACAGACTGACAGACGCTCCCAGAACATTGATAAAACGACAGTCTAATGTGCCTTGAGTCCTGCCTCCCAGGGGTGGTGACTTCACTGCAGCAGGCAGACGCAAGTGACAGACGCTATCCTAGCCAGAAGGCGCAGCCCCGTCACACCATCTCTTCTCGTCTGACTTTATATTATTACTTTGTTCTGTCTCCTCATCTCCACTCTACCCCCATTATCTTACTTCTTCGGCGAGGCATCTTAATTTCGTCCCCACCCTCTATCTTCCACGAATTTTACTAAAATTATATTTACTTTTTGTGGGAATTTTTTCATTACGACTAAGTGTTTGAAATTATAACATTTTTTTCTATTGTAAAAGAAAAGAAAAGCGTAGCTCTCTTTTTCGCTTTACAAAAATGATAAGTAAAGAATAAGGAATATGGTCTAGTCATTAATAATCCCGAAATAGTAACGTTAGCCTATTGTATTCCCACAGGGGCTGGGAAGGGGGGGGGAGATTCCAGACACCCGTTAAAAGGTCACTGTTTTCTTGCAGGAATGTCGGTGGACGCTAATTTATCCGAAGGTGACTCAATACCAATTTTATTTTCTCCTGTAACACTTTGGAGAAACAACTTAGGTATTACTATTCTCCGTTTCATTCCGAGCTGGCACTGGCGGTCGGCATAAAAACCGGTTTGTAGGGGAGGTATTGTACAGCCCTGAAGACGATGGCTGAGTCTGACTGATGTAAGATCAGTTAAGCTTATAATCGACAGAAGGAGATAATTGTACCTGTCTCCTTTGAAATTAGCCCTTTGTTAAATGCAAGTCGGTAGACAAGTGGAGTGAGGGCCTATGTACGTAAGCCTACACGGGCTCGATTCCCGGTGACCCGGTAGGGCACACGTTTTCGAATGTTACGATGCCTCCATTATAATTAGTAATTACTAATTACCATATTAGTATATTTAACATACCTTATGTTAGCAGCACATTACATGTAATCAGTTATACACAGACGGGAGTGTTTCCCTACTGATGAAATAAAGAACCATTGCACCATATCGCACAAAGGCCCTTGTTTACAAAGAATAATAATTGTCGTTTGAATGAATGAATTGAGTTTTAGTAAACTCAATGCTGTTATTGATCAGTGTAAAAAACCCATTGATACGTGTTTATTAGCAACAAAACCAACAACAAACGGTCCTTGGCTGATATATTATTTTAAATCATCAACAATCATGATAATTTATTAATGGTTAATCAGTAGGCATATGAATATCACAACGAGCATAGCAATTTCATTCGGTCACAACTCTCGTAGTTTTCATCATAAAACCGAAATTTAAAAAAGAGTATTTTCTTAATTCACAACTTGTCATCATAGTAAACAAATTTTATTAAAATTACCAAAAAATCAACATTTTTTCTAGTTGATATTTTATTGACAAGATGTTTAGATCAAAAGGTAAGATAAGGCGTCGCGAGCCGGCCGGCCGGAGCACACGACGCTGCCGGACAAGGTATGCGTGCCATTGATAACTTGGCGTACAATAGACCGGCAGATCAGAGCTATTAGGGGTAAGAAAAGTTGAGGGCCATCAATTTAATGCCACCTCGCACTGAAACGGAGAATATATAATTACTTTGAGATATTAAGATATGACTACCGTTGGCTTGGATGCAATTAATGACCTTATACCTGCCAAAAGAAGTGGAGCTATTGCGTGTGGATTAGCTGCCTCTATTGGATTAATAGCCATCATTTTTAAATCTGTTCGTCTCTTTATGTGTGTATCACGTCTCATGATTAAAACCAAACATGTCCGATTGACTTGAGTTTATTGTTGGCATTGCTCTTCAATAAGGAAGATACATAATTGGATGAGCGTAGCGAAGATTCCATTTCACTACACTGGAGAAAAAAATCCGGAATGTTTTGTTTTTGTTTTTTTGTTTTTTCTGTATTTTTGTCTGTCTGTTAACACGATTCCGGCTAAACCGATACTCCGATTGCGATGAAATTTTATGGAGGCCTTCGAAATCTCTAAACTAAGAACTGCCACGTTTTTGAGCGCAATCGAAAAATTATTTCTCATGAAAATCGCAATTTTACGATTTTTCTAATTTCTTCTGCTTATAACACCTACATGCTTTATCCGATTATAATGATTTTTTCACAAACCTTAATTTTAAGAATTAATATATTCGTGTAAAATTTGTGCGTAATCGAATAATTATTTCTTATGAAAATTTCAATATTACGATTTTTTCCTTTTTTAAAATTACGATTAATTAAAAAAAAATTAGTTAATTTTTTATTTAATTTGATTTAATTTAAAAAAAATTTCAACAAAGTTCTGATTTATTCACAGAACAACAGAAAATCCGCAAAACACATGGCAGCTCAATGCACCAATTACGCTCATCCAACAACGCGGCGGGACTTAAGCGTTTTCCTAGTAATATGTTTGGTGACACCGGTGCGCGGTTAGGGGAAGCGGGTCTAGCGCCCGACAGTTTTAAAATTCCAATACCTGGCACCTCCACCAACAACGAGATTTGAAAGCTGGAAATAAACGGTTTTTGTTTGTTTTATTCTTCTTCGACGATATGTTGATGAAGTTGCTTTGCTCTCTCCTTCCACTCCCGTATATACATACTTAGTAATACCAGTCGGCTGACTTACTTAATCACAGAGGAAATGGATGATGATGATATTTAAAAAAGAAGTAAAAAATAATCTACTAGAAAATGAACTGGGAGACTGCTTCGTGTAAATTGATTTGCTGACATAATTATAATTACCTAAGCTGTAATAAGTGTATTTGCTTCATGTAAGAATTTGACATTTTTAATGTTATTACTTTAAGTCTATAATTTATATTTTTCATAATATATTAACATTGTAACATTAATTAATCTTGCTTAGTAAGACTAGATTATTATTAGATTAGATTATTCAAGTTATGTTCTTTAACTATCAAGTTGATTATAGAGAAATTTGTGTTATAAATTATAGTTGCAATAGGCCCTATGCCATTTTATGTAGCCTTCTCTTAGCCTAGATACCTAAATTTTCAATAGTACATTTATGTAAACTATGTCTTGCCATTGTAAAGAGCGTAATATCATGTTGGCAAATATAGTTAAATAAACTATCAAAGGTATAAAGAAACAAGTGTGAAGGCGCCATATTCGGTGTGTCAGGATAGCATCAAATAGCATTAGCCCATAGTACAGGTGCCGTCGTTGTTGTCGTTGTCGTTGTCGTTGTCGTTAGTGTTGTCGTCGTCGTCGTTGTTTTAGTTTTATCCAATGGAAGGATCTGCTAGTATACATAAGTATAGCACCAAACTGCTATAGTGGTTTACTAACTCGTTAGTGGAACTACACTTCAAAACATGTTGTTGTACGTTAAGTTGTCACTTTTATCCAGCGGTTCGATCGTTTCGGCGAAAACGACATGCATTTTTAATGGTGACAATTTCATTTTCGTCGGTACATTAGTAGAGCTAAACATGTTTTTCATGTGGCGCTCGTGATAGTGATAGGATCTGAATGGACATGAACATTAACGTGTCATATGGTTTGTGTACGCTTTTGGCAGGCCGTCGCGTCGCTATAAGAATCGATAGCTGTTCCTTGGGGGGCAGAATGGTGCAGTAAGGTGAGAGACGGGGAGCTAATCCCAGCTTTGTTTTACCAGAGAGACAGCCTAACCGGCCGGTCGATCAATCGTTGCTAAATAAACGGAAGAAATCGATTAAATGTCACTCTTCTCCGACTCCTCATTGTCTACCAACGTCACGGACACCCCTTTCAAAGTCGTAGTTAACGGGTTGTATTTTAATTCAAGAATTGTGGGAGAATCTCTATCTTGAGAAAATTGAAAAATTGAAATCAAAAATCAAAATTGAATTGTTCAATGTATTGTATGTAAAAATGAGTAAAGATAAAAGTAAGACATATTATTAATAACATTTAAAAACGTATACTTGATTCTCAAAATTGAACAAAAAATAAACGAATTTATATTTTACCAAAGCTCACAAAAAATCTATGAGTAAATGAGGAAAAAATGGAAAAAGTTCAGTGGTTTCTATAATTCGTGGGTCTAATATATAGGGCGATTATGAACCATTTTCTGCGAAAAAGGATTTTTGGGCGTATGCACCATCAGAATGAGCTGCAATCATTTTATCAGATCGGACGTATGAATTTTTGCTATTTTCATAGAATTATTTAGGTTTTTGTTGGATAAGAACCCAAATGGCACTTTCACAAACAAGATTCAAGAGAGCGTTGATGGGGTTGATACGCCTTTTATTTTGCGTAATGAGCACGATGGCTTATACTGACCCTTATTGATATTGTATGTATAAAAAATCTGAAGTGTCTAGTAATATGGACATTAAAAGCCATAAAAATAGAAGCCAAATGTTCATTTGTTATTAGCAAAAATGCTAACTAATAAAAAAATCTAATAGTACATCTAATTGTAAATTGATTAAAATTGGTTTTGCAAATGTTAACTAGAATTGATAAAGCGTTTTTCGTTCCTCCTGCATAATTTTGATTTTGGCTCATACGCCCCTATGATATGAGACCCATATATACCCCGTATAGTTTCTGCCACCATGATGAGTCAAGACTGAACAATTTAAAATGGCTAATTTCCAGATAAATTAAATATGAAGAGGTATTTCACTTATGGGGATTCCACTACTGCAAGACAACAGTCTTGTCAAAGGGTAATTATACTCATCGAAATATTGCATTAACATTTCCTCTTTACATCATGTTACAAAATACTTCATGCATGTATTATCCGTCTGCACACAAGTGCTATCAGCGCAATGACGTATGAAATCACGTGTGTCTCCATGGAATACAGAGATTTATAATACATAATTAATTGTCTAATAATGCGGTGGGTGGATCGGGTGGGCGAGTGATTTAATGGTTAGGACGTAACCGATGGCTGTGTGAACTATATTCGAATTTAACCATTTTAGGAAATTGGTAATTGGATAAAATAATTTATAATATTAAGCAATACACGAACACAATTATAATAATAAGTTACAAAAAGATAAAAGTAGTATGAAAGGTTACGCCCATTTAGTTTGAAAGAAAATGTATTTCCAATATGTTTGACGCTGTGCAGATAGTTGTAAAATTGTAAAAGCGCATTGTCGCTAAAGCAATTACTTGTCAACTTAATAAAAACGTTAACCTCTTAATTATGTACGCAAGAGAGAGAGAGAGAGAGAGAGAGAGAGAGAGAGAGAGAGAGAGAGAGAGAGATTGTTAAGTGAATGCTAAACTGTTCTTTGTTCTTCGATACAAAGTCATTGTTTAAAACCTAATTAGCAGGAACAACATGATTTATTTATGAGTCTCATTCAAGAAGAGTCGACACAACTGATATCCGTATATTTCTTATGCTCGGGAGAAATCGACGATTACAGTGCGTATAGTGTTAACAGCGGAAAACATCCTCTTTTAATTGGACGTAATAAATCTTCTAGCTGTGTTTCCAATACATCTACTTTACTTACTTAGCTAATTGTAATTACTAATTCTGCAATCGTTTCTTTGTTGTTGTATCTCAAAAGAAGATATACCACACAATACTTGAACGTATCTTTCAATCCTCTCCAATGTAGTTTCGTTGACAAAATACGAAAATCCGATTGAATAAATTTTATATTTTTTTTATATTTTGTGTTTATTTATGTTTTCTTAGTTATATTTATTTTCCTGTTTTGTAAATTAGTTTTAAAATAGCTAAATATAATAGACTTAAATAAATAATAAATTTATTGGGAAGCATGGGTTCAAAACCCACTTTGGGTGTAGAGTTAGTTGCAATGCAATGCTATACCCCCGAAAAAGTATGTGTTATGCTTGTTAGGCTTTATGAGGAAATACAACAATTTTGCATAAATATATCTACCCAAAGATCACAAACATCAATTATTAATAATTTGGATAATTTGAAATAAACACATTGAAATCCTACACCTTAAAACTTAATTTAGAGAGTGATTAACAATTTTAATACTTACTTTATGAATAGGGTGTGCATAATAATTTAGACCAAGACCTTAGCTCATAGTAGTTATGCCTTTGTGTGTTTCTAAGCCAATGTTAGCTCATTGTTACTAGTGAGTAATGGCAAGGCCGCAAGTGTAGCACGCACGCACGCATTAGCACAAATTATAATAATTGTTGTATTCAAGTTGAGAGCGCTGCTAATTAATAATGAGAGAAGATTTCATGATAGCGCTAGACACGAAGTATATGATCCTTTAGAAATTAAATTAATAAATAAATATATTTCAACAAACATCAGTTTCTAACATAAGTCGGGTCAGGGGTGTCTATATAGACACATTTTCCTTGGGCACACAGTTTTTATTAACATCGTCTTGCCATGTTCTCTTCTCCTTCCATTTCTTCGTCTCCTTCCATATCTTCTTCTATCTATTTTTCTTCTTTCTTGCTTCTACCCACCAGTTCACTCCATTTCCTTTTGTCATCCCACATTCTTCCTGCTTCTACTTCTTCACAATTCTCATTTCTCTCCTCTACTACATCATTTCTTATTTGATTCTACTTGTGAATTGTGACTTCTCCCTTGGTCTACCAAAAAAAGTAATATACAAATATAGAGTATGAAAATACACGGCTGTTGGGGCTGTCATCCACGTGTGTACACATGCCTTTTATTGTGAATTCACGTGGTGTATTGAGATTCGCACGTGTCATTAGCGCAAGAACACTTGCGGTTCTGCCCGCGTACGCACGTGCACTCTGAAGACACGGCGTTTCCTGTGCCAGTCCGTGTCTTCGCGTGAAACCCCTTTGTACGCACCGATGCTCACACGCACAATACAATTTGATTAAATCACAAAGCAATATTACAATCAACGCATCACGTTTACTTGTTTGCCAACCTTTCTATCAACCGTTCGCGATTGCCGTTTTAACAACGGTATTGGGTACTTATCCCAAAGTGTTGCATCGTCGGTGCACTCCTGTGTAATTGTGCAGCTGCTATCATACACTTTATATTTTCCGCTTCTCATAAAGCATTACTCTAGAAACTCTGTAAACAGTTACGCCTAAACGTATATACCGCAAGGCTACAAATTATATTATCATCGGCCATCGGGCATGGCTCTTTACCCATGACAAGTACGCGTTTTGATTAGAATCCCCTTGTCTAGAACGTATACTGTTTACACCATGTTTCAAGGTTTATGATAATTATTACGTCAGAATCTGTTTCATTGCTTTTATCTTGTGTACATTAGTACCCAAAACTTAAAATTTCTCTAATGTATGTCATTGTATTTTTGCTCGTTTAGTTCAAAACACATTAATATAAAATTATAAAATTGTACATGGTACTAAAGTAATAAAGTCAATGGTTCATTATTATTATTTAGCACTGTAACTACACTTTCTTGTGAATTGGTTTGTGATGTTATTTTGTTTGGTTTTGTGAACTTATTTAATATCGATGTTGTAAAAACATTTCTGAATATTACATGGGTATGAGTGAACTTTCTTCATTGCACTTTTAAAATTATCTAGCTCATATCACATACTAATTACACGTAGGCCTACTAAGCAAGGTTGACATATCTAATTAGAGCATTTCATAAAACTTGGTCTTAATCCAAAATGTAATGCACATATACATTTAGTTAACTTAAGCTGCTCGATTAATTACGTATGTGGTAATTATTCGGTGCATTCAGGGCAGTTATAGAACGAATGTAATAATAATTCATGGGGATCTTGTCGCACTTTCGCTGCCACTGACATAAGCAGCCTAGTTGTGTCGCTGTGGTGGAGATCAGTGTCATGCGTGCAATGTTTGATTTATTTCCATATACTTTGCTCAGTTAATTTTGTGGGCAGGTTCTCTTGGACCTACTACACGACGACTAGAAATATTGACGTTACTATTATATCTAATATTAATTTAGTCCCCAGCAATAATAGTAGTTTACATAATTATATATAATATAATATAATTAATTTGAAATTATTACTTTTAGAATAGATTGCATGTGAGATTTCGATTGTGACTCATTCTTGATGTGATTAAATCTATTGTGAGATAAATACATATTATGTTTAGATTGTGGGATGAGCTCTAGCAAACCAGGCTTTAATGCGGAATGCGAGATTTATTCCGGAACGATTTTGGACCACTAATATTCACTCTAAAGATTTTTAATTGTTGTAGTTGGTTTAGAAACGAATTATTCGATTGTTTCCATTACAGCGTATTTTAATTATTAGTACTTGAGTTTTTAAATAACTGGCAGTAAATGTGTCATAATGGAGAAAATTTCTAGTGCTTTGCCAAGCATGAATTTGAAATGTGGAAATGTTGTCGCGCATATTATTCCTGAACAATGTTCCAAAGTTTTAAATTCTTTGGGTGAAAATTAGAGGTCAAAGATTGATCCAGTATGTATAACTGATTGCATTCCCTGGAGTTGGTGATCAAACAATTTTTAAAGAGGCATTTTACACTGTTATAGCCCAAGTTCATTCAACCGAATTTATTAATTAGGATTATTATATTATTGTGACGTTTCATATTTTAATCCTTCTAATTATTAATTCGATTTCATATAATAATTTATAATGATACCAACAACCGGTGTATTAATTTATTTTATGAAGATCAATAATTGTTATATTTCTTATGTTTCATATTAAATTTATATTTTAATCTAGTTTCTTAAAGGTTGCGTGAACAACGAAATACATTTACTATTAAATCTCTATATGTTCTACTCGTTGTCGGCTTCTGTGAAGCACTTGAAAACTAAATATTTACCATTCTTTTTCCAGTACTTCAAAGTTTTTTTCTATTTTTAACGGGTTTATAGTTTATACATCATTTATGCTGTAATATTTCTTATGATCTGAGATTTACTTTGTCAAATAGTTTTTCAAACGCTGAAGGTAGTTACTTAGCTATTTCAAGCAATGCGGTAAACAACAGCATCGTGAAGAAAACACCGTAGTTTTGTTCGTTCACTCAAAACAAAGTTTGCCCTCGAGCTGTGTATTTCGTGAATACTTAGCGCAGTTGTACTCCAGTAAGAAATCTGCAGTGTGAGAACCCCACCATGCGTCACGCGATGCGCATGTTGACGATAATGCCTATGATATATCGCGTTCCTTCAGGTACAGTTACAATATTAGCGTGCGTCCCCTTGGGTGGTGCCCGGGCGAGTTAGGACCTAGACTTAATGTTAATCACTTAAGTTCAGAAAGTATTTCCTTGTTTTTTTGTTTGTTTCAGTTTTCTTTCATGCCTATTCGGAAAGAGGAAAGGGTTCGGGAGTTTGGCCGAATGATCCATCATGTTACGTAGTCTCGGAAGAATTTGGCGAGTCCGCATTGCCACCCCCCCCCCCCTCCCTTCGCCCCCCATTGCGGGAGGGTGGTATGGTGCAGTGGTCCGAAGTGACTCGAGAAACGGAAACAATTTACCATCAAGGTAAGCAAATTTGACAAGAATCATATTTATAATAGAACTAATTAAAGTTCTAAACATATCCAAAGCAAGTGGTCCAAATAGGTATTTAAAGTCTAAAAAAATTTATTGCACAAGCATATGTTCTAAATTGTAGTGAAATTATGTACAATTTGACAGTGAACTACGAATCATTTGGCTTTTACACAAAAATATTTTCGACGTTTAAATATAAATTCCTAACATTTTTGTTCATACCTATTATTTGTCTATAATAAATCTACAGCAGTCGGTATCGTACTTTTACGTGTGACTGTACCCATTGTTATACCTAGCAACTTTAACCTTCTTCATGCCAGCATCGAATAGCGAGAGAGTAAGATTCACAAATAATAGGTCTTTCCTGTAAATAATATCCCACCAGACATTATGAGGTAATTTCTACTCATAATGTCATTTAGTTCAGCTTCACACGCATTGCGAGATACGCACTACCTCAAGAGTCTAGACGTCATAATTCACAAAGTCTATCTGATCTTGAATTAAAAATGCAAAGAACCAGACGTCATAATTCACAAAGTCTATCTGATTATGAATTAAAAATCCAAAGAACCAGACGTCGTAGATGCCAGCATCGAAAAGCAAGAGTGTAAGATTCACAAATAATAGGTCTTTCCTGTAAATAATATCCCACTAGAAATTATGAGGTAATTTCTACTCATAATGTCATTCAGTTCAGCTCCACACGCATTGCGAGATACGCACTATCTCAAGAGTCTAGACGTCATAATTCACAAAGTCTATCTGATCATGGATTAAAAATCCTAAGAACCAGACGAAATATTCACTAAGTCTATCTGATCATGAATTAAAAATCCAAAGAACCAGACGTCATAGATGCCAGCATCGAATAGCGAGAGTGTAAGATTCACAAATAATAGGTATTCCCTGTAAATAATATCCCACCAGAAATTATGAGGTAATTTCTACTCGTAATACGTAATTCAGTTCAGCTTCACACGCATTGCGAGATACGCACTATCTCAAGAGTCTAGACGTCATAATTCACAAAGTCTATCTGATCTTGAATTAAAAATACAAAGAACCAGACGTCATAATTCACAAAGTCTATCTGATCATGGATTTAAAATCCAAAGTACCAGACGAAATAATTCACTAAGTTTATTTAATCTTGAATTAAGAAAAAACACCTCGACAAACTCATACGCTGTAAACGCGCATTATTATGCACGCACTCACGCATACAAACAAAGAAAACGCAGACACGCAATAAACGGGGATTAATTTATTCCAGAGAAATCATTCCATTCGTACGTCCTTCGTTCGTTTAAATAATTGAAATATAATTGTGTCTATCACGATATTATTAATTACTAAATATACATTATTGACCTCGCGTCTCAACGATGCGTGATTATTTATAAACAAAATTAGATGCACGATACTTTTAATAATTTATACCTGGTGTTCACTCGTTGTACGATATCCTACCCGGCACCTCCATTGCGATAAATAAATACATAAATACAAGAACTCAATTTTTAGTACGACGCATTTTTTTAAAAGATTGTGCTTCGTTGCTTTAACTGCAAGGTTAAGGGTATGTTTACACACCCTGGATTAACATAATAATTACCCTGGATATTTTACCCCAGGACCTTCACTGAAATCAGGGATAAGCCAATAGGACTAATGCTGCAAGTTTTTTTGCTAAAGTTGATTTAACAGTGTCTAGTCACGGACCCGGCACCTCCACCATATATTGTAAATTTGTTTTTGTTAATAAATGTTAAATCAAAAGCATGTACCCACCCTCCTTCACCTTCTTATTGTATTATTTTTAAAGTTCATAAATGATAATACAGTCATCACCCCCACCATTGTGTCAATTTGCTCAACATTATAAATCAAATCATGACCCGGCACCTCCACCAATGTGTTAATTTTTTGTTTATCAACCAAATTTTCTTCGTCATTGTGTCTTCCCAATTATTTTTTGTAATCTATCGGTTATCGAGATATTGATACTACAATAAATTGAATGATGACGTTTTCTTTTCCACGATTTTCGTAATTCTCTTCACAACGTTCGTGGTATTTTGTACGTTGATTAATTTAATGTTTATAATTTTGCCTTCGTTTACGTGCATTTTGTTTCCCTCAGGTTATGCATGTTGCATATGATTTACATGTTTAGTGAATACCTCAAAACATTCCGTTAGTCCCTAAATGCACTCGTGACACTTCAAGGCATACTTGCACAAAGTCATTACCTGCATCTCATGTTCTGAGTACCTGCATTCTGAAGTCATGCACCCGAGCACGGTGATGCAACCAGCGTAAGACACTTTCAGTGATCTGATTCTAGCTGGGTGCTAGTATTGATGTGGTAACAGTCTATAAACAGGAAGCCTTGCTTTGCAATCAATCAAGAGTTCGTTCATGTATTAGCATACCCGTCTCTCTAGCACCTAGCGTGTAAATAGGTGATTCGTCATCCAGACAGGTGATCTTACGCGATGATACTCTTAAAGAAGTGTATCTTTATCTGCATAAAGATACTCCACAGGTGCAATATAATTATCATAATCTGTTGTAACGTAGTGTAGTCATCGATAATGAGATGTCGATGTCTTATTGTAAGCAGAGAACAATGTTCTACAAATAATATTAATGTTTTAAGTATTGTGTATGCAGTAAACTTTGTTTTTACATAAACTCCTTCTCCCCTCCCTCCCCCATAAACACTCCATCACATTTTGTCTTGAAAGGGTGCGCATATTTCTACACCAATTATGAACCTTTTTACAAAAGCCTCGATTTTTTAAGACGAATTGTTTTTTGAGTTTGGGCATAGTAATTGAATCGTGCTTCCCAGACAGAAAGTCTAGGGTTTAAATTCCGGTTTGAGTTAGGGTTGTTTAAAACGTCAAACATTTTATTTCTCGGACAGTATAATATTATTTTACGTTATGTAAAATGAAATCGTTTAAACCACTCTGCAACTCATTGATAGAATGTAAATTTATTAATACTATGCACCTTGCACAATACCTTACAGAAATTGTTACAAACTAACTAAGAATATAAATAATAAATTCCTTCAATTATGAGGATTTTTGAATTTATCCATAGTCCAAACTATTATTATTCACACTTTGTTGTATATTCTTTTTGTCTCTTCTTCTTACGATAATTATGGAGAAACGTTGTTTTATAAATATAAGATTTCTTGACTGTTGGGACAGGTAACGGAACCATTCTGAATGTCTCCCACGCGTAAACGCTGAACATTCATGAGAGCTCGAATCCACCATCGTTCGTTGTAGCTACAGCGATTTGGGAATGTCCCATTGAATTCATTAGCAAGTTTCGCACATTATTCTGAGCGAATGCCCCTTTAATTACTCTCCTTGCCGGTGTTTTAATCAAAGTCAAGTCCTCTGGAGGGGACTTCCTGGGACTAGCCCGGCCACCCTGCACTGTCCTTATACCCTGCAGGGAGACGTTCATTTGCTTGCTCGGGAGCAGACTTGTTTCACTCTGCTCGTTCTCAATCTGGCAGTGCTTGTTCATTTGCTACACAGGGTACGGTCCAGTGCATAAATCAAGGCAGATATAGGACGTTTTTATTTTTATTTATTTATTTATTTATTTATTTATTTATTTATTTATTTAACATCTATATCATATTCAGTTATAAAAACTGATTTGCAAAGGAGGACAACTAAATAAATCTAATTACATAGATGCAGACACAACAATGAGCTACAGTTAAGTAAATATTTGATATACTAATATTACAACAACAATGCATTAAAACTCAACAATTTTGGTAACAAATAAAAAGGAAAATAAATGCAATTAATCAATGAATATAAATAATATCAAATATATTCTGTTTGTTTATGGTCTCATGAAACTTTGTATAGTTTTACGGAACGTTTGAGCACTGATAATATATATTAGTGGTCGGAGTAATGAATTATTTAATGTTTATTTGGTAAAAATATTAGTTTTGTTAGTTTTCAACCTAAATCTTCTTTTTCGTTAAACGATTTAAGAATAAAAGTTACAGTTTGCAAAATACGTGCTCTATACGGTCCTAATCAAGGGATTATTGGATATTTGGGTAGGAATGCCTAAGGCCAAGGGTCCAAAATCCAATCCCAACATTTGATATATTAGGGATAAACCTTACTCAAGAATTGTCGGTGTTTGGTTTGGGATCAAACCAACGACCTTTTGTAGTTAGAGTCCCGTGATCAACAGCTGAACTACATTTATATATAGATGAGCAATTTGAATGTTTACGTCTAGCTTGTGATTTGCCATAAACTCACCGACATCACATCTAATCCGGTAGCAGTGAACTAAAACGAAATCCGTTATTTTTACCAACCTATAAACAGAACGCGGAAGCTAGGTCAATTAGCCAATTGAAGTAATTATCCAAGGCCGTTCGTTATAATATTATATTCTCATTGCTAGACCAGATTCGGTTTATTATAGAGAAACTTGATTCTAGCACTAGCGTAATTTACCCAGATAATTACTTAGTTTATATTACACTTTTCTTACTATACTTTTGCTTGGTTGAAGTAACACACGTGTCCAGGCTTAGTTGCCATCTGTTTCCCTCATTAGTGGATTAATTAGGAATTGAATTGCATTTCGCATTAGGTTAGTTGAAGTGGGGAATAACAAAGTTTTCGTATTATATTAGTGAGGAATACCATCATCCAAGATTACCCTCGACGGAAATCGAATGCGAAACCTCCTTAATACCACGTAATGGCACTTGACTATATATTGGTAGGCCTACGCCTTTATCGACATATGGAAGAATTTTTCAAGGGGCTATTTCCCCAAAAAATCATTTTTGACACATTCTACAGCATAATACTAAACTAAAATAACTGTTTTAAAAATTAGCCATTTTATTGTGATTTTACACCAAGTTTTTATTAGAAAATAGGGTTTTGGAGAATTCCTAAATCGCTTTAACCTGCTCATATTTTGGTCCCGTTCATACTTTAAATTGTACCGATCTAATAAATTAATTAATTCATAAATAAATAAATAAATAAAATAAATAAATAAATGACCAACAAATTTTATACATAGCTCTTTAACAAATCCAACTTTCTTCGTAAAACACAAACTGAGTTAGACGTGAATAATAAAACATTTTTTGACGTTTTAGCAGGTGAATACTATTTGACAAGTTTTTCTGAAAATACTACGTAATTTACATCTAGTTAGACTGAATCTTTTGGGTTTAGCAGCTCATCTTTTAGAACAACTTCGAAAATATGTCAAGTTGTGTTTGCATCTCGTATGCTGAGTGCAACATGTAATTAAACTATCTGTCCTACACTTAAAACAATTATACTTACTAAACATAATAAATTAGTTCCACATACGAAAAAATATCATCCTTACTCTGGGTCGGGGACTTGTGAGCCAATGTCGAACGCAGTTAAAAATAATGTCGAACCAACTATGAATATTCTAGACAATTCCATTGTGTGTATATAAAGATCTAAACCAAGTATAAAATAAATAAATAAATAAATAAATAAATTTTATTTAGAGTCTGCCCACTCAGTTATATAACTGATTTTTTTTTGATCAAAGCGACCAAGCCAACCCTGCAGGCCCCGACGCAATGTAATGTAAATGTATTGTAATGTTCTTGTTCTCTAGGTACTCTCTACCTACCTATACACCTCTTTCATACGTGTTTTGCAACTCAATATACGTGTACGTTTAAAACGTAAACTTTCCACAACTGTCTTTGGATGTGTACTTTTTTGGAAGGTTCAGCGGAATTTTTTAAGATCGGGTTTTTAGTTTTATCCAACTAATTCTTTACAAGTCAAACCTAGATAATATATTCTCAGCGTTCGTACACCATACATAGGAAATAGTACAAGTAGAGTTTTACACCGAGTGCTGCGATCTGTCGTGATGACTGTGAACTCGCTAGTGAAACTTACTGCTCCGAGTCGGTAAATGCTCTTTTAGCGGGATTACTTATGAAATGGATCTATTGAAATCCAACGAAGTAGTTGGATAAAAACATAATGGAATAGTTACCTGATAAATCTTTCGCAGGAAAAATAAAATAGATTAATTCAATTAAATTTTCCCAATATACGTCACTTTCGGGTTAATTATTTATCCGTAGGCCTACTATTATTTTTTTAGCCTACAATTGAAAAGTTTTTTTAAAACTGACTGCACTTAAATTCGCTTAAATTCTGAAGAATAGCGAACATACACGTTTTAAATTACTAAAACATGGTAGTAGGATTTTTAACTAGAACGTGTTCAAGACTACGTATAGGATAGAGAAAAAATATATGTTTTACAATAAGTTTCGTTATGGAAATCTCTTATATAAAAATAACGTAAGCCAGAGTGCAAATGAAAAGGGAGAGGTATGATGAAACAAACAAATAAAATATAATGTTTATCCTAGAGAATACTTGGCACTTGGCAGTGACAGCAGACGTCAAATACACTGCACATAACTCGTCATACGAGTAGTAAAATAACAATGTACGATTGGATCAATGCATCTAGAAGTACATTAGTACATACATACACGGGTTGTATGTGATTGTGATGATATGTGTGGAGAATACCTCCACGGCAAACACATTGAGGAAGAACTAATGATATACGAGGTCTAATCAAATCCATGTTGTGACGGAATGCCGGTCGGCATGGTTGTGTACACCATATGGCGCTCTTTGTCTGAATGCAAACTTCTACAAACTCATGCATATTAACAATGGTAAATAGAAGCAGATGTTTACGTTATTAGAAACATACGCGTCCGCTGAAGCGTGGATGTCTTGCAAACTCAGAGGGGGGGCTTAGTGTATCCTGTCAGACAGATTGTGCACTTCTTTATGAGTCGATGTGATATTAGGACGAGAAATACTGATTGACATTATAATAATATGCATGGTAAAGAGTGGTTGGCTTTGACTTTCTATAACAGAATGCAACAGACTTGGGAATAATGAACACTATAGGACTAGGAGTGTATGTATTTTAAATTGAATTCAAAGTTTACCCGTACTTTCCGACGAGGGAGGGGAACAGAATGAAAACCTTTTTCGGTAAAAATGGGATGCAACTAAAATAATGTAAATGACCACGGACAGGGTACAAGCACAGATATTAAAGTATGCATTTGTGTTTCACATTTTTGTTGCTGCAATGCCATTGGAAGTTTAATGTTTATTTCATAATCTGTTATTGATATATCCTTGTTATTGGTGCGATATATTCGGTGTATCTTCATGAATATTTCATTTTGGTTATGGCTAGATAATTGAGCTCAAAGTACAATTCGTATGTGGTTAGTAAGGTTCTCGCCTATCGGGCGAGTACCTTATACTTATGTTGTTGTACTTATGTTCTTTTATGTTCGTTACACCAAGAAAATATGTTGACTAGCCTCATGACGTAAGAGATTCCGAGCGTTTTTTTTCGCCCCCGAGTATAATATGGGGGGTACATCCGCGGACAGAAGTAAATCAAGGGACCAACATAAACTTAGTCCTCGAAACAACTCTTGGTCTAATATTTAAACACTTTAGTGGAATACAACTCTTTATTTTATAACAATAACAACGTTTCGGAAATTAATGAAAACTATTTCCGTCATAAGTTTTTTATGAAAACAAAAAATCATATTATCAAAAGTATATCAAAACAAACAAAAACAATAGCCAAGGTAGATAAGATTTAACATTTCTCACACACAAAAATTTAAAAATTTAAAAAAAATTATATCATGAACTCTTTTAACTTAAAACTAAAACTCTTGATCTCCTTGCAACGCAATCTATAAATCTACAAGCCAGGTAAGGGAGTATACCCTTGAAATTTTTTTTTTATGGCAACGCGGGGTAAACTTGGCACTAAAATATGTTCGGCGCTATGTTCTCGCATTGAGTAATGATTTAGCTGCTGTCATAATTATTGTTTTAACTTTCTTGGGGCTAGCCTCTTCCCCCCGCCCCTCCTCATCCCCGTTACCATCCATGGTCACCAATCTTTCCGTATCCTGCGTGTTGAACGACAGTCACACCAACAAAACGAGTCAATCGTACGTCGTGTTTGGTTTTTATCGTGAAAGCCAAGCACAAGTATAGTTGGAAGGAAAGGTGATGCTTATATGGGAGCTTCGCTTCCTAAGAAAGCTTGCGTAGATTTGTTACAATTCAATCAACATATTGGACAACAAATTATCAGATATGGATGGACCATATTGGATAACAAGGCGTGTGAATAAAAGTGGTTAGATTTATTAGTTAGGAAGGTTTATATCGTGATCTTGATTTATTAATGTCCTCATGGGAAGCAGCTACGCAATAACCTATGTAGTTGTAGAACTTCGTTCACTAGTAAATCCCTCCAACTAAGGCTCAAGTTAAAGGCTTAGGACCACCGGCGTAACTAGGCATCGGTAACCCGGGTAAATACCCGGGTAAAAATTCCCTAAGTACATCCTTCCATGCCTACAACGATTACAATATTTTACCAGGACCAACCGCAAAAATGTCGCAAAATAATCAATCGAGGACTTTTTGTTTGTTCTCGACAACTCAAAAGCGAAGGGTTGATGTCTGGAGGTATAGGATCGCACGTGGTGTGCAGGTGTTCGGGGGGCGGGGGTGGAGGGGGTGAATTGGTCAATGGTCAGTGCATGCCATTCATCTCAAAGAAGCTCGATTCCTGGAAATACAGGCATTCACTTGGCAATATGGGGTTGACGACCATCATTTTGCTCATTTTCGCTTCGTTTCAGTCTTGTCTTGACCTTACAAGGGTTGACAGTGTCGGAAGCCTAGCTACATTATGTAGAAGTTCAACAGTGATTGTGTTTCATATCGAATTATTTCGTTTCATTTCAACAAATGTGAATTAAGTGACTGTTTTGTGAAATATTTTACGTGTGTGGGCTCATGGCTACGTATTGAAATACTACAGTTTGTGGATGTTCAATTTTAATTGTGTTGTTAGCGCAGTTTTTTCCATTAGTAAGGTTACGTGCAATCATGAGTGCTACCAACTAAACAATATAGTGATTAAAACAAGTAGGTCCTAACGATTTTTTTGCGCTTTTCGGTTTGCATTTCAGAGAGCAGATTGAACGTAAGTCAGAACATGCATTTTCATTATCACTAACTATACATTTTTTTCATCAACAACATTTTTCGAGTGTTCCAAGCATGGCTTATCTTGTACCTAATATGTATATTTAATTTGTAAGTACTTTAAATTTTTTTATCTATTTTCATTCAAAGATTACGTTTAGTTTGTTTTGATAATAACAATAAATTAAAGTTAAACTATAACTTATCCTAGATGAAATATTAATCTTCGCCTACTAATGTTGTTAAAAATTAAAAATAATTTTTTAAGGTTTGATTTTAACGATTTGTTAATAATTTGGAAAGTAAAAAGACTGCCTATTTGTTTGCCCCAAAACCCCGTACTGACATCGAAGATTTGGGTCTCCGCATAGGGTTGCCATACTACCGCTTTCGGCGGGACAGTCCCGATATTCAAACTAAAGTCCCACGTCCCGCCACTGCTCCAACGTGTCCCGCTTGGTAAAAAATATTCCGATGTCTAGTTTACAATATCAGATACCTGCAATCCAGATTCCAAATCGTGCTTTCGTTTATTAACATTTAAGTACCAACAGCTTCCTTACTTAGCCCCAAACCTCAATATTTATCATTCTCGTCAATGTTCCATTTTTGTTTGTTTTCTGTTTTTTGCACTACATAAACAAAATTATTTCACTTTTGCATTCAATCCGGTAATTTATCTGAAACGCTCAGAAATCACTCTAAAAACCCAAATTTTCAAAAAATCGCCTGCGGCGCTGTAGTTGGGGGGCTCGCCCCCCCAAGCCCCCCTGCTACTTTCCTTGAAGTCCCTTCCTCTGCATCTTACCCGGGTAATATTAGTACCCTGGTTACGCCCCTGCTTAGGACGTGACAACGTCTATAGTCTAGAATCATGGGGACTCCCTTGAGAACCGCAAGTGATGTATTTATAGCAGGACTAACATAAATTCATCATTCGCACTGGGTTGAAAGATCCTCCGCGCTAGAGCATTTAGCTAAAACGGGGGCGAAAACCACTACATGCCCATTTTACAAAAACGTTTTACCTTGTTACTGATGTTTTTTTGTAGTCTGGTTTTGAAATCTTATAAAATGCAATAAAAGTAAGAATAGAAACATTTGTTTTGTCCAATCGTATTAATGAAAACGTATTAATAATTAGTTTATATTTCAATAGAAATTAGCTTTTTATTATCAGACTGTTAATTTGGTGATGAGGCTACTAGAACTAAAGAGTAATTAAACAAAAAACTTCATTTTTTTGTCAGCGTCAATTGATTACAAAAAATTGCCATAACTATATTTACTATAAATGGTCCAATGAGTATGAGGTGAGATTCTGGTGAATATTGTGAAGTATTCCCTACTCCGCCTCGAAAACATACCAACCTGTGATATTATTGCTAGTTGATCCGTGGGGTAAAAATATGACGTTTGATGTTCTGGGTTCCAGTCGATTTATGGACAAACCTATTTTGGATGGTCTTTAAACATGTGTTATACAAAATTTCCAGTAGTTTCGTTGTCCCAACTTTTTTTCTCATCTCCAGTAGAAAATAATACACTTCGATCCATCTTGGCACGTTTTCTTGCAATGTATCTCTAAGAAGTGGACGTAACATTATTCTTGACCCTTTATGAGCTAACGCTCGGTATGGGTGTAACCTCGCATGGGAAATGTTACCCAATGCGATGAAGACTACTACTCTTGACCAAGGTATTCGTAGACATAGCAACATTTTCACCCCATTGCAGCACTTAGGAACGCAACGCAATGAGTTAAACGTTACGATCAGTGTTATTGCACATGTTTTCAATTTTTAAATACACCGCATTTTCGATTTCGGTTTGAGCCGTGCAGCAGATTTTATCGTACACGATTCTCATCGGATGCAGAAAATAATTGGCAATAACCAAAACCATTTCGGCTTGAACCTCATGTACACGGAACCAGATGCTCTTCCTGAACTATCAAAGATCCAACATGTACAACATAAAGTTGACATTTCCTTACAAGGTGCGGTCTTCGGCGTGAGAAGTTGATCTCGATTGCATTTTTAATACGAGATGCAAATGTGAACGAATGGCTAGGTGCTGATTTTAATTAAACACGCAAGACTTGATTTCTTCTGATGCTAATTCATATGAATTGCAATATTCTCGAATTTTCTGGTTGTATATCCAATCTAAATGCAAATGATCTTATTTTGTGAAAAACGTTAAAGCAGTTTACATTTTACATGTTCAAAACAAGTAGTTCTTTCTGTTGAAGCCGTCTGAATTCTCACCTTATAAAATAGTGATACTTTTTACATGAAACATTTCTAGGGACAAGTTGCTTAATTCTTATGATATCATTTGAGGATAACTTGGATGGAATTTTATACCCAGGATTTGTAATTTTGACTGAGGAAACATAATATGTAAACTCTTTGCCTGGGATTGCTGATTGCTGGAATCGAACCGTCGACCTCCGGAAGAAATCTCGCTTGTAAGTTTGACTTACCTCAATTGATATCCGCCTCCAATTTTGTATTGTGCCTCATTAAATTAATCTATTCCATAATTGATCATTAGATATTTTCAACAATTTGATGGAGGATGTAAGAAATGTGAGTCGTGGCTGCATGTCACACTACTAGGAAGCTTCGCAAACGCTTTTTCATGCGCAATGTTGGATGAGCGTAATTATTTTTGAACGAAAAATAGCGTTAAAATTGTGATTTTCATGAGAAATATTTTTTTCGATTACGTTCAAATTTCACAAGAACATATTAATTCATAAAATTAAGGTTCTGTGAAAAAATCATTACAATCGGATCAAGCATGTCGATGTTATAAGTCAAAGAAATTTTAAAAACCGAAAAAAATTGTAAAATTGCGATTAACATGAGAAATAATTTTTCGGTTTCACTCAAATTTCACACGAATATATCAATTCATAAAATAAAGGTTCCGTATCAATCATTACAATCGAACAAAGCATGTAAATGTTATATATAAGTCGAAGTAATTTAAAAAATCAAAAAAAATCGTAAAACTGCAATTTTCATGAGAAATAATTTTTCTATTACGCTCAAATTTCACACGAATATATTAATTCATAAAAAAAGGTTCTGTAAAAAATCATCACAATCTAATAAAGCATGTAGGTGTTATAAGTCAAAGAAATGTTTTAAAAATAAAAAAAATCGTAAAATTACGATTTTTATGAGAAATAATTTTTCAATTGCGCTTAAAACGTAGCAGTTCTAAGTTCAGAGATTTCAAAGGCCTCCAAAAAAATTTCGTTGCGATTGGAGTATCGGTTTAGCCGGAATCGTGTTAACAAACACACAAAAATACTGAGAGAAAGAAAAAAAAAACATTCCGGATTTTTTTCTCCAGTGTAGTGAAATGAAATCTTCGCTTCGCTCGCTACGCTCATCCAATAAATTAATAATTGGATGAGCGAAGCGAAGACCAATTTCACTGACCCCCCGAAAAATTTCGCTCGGGTGTTTTTTTTTTTTTTTTTTTTTTTTTTTTTTCTTTTTTTTTTCTTTCTTCCCGGCAAACGGGAAACGGCATATGCGATCTGAATGAAAATTGGAGGGGACCTTCGAAATCTCTGAACTTAGACTTGCTACGTTTTTGGGTACAATCGAAGAAATATTTCTCATGAATATCGTACTTTAACGATTTTTTTCGATTTTTAATGCGATATTTCCGTGATATTTGGCTCGCGACCGGGCAAACGGCTACTCCGATCTTGATGAAACTTTATGGGAACGTTTGAAATCATTAAAATTAGATATGTTATGATTTTAGGGACATTTGAAGAAATATTTCTCATAGAAATCGTACTTTTACGATTTTTTCCCGATTTTCCCCCCGATATTTTCGTGATGTTTGGGCCAATTATGACCAAACGGGTGGGGCTACAACGTTCATATTTTACATGGTCATTAAGGTAATGGACGGTAATGGTGTTGTATTGCTTTCTAAAAAAAAGTTGAAAAAGTTAGCCAGAATCCATAGAATAAAGTGTTTATTATGAGTTTTTTTAGGTAGAGAAACTTCACAACAATCACCTACACTACAATGCATTCAAAAAGCACTTGCAAAGAAAAAGTGGTCCTACGCAAACTAAAAACTTACAAAAAAGCTCATCCATCAACGCGGCGGGACTAAAGCGTTTTCCTAGTAAAAATACAATACATAATAATTATATCACTAGGAAAACGCTAAAGTCCCGCCGCGTTGTTGGATGAGCGTAATTGGTGAATTGAGCTGCCATGTGTTTTGCGGATTTTCTGTTGTTCTGTGAAAAAATCAGAACTTTGTTGAAATTTTTTTTAAATTAAATCAAATTAAATAATTTTTTTTTTTAATTAGTCGTAATTATTTTAAAATGGAAAAAATCGTAATATTGAAATTTTCATAAGAAATAATTATTCGATTACGCACAAATTTTACACGAATATATTAATTCTTAAAATTAAGGTTCTGTGAAAAAATCATTATAATTGGATGAGCGTAGCGAGCGTAGCGAGCGAAGCGAAGATTCCATTTCACTACACTGGAGAAAAAAATCCGGAATGTTTTTTTTTTTTTTTTTTCTTTCTTTCTTTCTTTCTTTCTTTCTTTCTGTATTTTTGTGTGAGGTCAGGTTTTTCCCTTTGGTTAGTTTCAAGCAAATCCGCTAGTTGGGCGTTACTGGTCAAAACTACGCGGGCGTTTGAATGTGGTTTTGTTGAAAGTGCCCCGTAAAGGTAGGCAACTTCTCAGACGTCTGTGAATGGAAGGCTGCATCTCTTTAGGGGTTGCGGGGGAGGGGGGCCGAGGGGCGAGCGGTTTAGAGCAAAAAAGGGGTTTTCTTCTAGGTATTGAAGTATTGACATAAAAGAATAACAGATTCTGGAAGAAGGGTCCGGCCATTATGAATATCTCTTTGTGTGCAAAACTTTACAACACACCAATTTAGTTTTCAGCCGTTATCATCCACACTGCTATTTTACCTTCATCAGATCTGTCAATCTAACAATCACGACGAATTTAAATAATTATTGCAAAGTTTACTTTTGTAATGGACAAAATATTGATTACTACATCATTTGTATTGTGATATAACGTTTCACTTGTAATGAGAGTGAGACACAATCTTTCTCATTAGGGCTAATACACATATTTGTAATTTACATTGTATTTTCTGAAAACACTAAACAGAGATTTCATTTGATTACGTATTGATAAGTGTTTTAGACACATATGTATCAAGATCCTTTTTATAATAACAATGCACAATGAGTATTAATCATCCGAATTCTATACCTTGTACACGAAGCCAAAGTGGAAATGGAATTTATAATCATCATTGAACAATTGCAATTGAATCTTATTCCTTTTTGATGATGAAATGACACAACCGATTGATTCGGGAGATGGAAATTAGACAAGTAGTAATACCATTGAAAGACAGTGCACGAGGTGACGACTGACGAGGAATGTATACAGGGTTTCTGTCCGACCATTGATTTACATCCGTCTCCGAGTGTAGACTTACAGGAACACACAAGTCACGTCACGACAAGTCCACACTAAAAGCATTAGGCCTACTGTATAGGCTACAGCAACAGGATGTGTTTTGTGGTCGATTCTTATGTGTATGATTATTTTGGAAGGATGTTTTTACACACATAATGATAGAAATTTCCATATCATAATCACCATAATATTTTTCATCGATTGATTAGAACTTTGCCTGTCAAATTGTACCAGTTATTCCAAGTCCTCTCAACAAGAGTCCGAGTGTGAGTTTGATGAGCTAATATTGCACTAAAAATTTTGTAACGTGTTGGACTAAACTAAAATACTTCTCTCGCGTGAATGAGTTGTATTCCTTCAAAGGGGTTTCACACAAAATATAACCGTCTTTGTATGCGAAGGTTTTCAACTCAGTCGTAGGATAATATGGCGCGTTATTGTCACATTCGGAAGAAGATGAAAGAAAATACCAAAAACATTTAGGCCCACAATTCCGCAATTTGTTAGCACAATCAGAACTTTGTCAGTGGAAACTAATAAGACGCTAATTGGTATTGGTAAAGAGTAACGTGAATATTAATTACCTCCAATAAAAATAATTATATATAAATTAAAAAATAAAATAAATTCGTATTTTTATAGTTTCCCCCTCAGTCACAGAACTGATTACGTGATATAATTTGATTTTACTTGACGGCTGACTATATGTACCACAGATAATCACCTAACATAATCATTTCCCAAACCCCAAACTGCACTATTTGGCGCAGATAAACAAACTCTCCAGAAAGTGGATAATGCAATCAGGTGCACAGATACCATCAGGTGTATACCTTTCTCGAAACTCCCGATCCGATCCGATTACTTTAAATTGCATATTATATTATAAGCAATGTCATGTCACATTTATTATGCGCTTATGCCAATAAACCCCGCTGAGGATTCGATCCAAAATAAGATACACAAGAAACCACAAAATGACACCAAATGATGTCATTACAGGGGCAGGTAGCAAATTGGGTGTAAAATTACCATCACCCCCCCCCACACACACACCCCCCCCCCCCCATCGCGGCCAAATATCCATTTCGATTCTGAAGGAAAGGTCCGCCCCTTCATAAATATATCTTTCGGTGCAACAGCCAATTTGGTTTACCGCTTTCTTCCCAAGTTATGTCAATTTTCAGCCTCACAATGTCGAAAATTTAAATAATATATATTTGAATAATTATAATTCAGATCTTTCATTTTGTAATGAACAAACATTTATTTCTGCAGCACGAATGAAGCATGAAATAATTGTAAAAGAAATATAATTTAATTTGTGTGTGTGTGTGTGTATTTACATCTTTGCTACAGAAAATAAAGTGTAATTTTACTCATTTATTAGGCCTACACCTGTCCACGTTATGTTCCCAATAAATCGAACTACAATACTGTCGTGATACAGCAGTTTCTAATTATTTTCTCAAGCTTGGACCGAATTCAGAACCTTCAGACTCGACAGAGCAATGCTCTCCTTATCTGCCCGAGCCAGTTCTAGGAACCAAGGTGGATTTTGTTTTCATGTTGCAATGTTTTGAAAGGGAACATGATGACTGAGAAGCTTCCCTTCCAAATACATTCGAAACAGGCCATCTACAAGGGTTCAGTGAATGTGGATTTTGGGGTTTGTTTTTTGCGTGCTTACTTTTTTTTATATTTTGGCAATTTGGACCATGCCAGTGCCATGCTAATGACCACTCGCCATAGCATATGCGTTGCACGCTCTTATATATTATAATAACACACACGAGCAATATATGCATATAATAAAATAATATATAAATTATACAAAACCAGTGCAACATTTCAATAATTTATCCAATTGTTATCAATGACTCTAACCAATATTATAGCCCATTACGGAAGGCGATAAAAATAATATTCAAAACAATATTATAGCCCATTAAATCGCTTAAACATAAAACTACACTCAATAAATCTTTAAATCAATGTTTTTCTGCAATGATTATCTTATGACCACACTACGTATTTGTATTATTTCAGGGGATGAGAAGGACTCAAAATAGCTTATAACCGGCTTTATAACATTTACTTAGGTTAAAATTGTTATTACTGGCAAATATTATGATTGTATAAAGGAAAATATGTCATCAACATCTTTACGCATCGGAAACTTCAATACCGCCGGACTCGGCTACCGATGTTCGGGAGTTGGACAACAACTTATTTGAAGCAGGTCCATTCTGTAGTCATGTCGAAATGATTAGAACCCAACAAATCTCTGCCTATACCACACCCACAGCCCTCAGCCAAGGATAGAGAGAGACGGCCTTACCCCAGCCTCAGCCCCAGACCCTTCTGAATTCTGAGGATCGACTTCAAAGGATATTTTCTATTATATCACCCATTCACAACAACGAAACAATTGGTAACAAAACATGAATGTGTAATTGTGTTAGTAGTCGCCTCGGTCAGCTTTCGCCATAATAATATGTTGTTTGCATCGACACAGGAACAATAGCAAGAAAACGAAATCTAAAATATTACACGATATGATTATAATTTCCTCACTCACAGTCACAGCACTTGCAACCAGGGCGGCTCGTGAGTTATTATTGTGGGGGTGCACATAATTTCGAAGTCATTATGCGGGAAACAAAGGGGTCTGGGGCGCAGCCCCAGCCGCCGGAGGCGAAAATTTTTTCAGACATTAATGGTCTGCAGTACCCGGAAACGACTTTAGAGTATATTTTTCGAATTTATTGGTCGGGAAAAATTCCCCTATATGTAATTGTTAATTATAGAAAACCATCCAAAAAATTATTATTATATGCTTGATTAAAATATTACATACCCGAATAATGTCTCTCCATCTCCTCTAACACGCGCCTCAAACATCACATCGTATCGTTTTAAAAACTGTTTATTTTTAGATCGCTAAATTACGAAGTCATATTATAGTAATTTTCACTTCACGGCACGATAATAATTTTAACACTTTTCGCTCACTTGAAAACTTTTGTTGATCTCACTTTACCAACCCTGTCGAGAACAACTTTCACTCGCTACTGACAGTGACCGGAGAGTGGGGTGAATGAATGGCGCGAGCACAATACCAAGGCGTTTGAATGGAAGTAACGGTTTTGACCCTTGTGCACGTGCACAAAACCCAGCTATACCAGACGTTGTATAACAAGAGACAACCTGAGGCTTGTTCTGCCGGCCTTTCCGTGTTAAAACCACGTAAAAATGTGTGCACACTCAGAGTGTCATCCCTGGTCATCCCCCAGCGGCAGCACTTACTGCAGAATGACTTTTGCCGAATATGCCTTGCTCTGGGCCAGCCAAAATATCCATACAAACAATCCAACGATTTATTGGGAATATTATGAGATTGGCTTCGAACCTTAAATTTGGAATTTAGTGTGGCAAATATTTGGGGGTGCACGTGCACCTGTGCACCTATACACGAGCCGCCCCTGCACTTGCAACAGACGAACACACAAATAATCTGCCCAACAAAATCGTATAAACATTATAACATTACATTACATTGTATTTTTTTCTTATGGAATATTAGAAACTAAAACAATCTGTTTTTGTGACTAAAGTTTGTACAAAAAGTTGTAAGCTGTGTTGATAGTTTTCTCATTAGGAAATAAGAAAACAAAAAGACAATAACTGTAATTTATTGTCAATAATTAATGTCTAAAATAATATTGTCACTATAATTCATCAATCCATAATGTCATGCGAATGCGAAAGTATTGCATGGCATTTTAGAAAAAGCCACGCCAGTAGATAAGTCGCGATACAACACATTTTTTCCCTTTTTGGGGTAGGCCTATACATACAAATACATTATGTGAAAATAATTTCACAATATCAATTATAAAAGACAAACTTATGATTATCTAATAGCATTTAGCATTTCCTAATTCCTACACATGGTCCATTGACTCATTGTACAAAGTGGAACCTATTTGTGATATAATTGTGGAAAAGATCCCCCACCGCACTCGACTAACAATACAGCAAATATAATGTCTAAGAAGTAAGTATTGCCGTGATCAGTTTTTGACTTTTCAATTTTTGATAAATATATGTCTGAAGATGATTTGAACAACAGAATGAAGAAGATTCGCGTACGGTAGTTTCTTCCGCGAAAGTTTGATTATTGACTGATTTGCTGTTCCTATTTTATTTTTTTGGTTTTTCGTTTGAGTGGAATCGTCAAATAAATCAGTTTTATCTTTTCGTTTTTCTTTCTTGATTTTTTCCCCTTTTCCTTTTTCTTTCATTCTTTCTTTTCTTTTTCTTTTATATTTTTTGCCCTTTGGATCATTAATTAATTTCTATAAAATATATATTTTGAATTTGTCACAATGATTTGTTGTTATTAATACATTGTTGTTGTAATATTACTATTTCAGCTGCATTTATGTCATCAGATTTATTTAGTTGTCCTCTTTTGTAAATCAGTTTTTTTACTGAATAGGATAGACGCTAAATAAAAAAAATAAAAAAAAAAAAAATTACATATCTAAAAAAAGCATGCATCTAACTAAATCAAAATTTCTCACAAACATTTTGTCAGGTGATAAACGACTATTCAGTATTGTAGTTTTGTTTTGTCAGTTGAGGAGTGTTCACAGAGAGATAGTTTATTATTATAGGCTAACTCTCTGAAGTAGGGCTTACGTATTGAACTATTTTGCTTTATATTTATTCGTTTCTATTTACTTCTTCCCACTCCCCAACAACTCCCCATCAGCTTCAAAATACAAGTAGCTATTATTACGGTCAATAGTGGTTTAGTCATGACAATTGATGTGAAACGTGTATTACAACATTTATATTTTGTCAATATCATGTAAAAAACATTCGCAAAATGTTACTTTATATCGTACACGAAAATTATGTGAGCATATACTGAATCGAGTAAAACAGTAAATTTGTTCGCAGCAGAAGACACACAATATTGTGTCAAAATCTTTGTAGACAAACAACAGTGACAGGTGGTGCCACGGTCAGACAACTTAGGTAAATTGTAAGGCGAGTTTCGACCGCCAAAGATGAATGAATGGACGATCCTTCCATGAGGCAGAGCAATCAACATTTCGACATTGCAAAAAACTGAGAAATGGGAAAAGAGGCACCTATTGTGCAAAAAACAAATACCATCTCTAAGCTAAAAGTAGAGTTGATAAGCCTCATCTCGGTTTTAATAAATTCATTGTCTTATTTACATTTTTCTAAGCATTTTCGTTTTTTTTTGCAAAGTGTTAATCTTCATATTTATGGAAATATCCGATTAAATCAAATCAAATGGGAATGCTATTTGTTTTGCAATTTCTCTTAGTATTGAGCTACAATTTTGATTGAAAAACTTTTTAGGCCTTGTTTTGACTTGATGAATTGAATTAACTATCTATATAATCAATAAACGATAAAAATTACAAGATTCAACTATCACTTATACAAGAATGCCCCACCTTTCAAGCCATTCCTTTCAGAGGTCGTAAAATCGCTCTATTGTATTCGTCATGCATCTCTCCATCCTTTCTTCAAGCCAAATACTTTGGAAAAGGGTTGGGTTGTTGTCATTTGTAAAAGGTTGGCAGACTGTATAAATAAATGTATTGTGCAAAACTCTATCACTGGTCAGTAATGTAACTAATATTATTTCAATCTTATCTTATCACTAATTGATTAGTCGAGTCAAATTATACTACACACACACTGTCTAGCCTACATTTTCCGGTTATTTTGAGATTTTGAGAGGCGATTTTAGCTTTAGTTTCATTCAAATGTGTGTATTGATTAATCGATGAATTACATAATATTAATAAACTAATAATTAACTAGTTGGAGAAGTATAGACATACATGACAATTACAAGTGAACACGAAACCAACATACCACATAATGACTAATTAGCCCATATTTAATATTATTATCATCTGAGTAGGCCTACAGGTTACACACCGTTGAGAGTCTGTCTCAAATGGTCTCAATAATTGATAGTCATTACAAACTTCAAAGTGTATCGTAGATTATTTCTAGATTATATTACCATAAGTGGCATTTCGAAATTGTAAGCCTAGGTGCAGGTGAACATCGTTGAGTTGCCACGCACACTAACACACATTTCAGTATCAAACTACCCACGTGGCACGCCCACATAGTGTAATTAGATATGTCACATGTGACATGCTTCAATCTGTTTCAAAGTTGCATTTCGTCATTCCCGCGGCTGACTGCTCAACTTACTACTGAGTTCCAAAAACTGCCACTCTGAGCGCTCCTTGACGGACGAAATTTTTTGACAAATTTTATAAACTAACTATAGTGATAGTTTGAGAACGGTGTAAGATATCTTAAAAATTTAAAAAGTATTCAACTAAAATAACAAAATGCAATTTGGCATCGTCGGCCTTTTATTTATTTTTTGTCAGACACACAAACAATAGGTAATTTAATCAAACGTCATTAATTAATTTTTTTATTAATGTCAAGTATGAAAACTGAAAATATCTCATCAGTCCCTATTTACAATTTATGCGTTTTATTGAAAAACGTTTGAATTTCGTTTCTGAATTGATATTTGCTCTTGTTATCGTCTAAGTAGTCAATTGTGCAGATGTTAATTAAAAGGGAATTATAATGGGCTAATTATGAATTCTAATAATTAATGTTATAACAGATGAAAGGTGAACATTTATGCTTTCTAAAAAGCCAAAAATCAGACTCATAGCTTTATTATTTCCGAGAATACAGCAATTTTAATCCAATGCACGGCAACTATGTTCCATTCCCCTTACCCCTCTAGCGGGCCCTAGTGCTAGCGATATCCTAACCTTAACACGATTCCGGCTAACCGATACTCCGATTGCGATGAAATTTCATGGAGGCCTTCGAAATCTCTGAACTTAGAACTGCCACGTTTTTGAGCGCAATCGGGAAATTTTTTCTCATAAAAACGCAATTTTACGATTTTTTTATTTTTAAAAAATGTCTTCGACTTATAATACCTACATGCTCTACCCGATTGTAATGATTTTTCACAGAACCTTATTTCATGAATTAAATATTCGTGCGAAATTTGAGCGTAATCGAAAATTATTTCTCATGAAATCGAAATTTTACGTTTTTTTTCTTTTTTAAAACAATTCTTTGACTTATAACACCTATATGCTTTATCCTATTGTAATAATTTTTTTCACAAAACTTAATTTTAAAATTCATATATTTGTGTTAAATTTGAGCGCAATCGAATAATTATTTCTTATGAAAATTTCAATATTACGTTTTTTGTCCTTTTTTAAAATTACAATTTATAAAAAAAATTAAAAATTTAAGTTAATTTTTAATTTAATTTAATTTTTAAAAAATCTTCAACTTAGTAATGATTTTTTCACAGAACAACAGAAAATCCGCATAACACATGGCAGCTCAATGCACCAATTACGCTCATCCAACAACGCGGCGGGACTTAAGCGTTTTCCTAGTCGGATAAAGAACGTAGGTGTTATAAGCAGAAGACAAAAAAAAATCGTAAAATTGCGATTTTTTTACGATAAACAATTATTTGATTACGCTCACATTTCACACGAATCTATCAATTCATAAAATTAAGGTTCTGTGAAAAAATCATTACAATCGGATAAAGCATGTAGGAGTTATAAGTCGAAGAAATTTTTTAAAAATCGAAAAAAACCCGTAAAATTGCGATTTTCATGAGAAATAATTTTTCGATTGCGCTCAAAAACGTGGCAGTTCTTAGTTCAGAGATTTCAAAGGCCTCCATAAAATTTTATCGCATCGGAGTATTGGTTTAGCCGGAATCGTGTTAACAGACAGACAAAAATACAGAAAGAAAGAAAGAAAAAAAAAACATTCCGGATTTTTTTCTCCAGTGTAGTGAAATGGAATCTTCGCTTCGCTTGCTACGCTCGCTACGCTCATCCAATAATTTAAATTTAAATAAAAAATAACGATGATACAAAAACTACCAAACACAACATTCATTAAATATATTATGCGATTGCACATGCACAGATTCAAACGATGGATCAAAGCTAACCGTTATCGTACCACGTTTGTTCTAACGTTCAACCACCCTTGGTGGAGGTGCCGAACATATATAAAACACTTTTATTTTTATTTTTTAAAGGGTGGTGTTTTTTTTTTTTAGCACGACTCTCAACCCAGTGTCATAAAAAATTGTCCGTACCATCCAAGCTAATACTCTTGTTAATCGAAGGTCATTATACATTTTATAATGCGACGTTACAAGCGCACAGAGGACGGATGTACAGAAAGGTGATGCATAAATTGTCTGCACTCGTCAGTGTTGTTAATTGGATGAGCGAAGCGAAGACTTCAATTTCACCGACCCCCAAAAAAATTTAGCTCGGGTGCTTTTTTTCCTGTCTGTGTGTTCGCTCTCTACCGGGCAAACGGCTTATGCGATCTTGATGAAAATTGGAGGGGACCTTCGAAATCTCTGAACTTATTGTTATTGTATTGTTTTTTGGGTACAATCGAAGAAATATTTCTCATGAATATCGTACTTTTACGATTTTTTTCGATTTTTGGTGGGATATTTTCGTGCCATTTGGCCGATTCTGACCATACGGGTGGGGCTACAACGTTCATATTATACATGGACATTGAGGTTATGGTGATGTAGTACCTTTTGAAAGAAAAAGTTGAAAAAGTTAGCCAGAATCCATAGAAATAAAGCTTTTAATATAAGTTTTTTACGGTAAATAATTACAATTGACAAGTAACAATAGAAACTTGACAACAATCACCTACAATGCGTAGGCAGCAAAGCAAAGCACTTGCAAAAGTAAAGATATCCCTCGCAAACTAAAAACTAAAACAGCTCATCCATCAACGCGACTAAAAAAAGCGTTTGCGAAGCTTCCTAGTGGTTGAATTTAATCGTAATGTGCGATCCTTCGTCCTTCACGTATTTAAATTTGTTTCTCGCGAACTTTCGGAGATTTACAGAACCTTGTAAAGTCTAAAGACATCCCACTTCCTCATGCCCAAGCCTCCAAGTGCACTGCCCTGCGCGAGATGGAGTGAGTGACACCGCATTGCAAGGCAGCGGTCCAACAATTGATTAGACCAGCGAGAAAGAACAGGTTTGCACATTTTTATAGAAAACGACAATATATTCTTTTAGACAAAGTTCCACGCTCCCTCTAAAGGGCGATGCGCTACAATAAATTACACTCTAATGACGTCGTTGTTTTGCAATCTCGCTCGTTCAAGAGATTTATAAACGTCGCAGTTTGTGATTTAACGCTCGGCCGACCGGCTAAGAGAATTATGAAGATGATTCAATTATCCAAAACAAAGAAAAGGGATCGTTTCACTTCCACTTTTCCGTTTCGCCTCAGATGGTCGGTCGAGTTTTCTTATTTCGCTCCTACGGGAAGAAAAACCCCTCGGGCATATGGTTGGCTGAGCACGAATCCAGACTGGGGGTTCTGAAATGAAGGGAGATAGTCATTTGCCCCGGTACAAAACCATTTCATTCCGAGTTGGAAGCTGTATTTTATTATCTTCAGTTACGGGAAGAATATAATACTCTGATATGGTTGGTTGGGCTTGGCCACACAGTCAGACGTGGACTATCACTATCAAGAGATATTTTGCTAAGATTTTAGCTGTGATATTTATTTTTATTGTTGAGAACTAATTTTTGCATAACTGGATTGTCGTCATAATAACTATAGTTTGAACTTAAATTAATGAACACGAAGACGTGGTCATGAGGATAACAGTCAATTAGCAAGAGGGTTATGAACCATAATTAGTCGTTGGTCTATCCATCCAAACAAGGTGGAAGTAAGTGGATGTATTTTTAGGGAGAGAAGTTCCCCTGTATATGCATCACTTTTCTGACGCTTTGGCGATATTTATGTACCCGGCACCTCCACCAAATTTCAACGATCTAAGAATTATGCTTCATTTCCTAATTTTTGTATTTTTGTATAAGCTCTACAAAGGAAGGCGATTGCATGATTATGTCGATGAAGATCATGGTCAATAGTATTTTTATTTTATTTTATTTTATTTTAATTTTATTTTATTTTATTTTATTTTATTTTATTTTATTTTATTTTATTTTATTTTATTTTATTTTATTTATTTATTTAACGTCTCCTATTCAGTTAAATAACTTACTTCCAAAGGAGAACAACTAAATAAATCTAATTACAAAGATGCATGCAGTTGGACACATTTTGCGCAATAGAAAAATCTTTTTAACACGAGGAGTTATGTACTACCGTTGAACTCAACGGTACTACTAATACAACCTATTTAGCTGTCACATATTCCTTCCGATTTATTATTTATGTAAGTGAAATGTTGGTCTAGCAAACAGTTATCAGCAGCTGCTAAAGTGCAGTTACATACCGATACAAATGCCACTGAAAATAGGTAATTTGTGCAATTGAAAAAAATCCATAAAAAAAGCTGGCATGAGTCTTATTAGTATATTAGTAAATTAATTACACCCATTAATTACCACAGGCATGGGAACTTAGGTTAATTTCGCGGTTGTGTAGCAAAATAACAACTGGATAGTAATGTTGTACCAGTTTTAAGTACTCTCACACTGTGTAATCTATAATTAATGGTTACACGACATCATTACGATACTCAGTAGCATTAAGTCTTTTATTGGTACAATAAGTAAAACATTAATGTCTGAAGGTATTATTTTAGAGATGCTTTGAAACAAGTTTTTAATATTTATTTTAAACCACTTTAATTTTTAAACCAAGTATTTTGTAACATTCTGTAGCATCTATTTTTTGCAGCTGCTTTCAATGTCTTTGTGTTTTAGGGTTACCTTCCAGTTTAATTTTAAAATTATTTCCAAATTGTTAAATTTAAATCAACTGAATTGAAGTTGAATACAAAACATATCGCAAATAAAAGAGGCATACTCAAACCTAGCTTGCAGTAAATTTGTTTTAACTTTATTATAGGTATTTATGAATGGTCATACTCATAGAACATACCGCTGTGTCACATTATCTGTAGCTATTCTGCGTGGTATCTTATCTAATTCTACCATCAGATACGAGATAACTATAAAGCAGATATTGCGGTGCTGTACATAAGATAAGATTACATATATATTTTGCTATCGTGATGCTGAGATAAGATAACGCAATTTTCATTATTGTTGTGTGTTACTGTTAAATGAACAATGGACGAAATTTTTATGAGAATGAGTCAGTGTAACAAAACCATTGATTGAAGAAGGCTATAGCCTTCTTTAAACAATGACAAAACAGTGAGAGGAAGACGGGATTCGAACCCGTGGCGGGTTCACTCATCGGTAGCTACTGCTCTCTGGTAGAGAATACGTCTACTAACCGTAGCAAAGAACTTAGAAATTATCGACCGCGCCGTCGAGACCCGGAGGGCGTCGAGTGGCATGTGTTCACAGTGTAACTTGTTTGGAACGTAATTCAGAAGGAAAGAGTGGGGCCAATGTCAGTTGAGGAAGCCTCCAACGCGGTCAGGTAGGCTAGACAACGCGCATCTTACACAGCTAGACATGTGAACTTTTAAATCGACTCAATGTGCTAGTAAACAGTGCGTATTATTAGTTCCGATGGTGCGAAAGTGATGGGGAAATCGTGCTGTGTAGACAAGGTATGTTGATTTTATTTACTTGTTGGGGGAAATGAAAAGCACGATGCCCGCTGGGTGACAGTTGTTGATGGGGTGAGGGGTTGGTTCGAGGGGGGAGTTTAGGCGGCCTTTTTGAAACGTGCTTGTGTTGGTCATAGCTTTGAGAGCTAAGGCTAGTAGTAAAGTGTAAACAAACTAGAGTGGAGTGGGAAGGTCTTAGGTTACTTTTGTTAAATGTTTGTTTAATTATCATCTGTGATAGATCAACCCCAGTAAATTCTATTTTACAATTAAACTTTGTAAGGTTAGGTAAGTAAAGTTTTATTTCCAGAAAAATTTCATAATACATTGTTACATACTTCAAACAGCTGGATTTTAAGATAAGTACATACGCCGTGCTTACTTACTCCAAGATATAATAATAATGTATATAAAAATAATATAATAGAGTAGGTACATAAATGTTTAAAAATGTACCACATATTGGCGTGTAGGCCTTTATGTTGAGCTTATTGAGCTTATTATAAATGATTACCGGGTTTCTAAGCTTTTTAGACAATATTGTTCCGTGATAAGAATTGTTATGGTTTAGAGGATCGAACCAAGAACCTTAGCTTTACTTACCGATGCTCTTGGCATGTAGGCCCAAGCTATCGGGGCCACAGGACAAGATATTACCAAATACGCAGTTATTCGGAGTAAATTAATAGAATATTCTGGCAAACAACAAAATTAAGATATTTACATACATTCTGCATACCACAATATTCTTAAACATATTTCGTTTGGATAATCAGGGCCGGATTAAGACATTTGGCGCCCATAGGCAAAAACAAAAATACGCCCCCCCCCCCCTCCTTATTTTCAACTAGCTGAAAACCATGCGTGCATTTTAGCTATAAAAAAGAAAAGTGGGTAACCATAACTAGAAATGCAACTTGATCACCATAATCAAAATTTCCCTGGCCATATAGTCTCGTCCGTTGGTAGTCGCGCAGCAAATCAGGCATTGGCAAGCGTTTCCCCCCCCCCCCCTTTTCCTTTAGCAAAAGTGTCAATGGCGTCCTCGGAATTTAAACTTAAAAATTTGTTAGTGGCAAGGAAAGTGCATTTAGGTATTGCACTTTTAGAACTGCCCATGAAACAAATGGTTCGGAAAAAAATGAATTCTGGTACAATGCAGGTTTCCGGTGCGGATGTCTCCCAGCTAGTGCGAGTCTGGGGCGCATAGCCTCAAAAAATTTTGATTTTTGACATTGCAAATGGTGGCTTTTTACTAGATTTAGCATACTTTCGTCGTTAGTTTTTAAGTTGTTAGTTGTTGTTTGTTAGGAGTTCGACGCCTCGCCCACGGGGCCTCGTGGGGGGGGCCAGCGCCCCCAAAATGCCGGCGCCCCAGGCTCCAGCCTACTTAGCCTATGCCTTAATACGGCCCTGTGGATAATGCTATTGTTTGATAATAGTAGTAGAATTTGAGCCGACTGGGGTTCGAACTCACAACCAGAACTACCCGGCCTCTACGTGCCGATGAACCGTCGAGTTCTGCACCCAGAACAAACTTGTACCGCTACTAAAAATTATTTTATTTTAAATTTGGTTTGCGTTATATACTGTAATAAAAAAGAAGGCTGCATTCTGCAATGCATGATGTACTAATGACGCTCATTTCTCATGAGCTGTGCGTGTGCTGGGATCCAGTCAAAACGCTCAACATTTTCAAGTTTATATAGTTAATTGACAATCACTGCTATATTAAAAAACAATCAATTAATGTCATTCGACACTGACACATTATTTACAAAATACGCAATCATTTTCTTTCAACATTGTACGACAATTAAACACATGGTCATATTACTTTACGAATTAATTAATGCTATGTTGCCCTTTGACCACTAGAAATGTAATGGTTGAGGGAAACATTGATGGCATTGATGCTTGTAATCAGGTAATTTATCTCTATTTTTATGAGCGCAAGCGAAGACACCCGTTTTCTGTGCTATGCATCACTGTTTTTCCGTTCCTCTGTGTGTTTGTCACGTCTCAAGATAAAAACTAAACACGACCTCTGTTTTTTCTTGACATTGCCCTTTTCAAGAAAGATTCAGAATTTTTGGTGACCCTTTGGGGAGGGGCGGACAGGACTCTCCTGTTTTTAAGGATTACTTTGGTGTACCCGGCACCTCCACCAAAATATTTAAATATACATTTTAAAAATCTATGTGCGCTTCTTCGACAATCTGTAAATTAAATAGCTTTGCTTCATATTTTGGTTACTCCCGTTCCCGTACTTATTTTGTGTTATTTCTGTGATATCACACTCTGGCATTCACTCCAGTTGTTGACTCCTCGTTTACAGCTGCCATGCCATGATACCCCGTTACGACATTAGCCCTGCAATGTTGTCGTTCTTCCTTATTGTTACAATCATCTGATTCGTTCTTGTCATGCAACGCTCGACGAATTGTGCACAATATAAGTCGCTATGAAGCTAAGGAATGTTGTTCGCTTGTATGATTCACGTTTTCACCGACGGATAAAACTGTTTCTTGTAAGGAAATATCTTGGATAAGTAATTTGTTATGGATGCAGGCTTGGCAGTAATTGAACATTCCTTGTGTAAAGATTTTCTAAACAATATAAATCCACGTTGCGATTTTTCTTTGGTTTTATAATATTTTTTACATGTACAATATCATTTGACTAATCTGTAATGTCAAATTCATGAGAATTGAGAATTCACTGAATGTTTATTGTTGAGACAACTTTCCATACCCAACGCAGCACGAGTTAAATTGTTTTAATCTTACTGTTTATTGTTTGGGCAGTAAGTTTGTAAACTACCCCGATCGGGATGGATTTTTTAACCCTCTTAGTCATGGCGTCCATGATCATGGACATGAAATTCCGAATTTAAATCCGGGTAAATGATAGGTTTTCAGTTTGACCACATTAATTTTTTTTGTGAATTTGAAAAGAAATAAAAAAAATCCCAATTCAATGGGATGAATTGTACCTTTATTAAAGAAGATTGAAAATACACATATGCGAAAATTGCTAAAAATGTGAAAATTTAGGTTTTTCCCGGAAATGTAATATCATTGCAGTATTGCTGTTTTTTTTTTTTTTTTGGATAAGCAATATTCTTTTAGAAATGCGCTTAAAATTAAAATTTGGACGAAAATTGTAGCTTTAGTTTAAAATCCAAAATTTGGCCCAAATTCATTAAAAACCGTGCTAAAAAATATTAAAAAATATCAAAATTCTCAAAAAAAAAATCAGAAAAATGAATTTTTTGCTGAAAATGACCTAATTAAGACCAATTTAATTCGTGACTGAGAGGGTTAATTTCTGGATTGTATTAAATTCCACCTACGGGAGTGTTTCCCGAGTCTACGTACGCTTATGATCGATTCTGATTTCTGAATAAGGACTCGATCAAGTTTTTTGTTTCCATTTGGGCTGAAGATCAAAAACCAGACAGCTAGTTTGAGTAAGGGATTTGATTTTTATATTTTTTCATGTTTTAAAGATGCTATGTAACCGCGGAAAATTGTTTATGTGTGCGTTTCATGACTTTAAATGTAAACGTGTGAGGGATTATTTACCTATTTTTTTTGAAACGGGCATATTTTATTTTTTTTTGGGACCAAGCTTATAACTAACCCTATTTTGCTAAGAAGTGAACCAATTTTTGTTTAAAAATTGAAAAATTTTTTTAATTTTTGAAAATTTAATTTAATTTGTTTTTTTTTTTTTATCCTACTTCCAAAACCATAAGGGCAATACAAATTGCTGGAATATTAGAGGTTTGGGAATATTTTAGACTTTTAACGGGAATGCGGATATTGTGCGATACTTTAGGTTATATAAATCCGGTCTCCACTCATCGGGCATCGAACTAACAACATTCCATGGCAGACCCTCCCGCAGGCTGGCCTTGAGACCCAAACTATACGGCGCCTTCCAGCAATCACAGATTCATTCACGCACTGTCGTGCTAATGAGCGAGGAAACGCGGTGTTTTATAAGTGCGTTTTAGATTAGTTTCGGTTCCTGGGTCTTTGTTTGTGGTTTTGCCTCGTTTAGTCGGGTCCCCCCGAGTTCCATGAACCAGTCATTATCCTGGAGCCAACAAAAACAGCCTCTTCTGTACCCATTTCATTTCAACTAACGAACTCTTTTATGTGAGTCTCTCTCTTTTATTTCCAAGAAATTTTCATGTAAAAAAATTAGAAAACTTATTTGAAGATTTTTTTACTTTTATTTTAATTTCTAGAACGAAACCTGACTATTAGGGACTATTGAATGCCCCTTTTCAGCTTTATAACTAGGTATTTACAAGGGATTGAGTCCTCGGACAATCCCTTCGCAATTGTACAAATTCCGAAATACTTAGTTGGTACCTGACATGCATTGCACCCTGGACAGCTTCCCACGAGAAATTTTAAATTTTGATTTGAAATTTTTATTAATTATTTTTTGTTTGTAAATTTTCAACTTTTAGTTAGGAATGTTTTTGATACGTATAAAACCGGGCCTCCCGAATGGTTTTGCGCGATTTCCTTGACTAATCAGTCAGAAACGAGCCCCAAAACAAAAATGGGAACCGGATCAAGAGAATGCAACTTTTCTCGAAACCATGTTCACCACACCTCACTCAACGCTGCCTAGCAATTATTTATCCAAGTGGATCTGTCGGTTACAAGTGAAAGTTTCAATGAACAGTAAGCTGTTAGCACAGATAATAGAGTTGTTAGCCTGCAGGTGTGGGTCTATGTATTACATGGAGACGCGCTGCGCATGGATGTTGACAATCATTTTGAAATTCAAATATAGCTATTAAAATAATTGTTTTACTGTTTAACAAAACGACCGCAAAGCTGGTCTGAAGAAGTATTGCTGTATACATTACTACTTACTATTCTAGAAGCTGCTTCGATGCTAGTAAATTATAACACAGTCGTCGGATTACAATTAGTATAAACTAATTATTAAATGCACCTTGCACCCTGATAAAACAATTATAAATGAAAGCAAATCATATGAAATGGTTGATTTACGTTTAAATATATACATCAATGACCTTTGATCCTATATTGATAAAACAAACAGTAGCGAATCGTAACAAATCGTATCAAGTTGTTGGTTTAATTATTAAATGTAATATGTTAATGGGCTGTTCACCCAAGAGTATGCATGACCTATCTATTTTGATAAAACTTAAACTAAAGTAAACCATACTATGCAACTTTGGGAATATTAATTTTAACAAAGCAAAGAATGCAAAGTGCAGGTTTACTACAAACCAGTCATAAATAAATTAAAATAAGTTCGTCGTATTTAGAATACATCCACTTAGTCACATAACTGATTCTTGGAGGGCAGCAAGAATAAGTCATAGTCGCAATCCACATTAGTGTACCACCATTTTCTATATGGGATGGTTTTTAAATGTACAAAGTCTGCTGAATCCAAATCCCATTAGTTCCTAGTTGCAATATGTCCAAATAATTCAATAATAAATTAAATTACAAACAATATATTAATTTGTGTATTATTTCAAAAAAAGTATACATAACTAATTTGGGTAACAACAGAATTTAATGAAGAAATACAGTTGCACATTGTGAGTCTCGTTGGGGCTTCAAATAAAATGTTTCCCTTATTCCAATGCATAAGAGTCCCGGTTTCAAATCTCGGTTAAGGCAGAGATTTCAATTCAACGCTTTTACCTCAACATGCTAAGTCATGTTCAACATGTTTATTATTGCTCAAATAACCACGAGACAAAACTCTCTCATTAGCATGAGAACAACAATGTAAACAGTTGCAATGAGGTAAACTCCCGTCACCACATTATTGACTACCCGAGCGTGACTTGAGCGTCTTGTGTGTCCCCCCCCCCCCCAACCTCTGCGCGGCTTATCATCATCTTGCCAGAGTTGTGTTATTATAATTAGCTTCCCAGAGGAGGATCAAGCTAATAAGGTACTTCTCCACCCTACAAGGAGTCCTCCGCCAGCCTTGTCACATGGGAAGCCATGCATGCTCAGTGCACACGGTGGTGAGTGATAACAATAGGAACACCTTGGTTGGCGACACTGATAACAATACCAGTGATTAGTGCAAGTGCATTCATTACTGCTTTTAAACAAAATTACACAATTTTCGAACATCGTACTGAACGATATATCTGAAAATTTGTGCATTTGGCATTGAAGTAAAAATTAAAGCTTTTGCATTCACACTTATCGAAAATTAATGTTATTTAATTACGATTTTGGTAAGGAGTAGCTTAAAGTCTAAAAACCTTTAAAATTTAATGTTATTTCTTAATTCACTACTTGATTGTTAGTAAATACTAGAACACGTAAATTAGCAATAACTTGTCAGATTTTCTGTATTAAATTTATAAAAATAACGTTATTAATCATACTGTTTGTTCAAAGCCTACAACTTTCATCTCGTGACTTCTGATTTCACTAAAACCTACGTGTAACTGAAGATCAAGGTCATAACTCCCACAAAATTTTAATTTTTAATGTTTTCATTGCAAATGGAGCCAAACGTGGCTGTTTTTAGTGTTTCCGATTTTGCTACAAATTAGCAACAAATTGTAAGGCAGTCGGTCACCACATGTGTTTTGGACTTCAAGCCCTCTTCTGGCTGCCTGTCTTTGTTTTGTACATGAGTACTAAATTCAAAGGCAAAAAATAAAAATAAAAAAAAAAAAATAAATAAAAAACGATTTTAAATAAAACTTCCCGTTTTTGTATCAAAGAGCCGTTTTAATGAAAAAAAAGCATAGAGATTTTTAAGTTTTATTGAAAATATAACAGTATTTTGTCTATTTGGCAAAATTTAAAATCGTTACTGAATAAAACAGCTATGTTATACTTATGACATTAATGTGTATCGACATACGTAGTATTATGTTACGTTGCGTATATAGTATACTCCAAGACGAAGTATATGAACTACATCCCCACAAGATTACTCTCAATATCTCGTTACGATTGACAGAAAACATTAGTTGCCTTGCCCTTGTTGAATTGCTCGTTCATTTCGGATTGCATTCCTGCTGAAGGTGTATACCCGTGACCAACTAGAAGACGATGATTCAAAGACCTTGGAATAATTGGTTAGTGTTGAGGATTTCCGCCTCAGTTTTAACATCATTGTGTACGGTTGGACGAAATTCGAAAACACAAACAAATTAACGCGAGAACCTCACATGCTATCCCCAAAAGTTGCGTCCCCAGTTCAAACATTCGAAAAAATTTGTATAATAAAATATTTTGGAAATTTTGGTCTTATTTGGTCACAGAAAATATGTAAACATCGACCAAAATTATCATTTTGTATGGACTGAGACTTCGCAGGGAACATCTGAGACCTAACCCTTTGATTCCAGAATTAATTTTGTCTTAAGTAGGTAGTATGTAATAATTCAAATCAAATTCCAATTTTATTCTGTCTTTTGGTATTTAAAAAATAAAATTTGAAGTCATTTTTCTAGAAAATAGATTTTTTTTTTTCCCGAATTTTTTTTTATATTTGAGATTTTTTTGTATCTCCAAATAACCGTTACTGGGATTTATTATTTTTTCGGGACAAACCAATTTTTTTTGTTTTTAGTCTTTTTAGCGCCTGTGTATGTTCGATCTCTCTCAAAAAGGCACTATTCGTCCCATTGAATTGAATTTAGAACTTTCCGTTGCCATAGGGCTACACTGGTAACGAAAGGGCTAAGGGGAAAAGGGACTATACACGACAAATAAGGTTTTTGGTCGCAGGGAGAAAACAGAACTCAAAAATGTTTGATTTTCTTATTGTTTTTCGGAAAGGACGAAAGTACTGCATCCACGTCCAAAGGCTAATACATAGACTACTGTGTTTTTAAAAACTTGTGTCTTCACGGCTTATTCTAAACCCGTACCCGGGCACGACGTTTCGAGTTCGACGTTTCGTCTGCCTCACGATGGTGATGGTTTGTCATTTTTTTGTAGGGGCCCATTATTTTTTGATGACTATGAGGATAAGGATCGGGCAAAAATGAAAAGATTTTTCTTAAAAATATACACTATAGTACCTACAATTTACTACACTAATATGCTGTTTTCATTCTGCCCTTCACAACACAGCACAGATAGTGTTCCATTTTGATTTACATCATACAACTTAAAAATCTTGAAAACGTTCGCCTCTATACGTAGCAAAGTTAGGCCCAGGCAAAATCACCCACGCCCACCATACACTCTTAGATGGTAGATGGATCGAAGTCCATCCATGTAAAAAGTCTTAACATTTAAACGTGAAGTGCGAATCGTACTGGAATATTAGAAGCAGGGATGCTAATCGCAAGACCAACGAGCCAAGATAGGGTCAAATTGTCTTATGTATGCCCGGGGCCATGCAGGGCTCTACCACCGTGGGCTGAGGTGATCGCTCTGAGCTCTCTCTCTTATTAGTCTCTTCTGATCTGAAGAGCGAGTAAACAAGAGGTCAGTGAAGCGGGAGTGGCCGTGATAGTCACAAGGTCGTTGAGGCATTCGGTAAGACAATGCTACAACCTCACTCATTCCGGAGAAGAAGTACATTAAAAGGGGGTATCACATGGCGACTGTCACTGCAATCAACTGTCGTTTGTCACTGATCGGAGCCAAACTGCAGCCATTGTTCTCAGTTAACTACAATTGCCTGGTTAAAGAATGTTCTAAATTGCTGACTACAATTGCGGGTTGGATTTTTATGGTACAGCGCATGCGCACATTCGTTCTGATTATATAGCAGTCCCCGTGTACCCCACCATGATTTATTGAATATTTACGAGGTTGCTTTGTACTTACTTCTTACTAGAGAAACATTTTTCCAAATTTAAACAGTGATAAATCACAAAACTAGAAATTTTACACTAGGCCCTAATATTATGAGAAAATACACACATAGGCCTACCCATTTAAAAAATATTCTAAACAAATTGGGGCCTACACGCTTAAACAAGCCTATATGTACGTGTTTTATTAAGTTAGAAATAGAATTTATTTGAAAAGATCGATAATACAAAATAACTATTCGTTGATAGGGGCATGTCATCCAGATTACAAACATACAAAGCCAGCTGGGGATTGGGGTGTCCCCTCTTGCCTCGCGAGTCGCAATAAGGGATATTTTGTAGAGATTTTCGATTGTACAACGTATAATCAAAGCCACCTAACGAGAACCTAGACTATATATTTCAGTGCGACTCTGATTCGGGAGGGGACCTCCCAAATCCCGTCGGATCGGCAATCCTGACAGAAGGTTTTTTCCGAGGTTTTCCTCAGTCAATGCGAATGCAAGGGATTGAGTCTTCTTAAACAACCCTCGGACATCTTATCATAATTGTCCTATTCGCAACATACCTATTGGACACCTGATTTGGGGCATGAATTGCACCCTGGGCAGGCTTCCCACAAAAATTATTATATATTGTTGAAAAAAATCCTTATAATTAATTGATTGATTTTTGTAACTTAACGTATTGCAATACTGATATCAGATACGATAAGGATTGATAGTTGACGGTGAAGAACAATTTCAAAAAACTGCCTTAAGCGGGATTCGAACTCGCGTCCCTAATAATTGGTACAAAATACAAATACGCTTTGGCCTTGCGCCCAAATCGCATGAGCCACCGCGTACGGCCTTATACGGTAATCATCCTAGTTGTATTCCACTGACCAGGTCCTGTTTCTTACCTAAAAGTAATACTCTGTTAGGAATCTGACTATAAATCCACGGATTGGCTAATCGTCCTCATCTCACCTTTAGCCCGAGAAAGTAAGACGACGTGCACTGTTGCGGTGTTTTATTCGAGGTCACGGTCGCTATTTGGCTTGCAGCTCTCGAGTCTCGAGCGCTTGACATCAATTTGTCGATGTTTAACTTGAACGCACTCTGCTGCTGCACGAGACCGATCTCGTAGAATGCGAGACTCGACGAAGAAGCGTGAGCAAGAACGTAACATGCAGGATGTAAATCTCGGAGATGAAGAACTATTGCAGCCTACATTTTAATACACAGTTGCGAAGGATTGGAAGGGGGAGAGGGGATAATCTCTCCATTTCTCCATTTCCTAAACACTCCGTATAAGCCACAATCCTCATGTTTTCAAATTCTAGTTCTCGAAAGCGGTTTTGGGGGCATTTCTGACAATGTGCTTTCCTCGTTCTAGTTCTAACAGTGTAACTTCTCCCGCTTTGCGATGTCATTCCCACACAACGTCCTACATTCAGGTTTGCAGTTGTTATGTGCAGCTAGACACAACAAATGCACATTATATTTATTTACCGTTTGCATGATGTTTTATGAAATTTGTCTCTCACAATAATTAACGTGGGCCATTAATAAATGAAAATTTACGAACTGGTAAGGATCATTACTAGAGCCGGAAATCCAAATTCAGTCAAGTTCTTGTGCTTATTCTTTGAAGTTTGCAATACTGACTGAAACATTTTCCGCGTATTGCTCAGCAATGAGATTGTAGAGTGTTTGCATTCCTTTCCTGCCAAGTAATGGACTCTAAATGTAAATCAAGCAGCAAATTTTCATCTTGTATGAAACACTGCTAGAAACCCCATCATCTTTTCAAATTAGATCCCTATAGCGCAAATCATAGATAAAAATGCCTCCCCCCCCCCCCCCCCCGACTTTAATTAAATATTTTGTCCAGCTGTTTCTATCACCGCGGAATTTAATTCCCTATTATCTCACCAAGTGGTATTTCTTTTGAGGGCCATCGCGATTCTCATGTCATTCTCAATTGTCTTATATATTTAACACTAGGCCGCTTCGCCAACGCTTTTCACAGTCGCGTGCATGAGCTCATTTCCTACATCAAAAACAAAAGTAAAAGCGCGGTTTTTACGAGAAATATTTATTGTACTGTACCCAAAAACGTATTAGGATGTCTACTAGTGCAGAGATTTTGACTGTTTCCTGAAAATTCCATCAAGATCCAGAATAGCTGTTTGTCCGGTAGAGAGCGTACAAGCACACAAAAAAAAAACAGTATACACGCTTATCCAATAATGTTAGCAAACTAGCCCAAAAGGTTGTACCATCGCTCATTAATTTAATTTGATTTGTTCTATAATATTTTATTATTTCATCATCCATAACAACAATGAGCGGGCCTGTAATCATCATGGGAACAGTGCAATAGCACACAGCAGGTGAAAGTATCACACAGCACACTGAAGTTGTCTTCCAATCAGAGGGGTCCGCGAGAATATCAATTGAATCAAATCATCGCCCCAAGCATAGTATTGCATAACGTTTGATATTATCGATTTCTAAATTGTGCGTTGAAATTGTCATCGTTCCCGGATGTGACATTGATACGTAACATATTATTGTATCGTCTGGTTGGGTGCTCACTCACTCTAATTTCTATGATTCTTTTAGACTTGTGAAAGTGTCTTTGTAATTTGTATATTCGTAGCTATTAAACATTGATAATAATTGTGAGAGGTATGTACGTCGCCTAAATATATTTAAAATTTGACATAAAGAACTGTTTCGAAGGATCCTATATAGAATTGAATCGAATATGTATTTGTATTGGCCCAATATATTTTCTTAGCCAATAATGCATAACAAACCTAACGTCACATCTTATTTTGTTCCCTACACGTAAAAACTTAAACATTTCTCCTATTAGAGTGGTGAAGTTCGGGGGGTAGCCGTCAGTTACTGGGGTATGGTCAGAAAATTGCGACTTTTATAATATATATTGGTGGTGGTGGCATATTTAAGCAAATATTAAATGAGTGGTATATTTAAGTTACGATAGAGAATGAGTTATTTTGAATTTTGAATTACCTATTTTATGTTTTCGGGTACTGGATTCCTGCATAGGACAAAATAGCAGACCGCAACATATGAATTTAAATCTCACGTTCTATGATTTTGTTTGCGTTGACTGTTATAATATTTTTAGAGGCATAAGAAAGCAGAAAAAATAAAGATATTAAAGATGAAACACATTTCACACTATAGCTAAGTCATTTAGCCACAGCAGGGAAAATGAAAAAAAAGCGGTATTGAATCTCAAACTGAGATTGCACCAACTATACGATGCGATGATAAGAACGTGATGCAATGCAAGTAAATTAATAATAGTTAGCAAATACACGATCTGCATGATAAAAGAATTATTTGTCTTTTTACTTCCGTAACTTCGTCTGCAATCGGTTAAGAAATATGAAATACCTATAATTTATAGGGTTATTTAAAACAAACAAAATAACGAACTTCTTCCTTCAGTTTGGTCACGTGATAAGCGCATACAACCAACAAGAACAAATCACAACTGGTATCGTTATGGCAAAATTCTAAGCTGTGATGGCGTGTGATGTAAAAAGGTTAGGCAAGTCAGTGTATGGGAGTACCTCATTAAAAGTTAAGTGGATTGTCTTTTAAAGTAAGTACATTATAGATAAGATAAACCATTTTAAAATAAACTTAAAATTTAGGGTTATTTCAAATGTTACTTTTAAAAAGTTGCTATCAATAATAATCGCTGGAATATGGAAAATTTTAGAGGTCAAGTTTAAAATATAAAAAACCTTTTTCAAAGTTACAATCAATAATAATTGCTAGAATGTAGAAAGTGTAAAAGCAAACATGTACATTTGTTCTCAAATATGGGTAGACGCCACTGATAGGTCCAAAAATAAATTAAATCGATTTGATCATTTCAAAAGTCTTCTCAAAACCTCGCACCTCTGATATTGGTCACCGAAGAGTCGATTTGGTGATTTTATAAAGTGATTTTTAGGGCTTAGTATAACTCTTTTTCGTTGCCATGTTTCTTGATAGAATACACAATTTGACGTTACGTTTGATGAAACGAGGGCGTTATGGTCGGGAGTGAAAATAACTTACGACATTCTGAAATTGATGAGGCCTAAAGTCCGATACACAATTTAAATAAAGTTACACTTACACACAATTACAATTTCGCTATAACAGCTACTCTTTATTTAAATTGTGAATCGGACTTATCCTTATCAATCTCAGAATATTGTAAGCTATTTTCACTCCCGACCATAACGCCCTCGTTGCATCAAACTAACGTCAAATTGTTAGTATTCTATCAAGAAACATGGCGACAAAAAATAGTTGTACTAAGCCCCAAAGAACACATTATAAAATCACCAAATCGACTATTCGTTTACAAAATTTTCCCTGGGCACGCCCCCTGATATTTCTTAGTGCTTACCATGAATATTACCGAAGAGATTTTCTTTGTTTATTTTTTTCCCTCATTACATACATATTTTTTATTCAATATCTTTACAATAAGCTATACATTATATTAATTTTATGTTAAAATGTTAAGAGCCCAATGGCTCAGGTAATTTTGTACACACTATATGCACTGCTGTACCATATTATAAGCTAAATAAATACCTTTTAAAAAACTTCACTCGAAACTTTCCAATGTCCGGAGTAAATGATGTTCTGCATTTCAATCGCTTGAAAATTCGTTCCACAAGTTTGCAACCTTGTACTATATCTACGCCAGTAAGGCGTTATTTAAGTTTCTTAGGTGTAATAATTTGAAAAATTTAATTGAATGTTACTAACTAGCAGTCAAAGTATATTCTATCAAATGCTAGGTTGTCGACAGTCTACCTAATCGAATTCCATTTATAATCCATGACATTATTACTTTTAAAATGTAGGGTTATCATTGGCCACGGGGTCGCAAATGAGAGGGATTCGCGCAATGCTGCATCGGTGTCACTTTGAGTGGATTACTTTTCGTTAGAGTGGGGTGGGAGGGGGTGCACGAAGACGTTATACTCTATTTGCTCGAAATACAGTGAGTACCACATCGTTTTAACTAGTCAAATTACTGTCAAACTAACTAATTGGTATAAATTCGAGTAATTTATCAGGAAGAAGAATGTTGTAATTCGCGGTCAAGCAATTCATATACAAGCTAGCGGTAAGACGTGTTTGCTGAATTCGTTTATGCACTGCTGTTTAACGATGTTTTAGTTAGGCCACCTTCTAACCAGGGCCATGAGGTCGGGTTTAGCCAATACCAACACACTTCACTTAATGGTCGTTAATGAACCATCATTGTCTCTCCCGGCGACTTTTGTAGCCCGACAAGTGGCAGGTTAACTTGATGGGTAGTTTCACTTTCGTTGGACGAGATGACTAATTGATTAGCCTTCACTCACACTGTTCGTTTACTATTTGCTGTTTTTATTCTACTTCTTGGTCTTGGTCTAGATCTAGTTCTCGTAACTAGATCAGTAGCTTGATGATATTTGACAATTTATCGTTAAATTTCTAGCTGTTTGTTTTCATAGATGTAACTCTTCACAAAATAAAAGTGTCCACTGCCTTTGCATTTTATGTAAATCAATACAGAAAAATAAACAAATCCATCTCAGCGGGGATCGGATTTATTTTTTAATTTCTTTGGATTGATTTCCATAAAATCAACACCTACGGGAGTGTTTTCCGATTAATGAAATTGAGAAATGCCTTAAATGTTACGAAATATTTCAACTAACTATATCATCTGATGGCACATTCTGGACTTTCATATTCGCATACAATACATTTTAAAGGAATCGTTCGTTTCTTTTTTTACTGAATTAATTTGTGATTTTTTTTTTAGTTATCGTTGAAGAAACATCATGTTTTTTTATGTATGCACAATTTCCATAAATTAAATAATTCATATCGTGTGTACAACATAATCAATTCCTTCGATGAGAGTGGTTCTCAAATATTTAAAGAGAACACGTGAGGTTAACACCGTCGAAAGAATGTCACTGTTGTCTGTTGTCTATTTCCATTAGCCGGCCCGCGTCGCTATCCGAAACGCTTGCCAACCGTTTATCGCACGAAAATAATAAATATCAATCCGGCCAGAGCACAATTTGTGTTATTTTTATTCCTCTACCTCTAATGCCCTGGTTTTATTGACCCGCGTTCAGATTGCACATTCTAATGGTGTCCTATTTGTGTACAGGTTAATTCAAATCGAATATTGTATTGACGGTGTCCTTGATATTGTTAAAACTTTTAGGTCGATTGAATTAGATTTAGACAAGCTCCAGATTTGAATTGTTTTATTGTTAAACATTGCAGCTTGATTATGAAACGTTGCTTAATAGACAAGCAAGAATACTTACACTCATTCAAAAAATTAATAGTGATAATATGAGAAAGCAGAATTTTAATTTTTACTATTTAGTACTTTCATATTTTTTTAGCAAAGCAATTTACATCATATTACGTAATTGGATGAGCGTACGAGCCGTTAGCGATGAACGAAGTTTGAAGATCCATTTCCTTACATTAAAAAAAAATCCGGAATGATAATTTTATATTTTTTTTTGTTTATAATTTATTGTGTGGTTTCCAAAAAATTACTGGACTACAAACCGATACTCCGATTGCGATGAAATTTTATGGAATGTCAAAGTCTCGGAACTTAGAACTGCCACGTTTTTGAGCGACAATCCGTGGACATTTTTTCTCATAAAAACGCACTGTTTACATTTTTTTCGATTTTTTAAAATTTTCTACGTTAAAACAAACTACATACTTTATCCGTTTGTAATGTTTTTCACAGAACCTTAATTTATGATTTGAATTGTCTGTCGTGTAAATTTTAGGTAATCGAAAAACTTTTCTCATGAAATCAATTGTTAAAGCGGTTTTTATGTTTTCTAAAACAATTCTTTGACTTGTACACTATGTTTACTTTTGTAATGTTTTTCACAGAACTCTTAATTTTATGAATTATCATATTCGTTAAATTTGAGCGCAATCGAAAATTTTTTCTTATACAAATTGCAATTTTACGATTTTTTTCTTTTAAAAAAATTGCGATTATTAAAAAAATTAAGTTAATTTTTTATTTTGTTTTATTTAATAATAAAAATTAAGTTAATTTTTTATTTAATTTAATTTAATTAAAAAAAATCTTCGACTAAGTAATGATTTTTTCACAGAACAACAGAAAATCCGTGTAACCGTGTATCTCAATGCACCATATACGCTCATCCAACAACGCGGCGGGACTTAAGCGTTTTCTAGTTATTTACACACCTTATAGTAACTTATGTTTGGAGCTACCTAGCACTTTAAATTTTAAAAAAAAACTACATAAATAAGCATAATCAAACCTCGGTTTCAGTTAAAAAAATTAAGTACTGTGTAAAGTTTCCAAAAAATTAATTAGACTATAGCATAAAACGCTTTCTCACGTATTTCTATACTTTTATGCGAATATGATCAACGTTCTCGGTAATTATTGTTGATTTTAGTCAGAAATAATACTCCAGTTGACGTCTGTTGAGTTTTTAGCCTGGTCTAAAATTTCGGAATCTAATTTTCTACTGTTGAAAAAAAAATATGCTGCAGCAGTCTTTATTTCTGTTCCCGTGAGATTCGGCAAACGTCGTACTTTGAGTTGTCTGTCTTGCTTACAGTATTTGATCCAAAACGCTTCTACTACAGCATAAGCTGTTAAATGACATGTTTAGTGTTAGTATTGTTGTAGTGGTATTGGTGTTGTTAGCTTTCACGAATCGTACACGACTTCTGGAATCTGGATTATCTTAGTCATGCCGTCACGTATTGAGAAAGGTGCCAAGCCCAGATATAATCTAGAAATTGAAATGTTTTAAGTTTTTATAACTTGTATACCGTGTACGAAGGTTTGTTCTAAAAAATATAAATGACTTAATTAATTGTCGTTTACTCGCTTGTATACAATGACATCAACACCAACTTTTTTTAAATCCTGTTACACCGTCTGATATCTTGTAAGTCCCAAATTGTTCACAGTCGTCGTGAATGAAGTAAATACTACTTTGATCACAGTACCCAAATAAAAGTGTAAAATACAATTAGCGTTGAGAATTTTGGAAATATTTTTTAACAGTACAAAAATGTTATCTAACCTACGACGATCCAGGAGTCGTTTGACAACCATGCACAATTATTACAGACTACCAACCGACAGTGTTGGCTCGAGCGCGACTCTGATTCGGGAGGTCCCGGGTTCAAATCCCGTCGAGACCGGCAATCCTGACTGAAGGTTTTATCCAAGGTTTTCCTCAGTCTTAAATGCGAATGCAAGGGATTGAGTCGGATATTCCTTCACAATTGCCCTCTCCGCAACATACCTTGTTAGACAACTGAAGAGAGGCATGAATTACACCCTGGGCAGGCTTCCCACAAAAAAATTATTTACAAACATTATACTGACTACCAAAAAATAACTTATAACTTCTACTGTCGAGAGTAGTATAATTCAATTTCATTGTATCTTTTTTTATTTTGTATTTGTTTATTTTGTCGTTGGACGCAGATTGATAATGTTTCTACACCGGTACCACTCTGCCCATGTTTGATTGCCTAGTTTAATCCCACCTAGCTCCTACACGTTCTCCCTGAATCCAGTCTCATCGCTTACACCTTCCAATAAGAAGAAAAAATACAAGTTTTATTAGGAGTGTCAGTGACCCTTGCAAACCAGTGATGCTGGGAGCGGTGTGGGCAGCTAGTGCACTCGCACAATGTTCTGCCTACAACATGTCGTGGGGGTTGTCAGCATCTTGGTCAATATTTACAAACATGTCATATTTAATTGTTGAGTTATGCACAGGGTTTTGTTATCAAATTGATATTGCGTTATTTTTATTCGAGCGTAAAGCACGAGACTCTGATTCGATCGGAATGACCCGGGCTCGAATCCCGTCGAGACCGGCAATCCTGACTTTAGGTTTCTTCCTAGGTTTTCCTCAGTCGTAAATGCGAATGCAATTAGGGATTGAGTCCTCTTAAACAGCCCTCGGACATCACTTCACAATTGTCCAGGGATGATGATCAGGGAATGCAATGCACCCTGCGGGGCAGGTTTCCCAAGAGAAATTACAATTTTTGTATTTAATTATCGACTCAATTTGTTTGCACGATTATCCAATATGAGACTTGGCCCGGTAGAAGCTTAATCGAACACACCTCTGCTTATTCCCATAGTCATTCTTCCCTCCATGCGTATAGGGTAAAACCGTGCATAGCACGTAACGCATCTGCCATCATCACTCAAAATGAGATAAAGCAAACTCTTTGAAAAGAAATCCGAGCGTTTTTCTCTCGTTATTTTTAAACTATACCTTGGATCAATTTCAACTGTGAGAACGTAATACTAACTCTTTTAGGAAATGTATTGTAGGAATTAATCCGCTGAAGGTAACACACTGGCTATATATACATTAATAATTAATTCGTGAGGTCAATTCGATTCCGGCCATAGACAATCCTGACTAAAGTTTTATTTTTCACTGAAGCTCCTAAAGTGAAATTGAGAATGATGGAGTTAAGACTTATAACGGCAGCCTTGGAAGAGTCACCCAGCCTTCATACTCTTTATCTACTTTCCTTCGGAAAATGTATTTAATTGTTTGGATTATGATTGGGTTTACCCGTATTGCTAATTATTTTCTTAGCGTGCTTGAGAACTTCAAACTCCAAGGACGCAAGTATTATGTATGTTAGCATATCTACGTAAGCATTACCTGTGAATTGACGTAATAATTTCAAATCTGAATTGTAAAATCCTGACAAGTTTTCTTAATTACGATTAATCATTAGACTTTCAGATTTTCATTTTGGGCACCTGCGTGCGTTTAAAGTGGCGCCCAGCGTGTGTCAGGGTTGAGTTTCTTGCCGATAAGAACCACCCTGTCAACCTTCTGTTTTGACGCTAATTACAAATTAATATTATTTTATGTTTATGGAACGGTTGATTCAAATCCTTTCAGTAGATTAATACGCTTACGCAATTTCGTCGAGAATATTTTTTCCTTATAAATTAAATTAAAATTTTTATCGTTGGATTTAAACCTGTTATAGGGTACAATCCCCTTCAGGTGAACTAGGTAGTTTGCGGATAGGACAATTGTGAATAGATGTCCAAGGGCAGGACTCAATCATTTGCATTCGCATTAACGACTGAGGAAAACCTCGGAAAAAACCTTCAGTCAGGATTGCAGGTCTCGACGGGATTCGAACCTGGGATCTCCCGAATCAGAGTCGAGCGCTTAGCGCCTGAGCCAACACTGACGGTTTTTCCTTATACCTTTTTTTTGTCCAAATATGTATTAGAACACAAGAATATGAAGTTGTGAAGAAGATAAATAAGTTGCTTTTAGCTCAGACCATTGCTATTATTTCGAGAACCAGTTGCACCGAATACAAATTTTACACATTTGTTTTCAGACAAAGAAATCAATATTCTTTGAGTAAAAGCTTACTCGCTTGATTAGTTTACAGAATTTATATAATATGCAAGAGCAAGACGACACTATATCTGAGAAGATACAATATACATTACTTCATATCGGCTTATTAAGGCTGTGTGTTCACCAAAAACCAAAATCCAAAATATGCATAAAACAGTAGTTATAGAGTATTATCATTAATCACAGTCTTTTAAAAAAATCAAAATATATTTTTTTGATTTTTTTGGTCGATGCATTTTTCCTCTATTGCTACTTTTTTGAACGATTTTTGGTGCTGAGTTTTTCCAAAAGTATACCATTTGGATGGCTGAAATTTTTGTTGTAGCTTACACTCATCTTTGACTATAGAATGTGTTATTTTGAAATGTGTATCTTCAATAACTTACATTTTACAGTGTATTATATTTTCCGGTACTTTTGTAGTATTTGTACCGTCAAAAGAAAAAAAAAGAAAGATCTTAAGATACGGAAGCTATACATTTCAAAATACCACATTCTATAGTCAAAGATGAGTATAAGCTACAGTAAAAATATCAGCCATCCAAATGGTATACTTTTGGAAAAACTTAGCACCAAAATTCGTTCAAAAAAGTAGCAATAGAGAAAAAATGCATCGACAAAAAAAATCAAAAAAATATATTTTGATCTTTTCAAAAGACTGTGATTAATGACCATACTCTATAACTACTGTTTAATGCATAATTTGGATTTTGGTTTTTGGTGAACACACAGCCTTAAACATAACGACACCAAACAGATTATCTCACTATGCATCAGAGTCGATAAAGAAGTTTCCCCTAACTTCTTTATCGACTCTGCTATGCATGCACAATTTCTTTAACAATTGAGAGAAGTCTTGGACCAATCAAAAACACAGTAGGAGGCCAAATTAAACACCATTATTCAAATACACCTTGACTGATGGTGTTTAAACTTAAATTACGGTTTTAAATTTAGTACCACGATTAAAATAAAGTATTAAAACAAACAGTATATTAAACATGCAATATATTATGCTTAAACAATTACTACAAAACAATAGCCTCTTTCTTCGTGCGCTCTAACTGGACCGCTGGACTTCCTTCCCACAGAGTCGTGTCCGAATCGTGATCACATCTCGCGCGTGGGAAGTGAGACGGTGTCGTATGAATATGCATATTATTCCTAATCAGCATCTTATGCTAACATTGTGCCGTACGCTACATGGAGATCCGTTGCTCGTTCTAGTCAACCAGTTGGGTGAGAACTCTGTGCACCTAACTGTACAACCCACCTCGGTGCATATCAGACAAACAGAACAACAAGTAATAAAATAGAAGTAGGCCTTCCGTCTGAAATCGCGTATGTGATTTTTTTTTAAATTCCTATATTCTGTTCAGTTATAAAAACTGACTAAGGAGGGCAATGCAGAGTAATTGAACAAATTTCGAAATAGTAATATTGCAACATCAATGTACAATAAGACGTTATTAATTTTATGACTAGGCTGCTTCTCTAACGCTTTTTCCAGTCGCGTTGATGGATGAGCTTTTATGGTTGATTATCGTTACCCTAAAAGTACGATTTCTATGAGAAATATTTCTTCGATTGTCCCTAAAATCATTAAATATATCTAAGTTCAGTGATTTCAAACGTTTCCATAAAGTTTCATCAAGATCGGAGTAGTCGCGGACAAAATATCACGAAGAAGATGAAACTCGCATTAAAAATCGAAAAATCGTAAAAGTACGATATTCATGAGGAATATTTCTTAGATTGTACCCGAAAACTTGGCACGTCTCAGTTCTGAGATTTCAAAGGTCCTCTCCAATTTTCATCAAGATCGCATATGCCGTTTGCCCGGTAGAAAGCGAACAAACAAACAAACAAAAAACGAACTATTTTTCTCAGTGTAAGTGAGATTTAAGCCTTCGCTTCGCTCATTCAAAAACGTATTAAAATTGTACAATAAAAATTTGTTAAATAAAATGAATCTAAATTAAGTTTACTAAATTGTATTAAAAACCGAGAAAGTTAACAATAATCATTGAATATAATGTGCACGCGACTTATAGTTTGGATGGAAATTTAATCAGTATTAGGGAGCGAATTAACTAAAAAATGTTTAATTGAATTGGTTACTATTCGTTATCCGCTTAAGCCCAAGCAGAAGATTGTGCTAGAAAATGTAATGTTTCTAATGTGCCCTAGAGATGACATTTTATCCCCGGTTCTCAAGTTCTCAAGTAATGAGTGCAATTTGAAGAGATTTCTTAGCCATCAACCGCTTTAATTTCATAAAACGAGATCAGTGGGAATGACATCGATTTCGATAAGTCCCGACGATATTCTGATTAGAAACGTGAGGGGGTTCCGAGAACGTTTGTCTGTCTTGGGAGACGGCTGGCTTTGAGTCCCACTAAAGCTAGAATGTGGTAAGCCGGGGTCCCACGACCTGTTAAACGACGGGCCTAGGACGGGCCGGGGTGGGTTGACAGGCGCAGGTATAGGGTTCAGAGAAAAAACTGAGCGTCCACGGCGTTGTTGCCCGTCAAGCCTCTTACTGCACTTTGTCCGAACGCTGCTTCCTGGCTTGAGGAGGCTTGTACGGACGGATTTCAAAGCAAACGGTTGAAGCAAAAACAAATCTCGCTTTTCATTCATACGAGTGGCGAGCCAGTGGTCTTCTGACCGCTTCAACGAGCATGTACGGCTCGACTACTGAGTCATGACCAGTTTTTAGCCTCCTGCGCTTCTCTTGACGCGTGCAAATTACGACAACTGACGGAAGTCACGCCGACGATCGCAAGCAACGGGCCGACCCGGTCCACGGCGTGTGGCGCTGGATTGTACCTTTTTTGAACTGCGCCCGTCGTCAAAGGTCGTGGGACTCGGGTTTAGTCTGCTGTGGTCATCCGTGACAGCACCTAATGTCTTCAACTCTCTGTGACCACTGATAAGGGAAAATATCAAACAAAATTGCCTTTTAAACTGCCTCCGGAAAATGAGCTTCACATTACGTTGATTGAGGGTTAATAGAAGGCCCACACATTTGGCAGTTGGTAAATGGCTATTTGTTCGGCCAGGGAATGTCCGACGTGTTTGGAACTTTGCAAAGTTGTCTAAAAATCATACAAGGATGTCCCCACGTTCGTAGATTATTAATATGTTGTGTAAATAAGCCACACAAAATCCCAAATATAGATAATTTTTTACTTTAAAAAATCCAAAATCCTGAAAATCAAGTTTTAAAAAAAACACGAAATTAAAATAAATTTTAGAAAAGTGTTACAACACTCTGTCGTAACACTGTCGTGACAACACTATCAAAAATTTCAAACACCTATGGCGTTTAGTCAGCCAAGTGAATTACGTAGGGTAATAGCAAGAGCTCCAAAACATGTTGATAACATATAATGGAGCGAAGCTCTCCGTCAACAAGGATGATTTGATACAGAATGTTTCTGTAACTTAAGGGATCAGGGGGACGGGGCTAACCTCACCCAAAAATTGTATTTTTTCTAACCCGGCACCTCCACCAAAATAGATCTTCTCTGGGTGTGGTTTTGTTTATGTATTCTTCTTTTACAATCTACTATTTCTGCTTCGCCCCCTATTTCGAATTCTTCCGTACCTATGTTTGTTTATCCATATGTAAGCATTAGAAATACGGTAAATTTAAAATTATCATTACCAGCAGGTCAACAGACCCCTATTCAAACGCATATATAACATATTACTTAAGCGAATAATTTTCCAAAATAATCTTGAAAGATCACTACAATAACAAAATTAGTAAATTTTGGGTTTGTGTAAATTGACGAAACTTGTATTGTGCTTTAGAGTGTATAGAGTACGTAGAGTGTATCAGGTATTCTCGACGAATGCGACATAAATTGGCTTCGAGTCCCAGCAAAGCTTCCGGACGTGGTATTACGTAACCGCCCCAGACTCAATGGTAGGCTTATAACTATTTGCAAATACAATTAGTTTGTCAACTGTCCACACCTACCTCGCCTACGACTAAACAAAACCAGTACACACTGTTTGCTCCTTTGCCAGACCCTCGGAGATGTGTTATCTTTATGTTGATAGGATATTAAGCGAATTAAAATTAAAATTGGTATTGGAGACTTATTGCATTAATTTGGCCCACTTTGCGCTGTTTTTAGATTAGTTTTAGAATTAATTCAATGCGCCAAAGCACAAATACATTCATTTGCCTTTCTAAATATAAAATGCAATTAATTTCTAAAAAGCGTTAATACATGAATATCATTTATATGCATGCACGTTTTAAACAATGATGCATTTTTCATCATATTAAAATGAATTATTACAGGAGACAACTTTCTCATCATGTTATAGTATACCAGCTGGGTAAGTGTGTGGATAGTCGACAGGGAATGTACATTATAGGCCTAAATCCCCTGCAGCATTCGCCTTTTGTAAAAGTGATATCTTAAAAAATCCCTTCGTCAGCATTACTCGGCGGGTTGCAAATCTATCTCCGAGACCCCCCCCCCCCCCCCCCCCCCAGCGCCCCGTCTGAATAAGTACGTAACGCATGAGTTACCTTAAACGATATGAAACTAAGTCGATCTCCATTTGAAGCAAGGTTCAAATTATATAATGTTATCAAGAAAATATAATAATTGTTCACATCTTTAGTTAATAGCAGAGATACATTAAGAAAGTCATGCTTGATAATGCTACTGTGTAGCATTGTGTAGTATTTTAAAAGCATTAAAACAATTATGAAGATCAGAAGAAATGATAACGTTACTAAAAAATACAATTAAGGAGTGTGCTTACTATCTTATCCAAATCTGAAGCTGTAGGAAGTCCCATAGTAACTGCAAAGCTGCACTCATATTATGTCTGATTTCCGTGTCTTAAAAGTTATTGTATTGTATAGTTGAGTGAGTGACGTTGATTCAGTGTACTTTATTAATGCATTATTTATTTTTTAATCACTTCTGTTTTTTCCCGTTCCGCATTTCAATGTCCCCGAGTTAAACCCCGTTGCTACGATACGCCACAAGTGACACTATAGCTACACAAACCAATCCATCTAGGATTGTGTTCTGTTGTACAATAAAACACAAGTCGTAATAATTTTCGTGCAAGGAAAAATCGTTGAAAATAATGACCGAATATATAGCTATGTAGGTAGAGAGAGGGTAGCGTGCCTGTGGACAGTTCCCTCACGGGTCGCGTAGGACGAAGGCGTCATCACCAGCGACTCGGACAGTTTTTTCAACTGATCGGGGTTTAAATTTATAATATTGTGAGTATTTATTTAGTATTTTATGTAGTTAGGTGGTTTAGTGTCATCAGGATAAATTATTTGTTACATTGTACAAAAGTATATACTATATACATCCTAAACAATATTTAATACTAGGAGCTGACTTTTGAGAAGGTAAGTTTGTATGGTAGAAACTAGAAAAATAGAATTTGGTAATTACACCGCTTACAGTTTTCCACAAAAAGTAATCTTAACTTGTTTTTAATTTCTTAATATAGGTGTAATTAATGTTTCTTGATTAATTTCCAGTTTTAACTTTTTATTGTTAGTAATGTTTTTTTTTTCGTGGTTTTACCAATGGAAATTGTGCTGTCACTGTGTAACCCTCCCAAAATATATTGATCGCCTTTGCGCATTCTTCAAGAATTGACTTGAATTTCTTCGGTTGGGGGTCCAAAATTAAACAATCATGTTTTTCACTAAAATACTCCAAAATACAAAACCTTTAACGTTTCTATTTTAATTTATATTTTTGACTTTCAACCGAAAAGTTTCGTCGAGAATAGAAACGTTCAAGGTTTTGTGAAATTTTGTTTCAATGTAAGTTGAAAGTTTAGAATGCGCATACTAAAAATTAATTTATAAACAATAATAACACCTATATTAACAAGTTAAAATAAATAAATAAATTCGTATTTAGAGTCAATTTTAAATCACTTTTCGTGGAAAATTGTAATCGGTATAAGAACCTATAATTTTGAGTAGTACTATAATTGATATATTGCTTTTCGATGAGCTTATAAAGTATACAGCATTTAAGATAGTTTGGATTGTATGGTTTGATTTGACCCAAAAGCAATACATAATTCGTTATTAAATACTGTATGTATAACGACTTTAATGTCAATTAGTCCTATCTACTACTAGAATAATTCGCTGTGTAGTTTTTGCACGGGATGCTCGACGTTTCGCTGTCCTTGTTGAAAGCTTTCTCAGACTCTCATCAATTTACAAATTGATCGTGTATTATTTTTGTAAACTTGGCACTTGCATTCAAAACTATGCTGTCTAGAACTAATTGCAACTCGTCGAAGCATTGGTCACAACAATAAATCATTGCATCTTGCATGTTAATCACTATCATTTAAAAGTAAAAACTAGTATGTGCGCATGTATGCATTGCCTTGGCGACGAAGGTCACACAGCTAGAAAGAATGTTTCCTTCTGACAGGTTTTTATATAGGAAGTTATTACCAATAAATTACCAATCCCTGATCAGAATGATATTTACTGAATGTGATTCGAAACTGGGAGGTTCTGGGTTCGATTCCTATGATGGTTTATCTAAAGTGATTATATTAATTTCATTCACCTCTTTTCACGTTCAGTGACATACAAGGTTTAAATAAACTTTCTTAGTGATGCTTGCGGTAGGGAATCAGTTTTACCCGATGTGACCCTCTGGGTACTTATGATGCAAGGGTATCGTAAAAGACATATCAAGTTTTTTTAAGGACTAATTCCAAGCACTTGCCAGTCAGGTTTTCTGTGGCGGGATTTGAACTCGACCTCCCGAATCAGATCACACTTTACGCACAAGCTATATTTCTGTTTATGGGTAAGTGTACCGTACAACAAATAATTCCACAGATAAATAATATTGTGAATATTTCTAGCAGAAAAGTGTACCTGCGTTTGATAAGATAAAAATGAAGCTTATTGTTATGTGAGAGAGTTCACTTGATAAAAGGGTGAGAACGACGTCCATTCAGTCAATCACATTTCAAATAACATTCTTGTTTCTTGAGCTCTTCTTGCACTGCACGGTACACATAATAATTGCGTGATCAACCTAATAAAATTATCTTTGCCTCGGGTTCGTGCATGTGCATGGTAGAGTAATACATAATTACAGTTTAGTAAAGTAAGCGTTAAAACGGATCTACTACGTACTTGGATTGTGTAACGTGAGATGTAATGCATAATTCAACTTTTCATTGTAAACTTGAAAGATGCAATCTTTATTGCTGCACGCAATATGCATTATTCTGGTATTACTTAATTGTAAGAATTGCGCATTGGGCATTTTGTTATAGTTTTCGGTATATCGTTCGACCTTCCTCATAGCTCAAGGGCGCGATTTGAGAATGAAATTAAAGTCAATTATCGTAGATAATTATAACAACATTCGATGTTTTTATGATAAGGTGTTTACTACAGCCTTGAAGTGAAATTGTGGACGGAAGTCTTGATGCTTGTATAGTTTGGTCGCCTGTTTTTTTCAATATTAAATTATAATTTAAAAATCGCTTGAACTTCAAATTCTTTTCACACATTCTAGATCACTTTATGATCATCAGTATCTCCCGAAAATTTTGGAACGGTGAGATTTTTCGGAAAGGATATGCATTGTTGTGTCTTGCAATATTTTCACGTTTTTGCAACTTTAGGAAATTACTACACATTGTCGTTTAGGGTATATATTTACCGGTAAATTACTTTTAAAATGAAAATGTACTGTGATACAGCCAAACGCATAATCTTTCTTAAAAAAAGTTCAAATAAAGGTGAAAACTAGAGGTAAACAAAGAATCTACAATAAACCCATACCATAAATAAAGCCTGTTTACCCGGGCCCATCCAACAGTCATGGACACGGCATAAGTTTAGCAGGGAACAAGTTCTCTCTTGAAAGCAGAAACTGTCTACCAGATCTTGAGCTCAACAGTTCTACCCACCCTAATACATGCAGATAGTTGAATTATAGGCAGAGGGTTCCTAATCTTATAAGAACACGAACGCACCCCTCCAAACCACGTGCATGCATTAGTCATCTATGGCTTCGTTTTCAGACTCCCGTATTTTCAACGGGAGTAGGCTACAAGTCAGAAGTAGTTGGGTTGAAGTTGCACATTAATAAGTATACCATACAATTATTACTAAGTCGCCATCTTAGACTATTTATATAATAGACTATTTGAAATGTTCCCTGATATGGTAAAAATACCTTCCAAAGTTTTAAATGTTTTAAGGGGAATCCCTAGACCCAAATATGATTTCTTAAGAATGCAGTAAAGACGTCTGAAAAGTAAGTAGAATGTAAGAGGGGCTTAATAAAAGAGCGGATTATTTTTTTGACGGGACATAACCTCAGAATCAACAATTGTATTCAAATTACTGGAATCAGTTGCTCAAGTTTAAAATTGAATTTTTAGCAGCGGTTTTTTGTATATTATTTCTACACTCCTTTATCTACAACCTAAATAAAAGGATTTTTGGATTTATATGGTTTGTTGCGTTGCACAATTTTTTTTCGCCTGCCGGTACAATTTCAAATTTTGTACCGTTTAACGGGAAAAAATCGGGCAACGCCTGAAACCATATCAAACCAATAATACTTAATTTTAGGTTGTAGATAAAGGAGTGTAGAAATAATATACAAAAAACCGATGCTAAATATTCCATTTTGAACTTGAGCAAGTGATTCCAGTAATTTGAATACAATTGTTGATTCTGAGGTTATGTCCCGTCAAAAAAAATTCAAAAAAATAATCAGCTATTTTATTAAGCCCTTCTTACATTCAAATTACTTTTCAGACGTCTTTACTGCATTCCTTAGAAATCATATTTGGGTCTAGGGATTCCCCTGAAGTGAAACTTAGAAATGGTCAAAGTTTGTCCCGTATGTATGAAGAAATTCACCACATTTGTCGATAAAGTGATTTTTAAATAGTCATTTGAACATTGAAAAGTTGGTCCGAAATCATCAAACCGTTTTAACACAAACATTGAGCACAGCATACGTCTGAGGTTAAGTGCTGGAAACACCATTAACCGTTTGTTAACGTTTGTTAAAGAGCGTCTTGAAGCGCGGTATAAAGCCATCATGTGATCTTGTGCTCAATACGCCATACAGAAGTTATAAAATGTACACAATTACAACAACAATTATTTTAATTTTCTTGCCAATGTGTTGAAATACGTCTATTATCTTTATGATTATAACGTATAGTAAATTCAATTTTAAATGCCATATAATCTCGATTTGGATTGCGTCGCTCAGTATTATTATTGACTATCATATAAGTTATTCACTTTGGTCTCGGAAGTAGGAAAGAAAACTTATTTGTCGAATAACAAGTAACAACAGCTCGACTGCACTCATCTTGTTATTTTCTGGCCTGAGACCAATGTATAAATCAATAGACAAGAACAACAAGGTACAATGAAAATGAGATTTGAGTGGCGAAATTCAAATTAGCAGAGTCCGAGGTGCAGAAACCTGGATAAAGAAGGTTTTGGTGTATACATTGTGTTTGCAGAGTCTGCAAATGTTATCAATTAATTTCGTAATTGGCAATTAGACGGCAAGTCGTCTTCGCAGAGATCTCGCGGTGGCATTGACGCTAATGTAAGATGCAAAGACGACACTTTCGCTTAACGACCCGACGATAACGTGGCGATTAAGCCGAGACGACGCGAATGACGGATGAGGCGTGAAGGCGAGGAAAGAAGATAGCGTAAATAATTGTTGTTTCTGTAAGAAAGCGACTCTGTCCTGTCTCTGCTTTCAGCTGAAAAATAACGTTTTGTGGGGATGCCTACTTTAGATACCTAACATTAGTTTACCCGGTGTGAAAACTAAGTATAGGGAATGAGCATGTCCACAACCCTACACTGGCAGGCATGTCCCGTCATGCAAAGCATGGACGTCGTCAGGACACAAGTTAATCCGAGTATAATTTACGTTTTCATTATGACTATAGACGAGCCAGTTGATGAGATAATTTAAAATTTGAGTTGCAGTACTTTCACTTCATAATAAAAGCCCCATTGGCAGTCTATTTTTGCCTCAACCTCTAAATCAAAAAAGAAAGATTTCACGATTTAGCACACACAGTCCAATACTATTTTCGTTTTCATGTTCATTTTATTTGAAATATTTTACTACGCATCTAAACGTGATTAATACTAAATTAATTTACCAGTTTCTCAATCAAATTAAGTATTCAGACACTGTCCTCAACCGCGTGTAGCCTGTCCTGTCCTTGAAGATACGGTCAACTTTTTTTTCGTTAGAGGCAGGACCACATTATAGTTGCCAACTGACAATGCCACATTTTGTTAATATTCTTTTTTAGTCGAAAATGTATAATAAAAATCTACCGCCACTTAGCAGATAAAGTATTGCTGTCAATATGTTACTCTCATGAGCTACATTTCGTTGCGTACGTGCCTTAACCAGGCGCTGAACCTAGGACGCTATAGCTGTAGCGTTATCAGAACAGACCTACAAAACACGATTGAACTTCAGTAGGGTCAGGTAAGCAACTCTGATATCATAGCCGAGGTCAGTTGCTATGCACGACATGCATCTCTTCACAGCTACCGTATGTTGTAACTGGCTGAGATCTTTGACTTGTGTGGCCTAGTGCTGGTGATATTGTACATCCGCGGGCAGAAGTAACACAAGGTATGTCAGAACCTTCTTTACTCTGCACAACACCTTATTATTTGATTTGGCTACTGTTTGTTGTGTCTCCCACGAATATAGATTGTATGATATGAGGCTAATAGACAACAAGGTAAGTACACAATAATGGTGGCTATAGGGTATAGAAGCCTCATATCTGAAGAGTAATGCGATTGACCTCTGTCCTCGGGTCTACTTGCGGTTTGTTTCAATCAATAGTACAGGAAAACAAAGCAACGATTGCTGTATATGGTCGAGTTTTCCTTATTATCTGAAGGACATTTACTTTTTTTAATTAAATTATTATTGGTGGAGGTGCTGAGTATAAAGATTCAAATTTTAATATAATAATAATAATAATAATAATAATAATAATTTTAATTTTTAAGTTACGTATTTGGTGGAGGTGCCGGGTATTTGTGTCATGTGTGTATAATTTAGGTGACGCTTGCCTCACCCACCTGGGACCCCCTAGGTCACCAAAAGCATGATGTATTATCATTGTTCAAGGGCAATCACAACAAAAAACTTGCACTTCAATCGGAGATCTTGTTCGGTTCTTATCGTTAGACGTGACACACGCAAAGATGGACGGACAGAAAAGTGTATTCAGATAGGCGAACTTCGCTCCCTAACATACTTTTACAGCAATAGGAAAAGTTATTTTGTCTACAATATCTTTATTATTGTAAATTCATTACATACTTCTCGAGGAAACAGATTGTTATCATTCAATACCATAAAATTAAACAATAAAACATCAACTGCCGTGAAAACTACGCCCTTCAGGTAATTAGCTTCCCCTAATTGGGATCTTGACCCTTAATTACCTTTCACTCGTAACCTAGTTTATAAGCCCAAGGTGCTCACCCTTTAGCCCCAATCTTTAGCCAGTCAAGTAAAATCTCAAGAAATGAGTTATGAGGGAATATAAAAATTAAAGCACATGTAAGTAAGTGTATAAAACTTTAGCGTTCGGAAATTGTATTCAAATGAGTGTGGGTTGGGGGGTGTGTGTATGCGTGTGAAGTGAAAGAAACTAGTCGGGTAACGCGTCCATGGCGTGACAAAGCTCATTACTAACAGCAGTAAACCACGTACCGACACCGGGTGAGGTGCACCGCTAGCCTCAGTCGGGCCCGGGATCGACACCCGGACGGTACCACGCGCGCGCGGGATCCACGCCCAGGTCTGTAAGCTGTAGCGAAACTCTCATAACAATCCACTAGAGTTTAAATGCACTTTAGTGGTATTATAGCATGGATTTAAACTTTATAACGTTCTATACTAGTTTACCACCTGACAAGGATTTTATAGAAATCAATCCAGAAATTACCCCGCTGGGATAGATTTTCTAATTTCTGGATTGATTTCTATAAATCAATTACACCTACGGGAGTGTTTCCCGATTACTGAAATTTAGAAACCGATAAGGATAGCTAATTTATTGTCTGAATTCACACGTGTCAGTTACTATTATTGATCTTCTTTAATGTTTATCTTATCTTTTTTATTATCCGCGTTGTTGTAGGGGAGATATTTTCGTTCTACAGTGTACTTTGCTTTACCTGTTGTACGCATTTTCAACTTTTTGGTGAATTAGTCCACGATCTAACGGTATGGCTCTTGAATCAAATAAACTCCATGATTTAGCAAGTAGACAGTTAAATAAATTTAAAGGATCATTTATTTTTATTACTTTTACTAAAAAATTGTCAGTGATCGGAATCTAACTGTTGAAATACTCAATTAGATTAAAAAGTTATATCGGTCTGTGTATGATGTATATTTTTCATATTGAAATAATTGTAAAATATGCATGTAATGTAATATGATAACCAAACGTGATGTTGTATTTAAATAAGCTGTACATCGCACCATACCTGGGGTGAGGATTCGGATACGATCTATTAGACAATAACTCTTTACGCAGGAATCGATCCCGATACTTCCAAATCAGTCATCTTTTAGATTATTGCGTGTGCTTGATGATCGTCATCATGAACGTTTATTGTAGTGCAATACATTACAGTGCGGAACCTTTATAGAACACTCCAATTAAAAGCATGTCCCCGTGAATAAAATTCAACTTTATGAACACAATGTGGATGAAAGTGTTTTAACTACTTTTCTTATAACATGTTTGTTAAAACCAAGGTTATTAATATAATATTGTCAACCGGTACCTTTCAAATTCGTTTATTATCAGACAAGACACACCTTGCAAATGCGCCCCGTGTGGTAATTGCCTATAACCAGAGTAATCGAGTCAATTTCGAGGCCGTCGGGTTTAAATTTAAAATAGATTGATCGACACCGGTATATTATGCATAATACCCGATGAGGTTTCGTCGCCCTAGGCTTGCGTAACGGGATGTGTGTGTTTGAGGATCGAGCCAATCAAATCAAAACAAAGGGGGCACGATCAGAGTTGTCATTAGGTTTGGAAGTCGGCGTTAATGAGGTGGCGACTTGAAATCGATATGAAGGGTTGAGATGGTGTAGGTCGTTGAAGGTAAGGACTAGAACACCTTTAGGGAGACACCGTCGAGGACAAAATCAATGAGGAACCATGGAAACTTGAATGTTAGGTAAAAACACAAATATATCAATAAATTGTTTGACGTGTTCTTTTGTTCAAGTCGTGAAAGTACTTTATGATAACACCCCACACCCACATTAGAGTGATTGCTTCTTCCACCTGCACACGGCATACTCACGTAAAATAGTTTTGAGTTACTGGTTCTAAATCGATGAACATGTTTGAAAACACTATATGTTACTGATTGTCCTCAAAAGGTTTTCTTCGCACCTATTAAAAATAAATTTCGACTCATTTTCTTAAATTTTCGCTCCCAAAATTTAATTGTATTGGGTTTAAATTAGACTTTATGACGTCATCTACATTAGGAGTAGAAGAACCCCCCCCCTGGATATTGATTGAAACAAAACATATGCCGCAATATGCTAAAGTTTGCTTAGAATTGAAAATATGCCAAATTCAAATTCTATTTAAAAATACATATCTAATTATTCATAATATTATACAAGTGTGCGAATTATTACACTTACACGTGCAATCAATTATGAAAAAAATAATTTATTATTATTATTTATTTATTAATTAATTAATTAAATTCGGCTATAATAATTACAAATATATTTAATGTAGTTTCAGAGAAGGTTTGTAATAATTGATTTATTTATTGGATGAGCGAAGCGAAGACTTCAATTTGACTTTGTGTTTTTTTGTTTGTTTTTTTTACTTACGTTACCCCAAGAAAAATAGCTCGCTCTCTACCAGGCAAACGGCATATGCGATCTTGATATTAATTGGAGGGGACCTTCGAAATCTCTGAACTTATGGGTGTTGTGTTTTTGGGTACAATCGAAGAAATATTTCTCATAAATATCGTACTTTTACGATTTTTTTTCGATTTTTAGAGCGATATTTTGAAATATTGAATATTTTGATTTGATGAAACTTTATAGGAACGTGTAAAGTCACTGAAATCATATATGATTTTAGAGACATTTTAAAAAATATTTCTTATAGAAATCGTAATTTTAAGATTTTTTCTCCGGTTTTTAATACGATATTTTCGTGATATTTTGGCCGATTTTTACCAAACGGGTGGGGCTACAACGTTCATATTTTACATTGACATAAAGATAATGGTGATGTAGTGCCTCTTGAAAGAAAAAGTTGAAAAAGTTGGTCAAAATTCATAGAAATAAAGGTTTTAATATAATCCTTTTACATGTGTATAATGAACAAATAATATCAAGTAGCTATAGAAAAAGTAAGGAGATTCCACATAAAATCGTAATCATTGGACGAAAATATTTTTTTGAAAAAGCTCATCCATCAACGCGACTGGAAAAAGTGTTCGCGAAGCGGCCTAGTTTATATCTAAATAAAAAAACACAACACACGACTCGTTGGCGTAATAGCTCACTTATTTCTATACAGTCATGATTCCTTACTCCGTATTGATGGTAAGCGACTTATTTTTAACATTTTGTAAAGGAAAACAAATGTAATTAAATACCAACTTTTCTTTTGAACAAATCATTTTCAAAGCATGGTCTTGAAAGCTGTGTAGATTTGAGCTAGATTAGAGATAAGCGGACAAGATTGGTTCTCCGTCTATATTCCAGACAGGCTATCAGGGCACGCGATTTGTTGGCGGTTTTATTTATTGCACGGAAGGCCATACTTAGGTTTAATTTTGCTCTATTATAGAACATAATAATTTCTAGAGGTTGTTTGTGCAAGACTCAATCACTGCATTTATCCCTTGGGGCAACGTATTAAGCGAGGATTGCCGGTGGCGGAAATCAAACCCTCGACCTTCAGAATTAGAGTATGGTGGTCTTGGTCAAGTTATACCTTGCGACTTAATCTTGTCTTAGTTGTTTTACAAAGGTTCATCACATGAGTCTGTACTTTTAAACTAATCGCAGGAAAATTAGTAAATTTCCATTTCAATTTTCTTTTCCGTAAATCGCCAAATAATAATTTAGCGTTAAGATTAAAAACACTTGAATTCATGAGATAAAACGTGCGCTTCTATAGTCATGAATCATGCTTAGGGTCTATTTAAACTGTGCAATAAAAATTTAAACAATCATAACAAAGATGACTTGAAAAGTTGGAATGTCTTGAGTCGAATTGGCAATCAAGAGGGCAAAGCGAATGAGTAGGCAATGGGAAGTTTTTTTTTATGTGACATGAAAATATTCTCTATATGTTATTTGGAAAGGAACAACTTTATTAATCTAATACGAATTGTTCCGTACGTCAGACCAGAAATCAATATAACATTCCGTTCTTTGAGAACTTGTATTTAATAAGTTTCCAATACCAGTGTATAGGTATTGGTTAATGAAGTTTCCCCTAAAAGCCGAAATACTTTAGAAATAAGATTCCCATGTCGCTATTTTCCAAACTTTCTAAACTTTGTTTCGCATTTATTCAAAAGTTTTCTCGATGAAACTCCTTTTCCTAGCGAAGAGTTATGTCGTCGATAACCAAGTGGAACGCTAGAACTTACGTCTCGGCGCAATAATAAGATAATCTAGAAGATGTCACGGAATGGAAGGGAATGGTGAAACTCTGAGATGTCGGAACTCGCTCCGGATGCGTGCAAACTGATAAGTTTCGAGTATTTTGCTGCCATGGCTCACTGATGGTAAATATATAGGCCTACCCTATGGTTTGTTCTATTTGTGTCCAGGTGGCACCAGGTACGGGGTGGTGGAGGACGGCCGGGATAGCTCGAACCTTCGTTCGAGGTCGTTGAAGTAAAATATTGATTTCAGGGTGAAAATGCACTTAACCGCTTTTGTTTTTAATAGCAAGTTTCATTAAGATTCATTCATGAAAAAAATACACTGATATTATCTACAAACAACACAAATAATACTAAATGGGAGTGAAGGTCCCCTAGATACATACCTTTTCTGTCTGTCTGTCCGTCCATCTATGTGTGAGTCACGTTTCACGATAAAAACAAACATGATTGACTCACATTTTGTGACCTTGAAATTAATCTTTAACAAGGATGATAATCAGTTTTTGGTACTTTGGGGTAGGACTAACTCCAACTAAAAGAGAAGATTCTAGTAACCCGGCACCTCCACCAAAAATATTTAGTAGCTACACCGATGTATAACGGATGTTTTGCTACGTATTTTGGGTATGATTTAGTAACCCGGCACCTCCACCAAAAATATTTAGTAGCTACACCGATGTATAACGGATGTTTTGCTACGTATTTTGGGTATGATTTAGTAACCCGGCACCTCCACCAACAATAGTCACAGATTCAACATTGTATAACGGTAAGCTTCGCTCCCTACTTTGGGTACATTCGTGGTCTTACTTGTGTGTATCTGCTCCACATATCGGATCACTTTATGTTCTACATTGAAAATATGTTGTTTTCATCAACGCAAGGCACGCGAAAAATCTTGAATTGAAACATTCGTCAAGCTGGAAAATCCGCTCCGTACCCTACAATCCGTATAACGTAATTGTAAGCCTACTGCTATTTTTTGGACTTGATCGAAAAATAAAATTTAAGTTTATTGAGCGAGCGTAGCGAGCGTCTCCACTTGACTCTTATGGCTAAAATGTCTGGGTTTTTTTTATGTTGCTGCTTCGGTACAGGTTGCACCGTTTCTTTGATCGATTTGAAATTTTGCACACATGTACATACCACCTATGCGGGTTGCTGTATAGTTTTTGAACACAAAATCCGATCGTTGGTTATAAAAAATAAAATAAAAAATGTTCCGATCGTTATGAAATTTGCAGGGTCAATAAGTTCAACATTCTCTCCTATTTTACAAATTTTCAGCTAAATTATTGGCTTATTGGTATGTTGCATTATGGGAATGTCGCACTCGGGTCGTGTTGCACGTACCGGTGCTCGCTCAACAACGCGACAGGACTTTAGCGTTTTCCTAGTTGTTATGTTATTATTGTTTTTAGAAAAATTTTATACTTTCGAACTTGTCCACTTTCTGGACATCCATGTGAGCGTTACTATACACGCCTTCACAGGTTCGCCATCTTGAAAATGATACACAACGTGCAAAGTCTTAACTTCTTCCCGAAAGTTTTCCTCCCACACCCTCCCTCGTCGAAGATATGAATCCCCTTCAGGTGCCGCCTATAAAATGTTGGCGCCAGAGGATTACGGAAAGCTATGACAATGCTTACACACAAAATATAGCTTTGGGAGACTTAAAACTGCCGAATTCAAACACATTTCTTTTCTGTTACTGTGACTTGAGGTAATACTTCGTTGAAAGTCGTATATTTCGTATAATATCCACCCAAGCTGGTTGCGTTGAATATGGGCTTGTCAAAATCTTGTTGTTGAAGTAATATTTGCCAACAAAATAAAGCTACTTACTTAAGCCTAAATTCACAATTAGTTGTAAGGCATAAGGTTTAGTCAAAAAATTGGAGTTTTAGCAATTCGTTATGACAAGCTTACACCGTGTGCCTTATACGACTTTGGACGAGTTGAGAACTGACCAAATGAATACTGGCAGTACGAAACACTGCCTTAAGACTTACACCTTACGCCTTGATCAATTGTGAACTATGTTTTACTTACTTAATCCTTAAATCAAAACTTATTTTAGCAGTCGTCAATAGTACATATTTTATTTTAGGCAACCGTATAGTAAGCTTTACATGTTATGGCGAAACATGCCTTGATTTCTGACCTATTCATCGAAACATGATATTATATGTGACTAATAATTATAGTAAAAGTTTCGTTTTCTGGTTCAGAGCGTGCAACACACTTTATTCTGTAATGTACCGAAACAAGAGGTATCCCAAATATTCAATTCCCAAAATAATTAGTCACACACAGTACGTTTGTGTAGTTAAATCCCCACAGACGTAATTTAATTTGTAATGTAAATCAACCAATTTCAATCGAGTTAAATTGCGTTGCTTATATTTTCGTGTCACCGTTTTGGTCACATTATTGACGGTTCAGCTTTCACAAAGTGAATGAATTTTGTGTTTGTCACCTGAATAACAGAGTTTAACTTGATTTGTAAATCTACAATGTCAATCAATTTGAAAGAGGGCGATACTATTTTTGTGTCACAGTTTTGGCGACTTTATTGACGGTTCATCTTTCAAACAGTAAATTTTTCTTTGGCACCTTCAAAGTTGAATTGTGAGTATTGGAACAAACAGACAAAATTTAAACCTCGCTTTTAAAAACAGTGTTAAATTTTGACTTCCCAGCCGGTGCTTAGGCCTACTTTGAATTCTCGGCCACCCAGTTCAGATAGTTAGATGTGTTCAGAGTTCATTATTGCCTCCCTCAGTGGGTATTTCTGTTTGATTGGGTGAGAGAGCGCTTACTTTGTGATTGGGCTATTTGGGTGAGTTCTAAAAGTCCCCGGCGGTGATGGGGGGGGGGGGGGAGACACACCTACACGTCGGCCTTCGGAAACCGCTTCTCTTGCCAAATAATAAAAGCCTTGAATTCTTTGGGAACTTTGTTAACTTAATTTGGATGGATGTCCACTATCCATTGGCTCAAGTTTTTTGTCTTTACGCTCCAGGTTTTTTGGGTAAATGCCCAAATACTTTTGTTGTCTGTTATGTTGGCATTCTGTCTGAGGAAGTCGCACAAAACAAAAGAAGAACGGCCGGCGGATGGGGTTAGATTGATTAACGAAAAGGAATGTGTTTCTTGTGGGGAACTGATAAAAACGTTATACTACTTGTCAGTGGGGAAATGTGTAATAATTTTAACAGGGCTCTGACCTCGATTTTATTGTGCTCGTATTATTGCGTGACACCGGAACATAATACACGTAGCATGGGCTGAATACTGCCCAAATATGAGTCGATATTCTCAACAGCACAATGAGCGAGTTTCACTAAAACACGATCATTAAATAACACGTTTTCCTTGAGTTAGAACATTCGATTATCTAACAATATATTACTTTCAATTTGTATTTGGTATTATTAAGGTAAAATATGGCAATATGGGCTCAAATCATTGCCATGTGAAGTCTACTTGCTACTATTAGGCTATATTAATACAAATAAAGCCAACAAGAAGAAAACTACTCATTTGTACCTCGTAACATTGAAAACGTCGGGTTCCAATGCACTTGATTTTTTTTCACAATCACATGAGATTTTTTAAGTGGTTCAAGAGACGAAAAACTGTCAACGCAGCTAAGATTCACATCCCCCCTCCCCCCTCCCCCAAACGACAAATGCGCTATACGCATGTATCTCTTTCAAGCACATTTTGGTAACATCGAGTAAGAATTGCCTGTAGTTATTTGCAAAGGACACACGCTAATACAAATTTTTGTTCCTTGAAAATGTTTGCTGACAATAGAACACAATACGTCATTGTCTTGATTTCTTAATTTTGACTTAATATTCCTAAATTGTTTCTTAATTATAAATACAAATGCATCCCGGCTCACACTTTAATCTTGTGCATACCTCGGGAGCTTCGTTGTAGTAGTTGCATTGTTTAAAGTCGGGCGGATGAATAGAATAAAGTTTGTTTGGAATACAATCCCGTGTGGTAGACCACATTCAAGCGTTGAATCGCTGCAAAGAGAAATAAATAATACCGCTTTCGTGCTGTCCATTTCACCACATTTAACCCACTGTTCTCATTCTACCCGGCTTCCACAATCAATACACCGCCGGATTTATTTATTTTATTTGCATAGAAATTCATTTCATATAAAGTAAAGTGAACCTACGTTATGCTATGCTTAAACTATGTTAGATATGCTATAAACGATATTTTATTCAAAAACTTTAATTAAGGTTATGTTACAATTATTATTCATAGCTTTTAGCAGGCCTTGTAAGTATAATTTCTCAGGATATACGGCGTATATAAATTTTGTACACGATTAGTGGTAATTTGGGAACCTTCAATTATGAAGACAAAATAAAATATTCTTAGAATTTATTAGTGTCCAATATAAGTATTTTTAATTTGCTTTGTACGCAAAACATGTTATTATTTTCCTTCGATTTTTCTTTGCGTTGCCCTTGAATACATAGAACAAGCTCGGGTAAGGATCACCCAAAACACGGAGCTAAGTTACTAATCAACAGATTGTCGAAGGAAGATACAAAATAAATTCTACGGTTTTGGTGGAGGTGCCGGGTTAGAAGAAAATTCTCTTTCTATGGGGACAGGCCCGCCCCTCAGACCTTAAATGTCCCCAGAAACATTCTGTATCATCCTAACCTTCTATTAAGTTAAATGTACAAGTCAAACTTTGGGTGCCTTAAGTATGACGATAGATTAACTATTTATTTGTATTTGTATTTTAAATTTACTTGAAATTTGAGTAACCCTGAAATCTGTGTTGTTGTTAGTTTATAAGATATTTTAAGGTTATTTTTAAGTTATTTTTAAGTTAGTCACTGGTTAGGTGGAAGAACGATTTGTAGTCGAACCTCGCCATTTTTTGTGTTTGTTCTTGTGTTTCTGTAATCTGTAACCCATTGTACAACGAAAATAAAGACTATGTATTCGATTCTATATTCTACTCTCCTTGTTGAATAGCAATGACAACAAAGAGCACATGTCAATCTGAGGTCATATTCGGTTTTCATGTTAAGCCTTGACACTCGCACAGACGGACGGTCGGACTGTTTCGGTTCTTATAATTAAGCTGATGAGAAGTAATCAACCAATTACGCAACACAGTACTCAGTAATTCAGATGGTCGCGAATACGCCTAAAGGAATGGTTGAATTCTTAGAATGAAACAGCAACCAGAAATTCTTTAAACACTGTTAAAATAAAAGGCACGTAAGTGTCACGTCATAGCTGGTTTGAGCCTTACGAAATAGGCTATTAGTAAAAAACTAAAATTTACATTTGTAGATTTGCTTACGCTGTGCTATTATGATAAAAGATTTTCCTTAGAATATACCAGAATGTAATATACTCATTCGTTAAATTTAAAACCTTTAGCGTTCGTCGCATGAATTTCTCGACGTGAGTGGAACCTCCATCAAAAATGTGTCCACCCTTGCCATGGGAAATCGCAATCATTCTTCCGATATCAAACTATATCGATTGTTACAGAATCCTTGTGATCTCGACGCACGTCATATAATGCGTGCGTGCGTGTGCGATGTGTGTGTGTGTGGGACCTGACAGACTGACAAGCGGAGGAAATTAAGCTATAGTAGGTTTCAGTGAAGAATGCCATGGCAGCGGGGTAGCACCACACTGTCGCCCTCTAACACGTCGTGATAGCTCTATAGAACCAACGATATTTTGCATTAAAACTGCTTACGAAAATAAAAACAATTTATTTTAAGTTGTTTCGATAACTTGAAAATTTTAAAAGTCGTGCGAATATTACGACACACCATGATGATCACCCAAACACTGACATCTAGGTTGCGATACCAACAAGAGAACAAAAGTCAACTTTTCAAATATAATAATTTACATTTTCTTTTACTTTGTGACGGGAAAACTTATTTTCTTACTAGAATAATACTTTCTGATCATGAATTATCTTAATTAGATAGCCGAATGAGTAATTTAGTGGTTCGTGTTGATTGTCAAAGTTGGCATGCTTTCTCTTCTCTTCTAAACTGACGCCCGTATAGTAAAGTATAGAGAGAGCACGGCTTATTCACCATGTTATTAAAATGTCTGGGCTTATCCTCAGCTCAGTACACGTGAGTTACTGGCGTCGAGACTGAAAGTGGGCAGACCCGAACACCCGGCTTTGTTTAGCACCTCTTCCCAACCGCTCAAGGCAACCAGTTTGTTACTGTTTCCGCCAAGCCGAGCTGTAATCGGGCAATTATAAAATAAATATGTTTTGAAGGTACTAATAGTGATAATGAGGGGATCTGCCGCGTGTACACAACACTAAACATAGCTTTGCGTGATTTATCTCTAAGGCCACATAAGTAATAATACGTAAGATCCTTGTTCCAATCATTGTGTCAATTATAAGGCCTGCATGATTTAGTATTCGTAAAACATATTTCCTGTTTGGGAGCATCTATTTTGATTTGTTGGTCTACATTTTTGTTTAATTTTTTGGAAAAGTTTTTACAATTTTATGGATATTTTATTGGATTGCTTATAATTGAAGTGTCAATGACGGCAAGCGATAAATATTTCTCGCAAAGATGATGAAATGTGTAATTCTCTCCGTCTTTTAATTCATTGCCAAGGTACACATTCTTGTCTTGTTCGTCCAATGAAACCTGATAGCAATATTTCCAACATTCTGACCGACCACTAAATTATCAACCAATCGGGTGCGAGGAATAATGTGACTATTTTACATCTAACTAAATATTTACTTGTTCGCAATAATGCTGGGTGCGATTTTTTTATTTTTTTAAATCTATTATCTATCTATTAAATTATTTATTTATTATTTATATTTTTATATTTTTTATTGGATGAGCGAAGCGAAGACTTCAATTTCACTGACCCCCAAAAAATTTAGCTCCAATGTTTTTTTTTTTGTTTTTTTTCTGTCTGTTTGTTCGCTCTCTACCGGGCAAACGGCATATGCGATCTTGATGAAAATTTGAGGGACCTTCGTTTTCTCTGAACTTAAACTTGCTACATTTTTGGGTACAATCGAAGAAATATTTCTCATGAATATCGTAGGCTACTTTTACGATTTTTTCCGATTTTTAGTGCGATATTTTCGTCACATTTGGGTCGATTCTGATCAAAACGGGTGAAGCTACAACGTTCATATTTCACATGGACTTTAGGATTATAGTGATGTAGTACCTTTTGAAAGAAAAGCTGAAGAAGTAAGCTAGAACCCATAGAAATAAGGTTTTAATATGATGTTTTTCGATTTTTAGTTCGATATTTTCGACACATTTGGGCCGATTCTGACCAAACAGGTGGGGCTACAACGTTCATATTTCACATGGACATAAGGTTATGGTGATGAAGTACCTTTGAAAGAAAAAGTTGAAAAAGTTAGCTAGAATCCATAGAAATAAAGGTTTTAATATGAATTTTTTACTTTAAGTGCGATATTTTCGTCACATTTAGGCCGATTTTGACCAAACGGGTGGGGGCAACAACGTTCATATTTCACATGGACATTACGGTTATGGTGATGTAGTACCTTTTGAAAGAAAAAGTTGCAAAAGTTGACAAAGTTATCCAGAATGCATAGAAAAAAGGTTTTAAAATATGTTTTTTGAGGTTTAAAAAACAACTAACAAGAAACAATAGAAACTTGACAACAGTCACCTACAATGCATTCACAAAGCGTTTGCAAAGGAAAAGTGGTCCCACGCAAACTAAAAACTTACAAAACGCTCATCCATCAACGCGGTGGGACTTTAGCGTTTTCCTAGTATTATTGGATGAGCGTAGCGAGTGAAGCGAAGACTTCAATTTCACTAACCCCCAAAAAAATTTAGCTCGAGTGTTTTTTTTGTTTGTTTGTTTGTTTTTTGTTTTTTTGTTTTTCCGTCTGTTTGTTCGCTCTCTACCGGGCAAACGGCATATGCGATCTTGATGAAAATTTGACAGGACCTTCGAAATCTCTGAACTTAGACTTGCTACGTTTTTGGGTACAATCGAAGAAATATTTCTCATGAATATCGTACTTTTACGATTTTTTTTCGATTTTTAGTGCGATATTTTCGTGACATTTAGGTCGATTCTGACAAACCAGGTGGGTGCTACAACGTTCATATTATACATGGACATTAAGGTTATGGTGATGTCCCTATGAACACACATACGTTATTAAACGTTATTATAACGTATGCGTCTTGGTTGTAAATACGTATTATACTTACGTTGTAATAACGTCTCTATGTCAATAGCTTTAACGTTTAAATTACGGTTGTAGAAAACGTAATATACGTATGATAATACGTTATTATAACGTATTACATACGTATTAATACGTATAAAATAAATTTTAAAAATAAAATAAAAATAATACGTATGATAATACGTTATTATAACGTTTTACATACGTATTGAATACGTAATAATAACATTAAACCATACTTTTTCATAACGTCCACTAGCGCTATCTAGTAGACATGCAAAAAAGCTACTATCAAAAATTTAATTAAAACAAAAATTCTTCTAGTCTACGAGTTTTGTGTCACCGGTCCGAGATAAGGGGTACATTTTAATGTTAGATGAGATCGAATACACATGGTTAAATTTTATCGCCAACACCCGACTCGAAACCCGGGATACCTTCCTCCAGATCGGGACGCGCTAACCACTCGGCCACTGCAGCTGTGCAGTACGTCGGCGTCAGCTAGCTTAAGAAGGTGGAGCCCGCGCGCGAGTAGTCTTTGTGTGAGATGTCCCATTGTGGAACAAAAATGCGCTTGCGTCTCTTGCAACAAAATAAGAATATATTTTAGTTTGAAACATAAGATAAAACTGATGTCGTTGAAGATATTTTTACTTAGTTATGTAAACAAACTTACCGTCTTACATTATTAATTCATAAATTAATTTCGTCAAAACTTCAGCGGGATGAAGTATTATTTTCAATATAATCTTGAATGACAACAGTGCAGCAGAGGATTATCTAGATTGGTTGATTGGGTTTATTGGTTTTTAGTTGGGAAATCCAAGACAAATTAATACTACGGCAGAGCTTCGTGAAACAGTAAGCAATAATTGCTGGAGATTCACATTACACTTCCATGTTTTGCTTTATCTCAAATTGTATGACAACTAATTGGTAATCTCATTACGCCGCAAAAAATCAATTTGTTTTTAGAGTATCAGGGAAATACCGAGAAAACGCGCAATTCTAATTGTCGTTTTGATGCAGTGTATAAAAAACGATTGTTCCGAGATAGAACAACTAATCATTGAAATTAACCACACTTAGATCAAGTCGTAAGTTTTAATTAATTATTAATAAATTCATTTTATTATTTAGTTAAAGCATTCACTCATAAAAAAGTCCACGAAGGAGGAAAAAGAAAATAAGAAAATAAATATGTAATAATTGGATTAATGAATATCGGCACAGCTTTTTTTAGTTATCTCAGAACTAACTTAGACTGACTTATAACATTAAAACAATTCATTATTCAATAAGTATTTTAATAACTATGAATTAATTGTAATATTTATGGCGGTATAAAACGTTTTGAAACGTTATTGAAATAACGTTAAATAACGTTACGGTAATACCATAGTTTATACGTTTGTAGTTGGTATTTTCAATAACCACGAAAAAAGGTAATATTAAATACCATAAATAACGTTATTAAAACGCTAATAATACACAGTTATTTGTAACGTTTAGGCAACTACAATTTATACATATGAAATTGGTATTTTAATAATTATGAAATAAACGTAATCTTTATTACTGTATTAAAACGTTATTAAAACGTTATTTAAATACCGTTATGTTAACGTTGTGGTGTTACCAATTTGTATGTGTTTTGAATTTGAAATTTTAAAATGTAATAATTTCAAATACCATTTGTAACCGTATAATAACGTTTTAAAAACGTAATCGAGATACGGTATTTTAAATGTTTTTTGCATACGGTTTTTCATACGTAATATTTTGGTAATTCCATAACCATAACGTTAAAAACCATTCCATACCGTAATAAAACGTTTTTATAACGTATGTGTGTTCATAGGGGTAGTACCTTTTGAAAGAAAAAGTTGAAAAAGTTGGCCAGAATCTATAGAAATAAAGCTTTTAATATAAGTTTTTGATTTTTTGTGCGATATTTTTGTGCCATTTGGGCCAATTCTGACCAAAACGGGTGGGGCTTACAACGTTCATATTATACATGGACATAAAGGTTATGGTGTTGTAGTACCTGTTGGAAGAAAAAGTTGATGAAGTTAGCCAGAATCCATAAAAATAAAGCTTTTAATATAAGTTTTTTACGGTAAATCTTCCCAATTGACAAGAGACAAAAGAAACTTGACAACAATCACCTACAATCCGTAGGTAGCAAAACAAAGCACTTGCAAAAGTAAAGATATTCCACACAAACTAAAAACTTTAAAAAGCTCATCCATCAACGCGGCGGGACTTTAGCGTTTTCCTAGCTATTAGTATTATTGTTAATAGTTTGTTAACAGGACCTAAATATATATCTGAACAGTAGGTGTTCAACCACGTCCCACGTATTCGCCCGGTGGACATGCTAGCCCTGCACAGGAAAACCCCTGCGGTTGGTTTTGTGTTCGGTAATGCGGATTCAGCCGTTCTGTTTGTGGGACGTAATGGCCGTTGAAACGTGACTCACTTGAATTTGTATACCGTGCACTATTTGGTGGATGTTTTTGGTTGGATCGCTGCACGACCACAGCCTTCTTATCACTAATCGGATCAGCGAAGCCGTGTGTATGTAGAGAATAATTCGCCCCGCAGACCTAAGCTGTTTGTCTCCAACAAGAAGTGCACATTCGCTGTTTTAGGACCTTTTGACAAATACTATACCATTTTGCTTTTGGGTGTTGTCAGGGTGTCTACTAGATGGAAAACCTGGTAACGTCAGGGAATTAAATAAATCTGGAATAAAAAGATAAATAATTGTTAATATTTCTTGAATATGTACATTCAAGAAATATGAACAACAATTATGTATCTTTTTATTCCAGATATATTTTATTTATTTTTATTTATCTCCGCTGAGATGGATTTTTTTTTACTTTTTGATTTATTTCCATAAAATTAGAGTAGTGTTAGGAATTTGTCACCCTGAAATTAGTACACCCTGGGCGAAAAGCGTGCCAGCACAACCTTATGCACTCTTTTGCTGTAGTTCTGAGCCACATCTGCCGAATATATATATTTGGATGAGCGAAGCGAAGACTTCATTTCACGACCTCCCAAAAAATTTAGCTCGGGTGTTTTATTTTTTTTTTTCGTTTTCTGTCTGTTTGTTCGCTCTCTACCGGGCAAACGGCATATGCGATCTTGATGAAAATTTGACAGGACCTTCCAAATCTCTGAACTTAGACGCTACGTTTTTGGGTACAATCGAAGAAATATTTCTCATGAATATCGTACTTTTAACGATTTTTTTCGATTTTAGTGCGATATTTTCGTGACATTTGGGCCCTTCTGACCACCAAATGGGTGGGGCTACAACGTTCATATTTCACATGCACATTAAGGTAATGGTGATGTATTGATGTGTGAAAGAAAAGTTGAAAAAGTTAGCCAGAATCTATAGAAAAAGGTTTATTTAAGTTTTTGAGATGTTTAATATTAAAACCTTTATTGCTATAGATTCTTGCTAACTTTTCCAACTTTTTCTTTCAAAAGTCAATACATCACCTTACCTTAATGTCCATGTGAATATGAACGTTGTAGCCCCACCCGTTTGGTCAGAATCCGCCCAAATAGCACGAAATATAGATTTAGATCTTTCTCACAGCCTTGTATGAAAATTCACAGGAGATTTTATACCTTACTCATAGCCTTGTAACAAACAATCAAAGATCCACAGACCTAATGATTGCTTTGTATGGGCCGTGTTTAATAGTTTTTAATATTTTTAAATTAATATTAGCATTTATAATTAAAAGCTCATCCATCAACACGACTAATTAAAGCGTTTGCGAAGCTTCCTAGTTATATACCCACTGGGGTACTGTCAGGTATTTCCCTGCCTGAAGAACGACGATTTCGAAATGCTTTTCATAGTGGCTGTGTATCAGAAAGAAATGTTCCGATTTTGTAGGGAAATTTCCCAATAAATGGAAAGTTTGATCGTTTAAAGTAACGGCCATGTCAAGAGAAATACTTACATAAAAACTTCCAACACGAAACGCGTTACCTTCCGAATGATATTATAACTCACTCTGCAAACGTCCCCACACGCACTGAAGAACCCCCCCCCCCCCATCATAAATATATCACAACTTTTTTACAATAAATTTGCGTATATGACATCATTTTGTATTAACTTAGTAATGTAAATTATATACTGTGTATATCCTGGGCTCAGGTTATTCGTTATGATGCAAACATCTGTTTTTTTTTTAAATAATAAATTTTGGACAAGATTCCTGTTGTGCTTATCAAACACAAGCGTAATTGGATGAGCGTAGCGAGCGAAGCGAAGACTTCAATTTCACTGACCCCCCAAAAATTTAGTTCGGGTGTTTTTTTTTTGTTTTTTTTTCTTTGTCTGTTTCTTCGCACGATTCCGGGCAAACGGCATATTATGCGATCTTGATGAAAATTGGAGGGGACCTTCGTTTTCTCTGAACTTAGACTTCCACGTTTTTGGGTTCAATCGAAGAAATATTTCTCATGAATATCGTACTTTTACGATTTTTTTCGATTTTTAGTGCGATATTTTCGTGACATTTGGGCCGATTCTGACCAAACGGGTGGGGCTACAACGTTCATATTTCACATGGACATAAGGGTTATGGTGATGTAGTACCTTTTGAAAGAAAAAGTTGAAAAAGTTAGCCAGAAACCATAGAAATAAAGGTTTTATTATGTGTTTTTCGATTTTTAGTGCGATATTTACGTCACGTTTGGGCCGATTCTGACCAAACAGGTGGGGCTACAACGTTCATATTTCACATGGACATTAAGGTTATGGTGATGTAGTACCTTTTGAAAGAAAAAGTTAAAAAATTTAGCCAGAATCCATAGAAATAAATATTTTAATATGAGTTTTTTGAGGTTTATAATAACAATTAACAAATAACAATAGAAACTTGACAACAATCACCTACAATGCATTCACAAAGCACTTGCAAAGGAAAAGTGGTCCCACGCAAACTAAAAACTTACAAAAACGCTCATCCATCAACGCGGCGGGACTTTAGCGTTTTCCTAGTTATATTTGGATGAGCGAAGCGAAGACTTCAATTTCACTGACCCCCAAAAAATTTAGCTCGGGTGTTTTTTTTTGTTTGTTTGTTTTTTGTCTGTTTGTTAACTCTCTATCAGGCAAACGGCCTATCCGATCTTGATGAAAGTTTGACAGGACCTTCGAAATCTCTGAACTCAGAGGTGTATTGTTTTGGGTACAATCGAAGAAATATTCTCATGAATATCGTACTTTTACGATTTTTTTTCGATTTTTAGTGCGATATTTTCGTGACATTTGGGCCAATTCTGACCAAACGGGTGGGGCTACAACGTTCATATTATATTATGGACATTAAGGTTATGGTGATGTAGTACCTTTGAAAGAAAAAGTTGAAAAAGTTAGCCAGAATCCATAGAAATAAAGCTTTTAATATAAGTTTTTTGATTTTTTGTGCGATATTTTCGTGCCATTTGGGCCAATTCTGACCAAACTGGTGGGGCTACAACGTTCATATTATACATGGACATTAAGGTTATGGTGATGTAGTACCTTTTAAAAGAAAAAGTTTAAATAGTTAGCCAGAATCTATAGAAATAAAGCTTTTAATATAAGTTTTTTACGGTAAATAATACCAATTGACAGGTAACAAAAGAAACTTGACAACAATCAGCTACAATGCGTAGGCAGCAAAACAAAGAACTTGCAAAAGTAAAGATATCCCATGCAAACTAAGAATTTTAAAAAGCTCATCCATCAACGCGGCGGGACTTTAGCGTTTTCCTAGTTATATTATCGTTGTACATAACATTATACATAGGGAAACAAAGCTCCCTATGCATCACTTTTCTGTCCGTCCGTCCGTCCGTGCGACGTAGCGACAAAAACTTAACATCACCACCTATTGATATTTTCCTTGAAGATAGATTATACATGATGTTTTCGACGACTCTTAATAATTAAGGATAATTCCCCACCCCCTCACCCTTCCCGAAGAAAAAAATATCTTGACCCGGCACCTCCACCAACGATAAAATTAAGTATAATATCCGTAAGATTTGCTCCATATTTTGACACATTTTCCCCACTTGTTTTAAAATCTGTCGAGCCAGTCTTCGTTCTCACAGTTGATAAAGTTAGTGATCACATCGCCTTCACACCGCTAAGATTGATCAGTTTCCATATTCGTGCCAAGAATTAGTTTCGTATGCGCCTCGTTTGACGCCCCGCGTTTTGATTGGCTCTTTGACGCCGAATAATTCACGACCGGCGTTTTAAAATTTTAAAACAAGGCGTACACGTTGTCACATGCAGAACTTGTGGTGTCGTTTACATTATGGAAACGAGTGAATAATCTACGAGATGGAACACTGAACGGTGTCAAGTATGTTCCACTCGAAGCGTCTTCGCACTGGCTCAGCGCACGAGATGCTGGCATGTGGAGAATCTACTGACTAGACTTTTGGTTTCTAAAGAGGGGGAGGACTAGGGCGTGTTTAACAATGTTTTATTTATTTATTTTTTAATTTATTTAACGTTTTATCCTATTCAGATATTTAAAAAAATGATTTCAAAGAAGGACAACTAAATAATAAATATAATTACATAACTGCAGACACAATAATGAAGTTTGAAATAGTAATGTATAATAATACAACGTTCTTTGATAACCCTTTTTACAAACAACGCTAATATCCAAATGTTATTTGATTTATGTGAATGTTTTGTAAAATTGCACGACCTTTTAATTTAAAAAAATGTTTTTGTTAAACAAATAGACATTGAACGTCTATTACTTAAATTTTAAGTTTATATTTACACGATTTAGCAGTTTGTGTTGATTGTTAGTATAAATATTAAATACATATTTACCAAATTACTTAATAAACCGGCATTGGCTCAGATTAAACCTTAGTAAACAAACTTTTTAATTGACCGGGAGTTTGTTCCTTAGTTCAAAAGATATTTCAATTCATGTTTACCAACTCAATAAAAATATGGTATGAAGAATAATGCTTATTCTCATGGAAACTATCCCTGTTTTCCCATGTGTGCTGCTTACGTTAGTGATGTGACAGGATAACATTTTGCGTTTTTAGTTTTAACTTTTGTTTATTTCTTTGATTTTAATCACGTAGTATTTAATATTGCCAAATAGTGACTATACTATGCTCTTTGACAAAATGCAATAGAGTGATATGCGAGAAAACTTAACAGCATGCATCATTAGCAGAGCATGTTAATTATTATTTCTTCGAGATGGTGTTGTAATAACTACACACCGAGAACATGACTTTGCTTATCATGTACTTGATTAATCGTTATATAATAAGCCACATGATGTGAGAACTTTGATTATGCGTTTTTTGGCTTGTAGCTAAATTGAGACACTTCACATGATCACTGGGTAAGCTACGTAGTTGATGATGGCACGGATCCTCAGGCACGCATGTGTGAACTGGGCACATATTGGCATTTAGCAAATAGCTGTTTGTTTGTCCAGGAAACATCCGATGTACACGAAACTGTGCAGAGTTTTAAACCAAGGATACGTGGACAGCCACACTTTCGTGGATTATCAATATATATTTTTAAGCTGCCATAAACAAATCACGAAAAAAAAACGATTTTGAACTTTTAAAATAAAATTGGAAATTGGAAAAATCATCTTTTTGCTACCGCTTACCGAAAATCGTGTCTAGATAAGTGTGACCATATCAGAGCCTTTTATTTCCGCTTCTGAGATTACTATGCAAAGTCTCAAAGCATACATGGACCGGTTAACACGAGTATATTATCAATATATTGTGTTTAATCATCCAAAAACAATTCCCGGAAATTGCAAATTTTGACTAATCTAAAATCAATAAAATAATTTTATTTGTTCAAAATTATTTTTAGCATAGTGTGACTCAAGAGCCCTTCTTTTCGTTTTCCTTGTCAACTGTGCAATGTTTCGACCAAATGTCAGTCAGCCGATCGAACAGAAATTAGCCTAAAACGCGTGTCCCTACGTCCTCTCAATGCTCCCAAGTGACCCCCACTCAAGTCATCGGACGACAGAAAACTGCGCACGTCTCTTCATCCCCTACCCAGCCGTGATACGCATTGAATAATCTCCTCAAGTCAAAGTGATGAAGTGAACCGCCCGCCTTCTTTGCTTCAAAGATATTCCCAACCGCCCCGTGCTATCTTGACGAAGTGGGTGGGAGTAGCTCCGAGCCTGATTATAAAGGCACCAAATTACCTTGCGTGTTAGAGACCGTGGCATTAATATTGTACATGCTGGTTGCTAGCACTGATTTTAGAGTTGCTATAAATAAATTATATGCGCATAATAGAGTTGATTTCCAACTTTGTTGTTGATGAGGGCTTGTCCCTGGCTACGTCGTACGGCCGAGCATTGAGCTACTTGTTACAACTACAAATATATGCTACTTCATTATCAAGCTTTATTAATTATTAAAAAATAATTGCAATATTATAATTTCTGATAACAAATATAAATAAAAACATATTTGTATTTTGCATGAAACATATTTTCACTAGCGGAGTGGCCGTAATATAGATTTATTGTGGTATGGTTGTAAACTGTGGTTTATGCGTTCTACCTTGGGCTTGGGACAGTAGGCCTACTAGGTGTTTTTTCAATCTCTGTGTAGATTTCCAAAATAATATAATTTAATGTTTTTTTTATGCCATGAAAATTCTCTATTCCAATGCACATTCCCATTGGGCAACGAAATATAATCCCATATATTTTCTTTCTGGATTTGTTTTTTTATTTTAATTTTCAAGTATCTTTTCAATAGGAGAATTTAAATTAGATTTCAGAGTAATCTTATGTATGGTAATTCCCTGTTCCACATTATGGAAAATGTGGAAAATGTGATTACTAAATTATAGTGATGGTATCGATTTAATTTGTACTAGATTTGTTATATTTCAATTTTCAAGAGATGTTTATTTATGAATTATTCCAGTTTCTGAACCTGCTTGTGTTGCGTCCTTGCTGTAATAACTACTCCAGTTTTAATGATTGGAATGAAGCAACGCTCATAGCAATAATTATTGTTTTACTACTATAATGGTGAAAGTTGAATAAAAATACAATCGTTTCCAAACAACGACAGGTTGGTTGTCTTGTCCTTGGAACGTGTTTTACCCAAGCAGGTTCTCTGTTGCCGTCGAGGAATGTCTGCGAATCTATTATTAGTCTGGCTCGATCTTACGATCAATTGATCTCCTTCATCGGTTCAACAATGCCTGCTTGATTGGGTGTATTAGCAGTCCACATGATATTTTTTACACTGGCGGAGCTAATTCAGTAGCTGGAGTCAGTTACTGAGAGTGTGCATCGAGAAACTCCAACGCAGGTTCGCGATGGATTCAATATCAGTCCCACTGGTCTGCATTGCGAATTGACTTTTTTGTTTGTTTTTTAGTTGTTTGTTTTATTATTTGGCCCTAAAAATTACAGTTCATGGGCAAATTGTTATCTATGCTCAATGGTGTTTGTTTTCATTAAAATTATTGAGATGTAAGAAAAACTACTCAAGAGTCTTTCAAATGTATTGCACATTTAAATATTGATGTATTTTGAGTTATGTTAGCAATATTGCGTCAAATCACTGTATGTTCGGCCCTTTAAGGAATATTTTGTAGATGCACTTGTAAATTGCAAAGTATGTTGCATTCTTTCTGAACACGTACTTCCTAAAACTTCAATCCTACCATTCTGGACCTATTTATATTTTACTTATAAACTTTCTGCAAACGACAGTCTAAATCAGAAATCGAATTGGGACAACTGGCATTGAGTAACTTGAAATATAGTTATTCCGAACCAGCTAAGCCGATGCTGACGTCACCGGCGGCGGCGGGTGGATTGCAGCCAATCAGCGGTCCCCAATTTAAAATACTGATCGCTCACTGGCCCGCCGAGGCTGCGCGCATCGTGCATATATGAAATAAAGTTTATATACATTCGTTATAAACAACATGGTAGCTAACCGTAGCTTGTAGTTGAGAATGAAAAGGGAGGGTGTATGGCTAGGAGGCTGCCAATTACGATGGTGTTACCCCTAATGTGGTAAGTTATGGAAATTTGTTTTGTGCAGCATAACCAAACGTTGTTTACAGAGTTTTGTTAAATTCTTGTCTAACAGGTATATTGTCTGGTTGTTTCAGCCAGCTGCAGTCTGGTCCTGACACCTCGAGCTCAGCAGGTGAAGGTGGCGGCTACACGTCACCATGACGGAGATCGTCAGCCTGCTGAGAGGGGGACACGGCTACAAGTAAGACAACCTTGCATTATCAAATTTATAAAAAAAAAAGTAATTAAGTAAGTAGATATAATAAGCAACAATCCACTTTGTTACAAAAATTGAGTTTCATTAAGAGTCTTTTTCCTTATTTTACTGTGCTACGTTGCAACGGCTCAAAAGTAACCGTTTATATATACACACAAATATCTTTTCGTGATTCATTTTGAAGTAAATTTCTAAATTTTAAAAGACATCTTTGAACAGGAACCCCAAATATCTCGTACCATCTTCATGACTAAAAACGGTATTTCTCGTGGTTTTAGTTTTGGGACTACCCACTCCAGATATGTGGGTGCAAAAGATAAAAATGTTTCGTACAAAAACTAAGTTTCACTTTCGTGGTGTACCCATTCAATTACAAAAGAAATATGATCTGATACGAATCGCATTAAATATTGTGTTTCAAAGGTCCACAGCTAGGGCATAGGTTTACACCTAGGATACATCGTGACCATCCCGTTGCTTCCAGGTTATAAGTTTGTTGCATGCTTAAACGCAATGAAATACACGTTGTCAAACTGCAATCCCGTTCGAAAGTGATCAACCATAGCCAGGGCGGTTATAAAAAACGAACAGAACAGTGTGCTACGAGCCGTGAATGCCAGGTAGACAGCAGTAGGTAACGGGAAACTAAGAAAACTTAGGCTCTATTGTGCCTGCTTGCTACAGTGAGGTCACGAGCTCGGCCCTACTGACTCCGACTGTAAAGTCCATACACGTTTACTCTCTTATCGTATCTTCTTATGGAGGGAGAACGTATTAGAGATCATTGATATTTTATCCTCCTTTAGCTAGAGATACGTTTTTAAGCTTATTAATTTTGGAAATAAGCATTTTTTTTATGCAAAAGTGGATTTTGTAAGGCATCTGTTTTTTAATTTCACTAAACACTTTGTTCATTTTTCATTTGTATTTATATATGTTTATTTATTTATGTGTTGTTTTTTATTAATTTTATTTTTATTCTTAATATATTTATTTATTTAACGTCTATCCTATTCAGTCAAAAAAACTGATTTACAAAGGAGTGTTTCTTGCATTTCTAATGATAAATGTTGAATTTTACGAACATATTAATTCAATACTGCCACATATCACATTAGAATATAGGCCTAATGCTAAATTAGTTCTCAATAGGTATGGAAAAACATCATTTTAGTCAAATAGTCATTTTGTAGCGTTTTACAAAATTAATGTTCACCGATTTAGCATCAAAAACCTAAAACCTACATACCTATACCTAGGTATACCTATACCTGTAGCTCGTGCCTAACGTGCAAGCCTTGTATTCAGACAGTCGCGTGTTCGATACTCCCACAGGCATCACTGATTTACAGTTAAGTTTGCCCAGGGTCTTCTCAGTAAAAGGTCGAATGCTGGGATTATCTTCTAAACATCCCTTGAACATTTTCTTAGCAAATATACCTCAAATTACACAGCTATTCACCTGAAGATAGGAAGCCTCGTTCTAACTGGCACGTACCCCACAGCCCAGGATAGTATATAGATGAACCTTGCCCTATAGCGGACATTCCTCCGAACACCAAATTAATATAACCTTCATAATCTATTGGACGACATACATTTACGGTCTAGACATTTGGGTACTATTATAGAATCGATTTAAGAAGGTTAGTTAGGAAATCACTTCTTATGAACGACCTTACATCCATGTTTGTATCGTGTTGTATATGTGCGCGATAGGTCAAACATATTCCCACCCAGAATCAAAGGAATGAAATGAAATTATAATTTTTAAATTAAATTATTTAATATTAAATAAATAATTAAATAAATAAGTAAATAACAAATAAATAAAGATAAACAATAGAAGAAATCAGGTCAGATTTTTTTAATTTTTTTTTTATAATTATAGTACTTTTAATAATGGTGTGTAAAGGAAAATGAATTTCTCACCATAACAGCGAGTATTCAAACCTGGGACCCCCTTAGTGACTTTTTCTTGGAAACTCATCCAAATTAACTGAGAAAACTCCAAACTCTCTACAGGATTTTTTTGTCGATTGTCATTAGAGGAACTTCGTTTTGTCACATTTCGTCACTGCATTGGAATGAATACATTTGTTTGTTTTAATCCGACGAAGAGTGTACCAATTAGTAATTAGGCCCCTACTTATGCACATCCTGTAAAAAAATAAGCGAATCAATCTCTTTATTTCCAGCAGTACGTCTTCCAGAACATTTTAAAGTTAAGTTTAAATATGCGAACATACCACGTCACGACATTCCAAAATTCCAAATTTGTTTATTTAATTTTGTCAGATTTATAGTGTTGGTGGAAGTTGGCACATTTAGAAATAGTTTTTAGAAAGCCTGGTCATCGGTGGTGACCGTTAAATCCGCCACTACGCGGGCGGAAACCCTTGGCATTAGCATTAAACGCACGGAGAAGACAAGGAATTCGTCTCCCCGAGGAGCTAGCGAGCTTAGATTGCTGACGGCGGGGTTCGAACTAGCAACCTCCATCAAGCATTCAGTGCACGGCGTAGCAGTCATCCGTCACAATCTAACTCAGTGAGTGGCTTATACCCTAGCGGCGCTCATGTGAACATGTGGGAGGGAGGTGCGTTTTAGTTGGTACACAAGTTTTAGTCGATAAGGAAGAGAATGTGTGTGTGGAGGGAGATAAATATAAATCTAATTAGTAGATTAGTGTTGGGCTCAATTCTCTTCATCCCGTGTGGTTTGCGTTGGGTATGACTGGAACGCCATTAATGTGATTCATATCATATCCTAAAAATAATTTCTCGTTTTCGAATGGGTTTACCATGAAAGTGTAATATTTAGTTTTTTGCAAAACTTTTAAAGAGGTATATTCACCCGCTAAACTCAAAAAAAAAAATTATTCAGGCAAACTAGTTAATAATTTAGAAAGTAACAGAAAAATTATTGGGTCCACCATGACCCGGGAAAAATGGTCAAACTTGTGAATTTTCGAGCTAAGTCCCATCGGAAAAAATCTCCCATAAGAAATAACATGGAGACGATATTTATGCCCCATGACCTTGGAGGATATTGATCCAAAAAAATATTGGCCGCTATTGACGTTCTCGGCAGCCTTTTCTGTAAATCCGCTATATTTTGTTTTGTAATATGGTGATTACCAAGCCAGGGGTGTTTAAGTAAACATTTGTGCACAGTTTCAAGACAGGATGTTATAAATGTCCATTTTAGATTGTTACGATCTACATGGAACAAAAAATAATCAGGTTGAAGCCGATTTAAGAAATTTCCCAAAACGCCAATTTTCTCTAATTTCAGGATAAAAAAAACTACACAATTCGTGTGAAATCACAGTTACACGAAATAATTTTTAAATTGTCACTTTGGTGTAGTATTATGCTATAGATTATGTGGTAAAAAAAAAATTTGGGGGTAATAACCATATTAAGCTGGACCACGTAGTCCGGTTTAGAAGTGCGATAAAATCGGTTTTGTGTATGCGCCATTTTTTAAAACTAACCGAACCCGGAAAACGCACTCTGTGCCCTATTTTAAACTTTTGGGCGCACATTGCATTGGACGTGTTGACCACTGTATGTACGGACCAATGTAATCTTTGCGAACAATCCACAAGATCTAAAACCGCACACCACATCGTTCCACAAGAAAGGGCAGGATTGAGCGCCCATCTCAATTGTAAACCACGAAATACTTAATATAAATTCAATTTCAGCCAAACTACATTCACACGGCTTCTTCGTTCGATATTATACTTTCTGTGAGAATCCAGGACAATTTGAAATATATACTTTTGACACAGCGTTTGATTGAGCCTTTCTTAAATAAATATTAGAAAAAGTAATCAAACATTAGAATAATGGCGTGGCCAAGTCTACGCGTGTACATTTTATACAGTTTGTTATCATGGATTTACAAAGTCCATGGTGTTATATTAAACTCAATGGTGTTGTACGTTATATAATGTGCTCTACTCGGAAGTTACAACTGAAAGAAATTGTACGAGTTCTTTAAGGCTGTTTGCCTAGGGGTCAAGTGATTTGTGGCAGCTTCTGAAATGATAAAAATGAAATATAAGGGAAATAGTTTTACGATAACAATAAATTGGGAAAAAGAAAAACATATCTTAAAATCTCATTTAAATAGGCATGAACCGCATGAAAAGAGCTTGGGTTTGGGGGGGGGGGGGGATTACTGAACGACACAAGTTTAAAGATTGAGCACCTATAGGTCAAAACACATTAATCCTAGTGCATGATAAAATTGTTTTGCCATAATGATATGGGCCAAACAACAGGGTAGAATAATAGCGACATAAAAGATTCATATGCCCCAGAAAGAGTTCCTAGAAGAATATGAATATACGGACGGCTAGATCTGAGAAGGGAAAACCGGGTGCGTTCATAATTTATCGAAGTGTCTGGCGCGCCTGTGATTGGTTTGTTTGGCCGCCTACCAAAGCGGCCCCCGACAAGTCAACAAGGTGTCTGACTATACTGCGGATAACGCGCGTCTTTTGTTTACCAACGATCGATGTTTTCATACTTTAGTCGGATTTGATATTTTTGAACGAGTGAGCGTAGCGAACGTAGTGATTTCCATTCGACTTAAACGGCCCTTATTGTTTTTCTGCGTGCGTGCGTGTGTGTGTGTGTGTGTGTGTGTGTGTGTGGTGTGTGTACGTTGAAAATCAGCCGAATCGCTGAACAGATTGCGCTGAAATTTTAAACAGACATCCGGTACGAGTTTATTGAGAACTGCTAACAAAATCAGCAAGATTCATGGCGATTTAAACCTACAAGAAATAATAACTGAAAATAGACTTCCAATGTTTAGAAATTATTTTAACGACAATGTCTTAGATTTTGAAAAGATATTTTTTGTTTGTTATTCGCCTGGCCGTGAAATGCCGTGCCCCTGCAAGGTCTGTCGAATATTGCACGTCAAGGTACCCCCAAATTTCGCTCGTAGATTGAGTAAACCTTGCAATATTTCACGTATTTCGTACTGGCTATGTTTACCATAGTAGGCCCTATTGCCACAGATGATGGACTACACAGCGTTATATGCATTTCAAAACATGTTTAATTATTTTTGAAATACAATCAAGAAATTACAAAATCTTTTCCCGACCAGGGATTGAACCCACTTCTTTCACATCTCGGCTACAAGGGCGCCTTAGCCAACTAGACTAGGGAAACGCCAAAGTCGTAGTTAGACGAGTGAGCGAGTCATGTGGTGAGTACCCGGGAACATTTGCATTTAAGTTTGATTATATTCGTATAAATAATAGTTTTTTTAAAGTTTAGTTGGTATACGGGGACGGGCGCGTCAACTGTAAGGTCATAATGCGCCTCTCTAGCCTATGATAGGCGAGGTAGGCCTATGGTAGGGGGAAGAAAAGAAATATAATCGGGTACTCAACACATGGCTCACTCACTCGTTTAACAACGACTTTGGCGTTTCCCTAGTGTAAATCTCACTCGCTTTCCGTGGGGGGGGGGGGGGGGCTGTGGGGGGGGCGCGAACACTTCCAAACTTTGAACTTTCTCTCGTAATTATGCAAATCGGCGAGTCAACTTGAATAAAACAACGTTTTCCTTTACTAAGATGAGAGTTCCGATTATTTAATAAATATGCTAACTATATTAATGCTAAACGGTTTAGGGCAAGTTGCTCCAACTTCTTTGAACTAAAGGGTGATTATACTTTTAATGTCATGTATGGTTAGATGTTTTCCAAGTTAAAGTAGTTGTTGAATTAAAGAAATCAAAACGTTTCTACGTATTCATCGTGCAACGAAGACGGTTGAATCATGAATCCTAGGTGGGGGGGGGGGGCACAGTATCACACGAAGCACGTCACCATTGAGTTTGGAAACAAAGATGTCACCGTTGAAAAGAACCAATTTTTTATGTCGCTCCTTCATCTACCGAAGAGGGTAGGCTCTAATTACGAATTATTTTTATCTGAACAATTACTTTTTTAATTCTGAATGTAGTAAATCTGAACAATTACTAGATCTTTGTACGAGTTATTATATTTTTACGCATTTGCGAACTTATTTAACAATAATGTGGCAACCGCCACACATACGTCAGGCACAGCTGGCACATTCTTCTCCGGGTCCACAGGTCATACTTACCTCTCCTTTAGCTTTGGAGAGTGGGCCTCTCCCTCAGTCCCTCACTAAAGTCAACCATTATGATGGAGGATGTAGCTATTTTGTCACTGATGAAGTCCATGTTTTCAAAGTATCATATCCTCTCTTGATACCCAAAGAATTATTTCATCTCCTGACGGACACGGAAAGTACAAACTAGATCTTATCATTCGTCATGCACCCAATTAATATTCAGATAGTGAAGACTGATGTAGGGCTGCCTCCCTCTTTAGATTTTGAAACAAAATTCTGAGGATTGTTTTGTAAGAGTCACTCCCTGTATTCATATGAAAGAGGAAAATCTCACAGTAAAACGCCTCAGTCAAGATTGCCGGTGATTTGAGACCCCCTAATCTACAGATACCGTCTGCACTTTAGGAACCTACGTGTATAAAGTACTTGGCATTGGACTCCATCTACCCCCCGAGATCCCCCTCTATATATCACCGCCTACCTCGATGCAAGTGTCTGGCATCGAACCACCGACCCGATGGCTCCAAGTCGTTCTTCCGGTCCAGCAGATATCAGATGGAGGCTGAGTCGAGAGAGCGTGATCTCGCACACTGCATTAGTATAATGGTTCGCCGTCTTCTCGGGGGGCGCGATAACACTTGCCACATCTCCGACATCACTCACTCAATCCGTACGTAGGTCGAGAGCCGTGCCGTCTGCATTGATTCAGGCGTGATCGTGGAGGTAGGGCGTGATATGCTTGATTGTCTGATTGCGTGACGACGGACGAGAGCTCAGCTTGGGGGGGGGGGGGGGGGGATCTTGATTTATTTATCAATAGTTTGTGAAGGGGTCACTTCCCCTAAGGATTACACAATAACAAAATTATCGTTGCTGACAAAAACAACCTAGCAACGGATGTCAGTAAGCTAATGATTAGTTGCTTACACGGTGTATTTTGGAATGGGACTACTTATATTCATGGATCAACGTAACAAAACAAAATCCTTTTTTGTAAAAAAAAAAAAAAAAAATGTAATCCATGAGTTTTTGCTTTCTTCTCGCAGCTTATCGTCGGCTTGTGGTTTTAGGAGGGTCAAAGCGCCAACGTCAAAAAAATCGTGTATTTATTTCTCCTATAGACAGAATGAAAAAACGTAACAATATTTACAGGATGCACATGGAATAAAGTGAGACCCTACAGTCTATGCACACACGTTTCATACGTTGCACACGTAGTATTCTGAGAAGTTGACTACTATTAAAGTTTTAGTAAAATGGAATTAACAGTTAAAGAAAACATTAAACAAGGTAATGAGATGTGTCTTTGCTAACGACTACGTTTACCGTATACTGAAATCTTGTAGCGTTTTCGAGCTACGTTACAGTGGTGATAGAGACATGGTGACATGGACATTATCATGTTGATCTGCTCTCATGATCAGCTGGCTTCATACTATCATACATCTTCTGTGTGTGAACATCTCGCATCTATTTACTTGCAAACAGTGAATAGTCGGCTTCATACTTTCATACACCAACTGAAAGTGAGTTCTAACAATCATAGTGTATTCTTACTTGCAAACAGTGAACAGCGTACTTCATAAATTCTGTAAGTGAGCATTTTGAATTTGTTGTATTTGCTTCGAGGTTCATAAGATTGGACCATTTATATTATAACGGCTGAAGGTGAGCATTTTGCATGTGTTTTAACTTTGAAAGTACCTATACTTACACACAGAGAACAGCCGTCTTCACACTTTCATACATCTGTGAGTGAGCTTTCTTTATCTGTAATCACGGAACGTTTGGTGTTCGTATTTACACACTGGAGTAGCCGCCGTCCGGTGAGTTTTCGAAAAGAGTCTCTTCTTATTTGTCTCCTTTCCACCACGTCAGCGATCACGTCGCTTCTCCCATCACGTGACTTCACGTCTAGTGGCACGTGCTCTGACAACGAGATCGATCTAGAAGAGCCATGCAGGTCATGCCCCACGCCCCTAGAAAAACTTAATTTCCTCAGCCATGCTGTGATAACATCGCCTCAGTCAAGGGAGCTCCTTGATGACAGCACTAAGCACTAACGTTACGAGGCGATACGCGCGCTATCGCACGAAACACGTAGATTTATAGCAACATTACCACGAAAATAGCAGTTTTCTTTGGGATTATGCCGCAACTCAACTACCCATCTATCACCGTCAATTATCTCGCTGGAGCAGGAGGCGGGAGAGTTTCACTATTGCTGATTAGAACTAACTTCTTTAATAAAATCGTCTTTATGTGCGCTCGGCTCTGATGGATTGTTGGGATGAAGCGAGGCGGTTAATCACGTGATATTTTACTGCCTATGTGCGCGGTTTTCGGTTCGTATTATTTTTGCCACGAATCAAGAATACGTCACTGGTAGCTCGTTGATTCTATCATTGGTTTGATAGTGTACAGTGGTTTGATCTTTCTTCAGTAGATTCCTTATCCTTATCTAGTTCTACCCAAATGAAATCTTGGTTTGAATTACATCACGTAGATTCGTCTGTATCGGCATACATTTATTTCGGGGGGGGGGGGGGGGGGGGTGATGAAGATTCGTGCGGTGATACTTGCCTCGGAGATGTTTTATAGAAAACATTACATTATTTACCATTGATTCAAAATCTGAAGAGTATATCAATCAAAAACATTTTCACATGCAGTTTTTAAGTTTACTTCTGCACATTCTAGCTCTTTATAATTGCTTCCTAGACGTGGTTCTGAATCTACATCCGTTATTGCGAGTCGCAACTTTTCGCTGTTGATAGCGAAAACGTCGAGAACGCGTTATATTCAGCCACCAAGATTCAACCATTTCTGAACTATCCTTCCGAGAGTGGATGGATGGCGCATGATAGTGTAGACATATAGCTATACCGTCGCCATTTTGCATTGTCACAAAATATGTAAAGTTCGTTCACTTACGATGAAAAATTTTCTGGTTGTTAAATTATAGCAGCTACGCTACGGTTATGTCTCAAATTCATACGAAATTCGTGCATGAAGTATCAACAGGCTTTATTTTTTTAATTGATGAAAATTTTAGATTTTGTGAATAGTTTGATATTTTCTTCAGATTTTTAAGAAAGTTAATCAAATCTGTAACCAGCTAGAAATACACCACATGAGCTCAACTGATGGGCAGAGTTATGCAGTTAGTTATAACAACGCGTCCATCACTCTGGCCGCGAAGCGCAGCGCAACTGTGTGTCACTTGTCAACGCCACGCATTATGGTATTTAATTAACTGCTCTGCAATGCCGGAAAATTGCCTCGACCGCGCCGTCAGAAGTTAACTGTGCTGCTGCGACAGGAATTAAAATTAACAAACAATATTTAATAAAATGTTTGTGGGAGCAAAGTGTTTAAATGTAGAGGATGGTGTTGTTAGGAGGAGATTGGAGTGGAGTCATTTGCGATGTGCCTGCCTACCTCTAACCATTGAGTATATAATGATGGTTATATACTCAAAGCTCTAACAGTCTACGGATCAATCAGACGAGACGGTTTTGTGGGGGATTGTGACGCCAATCGGTTGTGGGGCTCGTTGGCCCAGTGGCTAAGAGTCCCTGCGTACATAATGCAGATGCAGAATGCAGAAGGTTTTTGGTTTTAATCCCGCTTTAGGCAGAAGACATTTAACATATAATATAGATTTTAATCCATAAATTCTTTGAGTTGCCTAAACGCAGTTGACCTGCTTAGGAGCCCGCCCTAGCAAAGACACACATAAGAAAATACTGAAAAATTGTTCCGAATTACCCTTGTTGATTCTGGCATTGTCCACTGAAAAATCGTTACCAACTAGTTTGGTCGATGTTTCTTATTTCAAAATACCTGTCTCTGGTTGGCCACACATCGACTTCTTTTAGCCATGTGACCTCATAGGTCACAATTGTCTGTTTTCCTACTACGAACCTAAGCTCTTTATAGAAACCTGATTTTTATAGAAGGATTAGGTTATTTTTGGCTTTGGCTTTTTTTACTTTGTCCGGAATTGAGTGTTAATCTTGTCAGGATAGTTACCTAGTTGGCCATTATTCGCGCATCGATGGCGTTTGCATCGACAAAGTTTACTTTAAATTTAAGACACCCATTAAAAATCAGTTATGACGCTCAGGGGTAAAAGACTCTAAATAATTATTCTTTTCCCATCGTGAAAGGCACAATAAGATATCCCAATGTTGTGTTATAGCCGTAGATCGGCCCTCAGATGTTGTCAAAATTAGAGTCGTATTTCTCCCCGATTGTAATTATAGTTTCATTCGCCTAACGAAGATTAATGTTGATGTCATATCAGACGCTCTTCGGCCGCCACAAAGATGTAATAAAACTCCGGTTTTCTTGTGTTTTATGATTAATCGTTGTTCTGTGCGACGAAGAAATGAGTGGGTGATACACAGTGGAACGTAGCGCACTCCTACCGTGACATCCCTCCAACTGTATCGCCAAGAGCCCACTTCATCTCAGCACTTTGCACCGGAACTTAGATCCCGTTTCACTACCTTTCTGCTGTTTTATCTCAAATGAAGATCATAATTTCGTTCATGCCTTGAAAGAATCAAGCAAGTAAGTTTCAGTTTAATCCGTTAATTTGTGTGCATATGCTTTCCGACTAACTACTTTAACCGGGTTTACTTCCAACTTTTAACACATAGTTCTTCCGGTTTCTGTCTGGAGCTTTTGTCAACCCTTCATCTCATCCCCCTATAAAGAAGATTAGTGTTTGGTTTTCGACGCTTCTAAAGAAGAGAGGGGAGGGGATAACTTGTAACTTGCTAGAGTCATTGAATTAAACGCGTACGTGCTTGGTTGAGCGGGACACCTACCCCTCCTTATTCTTGTCACCATATGCACGTAACATACGCTATTCTTGCAAAATGCAAACTAACTCAACATAATGATAGTTGACCGTACTTTTTATGAATAGCGAAGTTGTTGCTTTTCCTTCTGTCACCTTCTCAACAACGGGCACCCTTCATTCATCCACCATGACCCAGGCTAAGTACGGAATCTGAAAATCCACGAAATTTTTGTTCAAGGGGGATTTTGACGGCCAAATTAATAGTTTGGGCTGGACATTTTTCCAATACCTGTATTTTGTTTGGAAAATAACTGTTCGTGTTTTTTTCTTGTTTAACTAACGATGCACTTAACAACTTGTTCAAAAGGTATCATACTTTTAGTGTTCTCCAAATAGATAAAAATAAAGAAATTGTCGTCAAGACAGGTTGCATAACATTTCATTATTATTATTATTATTATTATTATTATTATTATTATTATTCATTTATTATTTTTTCTATTATTAGAAGCATACATGATGCACAAAATTACTAATTGAGTACTTACTAAATTCATTACTAACTGGTGATACCATAACTGTTTTATTGTTTTAATTTAATACTTCATCATCTATCACCCTACTTTTCTGGGGAAAATATGTGTGTCTGCATAAGGTAATAACTTTTGGGTGCGCGAATTTATTCCTCATCTGTACAAATACTATTTATTCTAGCTTACGAAAAACCCTCAGAACGAAAAACGCGTTTCCCGGGAATAAGGTTATAGAAGTAATGTAAAATTTAAAACAAATCAAGTCCCAAAATGTATTTTTCTTCCTATCCTCGAAAGTTTACCTCTGAATCGAGGTAATATCCAACGAAAACAAAAAATGATATGGCTCTATTAATAAATCCATCCAACTTTCGCAAAATAAGAAATCAGACTGGGGTCTCCGCTTTAGTTCGTCGTCTGTATAATGATTGATAGAATAGCGTAGACTAGACTATTGCGCACCAAGGCGAAGAGCTAAGAGGTAGAACCGGCGGCGGAAATAAATTCTATGAAAACTTTCTTGGCTACCGGTGGAATAAATAGGATGAGGGCTAAAAGCATTGTGTTTTTGAGGTAACACTTTATTTGTCGCCCCCTCTCCTCCATGCATGTGCGATCTCCCCTCCCCCCCCCTTCATCGCTTATCACTGTCCCACTGTGGGGGTGGAAAAACTCTCGGAAAGCAAAGTTATCTGTATCTGAGAATAAAGTAGCTCTCAAGTAGGGGGTAGTGGGGGGTTGGTTGAGACTCGACTCGCCTCGACTCGCGACGACATCGGAACAGCTCGGCCGTCCTCGTATACGGGACGAAAGCCTGTGTGCAATGCGGTGGTATTAGCGCAGTAGGGATCTACAATGCCGGGTTGCTAACGTGCTCGGATTGCTGTTTCTAATTACGCACCACGTGCATCAGCTAAGACTGACTGACAGTTAGGTGCTTAAAACACACGTGTGTTGCGGGGTGCCTATACACGTGGATGGGCACATTAACACCACACACACAACCTCGCCGAAGTAACTTACTAACGAGCAATCTTTAAAATATCATAACTCTAATTTTAATTACCGTTAATATAAACAAGCGTATTTGATATTCAGTTTAGATATTTCGCTGTTGTGTGAAAATTTTTAGGAACTAGGTCAAATAATAATGAAGGAAACCGCGCTAATTCATTCGGTTTTCGATTGCATAAATTTGTACTTTTCTCGAATTAACTGTCACTCATGTGTACAGTAACGAGTGTGATAACAATTATTGTAATCTAGGTACTAATGTGTTTTGTCGAGGTGAACGTGATTTTAAAAATGCAGTGTGTGGGAAGGTACTTCTCGTTGTTTGAAAGTGTATTCTTTCTCATGACGGCCGTAATTAGTGATTAATTAATTAATTAAATTGTGTTGTTAAAGCGTTAAAAGACTATGCGCGGATTATAATAGTTTGCGTTGGATCGGGGAGAGGAGTTGGGAGGGAGAGATGGTTGAATAACGACGGCGGATCATCGGGTGTCGGACGGATCACGAGGGGACGGAGATGGAGAAGGGGGCGAGGATATTATTAGTTGAATAACAATCCAGAGATGACATCCGACAGTCCTAGGCCGCTTCCCGCGAGGCTGGGCCGACTGGGCATTCAGCTCAGGAAGAGGAGACGAATATTGAACAGGTAAACCACGTGGCAGACTATTCTTTCAGATTCCACGTGGCAGGTGGAACGTTTTCCACGTGTCAGTCAGAACAAGATTTATTACTT